>CM051237.1:346726777-347326777 GCA_027917425.1 Gastrophryne carolinensis | reverse complement strand
GCTGTGGGTCCAACATTGGGACCCTGGCCACCTCACCTTCTGCCTACACATCTTTCATATAGCCATGTTAACCTCCTGCGGATGCTTGATGAAAAACTGCCACATGGCCTTGTAGCTGATTTTTCCTACCAACAGTGCGCACTAATTCACTGCTGCTGCCTCCTGGGAAGATAGCCTGCCGTGCAAGTGGTCTACCCCGAGCACATTTGCCTCCATACTTTCCCCTTCTGCCACCATGCTGGCCGCTAAATCTGTCACTCTCCATCACTCCAAGCCTTTAAAAGTGCCCTCAAAACTCACTGATGACCTCCTCAGGTTCCTCAACAGTGTCTGCTTAAGAAGCCAAAACGCTTGCAACACCACCTCCCACGCCACTCTCCTCATCACTACTAGCAACTAGCCCGCCTAGTGGAAGAAGTGGCGAGTGTCTCCTGCACTTCTTGGCTGGGCAGTAGCTGCTGATTTTTCTGATTATCAGATCGTCCTCACTGAATAGTGGAGCTGAACCTCAAGCATAAGACATAACCGACAGTTGACTGGGGGTGTCAGATGTCACTTGTGATGCAGTGGATGATCGTGTTAACCAATGGATGATGGCAGATGGGTTGTTGGTCAAGACACGACCGCTAGCTGATCCCGGGAGATCAGTCCTCTCACTGAGACTCCTGCTGCCACTCACCCCTAGTCTGCTGCAACCTCTGCTTGATGAATTTAGGCCTCTGAAACTTCTCTGTGCCCATCCTGCCACTTCTCTGCCTGACATACTTAGTGCGTATATGAGGGGAGGACAAAACGCTACACTACACGTAAAACAGGATTTGTCGAAAAAAGCAGCAGGTGTGTAACTATCTATGGTCTTTAGTAACTAGGCCCTGAAGACTTTAACACGAACAAAATGATGAAACTCTTAGATGTGCGTAAGTGATGCTCTGATGAGAGCAATTCAATGTGCTCCAGTATGCTTCAAAAATGTTTTTTTTTTTCAGAGACTGGCCTGCGTGGAAATGAATCGGGCATGGATCAGCCAAGATTTCCACCCACCAATGCCTGATGCATTAGAGTAGATTGATCATGGGGCCAGACCAACACTAAAGAAATATGGATCGTGCAAAACAGATTTAAGGTGCTGCTCTCCAGTTACAGACATTCCTCGACATTCCTCTGCATCAGACCACAAGTAATTATTGAGAAATTGCTTTACGTTACTCTTACTTTTTATTAATATTCTTCGGATAAGATATCTGTGCCGAAAATCTGTATATGTTCTCTTAATGCTGCTGCCAACTCCAGGGTGTGTCTTTCTGGCAATTTTGGGCTCCTGCTTCTTGCAACTCCAGTGTGTCTTTAGGCCAATTTGTGGGCTCCTGCTGCTGCTTGCAACTCCAGGGTGTGATTCATCCAATTTTTGGGCTCCTGAAGCCAACTCCAGTGTGTCTTTCAAGCTATGTTTGGGCTCCTTCTGCTGCTTGCAACTCCAGGGTTTGATTCATCCAATTTTTGGGCTCCTGAAGCCAACCGCAGGGTCTCTTTAAAGTAATGTTTTGGCTCCTGCTGCTGCTGCTGCCAACTCCAGGGGTTTAAAGTAATGTTTGGGCTCCTGCTGCTGCTGCTGCCAACTCCAGGGTGTGATTCATCCAATCTTTTGGCTCCTGCTGCCAACTCCAGTGTCTCTTTAAAGTAATGTTTGGGCTCCTGCTGCTGCTGCCAACTCCAGGGTGTGAATCATCCAATTTTTGAGCTCCTGAAGCCAACCCCAGTGTCTCTTTAAAGTAATGTTTGGGCTTCTGCTGCTGCTGCCAACTCCAGGGTGTGATTCATCCAATTTTTGGGCTCCTGAAGCCAACCCCAGTGTCTCTTTAAAGTAATGTTTGGGCTCCTGCTGCTGCCAACTCCAGGGTGTGAATCATCCAATTTTTGGGCTCCTGAAGCCAACTCCAGTGTCTCTTTAAAGTAATTTTTGGGCTCCTGCTGCTGCTGCCAACTCCAGGGTGTGATTCATCCAATTTTTGGGCTCCTGAAGCCAACCCCAGTGTCTCTTTAAAGTAATGTTTGGGCTTCTGCTGCTGCTTCCAACTCCAGGGTGTGATTCATCCAATTTTTGGGCTCCTGAAGCCAACCCCAGTGTCTCTTTAAAGTAATGTCTGGGCTCCTGCTGCTGCTGCCAACTCCAGGGTGTGAATCATCCAATTTTTGGGCTCCTGAAGCCGACTCCAGTGTCTCTTTAAAGTAATATTTGGGCTCCTGCTGCTGCTGCCAACTCCAGGGTGTGATTCATCCAATTTTTGGGCTCCTGAAGCCAACCCCAGTCTCTCTTTAAAGTAATGTTTGGGCTCCTGCTGCTGCTGCCAACTCCAGGGTGTGATTCATCCAATTTTTGGGCTCCTGAAGCCAACCCCAGTGTCTCTTTAAAGTAATATTTGGGCTCCTGCTGCTGCTGCTGTCAACTCCAGGGTGTGATTCATCCAATTTTTGGGCTCCTGAAGCCAACCCCAGTGTCTCTTTAAAGTAATATTTGGGCTCCTGCTGCTGCTGCTGCCAACTCCAGGGTGTGATTCATCCAATTTTTGGGCTCCTGAAGCCAACCCCAGTGTCTCTTTAAAGTAATGTTTGGGCTCCTGCTGCTGCTGCTGCCAACTCCAGGGTGTGATTCATCCAATTTTTGGGCTCCAAAAGCCAACCCCAGTGTCTCTTTAAAGTAATGTTTGGGCTCCTGCTGCTGCTGCTGCCAACTCCAGGGTGTGATTCATTCAATTTTTGGGCTCCTGCAGCCAACTCCAGTGTCTCTTTCAAGCTATGTTTGGGCTCCTGCTGCTGCTGCTGCTGCTTGAAACTCCAGGGTGTGTCAGTCAATTTTTGGACTCCTGCTGCTGCCAACTCCAGTGTCTCTTTCAGCCAATGTTTGGGCTCCTGCTGCTGCTTGCAACTCCAGGGTGTGATTCATCCACTTTTTGGGCTCCTGCTGCTGCCAACTCCAGAGTCTCTTTAACCCTTTAACCGCCAGCCTACCTTGAGATTTTGTCACCCTTTGTTGCCAGACCATTTTGCACTATTTTGCGCTCCACATGTTCAACTGTGATTTTTGAAGAGATTTCCCAGTATTTCCCTGGACAATTATATATTGTTTTTTTCAGCACAGTCTGGGCTTTAACATGAAGTGTCTTGTTTGTAAGATTGTCAGTGTTTTTTAAATATTTTTATTGAAAATATGTAAAAAAAAACCCCCAAAAACATTTTTTTACAATTTTAGTGTGTTTTCCTAATAAAACATGCAAGTTGTTCCAGAAAATCATATTGTGTGTAAAAGCCCTATTGCTCCCGATTGCAACAGTACCACATATGTATTGGTAGACATCCTTTCCTGCCCACGAGACACGGAAAACTAAAAAGAGCGACTGAGCTAATTTTCAAAGAAAATACACCATTTTGCTCTCCTTGCGCTTTTTCAACCAAAACACCACTTTTCAATTGAAATACCCCCCACAAACCATATGTTCGCTGAAAGTACACACCTCAAGCGTTCTAGGCGTACCAGGCTTGTTGTTGTAGCTGCAGCTTTCTGGGCGCAAGCCTTCCCGAAACTCACTGGTTGTACTGGATTTCCCTAAAAAAATAGCAAAAATGCAGCATTAAGACCAATTTTTTCTATAAAAAACATGCGCTAACCAAAAAAAACTAATCAAATCTGAAATGGCAAGGTCTTCTGAACAGAACAATACCCAACATGCATAGCTACCTCCAAGGGTAGGGTTGCCAATTACCCCAAAGCAAAGCGTATGCATAACGGGCATTTCCATTGAAATTTCCTGCTCTGCAGACAAAGTGCGCACCTTGCGCTTTTTCAACCAAAACATCACTTTTCAATAAAAATACCCCCCACAAACCACATGTTCCCTGAAAGTACACACCTCAAGCGTTCTAGGCGTACCAGGCTTGTTGTTGTAGCTGCAGCTTTCTGGGCGCAAGCCTTCCCGAAACTCACTGGTTGTACCGGATTTCCCTAAAAAAATAGCAAAAATGCAGCATTAAGACCAAATTTTTCTATAAAAAACATGCGCTAACCAAAAAAAACGAATCAAATCTGAAATGGCAAGGTCTTCTGAACAGAACAATACCCAACATGCATAGCTACCTCCAAGGGTAGGGTTGCCAATTACCCCAAAGCAAAGCGTATGCATAACGGGCATTTCCATTGAAATTTCCTGCTCTGCAGACAAAGTGCGCACCTTGCGCTTTTTCAACAAAAACATCACTTTTCAATAAAAATACCCCCCACAAACCACATGTTACCTGAAAGTACACACCTCAAGCATTCTAGGCGTACCAGGCTTGTTGTTGTAGCTGCAGCTTTCTGGGCGCAAGCCTTCCCGAAACTCACTGGTTGTACCGGATTTCCCTAAAAAAATAGCAAAAATGCAGCATTAAGACCAAATTTTTCTATAAAAAACATGCGCTAACCAAAAAAAAGAATCAAATCTGAAATGGCAAGGTCTTCTGAACAGAACAATACCCAACATGCATAGCTACCTCCAAGGGTAGGGTTGCCAATTACCCCAAAGCAAAGCGTATGCATAACGGGCATTTCCATTGAAATTTCCTGCTCTGCAGACAAAGTGCGCACCTTGCGCTTTTTCAACAAAAACATCACTTTTCAATAAAAATACCCCCCACAAACCACATGTTCCCTGAAAGTACACACCTCAAGCGTTCTAGGCGTACCAGGCTTGTTGTTGTAGCTGCAGCTTTCTGGGCGCAAGCCTTCCCGAAACTCACTGGTTATACTGGTTGTTGTGGAGGTTGGTCTTCCCCTGGGGAAGAGCGCCGGAACCACCGAACTGGCCAGATTTACATGTTGGTCATGGGGCACGGGCCCCTATGGGCATGCGCTCAGGAGCCCCGTGACCAAACTGAAAAAAAAAACACACATATACACACACACTCCCTCTCCAAAATCAACATCTATTTTTTTTTCGTTTTTTTAAATACCTTTTCTTCCGGGGTCTCTTCCTCAGTACTTCAGTCAGTCACACGTCCCTGACCCAGCAGGTGGGCGGAGTCTGGCGGCCTGCTCTCATGTCCCGCGCCGGCAATGCTCTGTAACCAATGGCTGAGGCGGGGCAGGCAGGGCGAGGAGGCCAATCAAGATGCCGGCCGACCAAGATGGAGGCCAGGTGGGTGCGAGCCCGGCCGCCAGGGAGCACATGATCGCCTGGGGGGATAGGATGGATGGCTGCATGGGGGTGATAGGATGGATGGATGGCTGCATGGGGGTGACAAGATGGATTACTGCATTGGGGGTGACAGGATGGATGGATGGCTGCATTGGGGGTGATAGGATGGATGGATGGCTGCATGGGGGTGACAGGATGGATGGATGGCTGCATGGGGGTGACAAGATGGATTACTGCATTGGGGGTGACAGGATGGATGGATGGCTGCATTGGGGGTGATAGGATGGATGGATGGCTGCATGGGGGTGACAGGATGGATGCATGGCTGCATGGGGGGTGACAGGATGCATGGCTGCATGGGGGGTGACAGGATGCATGGCTGCATGGGGGGTGACAGGATGCATGGCTGCATGGGGGGTGACAGGATGCATGGCTGCATGGGGGGTGACAGGATGCATGGCTGCATGGGGGGTGACAGGATGCATGGCTGCATGGGGGGTGACAGGATGCATGGCTGCATGAGGGGGTGACAGGATGCATGGCTGCATGGGGGTGACAGGATGCATGGCTGCATGGGGGGTGACAGGATTCATGGCTGCATGGGGGGTGACAGGATGCATGGCTGCATGGGGGTGACAGGATGCATGGCTGCATGGGGGTGACAGGATGCATGGCTGCATGGGGGTGACAGGATGCATGGCTGCATGGGGGTGACAAGATGCATGGCTGCATGGGGGTGACAGGATGGATGGATGGCTGCATGGGGGTGACAGGATGGATGGATGGCTGCATGGGGGTGACAGGATGGATGGATGGCTGCATGGGGGTGACAGGATGGATGGATGGCGGCATGGGGGTGACAGGATGGATGGATGGATGGATGGATGGCTGGATGCATGGCTGCATGGGGGTGACAGGATGCATGGCTGCATGGGGGTGACAGGATGCATGGCTGCATGGGGGTGACAGGATGCATGGCTGCATGGGGGTGACAGGATGCATGGCTGCATGGGGGTGACAGGATGCATGGCTGCATGGGGGTGACAGGATGCATGGCTGCATGGGGGTGACAGGATGCATGGCTGCATGGGGGTGACAGGATGCATGGGGGTGACAGGATGCATGGCTGCATGGGGGTGACAGGATGCATGGCTGCATGGGGGTGACAGGATGCATGGCTGCATGGGGGTGACAGGATGCATGGCTGCATGGGGGTGACAGGATGCATGGCTGCATGGGGGTGACAGGATGCATGGCTGCATGGGGGTGACAGGATGCATGGCTGCATGGGGGTGACAGGATGCATGGCTGCATGGGGTGACAGGATGCATGGCTGCATGGGGGTGACAGGATGCATGGCTGCATGGGGGTGACAGGATGCAAGGCTGCATGGGGGTGACAGGATGGCTGGATTGGAGGTGAGAGGATGGATGGATGGATTGATTGCTGCATGGGGGTGACAAGATGGATGGATGGATGGCTGCATTGGGGGTGACAGGGTGACTGGATTGGGGGTGAGAGGACGGATGGCAGCATTTGGGGTGATGGATGGATGGATGGATGGAGGCATGGTGGTGAGCGGAGAGCCGGCGGGCGCGCGGCGCGCGTATAGCCAGCTAATAGGAGGCTGGAGGCGAGGGGCGGGCAGCGGGCAGGAGGCGAGGGGCGGGCGGGCAGGCAGGCAGGCGGGGCGGCGGAGGCTAGGCTGGTGGAGGGCGTTTTGCCGGCGATCGGCCTTACCGTCGCCCTGGGCTCCAGAAACGATGCTGCGCCGGATGAGGTAAGCAGGGGGCGCCGGCTGATGACAGCTGCCGTGCGCCCCCTGCTGATTGGTCAGGGGAGCGATCGGGTGACTTGGGTCACACCCAGGTCACCTCCCCCTGACCCCTGGACTCCCTGCAAGCTGCTCCACAGCAACTGGCCCGCTGATGCCCCCCCGATGGCCCGGAAGGTAAGGGAACGCTAGCTACGTGAAATTCACGTAGCTGGCGTTTAACGACAGGAGAGGCAGCTACGTGAATTTTACATAGCTGGCGCTAGAAGGGTTAAAGCAATATTTGGGCTCCTGCCCCTCATAGTGATGCCACTTCAACTCTCTGCAATTGTGCCGCTCTGCGATTCTATTAGCGATGCCTCTGATCTGCATGTGATATTTATTCAAAGTATTATTTAACTAACCCAGCACGCATCCTGTGCGTGTTACAGCAAGGCAGAATGGTTTACAACCCTATTGAGGCTCTAGGAGGCTCAGAAATAGACGTTTTTAATAGCGATTCGTCGTGAATAAATTCGGGTCGAAACGATTTTTGTCGGAAAATTCGGCGAATCTGTCGAATCATGGGGCCAGACCATATCATCGGGTCAAAAAAGGGCCAAATGAAACATCTTCATTGAGACCTCGAGGGGACGCAGTATCAAGGCGAAAAATCCACCTTAATTCCTTAATTCCTCCTGTAGCAGTTTATTCTTGATGTTACCGCCCTGGATCCCCAAGGTGACCCGCTGTAAACCTGTTACTTCTAATGCGTCTGTTCTAGAGTCAAGAAATGGCGGGCGACTGGTGTCAAGTTCTTACCTTGGCTTTGATCCCGGCTCGCCAACCGAATATTCGATAAATGGGCCTGAACTCTATTCTTTAGGGCATTCTTGGTCTCGCCCACATACAGTTTCGGGCACGAACATCTTATGAGGTAAATCACAGATTTAGTGTTGCAATTAATGAATTGCTGTAACTTATAGCTGATCTCCGTGTGGGGGTTTTTGACCTCACATGTTTTGCTCATGTGTTTGCATACGGTACAAGATCCGCATGCAACTGTTCCCTTGAGATGTTTAGGGCGTAGCCATCTTGTTTCCTCACGTGTAAAGTGACTGTGACATAGCTTGTCCTTAATGCTACAGGCTCTCTTAGTCACAATCCGGGGCGTTTCTTGTATCCATTGTGCCACATTTATTGGTAAATTGATTTGTTTAGAAAAAGAACTCTTATGATAGAAAACAGCGACTTTTAATTAAAACCCTGTGGAGAGGATACAGTTAACCCTGGCGTTTACGTCAGCAAGTGAGGTGAATAAATTAATGACAATGTGGTGGGCCCGCAGCCTAATGACAAAGTCTGAATAGACGCAACGCGTTGGGCGTGGCCTCGCTACATCGTCTCGACATTTCTCTGAAGACAGCTGCGTTCGCCGGAGCTTAGCTGCGCAGCCCACGGCCGGGGCAGCGCGGCGTTTACTGTGTTTTTGAAAGTACTTTTTGGAGGAGAATTGAAAGGCAACGCTTTCTCCATTGTGAAGTTATAGCCTCGATGTTGACGCCCATGATTTTTAAATCTGCTGCTCGGTAAGCTCAATAAAAGCTTTATACATTTAAATTTTTAAACGGTGTCACGCTATGTGCGTTTTATCTTTTCCATTCCCCCTTCATTGATTCTATGATATAAATTACTACGGAGTCCATATTAAAGGAAGATACCTATACTATTAGAAGCTACCCAGTGGGGATTTTTTGAAAGTGATACTCTATACCTAAAGAAGGTTTCTGGTACGTGCGTTTAAGTGTCCGGTGGCTGGGATACACTTTTTGCTATAAGACCACCGCTGGTAAAGTTAATTATTGGAGTTATAAGGATAAAAGATCTAAGAATAAGTTATCATTGATTTATCCTGCGGAGTCATGCTATGTGATCACATATAGCCTTTGTGTTGTTTACTAATCAGACTGCTCTGACACAGTCTATGGACTCCCTGCGCTGGACTTTATATATGCATGATTGAAATTTCTGGAGAAAAAAACTGTCATTTTGCTAAAGATATAGCGCGGCTTGTACAGTGGTGAAAGATTTGGAGTCCCTCCATCCTACTGTCTATTCACTATTGTGTGTTATTTACAAGCTAGCTGATTGTTTATTGTATTCCTGGTCATTGGTACAATTTCTCCTTACCCGTAGGAATTGCCCGGTTGGGATCCCTTTCTTCAAATGCGAAATAATGTACTTTCGATGGTGCCATTTTTCTGGAGTGTAAGGGACAGGTCCAAGAAATCTACCTTATCTGTGGAGATTTAATATGTTAGAATAATATTGTGGGTATTGTTGTTCAAAGCATCAAAGAATCTCCTACACACTAATTCTGGACTGTCCCATAGTAGCAGCACGTGGTCTATGTACCTAAACCAGGCCACAATGTGGCCATGGTAAGGTTCCATAGACGACACAAAGACACACTCCCGTTCCCACCACCCCAAGAAGAGATTCGCAATGGAAGGTGTACATCTAGCCCCCATCACAACCCCCATCTGTTGGCGGTAATAACTGCCATCAAACACAAAATAATTGTGTCCCAAAACAAATTTGAGACTGTCCAGCAGGAAAGAACGTCTCTCTGGGTGATTGTTAGACTCCATACTTAAGAAGTAACTGGTAGTCCGTTTCTTGTGAACCTTTGGTAAGGTAAAAAAGGTGGGAATTACTGGATGGCTAAAAGTCAGCCTCATTTCTAGTGATCACTTTATCTGACAATGCTGAATCAATCAGACAGTCGATCTCCCATTTATAGGCAATAGTTGGATTGTTCATCAATTTTTCATAATGCCTAGTGTTATTCAGCTGTCTCTACACCTCTTCTGTGTAGAGGCCGACAGGGAGGACAACAATGTTTCCCCCCTTGTCGGCCTCTTTGATCACTATATCCTTACGCAATTCAAGTTCTTAAAGGGCATCCCATTCCTCTCTAGACATGTTCTTTTTGCCGCCCCTAGTTGGAAGGTTCCGAATGCTTTCACTCACCATTTGGTAAAACGTATATATAGCTGAACTGCTATTAAAGGGTGGTATGAAAGTGGATGGCTTATGGTACAGTCTTTTTTCTTTAATATCTTTGTCTTGTTCCAGTTCCATAAGGGTATCCAACATAGCCAAGGGGATCCCAATCAACCCCATCCCTCCATCGCTGCACCATAGCAAAATGCTTCTTAAGTAATAACCGCCTACAAAAAAGGAAAATATCCTTGGTTACCTCAAATTTATTTAAATTACATGTGGGGGAGAAGGATAATCCTTTTTGCAGTACTAACCTTTCAATATCTGTCAGTGGTACTTCAGATAAGTTAATCACCTGTAAGTTCTGATCCTGATTCTTTGTGGGTTCAGGTAAAGAAATGCAGGCATAGTCAATGTTAGAGGTATGCAGTGGCGGAGTGGGTGGGGGATCTCTATGATCTATCTGTAGGACTGACACATCTGTCTGCCATAGCCCCATCTCCTGCGCTCTCTCAGTCTGGGGTTTAAATCGTGTTTGTCTTTTTGATTTACCCCCTCATCAGGTTCGTCTCCTGTCTCGCTCCCTGATAAAAAAAGAGGAGCTACGGGATTGCGACGGACTCCCTCTCGATTTGGATGTTCTTTCTCGAGAGGGGCGTCCCCGACTTATGGGTGCTCCTGGGGCATATCTCTGGTTTCCTTTATGATGCCATTTATACAACCTCTTATATTCAAGATCTTGTTCATCCCGCATAAACTTTTTCTTTTTCCCCTCTATGATTTTCTGTTCCTGCTGAGACACCTCTAGCTCCACATTTTTCATAAAGGGAATGGCCATCCGTTCCTGGTCATACTGAGATAAAGATTCCTCTAATTCCCTTATCCTTGATTTGACCGTTGTTAACAACTCTTTATCATGTTGGATCAACATTTCTATTAACATGGCAGAGCATTTGGAGAGTCCTTTTTCCCACATATTTTTAAAAACCTCCGTGGGTTCCCAGGCGGGGAAAATCTGAACTCTCAGTCCCCTGGGGCATAAGCCCTGCTCCTGGTACATCTCTAAAGCTTGCACGTTCCACCATAATCTTGTGTGTGTAAGGTAAGCATTTTTCAGTTCACGAGTTATATTCTTAAACCCATCCGGCATCATATGCCCCTGCGTGGTCTCCATATTACCAAAAATATCATGGATCTTCTTTGACCATTGTTGTTCAAGAGCCTCAACATTGAAAGGCATCTTGTTAGGCAAGTATAGATAGTAAAGTTAGTGTGCCTCCACCCACAAATTCAGGCTATATAAGAAAACCCAAAAAAGGAGAACTCATAAGCCTATAAACCTATAAGACTAGCAGGAAAGAACGTTTAAATATTTGGGCGGGCACCACTATTCTAATAAGACTAATGAAAAAATAAATAGAAAGAGGTGCTCCGATGGTCCCACCTTTTAAACTAGACATGCACAATAATAACCCTTATTATGGACCATAAACGGGCACAACAACCTCTTAATAATACAATACACATGGAGGTATCACAGAGTGACCTCCATATTCTCTATCTAAAGTGCACATCAATATATCTTGATAAACAAAAGGGGGATATATGCTTATATACAATCCTATGATAATCTTTAGAAAGTGCGAGTGCTATAATTTAGAGGTGAAAGAAATAAATTAAAAATGAAAAATGTAAAAATCCAAAGGTGACATGATGCAACAACTGAAAAACAATATCAAACTTAAATGTTCAAGCAACCACAATAAAAACAGTGAGTATAAATCGCTACAAAGAGGTTTAGATTAATCAAACAAGCACAGCATGCACATAAATAGCAGCATAAAGGGGAGACAATAAAAGAGATACCGCCTTTATATAGTATAGTATATAATATACATTATAATATTATATAAATTGATTGCAAAGTATATTGGAAAATCAAATAGAATGTGAATAAAGGCTCAATATTTAATGTTAATAAATGTAAATCTTTATGATGTATTTTTTTAATAAAACAATAAAGATCGATGTCCTTATTCAGGCCATCTGGTTCTAATGTTTCTAAAGGGTTATAAGGGGTAAGGATAGCACCAGGTAGTGCTTCGTAGTAGCAGGTAGTGTCTGGTGAACACTAAGACAGCCAAAAAAGGGGTGTGGGCCAAATGCCACCCTACCTCAAGAAAGGAGCACCACCAAAAAATTACAAAATTGATCTAAATTATTTATTAGAAAAAATAGCACCAAGACATACACCAAAAGATACACAAAGCCACAAAACACAACACATTAGACACATTAAAAAACAAAGCTGGACCTTCCAAATATATATATGTATATATAAATTCAATCAATGAAATAGTAAATGGACGGAGGGCCCTCCAAAAATATGTAATGGGGCCCATTTAAAGTTTTTGTGTCGGCACAAAAATAACAAATAATAATCTTTACCAATCTAAGAAGAGGGACAGTGTATCCAAACCATGGCCTTGATTCACAGCCTCTTTTACCCGCACTTTCACATGAAAAAACATGTGTTTGTGCATTTTTTGTGAGAATTTTCTGCCATTTTTGAGATTTTCGTGTCTCTTTTCCTGCCTATGTGCATTTTCGTTGATCGTATTTTAGTTGAAAAGATTTCACGTTCACACGATTGATACGTTATTGGTATGGGCTTGCGCATGATTCAGAACCTTGATTGTTGATTAGAACACGCCAATAAAACAAGTGTGTTTACACCCAACTTACTGAGTCTATTTCCTGGTGAAAGTGTGCCATTGTGTTGTGAGTTGCAGTGTTATGGAGGCGGACTACATGGAGGAATATGAGCGTCTGCAGCTACGCGGCATTCTATGCATCTGTCTGTCGGATTTCAGGTTGCATTGCGTACATTTGGATATCGGTCACACGCCTGGCGTTAAGCTATCGCCGATATGCCTAACGTCATGGGTGCAATCGACTGTACGCGCTGGTGCCTCCAGCTGCTGATGAGCATCTCTACAGGTATTTTGATTCTCTTGACATCCTTCCTTATTTATAAAATATGTTTATATTTGTATGTTTATTGGCACATTTATAGTAATGTTACCTTGCATTGTCTATTTTAATGTAGACCTAAATCTACTATAAAACCTACTTTGTATTTGTACTGTTATATTTTCTGTTCCGTCCACCCAATATTAAATAATAAGGGCTCTTAAACAATTTGAAAGAAAAATACTTTACATTTTTTTTTTTTGTTTAAGGGGATTCGGGATACTTCCTGCTTCCGTGGCTAATGACCCCTATCCTGCACCCTCAGATGCAGGCACATGACGCCTACAATCGGGCACATCAGAAGACCCAGGCTGTTGTTGAGAGGGCATTTGGCTTGCTACAGAGCCGTTTCCCAAGCCCTGGAGTGTAGCTGGGTGTATTAATCCGCAGACCAGTTCATCTGCAGCAGAAAAATGAAGTATGACTGGATATCCACCTCCTGTTTGCAACCTTATACATGAAAAAATCAGTATAAATTCGAAGGTTATGCACACCATCCACATGCCCAACCAAAACAACCATCTGTACCCATGCAATTTGCACTTATTAATCTTCTGCAGAACGGCATACTTTAAGTCAGAAAATTTACTTTGTACTTGATCCACATCTTTGCGATCCGTGCCCGTGCAATTCACCTGCCTGGTGATCTCCTCCCACAGTTGCAATCTGTGGTTTTTGCTTGTAGCTCTGTAATTGCTCCCATACAGTTGATGGAAAAGGTCAGAGACACCAGTAGCCAAAGCCATACATTGGCCCTCACTAAAGCGCCCACTCAAAGTGCCACACCGCAGGTTTTGCACAACAGATGGCCTGTCTGCATCCTCCTGGGCAAAATCATACTTGGCAAAATGGGTGACATTTGTGGTTGAGGTGTAGATGATGAATAAGAAGACCTTTCACTGGCTAATGACTGAAGAGGACTTGCTTGGGGGCTGGGTGTGTGTTCTTGGCTGGACCGGTGAGACGGGGCTCTCAAAATTAGATTCTTCAAAGTGGCCTCGAGCAGGAGAGGGTGTTTTTGGGGGGCTATTGTGTGTTGCCCTACTCTTCCCCTTGCCCTTACTACACTTGCTTGCTAATGATGTTGTAGTGTGAGATGTGTAAGTATAGCAAGCAGTATGGCTGGAGGAGGATTCCTTTGCCTTCCTGGTTGTGACAGTTTTAGTTTGAGCTGCAGTCTGGCTCAAATGAGCTTTTCTTTGCCTAGTTGAAGCCCTGGTTGGCTCAACATTCTTGCATGCCTTAGATTTGCCTTTGCGACCAGTATGTGTAGAAGTGGCTTTGCTGGACCTAGTAGCTGGCCTGCCACTGTGTTAGATTGAGGTTGAAGGCAAAGGCTCTTGCTGGGGTGTGCCACATAACCGATAGAAACTCCCCAAGATGGCCCCCATGCTCTTCTTTATTCAGCCCTCACACAGGATGCAAAGCAGCGCCTACAACTTCCAGCTGCTGCTCATAGGCTGGTGGGAGAAATAGAGGAGCTGGCCGCATCAATGGGGATCACAAGTGATTAAAACACTGGGAGGCTGCCACTATTTGTACATATTTTTTTATAAAAAATTCATCTTTTGTATAGTTCACAATTTTATCTTACTAAATGTTTTATTATAATAATTTCTAAAAAAAAAAAAACATAATTTCTACATTTACAACGATTGCTATGTCAATATTTTATGGTTCTTAAAAATCAGAGTGTTCATATACTAATAATGTGTTCATACACATCTGCACATTAGGCTCGATTCAGAGACACATTTGTCTGCACTTCCGTAGCTGTCTGTGAAAGTTTTAGTGGGTGTTATTTTTCATTCGCACGAACGTTCGGGAAAATGTGTATATGCGCTTTCGATGAACGGAAGCCAACCGGATCATTTCCGTTAGTTCGGATCATTTTCCAAACAAAATCTGATATTTTTCGTTCGTTCAGATAACTTACGTTGTTGGGATGGGCTTGCGTCTGATTCAGAGAGCTGATTTCCGATGGACCACCACCCTATAAATCCGTTTCATTTCCGATCCACTTACGGGACCTTTGAGGGCTCGGATTGCTATTGTTGAACATGTTTTGTGGCTATGTGGAGGAGTCTGCACGCCTTTAGCACCAAGGCATTGCATGTATCAGCATGGCCGAGGCCATAAATTGTATAGCAATGCATACCTGAATCAACACATTTCATGTACGCCTTATAGAAGCACTTTAATGCTGACCTAAATTAGTCCTTAACATGTAAACCTTTATTTTCCCACACAGCCATATAATTGCTATTTTTTTTAGACTTATGTCCTTTGTGAATTATATTTGGATTGTTGAACTTGAATCTTAGGAGTTCTTGTTTTAGTCGGTTACCTTTGCTTTGTGTAATTATTTTATATTTGGTTGCAGGAACCGCAAGATGTGCCACTCGCACAACATACAAGCAGTGTTTGGTCCAGCAATGCGATTCCTCAGTGTTCTTGCAGGGCATCCAGGGTCGTCCCATGATGCTTATATATTGCAGAGCTCCGGCTTATTTTGTCAGTTTGAGTCAGGAGAATTATCTGGTGGATGGCTCCTGGGTAAGTTTGCTCACATTCCGTCAATCCATTTTCACTGTATGGCAATGAATATAGTTGATGACTTATGTCTTAACCTATAGCTGTTTTTAGCCCTTGATGACATGTTTAACAATATTGTAGCTTAGAATGTGTATTTTATGTTAGTATTTTTAAATTCTTTCAGGGGATTCTGGATATCCACTCCTGCCCTTGCTCCTGATGCCAGTTCTTTGCCTGCAGAATGCGGCCCAGGGGTTCTCTAATCGGGCACTATGCAAAACCCGGGCCGTGGTGGCGAGGGCCCTCTGGCTTTTGAAGTCCAGATTTAGGTGTTTGGACCATACAGGGGGGGCACTGCAGTATGACCCCAACAAGGTTATACCAATATTTTAATTTATGTTTTTTAACAGGGACCACATGTGCCAGAGTGGCACAACTGAGTGTCAGGGTCCTTCAGTTGGTGGGCAAGCTGCACAACTCGTTGGGGACCACAGATGAAGAATAATGTTCTGTGGCCTGCCATTGCTATGTATTTTGTTTTTTATAGTTGTAAAAATTTGAAATTTTCAATATTATTTAAGATTTTACATTTTATGATGGAATGAAATAAAATGTTTCAGTGTCATTTCATTTACAAAATACATTAACACAAAACAAATGGGCCCAGAAGTATTTAAAGATGAATATTCACATGACTGAGAATTGATTTGGGTAAGTTTTAGGGGGCTAAAATGGAAGAAGAACCTAACGGCGAAGTGGTTTGGGTGAGCTTTAAGGGTCCAAAAGGGAAGATGGAGGATAGTGCTAAGTGATTTAGCTAAACATTGTAGTAGAAGTGAGGGTGGCAAATATGTAGGCGAGCACTTTAATGAGTTAAGTTTGTAGTGCGCAAGCGCGAGATCGTATGGATTTCCGTCTGGACGATTATTTATTGAAAAAGGGAAACAGAAAATAACGGGAAACGTAAAGGATTCGTGGGAAAATACGATGGGAAAAGGGCAAAAAACGAAAGCCTACGTTGTAACATGTGAAAATGAAACGGAAAAGTCACGCTGGAAAATGACATCCTCGTATTCGTAATCTGCCGTACGAACGGACGGAAACTTTACAGAAGGATTGCAATGCATGCATAGAATCGCTCGCACACTCATTCGAGAGCGGAAACATTTAAAAAAAAACAGATCGGCGCTAAAACTGAAGTATTTTTTTGTCTCTGAATCGAGCCTATTAATCCGAGAGAATGCACAAGGAACACTAAAAAAAGGTCAAGAGGGAAGAGACTTAAGGTAAGCATTAAAACATTGGTAAATGGAAAAAACACACTGACAAGGGACTTAAGGTAAGCATTGGAGCAGAAGTGAGTGATGGAATAGCTGAAACCAGGTACATGAATCAGTTAATAAGCTGTGCGCATGCGTACATGCCTGCAGACATACCAGATTCTACATCAATATTATTTTTCTATGTTATATCAATGTATATTTTGAGAAACATACAAGCTGAATATCGCGGGACACTGAAATTTTACATTGCAAGCTATGTTGAAAAACGCTCAAAAACGGTAGGAGACGAGGATTACAATTCACCATAAACTAAAAGCTTGTCCTCTCACCTACGCTGCGAGAGCCGTACACAGCCATTTACGATGACTTACGCAGCTACAAAAGCAAAACGGAACGCTCCCGATTGAGGCTCTGCATCATGCTTATGCACAAATACTACACATTTGGAGACAAAAACTAGATGGATTTTAATAGGCTTTGAATCAACCCTAATGTGTCCTAATAATGTCTAGTGCAAACAAACCAATCATAAATAAACAAGCCAAATGTTCAAGCAATCCAATACATAAACCTCAACATCCAATAGTACAAAAATGTATCATCAAATAATAAATAAACGCAACAATAAAACATTAATTACATGATTAAAGTGCAAAGTGCAGCGTCTAGTGAATGCTGGGCGCTGTACGCAAAACCACATTCAAGAAAGCAACTCTAACAGCGCCATGTAGCGTCACATGTATTACTAGTTACTACAGGTGGCTCAGCTTATAGTGTGTTTAAACAGCCTGTTTGGCAATTATTTTTTTTTTGGGCTCAAATCATTGTGTAACCTCTCCTGAACTGCAAACACTATCATACATTTTTTGGACTTTTTATATTTTTATGCAAAATTGTATTTACAGGTCTGGCACTAAAGTGTTATTGTCACAGTTAGGGATGAGCGAATCGATCAGGACGAACCCGGATTCGATCCGAATTTCATGAAAAATTTGATTCGGATCGAATCCGAATTTCCCCGTGCTTCGATCGCTCGAAGTTTTTCTTTAACATCCATTCATTTACATTACAGGCATTCTCAGATGGCGGACGGGACATGTCCAGACATCTACCCCGCTCCAGTGCATGCTGGGGAAGTCACATGCAGCCTATCAGCAGCCAGCAAGCCCGGTGACGTCACAGCGCTATTTCAGGCGGCGGACATCTTGCTTTTCCTCATTTCTCTATTGCATTCGTGAGAGACAGGACACTGCTGTAGTCAGGGAGAGACAGTTAGAGAGACAGGGACAGACAGGGACAAGCAGGAGACAGGCAGGAGACAGGCAGGAAGTCAGCGAGAAGCAGGGAAAGTTAGGAAAAATCAGAGGCAGTCACAGTGAGATATTTTTTTTTTTATCCAGCCTGAGTGTTACTGGCTGGCTGACTGGCTTTGTTAGCGTTTTCAGGCTGCTTATACACTTACTGTGCATATATACTGAACTGATCTCAAGTCTGCTGTGGGAACATTACCATTTTGTAAAATCTCATTAGCCTCTGTATTTACTCTAAGCTGCACACTTATTTAAAGTAATTTGGCCTGTATGAGCCTGCTTAGACACTGTTGCTGTGTGCATATATACTGATCTCAAGTCTGCTGTGGGGCCATCCCATTCTGTAACATACCATTAGCCTCTGTATTTACTCTAAGCTGCAAACTTATTTAAAGTAATTTGGCCTGTATGAGCCTGATTATCCACTTTTACTGTGCATATATACTGTTCTAAAGCCTGCTTGGGGGCATCCCATTCTGTAACATCACATTAGCCTCTGTATTTACTCTAAGCTGCACACTTATTTAAAGTAATTTGGCCTGTTGGAGCCTGCTTATCCACTTTTACTGTGCATATATACTGTTCTAAAGCCTGCTTGGGGGCATCCCATTCTGTAACATCACATTAGCCTCTGTATTTACTCTAAGCTGCACACTTATTTAAATTAATTTGGCCTGTATGAGCCTGCTTAGACACTGTTGCTGTGTGCATATATACTGATCTCAAGTCTGCTGTGGGGCCATCCCATTCTGTAACATACCATTAGCCTCTGTATTTACTCTAAGCTGCAAACTTATTTAAAGTAATTTGGCCTGTATGAGCCTGATTATCCACTTTTACTGTGCATATATACTGTTCTAAAGCCTGCTTGGGGGCATCCCATTCTGTAACATCACATTAGCCTCTGTATTTACTCTAAGCTGCACACTTATTTAAAGTAATTTGGCCTGTATGAGCCTGATTATCCACTTTTACTGTGCATATATACTGTTCTAAAGCCTGCTTGGGGGCATCCTATTCTGTAACATCACATTAGCCTCTGTATTTACTCTAAGCTGCACACTTATTTAAAGTAATTTGGCCTGTTGGAGCCTGCTTATCCACTTTTACTGTGCATATATACTGTTCTAAAGCCTGCTTGGGGGCATCCCATTCTGTAACATCACATTAGCCTCTGTATTTACTCTAAGCTGCACACTTATTTAAATTAATTTGGCCTGTATGAGCCTGCTTAGACACTGTTGCTGTGTGCATATATACTGATCTCAAGTCTGCTGTGGGGCCATCCCATTCTGTAACATACCATTAGCCTCTGTATTTACTCTAAGCTGCAAACTTATTTAAAGTAATTTGGCCTGTATGAGCCTGATTATCCACTTTTACTGTGCATATATACTGTTCTAAAGCCTGCTTGGGGGCATCCCATTCTGTAACATCACATTAGCCTCTGTATTTACTCTAAGCTGCACACTTATTTAAAGTAATTTGGCCTGTTGGAGCCTGCTTATCCACTTTTACTGTGCATATATACTGTTCTAAAGCCTGCTTGGGGGCATCCCATTCTGTAACATCACATTAGCCTCTGTATTTACTCTAAGCTGCACACTTATTTAAATTAATTTGGCCTGTATGAGCCTGCTTAGACACTGTTGCTGTGTGCATATATACTGATCTCAAGTCTGCTGTGGGGCCATCCCATTCTGTAACATACCATTAGCCTCTGTATTTACTCTAAGCTGCAAACTTATTTAAAGTAATTTGGCCTGTATGAGCCCGATTATCCACTTTTACTGTGCATATATACTGTTCTAAAGCCTGCTTGGGGGCATCCCATTCTGTAACATCACATTAGCCTCTGTATTTACTCTAAGCTGCACACTTATTTAAAGTAATTTGGCCTGTATGAGCCTGATTATCCACTTTTACTGTGCATATATACTGTTCTAAAGCCTGCTTGGGGGCATCCTATTCTGTAACATCACATTAGCCTCTGTATTTACTCTAAGCTGCACACTTATTTAAAGTAATTTGGCCTGTTGGAGCCTGCTTATCCACTTTTACTGTGCATATATACTGTTCTAAAGCCTGCTTGGGGGCATCCCATTCTGTAACATCACATTAGCCTCTGTATTTCCTGTAAGCTGCACGCTTATTTAAAGTAATTTGGCCTGTATGAGCCTGCTTAGACACTCTTGCTGTGTGCATATATACTGATCTCAAGTCTGCTGTGGGGCCATCCCATTCTGTAACATACCATTAGCCTCTGTATTTACTCTAAGGTGCAAACTTATTTAAAGTAATTTGGCCTGTATGAGCCTGATTATCCACTTTTACTGTGCATATTTACTGTTCTAAAGCCTGCTTGGGGGCATCCCATTCTGTAACATCACATTAGCCTCTGTATTTACTCTAAGCTGCACACTTATTTAAAGTAATTTGGCCTGTTGGAGCCTGCTTAGACACTGTTGCTGTGCATATATACTGTTCTAAAGCCTGCTTGGGGGCATCCCATTCTGTAACATCACATTAGCCTCTGTATTTACTCTAAGCTGCACACTTATTTAAAGTAATTTGGCCTGTTGGAGCCTGCTTATCCACTTTTACTGTGCATATATACTGTTCTAAAGCCTGCTTGGGGGCATCCCATTCTGTAACATCACATTAGCCTCTGTATTTACTCTAAGCTGCACACTTATTTAAAGTAATTTGGCCTGTTGGAGCCTGCTTAGACACTGTTGCTGTGCATATATACTGATCTCAGGTCTGCTGTGGGGGCATCCCATTTGTTTTTGACTGCTTTTAATAAACCAGGCCGCAGGGCACCGCAAAACTGCACATTGAACCCTATCTGTTTATACTAAATAAGCAAATGCATAAAAATGTCAGGCAGACAAGTGCCCGGATGTTCAAAGAGGAGAGGCCAAGATTCAGCAGACAGAGGTCGCAGCAGACTAGGGGTGAGTGGCAGCAGGAGTCACGGTGAGAGACCTGGTCTGCCAGTATCTGCTAGCGGTTGTGTCTCCACCAGTAACGCATCTGCCGTGGTAGATTGGTTAACGCGCTCATCAACAACATCATCACAACTTACGTCTGAGACCCCCAGTCTAGGGTCGGTAGGTTCCTCTGACACAACCCTGAGTTGGCATGCCCCGAGAGCAGTCCCTGTCCTCCCATTGCCTCTGTCCTACGCCGTTCCCTCCCCCAGCGACGTATCCTATGCTTTGGGTTCAGCTCCACTCTTTAGTGAGGAGGACGATCAGATAGAGGACAGTCAGCAGCTATTGCCCAGCCAAGAAATGGAGGTGGCTTCTTTAGCTAGGCAGACAAATAGTGATGTGGACAGTGTCATGGGTGTTGTGAGCGTTCCAGCTCCTGCGCCAGACACTGCTGACAAATCCACGAACATCAGTGACGTACAGCCACAACTCGTTGATAATGATGATGATGATGAAGCCGATCGCACTTGGGAGCCGGGTGATGAAGGGGCTTCATCGTCATCATCAGGAGAAGAGGGGCGCAGGTTGCCCCGGAGTCAGCAGCTCAGGCAGCAAGGTGTTAGCATCATGGTTGGCAGTCAGCATGGGGGCACAATTGTAAAGCTTGGAGCCAAACGGGGCCGGGGCCGGGGTAGAGCACCTGCTGCGCGGCAGGCTACCTTATCGGGAGGTAGTGGGGCAGTGGTTCCTGGAGTTGGCGACAATAGCAGCGAATCAGTGAGGCCTGTTGGTGGGAAAAGTAGCTACTCGGCAGTGTGGCAGTTTTTCCTGAAGCATCCGCAGGAGGGTAACATGGCCACATGCAAGATATGTAGGCAGAAGGTGAAGCATGGCCAGGGCCCAAATGTTGGCACCACGGCCCTGCGTCAACATATGATGCGTCACCATAAAGCGACCTGGGAGAACCGAGGCTCCCAAGGGGTGGTCCAGTCTGCTTCCTCACCAAGTGGCACGCCGCTCCCAATTTCTGCCAGCCAAGGCTCCAGCACCTCAGCCGAAAACAGCTGTGCGTCATACCCATCATCTGTCGCTCCTGCTCCTCCTCCTCCAAGTCATGCATCCCGCCAGCAATCCATCAGCGAAGCCATGTCCAAGAGACAGCAGTATGCGCCCACTCACCCTACGGCGCAGAAGCTGAATGTGCTCCTGTCCAAGTTGCTGGTGCTGCAGTCGCTCCCTTTTCAGGTGGTGGACTCTGCACCTTTCAGAGAACTGATGGCTTGTGCCGAGCCGTGGTGGAGAGTCCCAAGCCGTCATTTCTTTGCCTAGAAGGCAGTACCAGCGCTGCACACTTTTGTTGAACAGAAGGTGGGCCAGTCCTTGAGCCTGTCGGTGTGTAGCAAAGTGCATGGCAGCGCCGACGTCTGGAGCTGTAACTACGGTCAGGGACAGTACATGTCGTTTACGGCCCACTGGGTGAATGTGGTCCCTTTGCAGCAGCAACTTGGACAGGTCACGCCGCTTTGGCCCCCGCGTTCCCTGCCCGTTGGGCCTGTGACACTGTGCACTCGGCCTCCTCATCCTCCGCCATCTCCTCACCCTCCACTGTAGGCTCAAGTCTCAGTGCCCCTCCAGTCTACCATGTGTGCAGGGCACGGAGGTGTCACGCAGTGCTTCACATGGTTTGTCTTGGCAAAAGGAGTCACACAGGGGAGGAACTGCTTAAACGTATTCATCAGGAAATCCAAACATGGCTTACTCCAAGAAAACTTAAAATGGGAATCATGGTTACCGACAATGGGAAGAACATTTTGTCTGCGCTGCGCCAAGGAAGCCTGACCCATGCCCCCTGCATGGCTCACGTCTTCAATCTGGTTGTCAAGCGGTTTCTGAAGTGTTCCCCCCATATGCAAGACATCCTAACAACTTCAAGGAAACTTTGCATGCACTTCAGCCAGTCATACACCGCCAAACACACCTTTCTTGAGCTACAGCGTCAGAACGGTATCCCGAGACAGAGGACCCGGACACACCGTGGCAGTATGCAGTGGAGATGGAGACAGGTAGTCCATCCGAGTCACTTGCGCAAATGGCAGGAAGCATGCTCATGTGCTTGCGTAGTGACCCCAAAATTGTTTCCATCTGTCGGTGGGATGACTTCTGGCTGTCCACCTTATTGGACCCTCGCTTCCGGCACAAAATGGGGGCATTTTTTAAACCCACTGAGAGAGAAGACAAACTGAACTACTACAAAGACATTCTACGTAGGCAGATGGCCGATGCCTATCTGCGCCATGGTCCATACTCTCGCAGGTCTGACTCGAGGGGACCTCTGCGCTCACCTTCCACTGCCATAGCTGCTGGGGGGGTTGGCAGGAGCAGCAGCAGCAGCTCCATCAGCAGCAGCCTCAGTCTTCAATCGCTAATGAGTAGCTTTCTACACCCGCATAGTGAGGCTACTCATGAGCAGCAGGAAGACCTGGAGCTGGACCTCAACCAGCAGGTCATGTCATACTTTGACATGACCATGCCAACACACCTTGAGGATCCGCTGGACTTCTGGTCAGCCATACTTGAGTTGTGGCCGCAACTAGCAGAGCTTGCCCTGGAAAAGCTGTCCTGCCCGGCAAGTAGCGTACCATCTGAGCGGGTGTTTAGTGCGGCGGGGGCCATAGTTACGGCGAAGAGAACTCGTCTGTCAACTAAAAATGTGGAGAGACTCTCCTTTGTCAAAATGAATCAGGGATGGATCAGCCAGGATTTCCACCCAGCAATGCCTGATGCATGCGACTAGATTCAGCATGGTGCCACGTTTTACACTTTCCAAATGGTGCAAAACATATTTATGTCTTTGGGCCAATTTTTTGGGCTCCTGCTGATGCCAACTTCAGGGTGTGCCTTCCAACCAATTTTTGGCCTCCTGCTGATGCCAACTTCAGGGTGTGCCTTTCAGCCAATGTTTGGCCTCCTGCTGCTGCTGCTTGCAACTCCAGGGTGTGATTCATCCAATTTTTGGGCTCCTGCTGCCAACTCCAGTGTCTCTTTAAAGTAATGTTTGGGCTCCTGCTGCTGCTGCTGCCAACTCCAGGGTGTGATTCATCCAATTTTTGGGCTCCTGCTGCCAACTCCAGTGTCTCTTTAAAGTAATGTTTGGGCTCCTGCTACTGCTGCTGCCAACTCCAGGGTGTGATTCATCCAATTTTTGGCTCCTGAAGCCAACCCCAGTGTCTCTTTAAAGTAATGTTTGGGCTCCTGCTGCTGCCAACTCCAGGGTGTGATTCATCCAATTTTTGGGCTCCTGCTGCCAACTCCAGTGTCTCTTTAAAGTAATATTTGGGCTCCTGCTGCTGCTGCTTGCAACTCCAGGGTGTGATTCATTCAATTTTTGGGCTCCTGCTGCCAACTCCAGTGTCTCTTTAAAGTAATGTTTGGGCTCCTGCTGCTGCTGCTGCCAACTCCAGGGTGTGATTCATCCAATTTTTGGGCTCCTGCTGCCAACTCCGGTGTCTCTTTTAAGTAATGTTTGGGCTCCTGCTGCTGCTTGCAACTCTAGGGTGTGATTCATCCAATTTTTGGGCTCCTGAAGCCAACCCCAGTGTGTCTTTCAAGTAATGTTTGGGCTCCTGCTGCTGCTTGCAACTCCAGGGTGTGATTCATCCAATTTTTGGGCTCCTGCTGCCAACTCCAGTGTCTCTTTAAAGTAATGTTTGGGCTCCTGCTGCTGCTTGCAACTCCAGGGTGTGATTCATCCAATTTTTGGGCTCCTGCTGCCAACCCCAGTGTCTCTTTAAAGTAATGTTTGGCCTCCTGCTGCTGCTTGCAACTCCAGGGTGTGATTCATCCAATTTTTGGGCTCCTGCTGCCAACTCCAGTGTCTCTTTAAAGTAATGTTTGGGCTCCTGCTGCTGCTGCTTGCAACTCCAGGGTGTGATTCATCCAATTTTTGGGCTCCTGCTGCCAACCCCAGTGTCTCTTTAAAGTAATGTTTGGGCTCCTGCTGCTGCTTGCAACTCCAGGGTGTGATTCATCCAATTTTTGGGCTCCTGCTGCCAACTCAAGTGTCTCTTTAAAGTAATGTTTGGGGTCCTGCTGCTGCTGCTGCTAACTCCAGGGTGTGATTCATCCAATTTTTGGGCTCCTGCTGCCAACCCCAGTGTCTCTTTAAAGTCATGTTTGGGCTCCTGCTGCTGCTTGCAACTCCAGGGTGTGATTCATCCAATTTTTGGGCTCCTGCTGCCAACTCCAGTGTCTCTTTAAAGTAATGATTGGGCTCCTGCTGCTGCCAACTCCAGGGTGTGATTCATTCAATTTTTGGGCTCCTGCTGCCAACTCCAGTGTCTCTTTAAAGTAATGTTTGGGCTCCTGCTACTGCTGCTGCCAACTCCAGGGTGTGATTCATCCAATTTTTGGGCTCCTGCTGCCAACCCCAGTGTCTCTTTAACCCTTTAAACGCCAGCCATGTAAAATTTACGTGGCTGCCTCTCCGTCAGTTAACCGCCAGCCACGTAAATTTTACGTGGCTAGAGTTCCCTTACCTTCCGGCCATCGGGGGGGGGGGGGGGCATCAGCGGGCCAGTTGCTGTGGATGCAGCTTGAAGGGAGTCCAGGGGTCAGGGGGAGGTGACCTGGGTGTGACCCAAGTCACCCGATCGCGCTCCCCTGACCAATCAGCAGGGGGCGCACGGCAGCTGTCATCAGCCGGCGCCTCCTGCTGTTTCAAGGCATCACGCGGGTGGCGGTGGCGATATTAAAGTCCAGGGGTCAGGGGGAGGTGACCTGGGTGTGACCCAAGTCACCCGATCACTCCCCTGACCAATCAACAGGGGGCGCACGGCAGCTGTCATTAGCCGGTGCCCCCTGCTTACCTCATCCGGTGACGCTGGCGCAGCATCTTTTCCGGAGCCCAGGGAGTCAGGGCGACTGTGAGTGCCAGCCATCCATCCATCCTGTCACCCCCATGCAGCCATCCATCCATCCTGTCACCCCCATGCAGCCATCCATCCATCCTGTCACCCCCATGCAGTCATCCATCCATCCTGTCACCCCCATGCCGCCATCCATCCATCCTGTCACCCCCATGCCGCCATCCATCCATCCTGTCACCCCCATGCCGCCATCCATCCATCCTGTCACCCCCATGCAGCCATCCATCTATCCTGTCACCCCCATGCAGCCATCCATCCATCCTGTCACCCCCATGCAGCCATCCATCCATCCTGTCACCCCCATGCAGCCATCCATCCATCCTGTCACCCCCATGCAGCCATCCATCCATCCTGTCACCCCCATGCAGCCTTCCATCCATCCTGTCACCCCCATGCCGCCATCCATCCATCCTGTCACCCCCATGCCACCATCCATCCATCCTGTCACCCCCATGCAGCCATCCATCCATCCTGTCTCCCCATGCAGCCATCCATCCATCCTATCACCCTCCCATGCAGCCATCCATCCTGTCACCCCCAGGCGATCATGTGCTCCCTGGCGGCCGCGCTCGCACCCACCTGGCCTCCATCTCGGTCAGCTCTGAAAGCCGGCATCTTGATTGGCCTCCTCGCCCTGCCTGCCCCGCCTCAGCCATTGGTTATAGAGCATTGCCAGCGCGGGACATGAGAGCAGGCCGCCGGACTCCGCCCACCTGCTGGGTCAGGGACGTGTGACTGACTGAAGTGCTGAGGAAGAGACCCCGGAAGAAAAGGTATTTAAAAAAAACTAAAAAAAAAATAGATGTTGATTTTGGAGAGGGAGTGTGTGTGTATATGTGTGTTTTTTTTTTTCAGTTTGGTCATGGGGCTCCCGAGCGAATGCCCATAGGGGCGCCCATGCCCCATGACCAACAAGTAAATCTGGCCAGTTCGGTGGTTCCGGCGCCCTTCCCCAGGGGCATCCCGATTTGGAATGCCCTGGAGGGGAAGGTCAGAGACCAACCTCCACAACAACCAGTATAACCAGTGAGTTTCAGGAAGGCTTGCGTCCAGAAAGCTGCCGCTACAACAACAAGCCTGGTACTCCTAGAACGCTTGAGGTGTGTACTTTCAGGGAACATGTGGTTTGTGGGGGGAATTTTAATTGAAAAGTGGTGTTTTGGTTGAAAAAGCGCAAGGTGCGCACTTTGTCTGCAGAGCAGGAAATTTCAAGTGAAATGCCGTTATGCATACGCTTTGCTTTGGGGTAATTGGCAACCCTACCCTTGGAGGTAGCTATGCATGTTGGGTATTGTTCTGTTCAGGGGACCTTGCCATTTCAGATTTGATTAGTTTTTTTTGGTTAGCGCATGTTTTTTATAGAAAAATTTGGTCTTAATGCTGCATTTTTGCTATTTTTTTAGGGAAATCCGGTACAACCAGTGAGTTTCGGGAATGCTTGCGTCCAGAAAGCTGCAGCTATAACAACAAGCCTGGTACTCCTAGAACGCTTGAGGTGTGTACTTTCAGGGAACATATGGTTTGTGGGGGGTATTTCAATTGAAAAGTGGTGTTTTGGTTGAAAAACTGCAAGGAGAGCAAAATGGTTGAGTTTTCTTTCAAAATTGGCTCAGTCGCAATTTTCAGTTTTACGTGTCTCCTGGGCAGTAAAGGATGTCTACCAATACATATGTGGTACTGTTGCAATCGGGAGGAATAGGGCTTTTACACACAATATGATTTCCTGAAACAACTTGCATGTTTTATCAAGAAAACGCACTACAAATTGTAAAAAAATGTTTTTTGGGGGTTTTTTTACATATTTTCCACAAAAATATTTAAAAAACACTGACAATCTTACAAACAAGACACTTGATGTTAAAGCCCAGACTGTGCTGAAAAAAACAATATATAATTTTCCAGGGAAATACTGGGAAATCCCTTCAAAAATCACCGTTGAGCATGTGGAGCGCAAAATAGTGCAAAATGGTCTGGCAACAAAGGGGGACAAAATCTCTAGGTAGGCTGGCGGTTAAAGGGTTAAAGTAATGTTTGGGCTCCTGCTGCTGCTTGCAACTCCAGGGTGTGATTCATTCAATTTTTGGGCTCCTGCTGCCAACTCCAGTGTCTCTTTAAAGTAATGCTTGGGCTCCTGCTACTGCTGCTGCTGCCAACTCCAGGGTGTGATTCATCCAATTTTTGGGCTCCTGAAGCCAACCCCAGTGTCTCTTTAAAGTAATGTTTGGGCTCCTGCTGCTGCTGCTGCCAACTCCAGGGTGTGATTCATCCAATTTTTGGGCTCTTGCTGCCAACTCCAGTGTCTCTTTCAAGCGATGTTTGGGCTCCTGCTGCTGCTGCTGCCAACTCCAGGGTGTGATTCATCCAATTTTTGGGCTCCTGAAGCCAACCCCAGTGTGTCTTTCAAGCTATGTTTGGGCTGCTGCTGCTGCTGCTTGCAACTCCAGGGTGTGATTCATCCAATTTTTGGCCTCCTGCAGCCAACTCCAGTGTCTCTTTAAAGCAATGTTTGGGCTCCTGCTGCTGCTTGCAACTCCAGGGTGTGATTCATCCAATTTTTGGCCTCCTGCAGCCAACTCCAGTGTCTCTTTAAAGTAATGCTTGGGCTCCTGCTGCTGCTGCTGCCAACTCCAGGGTGTGATTCATCCAATTTTTGGGCTCCTGAAGCCAACCCCAGTGTCTCTTTAAAGTAATTTTTGGGCTCCTGCTGCTGCTGCTGCCAACTACAGGGTGTGATTTATCCAATTTTTGGGCTCCTGCTGCCAACTCCAGTGGCTCCTGCTGCTGCTGCTGCTGCCAACTCCAGGGTGTGATTCATCCAATTTTGGGCTCCTGAAGCCAACTCCAGTGTGTCTTTCAAGCTATGTTTGGGCTGCTGCTGCTGCTGCTTGCAACTCCAGGGTGTGATTCATCCAATTTTTGGCCTCCTGCAGCCAACTCCAGTGTCTCTTTAAAGCAATGTTTGGGCTCCTGCTGCTGCTTGCAACTCCAGGGTGTGATTCATCCAATTTTTGGCCTCCTGCAGCCAACTCCAGTGTCTCTTTAAAGCAATGTTTGGGCTCCGGCCCCTCATAGTGATGCCACTTCAACTCTCTGCAATTGTGCCGCTCTGCGATTCTATTAGCGATGCCTCTGATCTGCATGTGATATTTATTTAAAGTATTATTTAACTAACCCAGCACGCATCCTATTCGTGTTACAGCAAGGCAGAATGGTTTACAACCCTATTGAGGCTCTAGGAGGCTCAGAAATAGCCGTTTTTAATAGCGATTCGTCGCGAATAAATTCGGGTCGAAACGATTTTTGTCGGAAAATTCGGCGAATCAGTCGAATCGAATTTTTCAAAAGTTCGCTCATCTCTAGTCACAGTGTCAAAACAATGTCATTCCATGTGTTTTCGTTTGTTACTGGTGTATATGTGTTCAAGAACAGACTTTAATCACACAGCGCCTGCTAGAGCGCCCAGATTTAGAGTGCCGACGCTGTGTGTGTAGTTTTTTGTTAAATATGATGTGGAGCGTCGAGTGCCGGACACACTGAGCTGGCACTACTTTATGCTCGCTGCAGCGTGTTGTTAGAGCACCCAACACACATCATATTCATCAATGCAGGCCATGTTACTACAGCAACTGCAATGCTTGGTTACAATGCCCCATACCTGCTTACAGCGTCTACTAGGTGTCACTCTAAGCGTTGCTATACAGACACTCATCTGGCAATACGTGGCACCAGTATTGAATCATCCTCTAAGAGGCTGATTCATTTCTAGCACCAGGTATCGCCAGATGAGCGTCTGTATAGCGGCGCTTAGAGCGACTTCTAGTAGCCGCTCTAAGCAGGTATCAGGTGCTGTATCGGGTGCAGAGTGCCTCAGTCGTTGACGGGATGCTGTAGTAATCAGTTTAGCAATGATAAATCTGATGCGTGTGAGTCTCTGTAGAGGCACTGTATGGGTGCTCACCCTCATTCACTGCAGCGTCTGAGCATTCCAGTGCTGCTCTAACACCACAATTATATGTAAATTTAACTAGAGCAGTGTTATACTCCACTCACAATAAAAACATAGGTTTGATCGGCCCTGAGTGTTAAGGGAAGGCAGGAAGAGGGAAACAAGGAACTTAAGAGGGCAAACAGAGGGACAATCAGCAGGAAGACATAAGGACAAACAGGTGGAAAACACAAAGTAGAGGGGAGTCAAAGGGAGATGAGAGGACAAACAGAGGGACAGCAGGGAGGAAAAGAAACCCAGACCTGAAGACTGGGATGAAAGTGAGAGGGACATTGGAGTTAGGAGTACTAAGAGGGATGACATTGTCGGGAGGGTATTAGAATAGTCCAAAACCTGGGGAGTGATGTTAACAGGAACAACAAAGAGAGGGATATGAGGAGGGGAGAGGAAGTGAATCCAGCAAAGAGGGGTAGGGAAAAGATAAGAGGAAGGAAAGTGAAGGGAAGCCGGCTAAAAGGGATAACAAAAAAGGGATAATATAAGAGGGATAATAAAAGGAGAGGAAAATGAAGAAAAGCAAGAAGAGGGATAAGAAGAGGAGCATTAGAAAGGGAAGAGGAAGGGACGCTGAATAAGAGGGAAAAGACAGAAGAGGGGAATAAGGAGAAGCATGTGAAAAGGGATCACAAAAAGAGGGATACACCGAGAAGGGGAAGCAAGCTACAGGGGATAAAAAGGGGGGACTACGAGAGAAAAGGGATAAGGAGAGAGTGGGAGAGGAAAATGAAAGGAAACAGGCTGAGAGATAACAAAAAGAAGGATAAGAAGGAAAACAAGAAGGACAACAATGAGAGGGAAAATAAGATAAAAGCGAGAGGAAAATGAAACAAGCTAAGAGGGATAGCAAAGAGAGGGTTAAGAAGAAGAAGGGGGTGGACATGAGGGAAAGTAAGCAAAGAGGGTTAACAAAAAGAGGGAAAAGATAAGAATCAAGCCACAGGCGGGCAGAGAGCAGATGGAAAGGAAAAAGGGGGACCCCCAAAGGACCTCCAAAAGAGGGGCAAAAAACAAAAATGTAATTTCATTGAAAAAGCTCAGCGTTTCTTCAGAAAACAGAAAATCCCCAAAGTGTTGAGACCCCTGGGCTGCACAGTGTCCAGTCTATGTATCCAGTAGGTTTCCCTCTGTAGTAGCCAAGAGTGACGGTCGCCCCCTCTCAGGGATTTCTTAATATGGTCTATCACCATCCTCCTCAGTTCATGTGTCTGATGTCCGCAACATACAAAATGTGCAGTGACCGGTTGCTCATAGTCTATTGGTTCGCCCTTACTATGTTTATTTATGTCAGTGCGAATGTCACTTCGGTGCTGTTAGTATCTTTTGTTGAATGGACCAATTGTCTTTCCCACACAGACCAGGCCACAGGGGCACTTCAGCAAATAGACACAGTATTCCGTTAGGCAGTCATATCGGCCCCAGATTTTTATTTCCTGTCCAGCATGTGGGTGAAGTAATTCAGAACCCACTATCATTGAGTTACATACATTGCAATTGTTACAATGGAAATTTCCCGTCCTGGAGGTAAGGGCCATGGGAGTCTTTATGTATTTCTCACAGGGATCTGCCTTCACCAAGATATTTCTCAGGCTATTATTCCTGTAGTACCTAATTGGTTGTTTGAATGACTGACACAGGTCTTTGTCTGATTTAACAATGTTGTGATGTCTCCTGATAATGCGTTCAATGGCCGGAGACAAATTTTTATATGTTTGCAGAAAGGGAATCCCCTCTATTTTCCCTTTTATTGTCTTGGCCTCTAGTGCCAATAAATATGTTACTCGCTTTGTAACATGCATCGGATAAGACCTGTTCGAGATATCCTGACTCTCTCTATGAATTTCTCATTCGTGTCCTGAAGTTGTTTCTCACGTTTCACTGGGTCAGAGTTAATTCTCAGTACCCTGAGAAACTTGGAGATGGGTAGACTGTCCATTAGTTGTCTGGGGTGTGTGCTCTCGTACCTTAACAAAGTATTACGGTCAGAGGATTTGGAAAAAAGACCAGTGGTGAACTTCCCTCCGAGTCTTTCTCTATGGCGATATCAAAGAAAATAATGTACTGATCCGACACTGATGCGACAAAGAACTCCATAAACATCATAAACTTATCCTTCCCCTTCCACAACAATACTATGACATTGTCTATGTACCGCCCGCAAAAAAGGATGTTTTCCATGAACATATGTGACTGGTAAATGTATCTTTCTTCCAAGTATCATCAAGTAACATGGGTACATGGTCATGGACACATACATATGCATGTCTAAAAGCTTATTGTCACAAATCACATTACTCACCATCACAGCTGTGGCCTTGACCCATGCTGCTGGAGCCTCCGGGAGATGGGGTGGGGAGAACGACCACTGGGTCCATCTGCGTGGATACATCTGTGTAGATAAGAAACACAACAGATACAAACATAAGAACATTGCATTTGTAAGATTATTTATACAACAACAATTTAGCTGTAGGGAAGAAACAAAAAAGGCAATAAACCCCTTTTAAACCGCGCAAATTGTATCAAACATACAACAAAAATTATATAATTCTTAATAAAGTCCCGCTCCAAGCTATAGGCCGATGTCACATCCGGTCCTCTTCATACAGAAAGCAGCAGACATATACGTCATTGCTCATTAGCATAAAGCTTTTTCTTAACACCCGAAGGGATTATTATCCTGCAGATCTTCAATTAACTTTTGTGCAGACAAATCCCTCCACCTATAGATTCAATCACGTACCAACGCCACAATGGATAAATTGTGTTGATCAATTTAACTCCGCTTTAATGGCTCCACCAGCTTTATTAAATGCTATATCCACTTTGGCCTCTCAGTATTATTCTCATCAGCCAGACTTATATCCAAATAGCCACCACTCAGGCAATACTTAAAATCTTCCTCAATTTATTAAAATTACATGAAAAAGAAAGGGAAATAAAAAACGCACATAGCGTGATACTGTTGACACAAATTCAAAAACTATCCTGCGGTCTCCAAGAAAATGCTCACCAGAACATATAATAAAACTTGCATAAAATGAAATAGAAGGTAGGGCAGAGCGAACTCTTACGTCTCCCCTCGCAATCGCATCTTTCCCGACGCTGTTTCAATAGTTTTAAACAATTACGTGATCCTGCATAGCTCCGCCCGGCGCGTTTCGTCGTCATCCACCGACTTATTCATTGGGCAACAAGAGCCTCACAGGAGCACATTATTTAAAGTGGACCAACACCCTCCAAAACAACATCGTTTTATTAGCTTTAATATAAAAAAACACTTACCTTTTGATGACTGTTGGAGCCGTCTGTTCCTCGCAGCGCCTGTAATTTTAATATTTACCTCGCCGGAAGTCCCACCCTCCAGGTCTTGTCCGCCGTCAATCATGCTTTTCTGTCATTTGCATATTTTGTCCGTGGAGCTTCTCCTCTCTTCTCTCGCGCAATTTTGCTGTGTCGTCTTGATGTCATCTGCGGGCGTGTCCTCGGGAGCGTGCACGTCTCCAAGCTCTATTTGTCTGTGATTGGCAGAGCTGTGCTCAGCCATGATTGGCTGCAGACACATGACTCTGCCTCCCCTCCCCTCCTCTCACTCCCCTCCCTCCCTCCCTCCACTCACTCATATTTTCAGCACCTTCCCTCTCGTCTCGTGCTGGTTGTAGGACAGGTGAGTTTTTACATTCCGGTTGCGTGTGTGCGTGTGTGTAGAAGTTTTGTATTTTGTCAGCTGCTCCGCCGCCCGTCCTGCCTGGCCTCTGTCCCCCTGTTAGCCGCAGCCGCCTGTCTCCTTCCTATTACAGGATCGGCTTGTCGGCTAGGTACTGAAGTTGGGCGAGACAGCGCAGCTGTGCCGGGAATATCTACCTACCCCCCCTCCCCCAACGCACGCTGCCTCGGCCACGCTGTCTCTCCTCCTGATCCGTGCACGCAATTTATGTAATGCCTCCCCCCGCTCACCTTGATGCCCGTTCGCTGGCTGTTATGCTCCCGACGGCCGCCTCCAGCCACCTAATGCTGCATGGTCCTCCCAGCACAGGAGACATTCTCACTGTGTGTCATCTGTGCTGCTCGCTCTCTCCAGCCAGTCGGTGGGGAGTCAGAGAAGGAAGTAACGTGGGTGTGGGTCTGCATGGACGGTGTGTGTCTGCATGGATGGGGTGGGTGTGGGTCTGCATGGGCGGTGTGTGTCTGCATGGACAGTGTGTGTCTGCATGGACAGTGTGTGTCTGCATGGATGGGGTGGGTGTGGGTCTGCATGGATGGGGTGGGTGTGTGTCTGCATGGATGGTGGGGGTCTGCATGGACGGTGTGGGTCTGCATGGATGGGGTGGGTGTGGGTCTGCATGGATGGGGTGGGTCTGCATGGATGGGGTGGGTCTGCATGGATGGGGTGGGTCTGCATGGATGGGGTGGGTGTGGGTCTGCATGGATGGGGTGGGTGTGGGTCTGCATGGATGGGGTGGGTCTGCATGGATGGGGTGGGTCTGCATGGATGGTGTGGGTCTGCATGGATGGTGTGGGTGTGGGTCTGCATGGATGGGGTGGGTCTGCATGGATGGGGTGGGTCTGCATGGATGGGGTGGGTCTGCATGGATGGGGTGGGTGTGGGTCTGCATGGATCGGGTGGGTCTGCATGGATCGGGTGGGTCTGCATGGATCGGGTGGGTCTGCATGGATCGGGTGGGTCTGCATGGATGGGGTTGGTGTGGGTCTGCATGGATGGGGTTGGTCTGCATGGATGGGGTGGGTCTGCATGGATGGGGTGGGTCTGCATGGATGGGGTGGGTCTGCATGGATGGGGTGGGTGTGGGTCTGCATGGATGGGGTGGGTGTGGGTCTGCATGGATGGGGTGGGTGTGGGTCTGCATGGATGGGGTTGGTGTGGGTCTGCATGGATGGGGTTGGTGTGGGTCTGCATGGATGGGGTGGGTCTGCATGGATGGGGTGGGTCTGCATGGATGGGGTGGGTCTGCATGGATGGGGTGGGTCTGCATGGATGGGGTGGGTCTGCATGGATGGGGTTGGTGTGGGTCTGCATGGATGGGGTTGGTGTGTGTCTGCATGGACGGTGTGTGTCTGCATGGACGGTGTGGGTCTGCATGGATGGGGTGGGTGTGGGTCTGCATGGATCGGGTGGGTCTGCATGGATCGGGTGGGTCTGCATGGATCGGGTGGGTCTGCATGGATCGGGTGGGTCTGCATGGATCGGGTGGGTCTGCATGGATCGGGTGGGTCTGCATGGATCGGGTGGGTCTGCATGGATGGGGTTGGTGTGGGTCTGCATGGATGGGGTTGGTGTGGGTCTGCATGGATGGGGTTGGTCTGCATGGATGGGGTTGGTCTGCATGGATGGGGTTGGTCTGCATGGATGGGGTTGGTCTGCATGGATGGGGTGGGTCTGCATGGATGGGGTGGGTCTGCATGGATCGGGTGGGTCTGCATGGATCGGGTGGGTCTGCATGGATCGGGTGGGTCTGCATGGATCGGGTGGGTCTGCATGGATCGGGTGGGTCTGCATGGATCGGGTGGGTCTGCATGGATGGGGTTGGTGTGGGTCTGCATGGATGGGGTTGGTCTGCATGGATGGGGTGGGTCTGCATGGATGGGGTTGGTCTGCATGGATGGGGTTGGTCTGCATGGATGGGGTGGGTCTGCATGGATGGGGTGGGTCTGCATGGATGGGGTGGGTGTGGGTCTGCATGGATGGGGTGGGTGTGGGTCTGCATGGATGGGGTGGGTGTGGGTCTGTATGGATGGGGTGTATGTGCACGGATCGGGGGTGTGTGTTCACGGATGGGGTGGGTGTGTGTGCATGGAATAGGTGTGTGTGTCTGTACGGATCGGTGGTGTGTTTGGTGGTGGGGGCAAATTCATTGTTGTATGTGTGCATGGGGGCGGGGGGGGGGGGGGGATGGCGCATGACCAAACAGTGCCTAGGGCAGCCCTGGGAGTTGCACCTGCTTATTGGTGCTTCGGCTCTACATAAGTATCTGTCATCTCATTGTTTGTACCTGTCATCACTTTTCTCTGTGCCATTCTCAGTATCTGCCATCTCATACTCAGTATCTGCCATCACTCTCCTGTGCCATTCTCAGTATCTGTCATCGCTCTGCTCTATACTATTCTCAGTATCTGTCATCTCATTGTTTGTACCTGTCATCACTTTTCTCTGTGCCATTCTCAGTATCTGCCATCTCATACTCAGTATCTGCCATCACTCTCCTGTGCCATTCTCAGTATCTGTCATCGTTCTGCTCTATACTATTCTCAGTATCTGTCATCTCATTGTTTGTACCTGTCATCACTTTTCTCTGTGCCATTCTCAGTATCTGTCATCTCATCCTCAGTATCTGTCATCACTCTGCTCTGTGTCATTCTAAGTATCTGCCATCTCATTCTCAGTATCTGTCATCTCATTTTATGGTTCTGTCATCACTTTGCTCTGTGCCATTCTCAGTATGTGCCATCACTCGGCTCTGTGTCATTCTCGGTATCTGCCATCACTCTCCTGTGTCATTCTCAGTATCTGTCATCGCTCTGCTCTATACTATTCTCAGTATCTGTCATCTCATTGTTTGTACCTGTCATCACTTTTCTCTGTGCCATTCTAAGTATCTGTCATCTCATTGTTTGTACCTGTCATCACTTTGCTCTGTGTCATTCTCGGTATCTGCCATCACTCTCCTGTGTCATTCTCAGTATCTGTCATCGCTCTGCTCTATACTATTCTCAGTATCTGTCATCTCATTGTTTGTACCTGTCATCACTTTTCTCTGTGCCATTCTAAGTATCTGTCATCTCATTGTTTGTACCTGTCATCACTCTGCTCTGTGTCATTCTAAGTATCTGCCATCTCATTCTCAGTATCTGTCATCTCATTCTCCGTTCTACTTATTTTTTTTTCTGTAACTGTATTTTATTCCGAAGACATGTTTAAATACATTAACATTAAAATGATTAAATCAAAACAATATTAACAATCAATGGCGCCGCACTGCCCCCCAGCCCCGCCCCCAGTCACACGCCCCAACCCCCCCCCCCCCCCGCCACAGTGCCCCCACTGGGCCGCTGTAAAATTACCAAATCCTGAACCGGTCCACGGGTTAAAAAAGGTTGGGGAACACTGATATAGTGGACCAAAAACATGGACAACTGGACTTTCTGCATTTTATGAACAGAGTTATAAGTTGGGAAAAGTTTTCATGAAAAATACAGCAAGTCCAGTTGCTTCGTTTCTTCTCATGACGTCATCCGGGGGCGTGGCCTCTCACTGCTCTCGGGAGCGAGCTTGACTCCCTGGTGTATCTGCTACCTGGTCCAATGATTGATAGAATGTGCTGCAGCACCACAAGTCTCCGCTGGTGAGTGGGCGAGTATGTAGGTCGGTGGGTGGGTCAGTAGGCAATTGGATAGGTAGGTGGGTTGGACAGCAGGCAGGTAGATAGGTAGGCTGATGAGTGAGTAAATTGGTGGGTAGGTGGTTGAGTTGGCAGGTTGGGTGGGTCAGTAGGAAGGTGGGCGTTTGGGTCAGTAGGCAGGTAGATAGGTATGTGGGTGGGTCAGTAGGAAGGTGGGCGTTTGGGTCAGTAGGCAGGTAGATAGGTATGTGGGTGGGTCAGTAGGAAGGTGGGCGTTTGGGTCAGTAGGCAGGTAGATAGGTATGTGGGTGGGTCAGTAGGAAGGTGGGCGTTTGGGTCAGTAGGCAGGTAGATAGGTATGTGGGTGGGTCAGTAGGAAGGTGGGCGTTTGGGTCAGTAGGCAGGTAGATAGGTATGTGGGTGGGTCAGTAGGAAGGTGGGCGTTTGGGTCAGTAGGCAGGTAGATAGGTATGTGGGTGGGTCAGTAGGAAGGTGGGCGTTTGGGTCAGTAGGCAGGTAGATAGGTATGTGGGTGGGTCAGTAGGAAGGTGGGCATTTGGGTCAGTAGGCAGGTAGATAGGTATGTGGGTGGGTCAGTAGGAAGGTGGGCGTTTGGGTCAGTAGGCAGGTAGATAGGTATGTGGGTGGGTCAGTAGGAAGGTGGGCGTTTGGGTCGGTAGGCAGGTAGATAGGTATGTGGGTGGGTCAGTAGGAAGGTGGGCGTTTGGGTCAGTAGGCAGGTAGATAGGTATGTGGGTGGGTCAGTAGGAAGGTGGGCGTTTGGGTCAGTAGGCAGGTAGATAGGTATGTGGGTGGGTCAGTAGGAAGGTGGGCGTTTGGGTCAGTAGGCAGGTAGATAGGTATGTGGGTGGGTCAGTAGGAAGGTGGGCGTTTGGGTCGGTAGGCAGGTAGATAGGTATGTGGGTGGGTCAGTAGGAAGGTGGGCGTTTGGGTCGGTAGGCAGGTAGATAGGTATGTGGGTGGGTCAGTAGGAAGGTGGGCGTTTGGGTCAGTAGGCAGGTAGATAGGCAAGTGAGTCTGTTGGCAGGTAAATTGGTGGTTAGGCCAATCAGCCAGTCAGGATGTGAACATTAACCCAAGGCGCCATGTTATTATCTATCTTATACCACAACAGCCAACATACCCCACTGGCATCACTGCTGATATGGGCCGTAGAATCCTGTTGTGAGCTGTCCTCGGCACTGTTGACCACTTGTCCTCATTGGCTCCAGTCCTCACAACCTCCTGGTGCTGTCCTTGGAGCCTCCAGTTGGTTGCTAGCCCAAGAGAAGAGTCTAGAGAATCTGGCCTCCAAACTGGGTCACCCTTGGAAATGATGCAACTTATCCAAGGAGGTCCAATTCTGAGCCCTGGTTCTCGGGGACCATGGTGGCAAGGAAGCCCAAACTTACACGGAGAGTCCCTCCACTGATTTTAGACACCAGCTCCAGCAAGCAACAGTACCAGGACTTTATGGTACTGCCTATTGGATCCACATGCACTTGCAGAGGCGCATAACTTCAGTCCTTCTCTTTCCAACGACACCCCCAATGAGTTTCTGGGTGGATAAGGGTCATTCAGACCATGCAGCGGTACCACAAAGTCCCAGTACCTCCAACTATAGGTCCAAAATTGTTGGAGGCCCAGGGACGAGTGGTTCTTGCGTCCTGCCTGTAATCCAGCACTAATTCTCAGGTTCAGAAGGATTTTCCCATTCCAAATGGGGATGCTCCCGAAAGACGGAGGCTGCTGACCCTTAAATCTTATAGCCTACATGTAGGCTGATGGTTTATCCTTCCAGCAAGGAAGAAGAATTAGGGGTGAAATGTTTTCAACATACCATTTTGCTCTTAGGGGAGATCTGCTCAACTGTAATGGCCTGTCCCCTGAGCTAGCCTGTGCTGGAATAACAGCGTATTGTTATTCCAATTCTTCTGATGCGTGGAGATGCTTTCACCCATCATGCAAAGCTTTTGGTAGATATTTAGAGTGCTTCTACTGCTCCCCCACCATCCACCACACACATCCAGTTAGGTTGGTGCGGGAGGTGCATGCCATCGGGTGTTCAGGAATAAGGCAGTGCACACTCCGCATTCAAGGCAATCAGAACGCTTTGCTGAAGTATGTAATCCCAGCAAAGGGCTCAGATCAGACAGAAGCCTGCGCATGGCTCGTTGGACTGAGGAGTTGTTATTTGTCTTGTGTACCATTTCTTTTAGATTCTAGGGCAGGCCTTAAAGTGGACCAACACCCAGGATTTTGACTATCCTGGGTCTTGGTCCACTTCGGTGGGGCACCCCCGATCGGGGTGCCCCGCTGTGTGAAACCCCCCCTAACCCCCCGAAAAACTCACCTCTCCCCGCGCCGACGGACAAGCGGCTCCTCCGCCGCCGCCTCCCGCGCGTCCCTTTTGACGCGCGCGCGCCCGCCATTCGCAGACGGCTGGCGCGGGCACGCCTACAGGGGCGCGAGGGAGGCGGCGGCGGCCGAAGATAAGGAGTTTGGGGGGGTTTCACCCGATCTCGGATGTCCCGCGGGGTGATCGGCCCGGGAATCTTATAGATTCCCGGGCCAATCATCCGTGGGTGTTGGTCCACTTTAATGAAGTTTGACCAGTGACTGCTGTTGGCAGCCCTGGCATGTAAAAGACTACAGGGCTGGCCGACTAGGTGCCACTGTGTCATCCCAATTCAGGACGCCCCACTGTGTAAACCCCCCCCCCAACCCCTTACATTTCAGCTGGTTCCCCAGGCCGCATCCCCAGCATCTCTGCAGATTCAGATAGGCTGGTTGAACACACCCCGAAACTGGGATGCAATTGTCGCCGCTGCATATGCCGACGCTCGGTCCAAAACAATGGCTTTATGCCAAGCATTAGCATGAGCAGCATAAAGCGCTGATTGGACTAGAGCTCACACATGTGCCATGGAAATGGCAGAAAGGTGAGTCAAGTGGCGGACCTGGATGATTTCCAGATCGGGATGCTCCAGGGAAGAGGGCCAAATACCAGGATAGTGAACATCCTGGTGATTGGTCCACTAAAATGGTCCTCCAGTCAAACATCTCTGTAATCCCTCTAGGTATGCTGTGTTAATACCCCTTGGAGCAGCAATATAGATTCTCTGGGAGTCGGCCACTATCAGAGGAGACACAGCAGAATGTTGAACATTGCCTCAATGCACTCCTCTGATTGGTGGAGGCAGGTGGCGTACATATTTCCTGTGTCCCCTGTCGGAATTGGTACTGTGATTATGTCGCTGAAAACGTAAACCTTCTTGAAGTATAATCTTCCAAGTGATGGCACTCTACATTTTTACTTAATAAAAGTTGTAAATTCATTGAACAAAACTGGTGAAATGAGTTTTATTTGCTAAAATTTTTATTTGTACACACGCACCATTATATTACATGAATTACAGATTAGAGCGGGTCTGGGAATCTTCAGATCAACATCCATGGGGGTCACCAAAAAAAATTGTAAATAAAATATATCCTACAGGGTTAATTTTGTTCTTCACGTGGGAAAGGGAGCGAGTATGTCTGCCCTGGAGTCTGAGACTCCAGGGTGGGTTTTGGTCCTCATTTATGCAATGGGGCAGGATTTTTAACCAGATTTAGAGGCAGATTATATAATGGGGCAGGATTCCAACTTTCTTTGTATACTAATGCACCCCCTCGACAAATAAATGTGATAATGTTTACTAGTGGGTAAAACTTTTTTTTTTTAGATTTGTCTACATTTGATGTAATTTTTGAAACGTATGACTTTGTTGTGCTGAGCCTATCTTGTATTATTATTTTTATGTTATCACTACCTGAAATCTGTTGCTATCGGCAACTGCACACCAATAAGAGAGAAGTGAGCCCTGTACACACAGAACACTGTGGCTGGGCATGTGTAAGGTTGAGTGCACTCCATAACCTTGGCACTGCCCACAGCAGCATTTTATGTGTATATGACTCGCTTCTCTGTTCTTGTAGATCTTGGTGGACAGACCTGGTGTACAGTTGTCAATAGCAACAGATTGCAGGTAGTAAACCCACACACACATCTGACCTGACACACATACAGACCATGCAATCTGACCTGACACACACACAGAGCATACAATCTGGCCTGACACACACACACACACACAGTATACAATCTGGCCTGACACACACACACAGAGCATACAATCTGGCCTGACACACACACACACACACACAGTATACAATCTGGCCTGACACACACACACACAGTATACAATCTGGCCTGACACACACACACAGAGCATACAATCTGACCTGACACACACACAGAGCATACAATCTGGCCTGACACACACACACAGAGCATACAATCTGACCTGACACACACACAGAGCATACAATCTGGCCTGACACACACACACAGAGCATACAATCTGGCCTGACACACACACACAGAGCATACAATCTGGCCTGACACACACACACAGAGCATACAATCTGGCCTGACACACACACACACACAGAGCATACAATCTGGCCTGACACACACACACACAGAGCATACAATCTGGCCTGACACACACACACACAGAGCATACAATCTGGCCTGACACACACACACACAGAGCATACAATCTGGCCTGACACACACACACACAGAGCATACAATCTGGCCTGACACACACACACACAGAGCATACAATCTGGCCTGACACACACACACACACAGAGCATACAATCTGGCCTGACACACACACACACACAGAGCATACAATCTGGCCTGACACACACACACACAGAGCATACAATCTGGCCTGACACACACACACACAGCATACAATCTGGCCTGACACACACACACACACAGCATACAATCTGGCCTGACACACACACACACACAGCATACAATCTGGCCTGACACACACAGCATACAATCTGGCCTGACACACACACACACACACACAGCATACAATCTGGCCTGACACACACACACACACACAGCATACAATCTGGCCTGACACACACACACACACACACACAGCATACAATCTGGACAATGGCAATGGACACAGAGGGCAGCAGGGAGAGAGCAGGGTGGACAATGGCAATGGGCACAGAGGGCAGCAGGGTGGGCAATGCAATGAGCACAGAGGGCAGCAGGGAGAGAGCAGGGTGGACAATGGCAATGGACACAGAGGGCAGCAGAGAGAGAGCATGGCGGACAATGGCAATGGGCACAGAGGGCAGCAGGGTGGGCAATGCAATGAGGGCAGCAGGGAGAGAGCAGGGTGGACAATGGCAATGGACACAGAGGGCAGCAGAGAGAGAGCATGGCGGACAATGGCAATGGGCACAGAGGGCAGCAGGGTGGGCAATGCAATGAGGGCAGCAGGGAGAGAGCAGGGTGGACAATGGCAATGGACACAGAGGGCAGCAGAGAGAGAGCATGGCGGACAATGGCAATGGGCACAGAGGGCAGCAGGGTGGGCAATGCAATGAGGGCAGCAGGGAGAGAGCAGGGTGGACAATGGCAATGGACACAGAGGGCAGCAGGGTGGGCAATGCAATGAGCACAGAGGGCAGCAGGGAGAGAGCAGGGTGGACAATGGCAATGGACACAGAGGGCAGCAGGGAGAGAGTAGGGTGGACAATGGCAATGGACACAGAGGGCAGCAGGGAGAGAGCAGGGTGGACAATGGCAATGGACACAGAGGGCAGCAGGGAGAGAGCAGGGTGGACAATGGCAATGGACACAGAGGGCAGCAGGGAGAGAGCAGGGTGGACAATGGTAATGGGCACAGAGGGCAGCAGTGAGAGAGCAGGGTGGACAATGGTAATGGGCACAGAGGGCAGCAGGGAGAGAGCAGGGTGGACAATGGCAATGGACACAGAGGGCAGCAGGGAGAGAGCAGGGTGGACAATGGCAATGGACACAGAGGGCAGCAGGGAGAGAGCAGGGTGGACAATGGTAATGAGCACAGAGGGCAGCAGGGAGAGAGCAGGGTGGACAATGGCAATGGACACAGAGGGCAGCAGGGAGAGAGCAGGGTGGACAATGGCAATGGACACAGAGGGCAGCAGGGAGAGAGCAGGGTGGACAATGGTAATGGGCACAGAGGGCAGCAGGGAGAGAGCAGGGTGGACAATGGTAATGGGCACAGAGGGCAGCAGGGAGAGAGCAGGGTGGACAACGGTAATGGGCACAGAGGGCAGCAGGGTGGGCAATGGCAATGAGCACAGAGGGCAGTAGGGAGAGGGCAGGGTGGGTAATAGGAATGGGCACAGAGGGCAGCAGGGAGAGAGCAGGGTGGGAAGCAGTAAGGAATACAGAGAGTAGCAGTAAGGAATACATGGGGCAGCAGGAAGAGGCAGAATGGGCAATATAAAGGGGCTGTAAGGCAGTAATTTGCAGCTAGAAAGAAGCACAGTGGACTGGAGGTAGAAAAAGCAGACTGCTGCAGTATCACACAACTCAAACATGGTTAGCACAAGCAGCAGCAGACTGCACACATCTAATAAAACTTACACATCTACTATCCACTACTCCAGCTCCATCACATGTGCTGCAATTCTGAAAAATTAAACGTCAGGAAACAACAATAGAAGAACAGAGGGGAAGAGGAGGTAGGACACACGGACCTGGCAATCAGCAGCACAGCTTTGCTCTCATGTCGCTCTCCTCTTCTCCTTAGCTAGGACCGCACTGAGCAGCCCTTTGGATACATCATGCTCTGCTGCAGTTGAGTGTTCTCCTGTATTTGAAGTAAACAAACTCCCGGGCGGCTCGGCAACCCACCCATCCCCTCCTCCGCTTGCTTGCACACACCTTTGCTCAGACTCAGTCACGTCCTCGATGTCCCGACAGCAGCAGCTGCAGCTTACAAATACGGCCCTGTGCAGGGATGATGTAAGGGGTTTGGAGCGCAGGGTGCCATTTGAGCCACGGACCGGTAGCGGTCCGCGGCCCGGGGGTTGGGGACCACTGCATAGAGTGTCCAGATTCCCGGCCATCATGCACTGTGTCTGTGCAGCACAGGAGGCCAGCATTCATTGTCTCAGCTACATAAACTTGTCGTGACCTCCTCGCCCCGGCCAGCGCAGCAGTGTGCTCTGAGGCCGGCACACCACTTACTCCAGGGCCGCCACCTCCCTCAGGCGGGCAGGTAACAGCAGAAACAGCGCTGAGGGCGGCAGCAGTGTGAGCATACATTACGGTCCTCCGGGTGTGTGTAGTGCGCTGTGATCACCGCATGAAGCCTCCGCCTGCTCGTCTTACCGACTCCGTGTTCCCGGCTCCGGCTTCAACTTGCCGCTTGCACCTTCCCCTGCCTGCCCACGCCCATGTGCCCGCCCCAGCTATGACGGCACCGTCGGATCCAGTGCGCGCCCGTACCCTGGAGGGGGAAATCGCGCATGCGCAGTAACACTGATTTGGGTCAGGTGAAGCGCCGCTCGCTCCCGATGCAAGCGGCGCTTCACCTAACTACTGCGCATGCGCGTGATTTGAGTTAGTAAAAGGTCAAAGGATCTCTTCCTTTTATAAGAAAAACCAAGATGGCGGAGATAAATGCAAATGGAAGCGACGCAGCGAGGAAGAATACAAGGTAATTTTTTTTTTTTTTACTAGTTAGAACGGGTCCTGCTGCACATTTTCCATATTTTAAACTGACATCAAAAAAAAAAAAAAGGGCAGGGTGTTGGTCCACTTTAAAGGCCTCCAAATCACGTGATTTCTAATTTTAACTATTTCCTTATTTTCCCAATGGCTATGTCTTCATATAAGCTGCCACCAATGAATAGCTAAACTAGATAAAGGGGAACGCCGGATCGCTCTAGCCTCCTTCCAATCTCAACACATTACTTAAACAGATCATTACAACAGATCATTACAACATAATAAGCATCATCATTTAATATCAATTCAAAATTTCTAAAAATAAAAATAAATGCAATAAAATCTACCACCATAGTTAAAAAATCTCATTTAAACTTAACACAATTCCAATATAATTTACAACTCTATTGTGATGTTATTTTAACCCTAAATATCTTAAAATTGTATTAAAAATTGCATTTAAATTCTAATATATAAATACACTATATATATATATATATATATATATATATAAATTATAGTAGCCCCTAATCGTCCCCTATAAAACAGTTTAAATCATATTCTGTATTCAACCCATCAGGTTGTAGAGTCTTCATCAGATAAATCCATTTTGACTCCCCTCCTTTAAAATGTTTTTCTATTTGGTCAATGATCCAAAATGTAATACCTGTGGGATCATTGTTATGCTGGATTTTAAAATGTAGAGACACACTGTGAAGTTCATATCCCTTAAGCGGACCTTAAATGGACGTCCTGTTCTTCCAATGTACTGCTTGCCACAAGGGCATACACTATATTTCTACTGTTACAGGTAAGGAATTTTTTAATGGTAAATTCTTTATTATTTGAATTAGATTTGAACTTCACAATGCATTTTTTATCCACATCTTTTTTAAGCTTGCACCCTACACATCTTTTGCAACTATAAAAACCTATTATGTCCGATATTGTTCCTCTTATTTTTTTACATGGTTCAATATAACTTTTAACTAGATGTGCTCCTATGGTGGGGGGTTTCTTGTATATTACTCTGGGTCTATTAGGCAAATGTGGACCCAGAACCTCATCATTTTTTAGCACATGCCAATATTTCTCCAAAACTCTACTAATTCTCTTATAATCATTTCCATATCGTGTTACCATAGCAAATTTAGCATAATCTTTTCCACTTTCTATTTAACTATCATTTTTCTTTAACATACTCCCCCTTTCTAATTTAGCAATATCCTCTATCTCTCCTTTTATAAAATTGGAATCATATCCTTTATCCAAGAATCTATCCCCTATTACATGTACCTGTTCCTCAAAATCTTCATTTAGGGTACAATTTCTTTTTATTCGGTGGAACTGTCTCCTTGGAATATTTCTAAGCCATTTGGGGTGATGGCAACTCATTTTAGGAACATAAGAGTTCCTATCCATACTTTAAAAGAATGTTCTAGTTATCAGCCTTTTCCCATTTTTTTGAATCTCCAAATGAAGAAAATATATTTTGATATCACTAACTTTTTTTGTAAATGTCAGACCCCATTCATTTTTATTAAGAGAGGAAAAAACATTTTCAAATGATTCCAGTCCACCATCCCAAATAATGAGGCAGTCATCGATGTAGCGCCCCCAGATACGCAACCCTTGCTGATGGAGCCCATATATAAAGGTTTCTTTCTTAAATTAAAGTTAAATCATGATAATTCTTGTTACACACTTGGCCATGTGTTAGCTAAAACAAAACAACTCATGAGCAAGCCACATCATTGTTGGATCTTGTAGAACACCATAAGATACCATACTGTCCTAGAGGCCACATGGGCACTTCACAACACAACAGCATGTCACATTTACAAAGAAAATTATATAGGCACAAAACACTGGATGCATATAGTATTTTGACTTTATTAAGGTAATTCTTACCTCGACTATGCGGGCTCCTAGGGATTCCAACATCTGTAGAGGAGGTGTCGGCTCTACGATGCCCTAAAAAAGATTGAAGGACAATAAAAAAATAATTAACACACAACAATGTTACAATTTTACACAAAAGCCAAACAATGAAGGACACTCACCAGGGGATGAGATGTTGGTGGTTTCCCAGGTAGGGCTCTGAGATGAAGGCGGGGAGCCTCCACTCCTCAAAATCGGCTTAGCAGAGCCCAAATCCAAGGGGCCACCTTCCTCCCTCTCACACACTGAACCCTCAGGGAATGTGGTGAAGTCCCTTACCTCCTCCCCACTGGGACTCCTCACTTAAGAGTGACCCCAGTGGTATTTTGATTCTGCCAAGTCAGATTCTGAGGAGCTGAGGCTCTACACTGCCCTCACCCCAGCAGCAGGCTCCACTGGGGCTTCAACCTCATCAACCCCTTCCTCCCCTGGGTCTTCGATTTAGGAGCGATGAGAGGGCCCCTCTCCCGCTGACTCATCGGAACCACCAAAACAGTGCGGAGGAGAACACCCATTCCCGTGCTTTCCCAGGTGAGGGCACTTATCTGTAGAGAGAAAGCAATAAAAAAACAAATTTAATAGACACCCTCGTTGTCCCGGCGTTTGAAGTCCGACCATCTTTGGCGTATGACTTTGTCCGTCAACTGAGTGTTGAAGCACTGGGACACAGTGGCCTTCACCTCCTCCACAATGCTGGGCTTGCCACTAAAGGCATAGTCATACTCCTTCTGGCAGAAGTCCTAGATGCACAGAAAGGAAATATAAAAAAAAAAACATTAACTTAAAATAATAAAACTAATACTTTAAATTAAATTACATTTACTTAATGACTAATGAATAAAAAGCATTTTAAAAAAATCTGTGTTTTTCTACTTTAAGCTGCCATAAAGAGCTTGTGGATTTCACAATATATAAATTCAACAAGGTTGTAAAACACAAAAATTACTTTTAACTAGGACCTAATTTGGGATGCCCATGGGTATTAGTTTAAAAATATACCAGTAATAACATTTACGACTAAGATGGGTTGAGATGCCCTTTAATAACAGTAGGAACTAATAAAAAATTAACATTAACACAAAAACTCTAAAAGATAAAAATAAAACAAAAAAGATAGAATAAAAAAATGAAAAGAATAAAACCCCTAAAAAAACGCAACATGGCAAAAATTTGACTAGAAATATTAAGTCTAAAATGTTTAAAGCAGCAGGAAATAATAACACAAAACAGCACATTGAAAAAAGGCCACAAAAATGCATTATGATAAATTTATGAAAAAAACTTACCTTTACTATTTGGCCATTGACCTGAGGGTCCACCCTCTGCCTCTTCCTCTGTGGGTGGGTGTCCTCGCATGATGGGGAGGATGAGGTGCTGGGAAGATGCCTAGCTGGTCTACTGGGGGCCATCGCTCCGCACGCGAAAACCGGAAGTGCATAAAACAAAACTGAATCTAAAACCTTTAACCCCCTCGCAAGGTACGAATGCTATGGAATGCTCCGATATTTGATACGCACGCTATAGAACGCACTGAAACCAGAGCTATCCACAACGCTACATCTGCAGGAGAGAAGAACGCCACAGCTAGCACTTTACAAATTCAGTAATTTTACTGTAATCAAACAGCACTGTTTAGCATTTAATATAGATGCAATATTTGATTTTATTTAGCTTTTACAGAATGTGCTCCAGTTACTGTAAAAATAGGCTCCTAGGCTTAAGCATTGATACTGCTTACCTATTTGCCGCAGCGAACGCAAGGTGGTGTTCAGAACTATAGCGCCCAAGCCTACATCACATCTAACAACAGTACAGCGTTAGAGGCAGTGAGGGGTTGAGAGCACACCATATTCAAGAAAGCACCAGACACACAGAGCATCAGAAAGCTGGTCACTGTAGCACAGAGAGTCAGCCGCTGTGTGATTAAAGTCTGTTTTTTAACACATAAACACCTGTGAGAAAGCCAATGGAATGACATTGTTTGAACACTGTGACATTAACACTTTAGTGCCAGAACAGTTATGACAATTCTGCATAAAAAGATAAAAAAAATAAATAAAAAATTATAATATTTTCTAGGCCAGGAGAGGTTACACAATGATTTGAGCCACAAAAAATAACCTTTTTAAACAGAAGAAAAGGAATGGCCATTTTTCCTATAGGGCTTTTGCCTATATGGTGATGTCCAAAAACTATTGTGGATGTGATATTTTGTTATCTTAAATTTATATTCAGCTGATTTTTATTCAATTTGGACATGTATTTTTCCACTGTTTCAGTTGAACTGTTTCAGATCAGAAAACAATTGTCTAGGGGGGTTATTCATCAAGGGATATCCCCAGGTAGTGCCTCATAGTGGCAGGTAACGTCTGGTGAACACTGGGCGCTGTACGAAAAACCACATTTATGAAAGCTAATCTGGTGAGCGACTCTAACAGCGCCATGTAGCGTCCGATTCATCATTGAAGGTGGCTCAGGGTATAGCGCCGACGCTCTAGCTTCCAGAGCGCCAGGTATTACCTGTCGCTACCTGTCGCTCTCCCAGGGTTTTATTTATTTTTTTCTCTCAAATAATTGTGTCACCTCTCCTGGCTTAGAAAAAGTCATTTTTGAAAACTTTTTTGATTTCTTTGTTTTTTATGCAGAATTGTATTTACATGTCTGGCACTAAAGTGTTAATGTCACAATGTTACATTAATGTAATTCCATGTGTTTTCACTTTGTTACTGGTGGATATGTGTTCAAAAACAGACTTTAATCACAAAGCGTCTGGCGCTCTATGGCATTAGTAATGAATCAGCCTCAAAGTATCTTCGAAAAATGCCAATTCTTTTGGTGGTTGCATCAGCTTCTTCTCATTTTTCGACATTCCCATGAATAGTTTGCAAAACTTGTGGCAAATTTGCCATCTATTGAACATAGTGGCAAACCAAAAATATTTGTGTTTTAACTTGAAATCCAAACATTTTAAAATTAATGTTAATTAATGTTGTTTCTCCCTTAATTTTGAATCCTTATTCGGATAAATTTGTTCTGATTTTAGCCCTCTTTCATAAGAAATGATTGTGCATAGAGATACCAAGTCAGCCATGACTAGAATCTGACCAGCTTTGTATTCTAAATTCTTTTTCACCAGTGATTGAAGGAAAAAGTCGATGTATTCTCCCACTCTACTCATTATTGACCCAATGCCGCTAACTCTGGGCCTTACAGTGCTTTTATGTATCTTAGGCAGGTGTTCATGTAACAGTACTCTTTTTTGTCCAAAATGCCTGATGTGAAACTTTCCTCTAAAATACCTTTTAATTTCTTTTGGAATGCACTAGTGGTATTCTCCTTTAGGGTTTTAAAAGTTTGCTCATCATCCAACAATCTCAAGGTTTCTTATATGTATTTATCTTCGTCTAATATGACTACCCTCCCTTTATCAGCTGGTTTCAATACCACCTCTGATATTTTTTGTGTCAAAATTTGTTTGCAATGCATAACCAATTACACGTAGCTGTGTCTGACAGTGTGGCCCAAATGTGTGTCATGTTCACTATTGGTTTTCCCAGTTACTGTATTGTGATATCTGCTTTTTGTGCTTGTCTAGGCAGCATGGGCAGGGACAACAGTGGATGTAGCAAATGATTGGGGTGTGTGGTGCAGACACCGTGGTGCAGAATGTTTTTTATTTCCTGGTGGTTAATACTGCATGGGTGAATGTTTGGCTCTTATAACATTTTTGGGGTTCAATCTTCTTGTTGCTTGAGAAAGTGAAAGTGCCACCAAATTAGCCAACAACACCTACTGGCCTATTTTAACCCAAGTCTGAGAATTCAGGCGTGCCACCTAAAGAACCTTTGGCTTCCAGAGTGGTCAATAACCAATGTTTAAAAGCACCCCTTGAAATTCAGGAACAGTGACGTTATTTTTTGGATAGGTATAATGTCCGGTTGGACACCTATGGTCAAATCACAACCCCCAATCTCCACTGCTACCGCCATTATAGGGCTGATTCAGCACTGTGATCATTTTTTCCTCAAGCGTTTTTGTGAGAAATTGTTTAATTATATTTTTTAGTGCAATTCAGCATTTTTTTTAGCTGTGCAAAGTATTTCAAAATGTGCACAGCTACAATGGTGCTGAATTGCATTAAGGAAAAAAAATCATTATAAAAATGTTTTTCTTAAAGAAAAATATGAGAAAAAAAATCTCAGTGTTGAATCAGCCCTAATGTAATAGGTTAGTTGTTACTGAACTAATTAAAATATAGCAGGCCATTCACCATAATAATACTAAGGGCCTTATTTATCACGGGCTAGCGCCAGGTAGTGTCTGACGAGCGCCATGTACCGCCAGCTAACGGCGGCTACCGACTCAAGTACGCCCGGCGTCGGCCACAATGACGCATTTATCAAGCTATATGAGGCTAGCGCCAGCGAGAGCGACGGCTAGCGCGGGATTCATCATGTAGCCGACTGCAACGAACAGCGCCGCTGCTAATCCCATCACAGCGACAGGTATGACCTGGCGCTACCTGCCGCTCTCCCATACATTTCAATGGCAGACGCTGCAATGATTGTTTTAAGTGGTTTTTGTGTTCTTGTCTTTGGCAAAAAATTCAACACATGTTTATTGGGATATGTTTTATTAATGTGGCTTGTTATTTTTTTTTTTTTTGTAGAAAGTTGTTATTTTTACACTGTAATGTTGTGAGTGACATCTAAAATGCATCTCCTCCCACCAAACTCATTGGGCTCTAAATCGCTTGTTTTCACCACACACGGGGCTTGTAAAGCTACTTTTTAGCCAGTCCTGTTTGGCGGTCACGTTCGCTCTTCGAAATTGTCAGCGCCCAAGCTATTCGGCAGCTCTGTCCTTGATGAATCTGTGGTGGTCAGAGTTTGTGCAGTCGCTGTTTTGATTCGCTATGTGGCGGCGCGAGCGGCGCTGTGCTGCGCTGTGCGGCGCTGTGCTGTTCATACATGTGCCCTTCTGCCATTTGCAAGGAATTCACTTCCGGCGACCCCAGTCGTTCTTAATGAATACACTGTAGTTGTGAGCGTGTCCACATTATGCAGGATTTATTCAGGCGTACAAGCTCATAACAACCCGTTATGCATTCTCATGTGTGCCACATTATCATGTAGTTGGATAGTTTTATTGTGTGATGATTTTATGAAGGAATAAGATTTGTCTTTTTCAGCACCAAGTTTTTTGGTTTTCAAGGACCTATGCATTACAGTATCTTGAACCCCCAGCTAAATCAAGCTAATAAATAATGGCGTCTTTGCCAATAGCTTGTTGTAATGCGTCAATTAACTGTTTCTGCCACTTAGCTTGCACATAGCTGATATTAGCTTGTTCCTGGTGCGCTGAACTTTTTTTTGTAAATTTATTTCACAGTTGCTTTGGTCATATCCGGTTCCGGTTTCCTCCTTTGCGTTTCAAAGCCACCTAAAGCAAAAAATGACTAGCACTTAGGCCAATAGCTTGTTGTAATGCGTCAATTAACTTTTTCCGCCACTTAGCTTGCACATAGCTGATATTAGCTTGTTCCTGGTGCGCGGAGCGTTTTTTTTTTTTAAATTTATTTCACAGTTGCTTTGGTCATATCCGGTTCCGGTTTCCTCCTTTGCATTTCAAAGCCACCTAAAGTAAAAAATGACTAGCGCTTAGGCCAATAGCTTGTTGTAATGCGTCAATTAACTTTTTCCGCCACTTAGCTTGCACATAGCTGATATTAGCTTGTTCCTGGTGCGCGGAGCGTTTTTTTTTTTTTTTATTTATTTCACAGTTGCTTTGGTCATATCCGGTTCCGGTTTCCTCCTTTGCGTTTCAAAGCCATCTAAAGCAAAAAATGACTAGCACTTAGGCCAATAGCTTGTTGTAATGCGTCAATTAACTTTTTCCGCCACTTAGCTTGCACATAGCTGATATTAGCTTGTTCCTGGTGCGCGGAGCGTTTTTTTTTTTTTTATTTATTTCACAGTTGCTTTGGTCATATCCGGTTCCGGTTTCCTCCTTTGCATTTCAAAGCCACCTAAAGTAAAAAATGACTAGCGCTTAGGCCAATAGCTTGTTGTAATGCGTCAATTAACTTTTTCCGCCACTTAGCTTGCACATAGCTGATATTAGCTTGTTCCTGGTGCGCGGAGCGTTTTTTTTTTTAAATTTATTTCACAGTTGCTTTGGTCATATCCGGTTCCGGTTTCCTCCTTTGCGTTTCAAAGCCACCTAAAGCAAAAAATGACTAAGGCTTAGGCCAATAGCTTGTTGTAATGCGTCAATTTACTTTTTCCACCACTTAGCTTGCACATAGCTGATATTAGCTTGTTCCTGGTGCGCGGAGCGTTTTATTTTTTTTAAAAAATTTTTTTGTGTCCCTGTCGCTTGGGTCATATCCGGTTCCTGTTTCCTCCTTAGCGTTTCCACCATGCTGCCCAGGAGACGGATTCAGCGCCTCCCCAGCTCCTCCTCCGAATCTGACCCCACCACCCCTCCCCCACCTCCTCCACCTACCTCACCTCCCCCACCTAGCACCCCTCCCACCCCTTCCCCTCCTGGGCATGCAAAAAAGAAACGCATGCGAGTGGATAGCCGCGTTAATGGCCAGGTGGTCAAAGTGAGTATGTTTTTCTTGCATTTTATGTTTAAAGTGGACCAACACTCAGGGGGGATTGGCCCTGAAATCTATTAGTTTTCAGGACCAATCTGATCACTCCCCGCGGGGCATCCCCAATCTGGATGTCCTGCGGGGATGAACCCCCCTGGAGGCCCATAAACCTTACCTCAGCCCCGTCCCATCTGTGCATGCGTGAGCTGCGGATGCGTCTTGCACTTCCCTCTAGCAGGGTGGTCCCCTGCGCCAGACATTTGTTCATGGCCTGCGCAGGCGCACTCCCTGTTAGAGTCAAACGCCACACGCGTCCTTTGGCGCTCAGAGGCAGCTGAGCTGGTATGCACGTCCAAATGGCCTTGGATGCGCATACCACATCGGCGCAGAGCGCTGTGCTAGCCTGGCGCAGTCACGTGGGAGTGTGGTCAGTGGTGTATTTCTGGCCTTCCAAGGGGGTTTCAGACAGCGGCCCACCCCCGATTGGTGTGCCCCACCAAAGTGGACCCAAACCCAGAATAGTGATAATCCGGGGTGTGGGTCCACTTTACTCTGGTCTCAGTATAACTGTTTATGCCATTGTTCTGATGTCATGTATTGATTTGTGTTTGTTTTTCATTTCTCATAGGATTTCTGCGTGATGCAATATGACTATGCCCGTGGGGGAAAAAAAAGAATAGCCATGGAGGTGAAGGCCACAGTGTCCCGGCGCTTCAACACCCAGCTCTCCATCCGAGCCATCCAACAGAAATGGTCTGACTTCAAGCGTCGGGACCCTGAAGGCGTGTACCGCCTATATGATGCCTACGCATCAGGTAAGTTTAAGCTTATGCTATGTTTATACTTTAGTTTAAATCATCTGCTAAGCTGTGTCCATTTGTGGTCGTAATATTAATTATTTACTTTCACCCCCTCAACACAGATAAGCGTCCTCCCCTGGGTAAACGTGGGAAGGGATTCCTTTCGCGGATCCTATTTGGAGGACCCAGGGGAGGAAGGGGATGACGCCCCAGAGGAGTGTGCTGCTGGGGGGCTGGCAGGATCAAGCCTCAGCTCCTCACACTCTGACTCTGAGGAGTATCACCAGCCAAGGGGCCACTCTCAAGTGGGGAGTCCAAGTGGGGTGGAAGGAATGGACTCTCCCACACTCCCTGAAGGAGCAGGGAGTGAGAGGGAGGAGGGTGGCCCCTTGGCTGGGGGATCTTCCGAGCAGAGTGTGAGGAGCTGAGGCTCCCCGCCTCCTCCTCAGAGCCCTCCCTGGGCTTCAAGTGGCGGATCATCCCCTGGTGAGGGCACACTTTGTCATTGTTAGTCTGTGACAGGTTTCATCTTTGTACTTAGCCCTTGCCATTCCTCTCTAATTTGCAGGGCATCATATAGGCGGCACCTCCATGGCCTTTTGGCAACGCCTTCTCCACGGGCATAGTCATGGTAAGTGTTTGTTGTTATCCATCACATTCCCTATGTTATGACATTCCTTAAAGTGGACCAACACCCATTGTTGATTGTGCTTGGAATCTCGAAGCTTCCCTGCCCAATCACCTCCCTCACCCAGGGCCCCCCCCAAAAAAACCCACAAACTTCTTACCTCATTGGGGGTGGCAGAAGCCACCGGCGCAGCCTCCTGCGTGCCCCTCTAGATGTGTGTGCGCCTGCGCTCTCTGTTTCCTAATGGCCTGCGCGTGCGCACACACTGGAGGAGTGATGTGCGAAAGGCAGCGGCGGCGGACGGTGTCTCACTCAAATGGTGGTGCTCTGCCAAAGTGGACCAAAACACAGAATAGTATCAATCCTGGGTCTTGGCCCACTTTTAAGAGACACATGTTTCCTGGTCCATAGTACAAGGTGGTTTGATAATGTACATTAACATCACAAACCCCACTACAGTGCTAGCCAACTAGCAACCACCCCTATGTTTCTGCCCACACCATGATGGGGGCTAGCAAATGTGTTATTTGGTTAAGTTGTTCCGGCTAACACATGTTGCACACTAGTAACATTCGACAATCAACTGCAAATTAGTCCTTAACATTGCACTGTCACGGTTATTGGCACATTATCTTTAGGGGTCCATGTTGCAACCATAAATAATTTACATGAACTCATGGTCCAGGAATATGCTAATGTTGGACAACATGTATGTAACCATGCAAGCATTTGATTTTTCAGACTCCCTAACCAGATGGATGTCAAATAGTCAGGTGTCATTGGCCCACTAATTTTGCTTTTCTCTTTTGCTTTCTCCTGACAGATGTTGCTACGCAGACGGAGCCAGTGACCATCCTCCCCACCCCAGCTCCAGGGACGGCCAGCAGCATGGGCCCCCGCCACAGCTGCGATGGTGAGTACATCCCACTTCATATGCCTAAACACTTTTGAACCCTATGTCTTCTAGTCAAATCTGCAGACATTTACAATGTACCTATGTGTTAATTTAACACACATCTAGGTTACATGTGTTTGGGCAACAATCCTACATGCCTGTCTGCATGCTTGATTGTTGCCTCACATTCTTGAGTTTGCCACATAGAGATAATTTGTGGTTTAGACACAAACAAATGGGGCTGCTTAGGTCGTGACCTCTAAGATTCTTGGCAAAACTAGTTTACTCGTTAGGACTTAGGCCCTGATGTTTGGCTGTGACTAAACACATAAATGTCCACACTGGGACTTATACCTTCTTTGATTCCCAAGAGTTAAGAGTAAATGTATGCTTGGGATGTGGTGGCCAAATTTCAGCCAGCCAATAGTACTCATATAATGTTAACAACTAAGAGCACAGTGGGCAACAATGTTAATGTGAGTGTCAGCTAATTTGACCCACTGACATTACATTGCTACATCTGTGTCTGTTGAGGTCACATTCCATTTATTAAATCTGTTTTTTTTCTACATCTCTACAGCTTGTGAAAACCAGCATCGCAGACTGTGGTGGTCGATCAGGCATCTGAAGCTTATGCTGCTGGCCAAGAAGAGGCGGCGGCGTCGTTAGGGTGGGGGGATGACTGGCCCCTTGTTGGAGGCCCTTTGTGGGCCAATGTTGGCCCTGTTGGCCACCTTTATAATAAATAATTTTATATTTTGATAATTACAGTGTTGTGCCTTGTCAAGCATAGTTTAAGTGTCTACAAACCCATTTGTGTGTAAATTTTGCCATACCTTTGGAGCCATTTAATGTGTAAACCATAGTAAGCTATGGTCACAAATGTGTGGCATAAATTTTGAACTACATTTACATATGTAGATCAAGATACTCATCCCTGACTGTGTTCTTAGCTATGTCTTAGGAAAAACACAATTTAGAGGTGGGTTAATCAAATATATTTACAGAAAAAAAAAAAAAACACAAACAAATTAATATTCTTGGCTGGGTGGCCGGGGAGGTTGGGAGTCATTGCTAGGGGCGGTGTTGGGGGACAACAGTGCAGTAAAAAATATAGACTGCTGTTGTATGAGCTGTTGTATCAACAACAAAGTTTGGTCCTGTCGCTGGAGAGATTGCTCCATTAGATTGCCCAGGCGACCAAGTTCCTGGTTCTGCTGTTGGTTTAGGAGCAACTGGTCGATCTGGCGCTGCTGGGCCTCATTTTGTTGCTGACACATCAGCACCTGATGTTCCAACGCCGCAATGCGCTCATTAGTTCCATCACGCGGCTGTTGGCGACTGTAGTCCTCCAGCATCCGGACCCCTAGCTCATAAAAATCTGCACTGGTTGGTGCCACACCTCCTCTTGCTGTGGTTTGAGGCTAACAAAATAGAAAACAACATTTTAGTCAAACCGAACCAATGCAGGTATGCCCCTCCAAATCATTTGCCCAAACTGTCACAATACAACTTACCCTTGTTTGAGCCTCGGAAGCTTGGCCGCATGGGACTTGGGAAGAGGTCCCAGCTTGGGGTTCTGGTTCCGTCTCCTGCAAAAACGACCAAGAAAGGAAATGTGACATGTTGCTTCATCCACTACCTACGAACATGGCAATGTGGTTATTGGTCCTCTAAATCAGCCATGTTACCTCCGTGTCGTCCGGCACAGGTAGGAGCGGGGTATCGCTGCCAGAGAGGGGCAAATCCACATCCGAGATCTCCGGCAAGTTGGCATATGCTAAACAGGAAAGTCAGGTTAGTAGGTCAGTGGACAAAACTCAAATGTAACATGGATAGCCTATCGAGGCCATACCTCCACAAAGTGCCAAATTACACACTAGCCAAAAGGTATCTGTTAAACTCAGATTGATAACATGTATGTTAGAGGAATAAGAGGCAATAATTGGGCCAAATAAGATCAGACACATTGCTAAAATTACACATACCCGCAATCTCCCAGATGTCTGGAGTGGGGCCCTCACTCGAGCTTGGACCTTGAAAATACATGTGGAAACACAAGTTGCCTGAAGAAAGTGCCACAAAAGTAGAGCCAAAATACATACTAGATCAAGCCAAAACAACTTACCCTCATCTCTGGCAGCCTGAACGTGAAGGGCCCTTTCCGGACAGCCACTTCCGATATTCTGGGCAACTAAAAAACACAATTAATGTCTCAAAATATTCCTCAAACTACTAGGGTGAATGTTTGTCTAAAATTATTTCTAACAAAATGCATTGCAATCACTCCCAAAGCTATTAGACTGACCCTGGGGATGTAATAAGCACTCAAAATAGGCAACTTCAAGTTGACAGAGCAAACATGTAGATTATTAGACTAACCAAATAGAACCAGTGTAACATAAACAGCATAAAGGATACATTATGTATTGCTATACACACCAACAGGGTCCTGTTGACCTGCAACATCGGAAGTGGGGTCCAAAGATGAACCAGTCACTTGGCCTACAAATAAAAAAGAGGAATGAGACACATGCACTTGGGTAAAAGCGGATAAAGCAAGGTTGACACATGCACTTACCGACATCCAAAGAGTAGCTTGGCTCCTGAGGAGATGCTGGGGCCAATGGCGGGGCAGCTAGGCAAAAACCAAGCAAACATTGAGCCATTGGTAATGTGCGGTCAAAAATCAAACATGCATTAAGGTGTGTGTGAGCAGCTCATTCACTAATATTCACTAATAAAGCCCAGTGTGGCTTACACATGTATATGCAGATATATGGCCACACATCTCTGCCTTCCAACATAGCTACACATGTTAGGGCCTTGTTAGTTAGTTGCTGTGAGGGTTAAAGTGGGCGTGAAATTAGGCCGCAGGCCCATATTATTAATCCTCAACAGTGCCCCACTCTATTGTTGGAGCTGCTCCCACACCCATTTGGTCCCCAAACAACCAGCACCTAAATTAGTGGTAAATACCTTCAATGGCAGACTGGGTTAGGCTTGAGGTTGGTTGAAGGGCAGGAGTTTGTGTGTCCTGAGCCAAATCCTGGACAGCACCATGTGCACCTATGCAGAAAGCAACAGACAGGAAAATAAAACATTTATGAGGTATAATGTACTACTTCACAGGTCCTACTGTTAGTTGGGCAGAAAGAGAAAATGCAAATCACATACATTAACATTAGCTTGTAAAAAAATGCAGAAAATATGTACCTTCAGTCCAACCTGTGGTGTCATCCCCAGGATCCACACCCTGCAGCCGAGCAAGTGGAATTTTGGCCTTCAGCATCTCCTCATACGGCCTGTAGGTACTCTTTGGAGCCTGGATGGTCCCACTGTCCACATCAAGATCGTGATTCATCTTTTTGATAAGGGCCCCTCTCAAAGTGTAGAAGCGTTTCCTGCAGGATGGGCCACTACGTGGGTGTTGAGCAGTGCTACTAAGCTCAACACCAATGGCATCCCACAGTTTGCTTCTTTCTTGTTTGCCTATTGACTTGCTTTGGGAGCCAAATATCAGCTCCCATTTAGCAAGGGTAAGGCGCACAAGATGATTATTCTCCGCCAAATTAAATTCAGGCTCCCTCTTGGCACCTGGGCGCTTAGCCTGGGGTGCTGCACCACCTTCAGGCTGGGCCCTTTTCCGTAAGGGAGGTCTGCGCACAGCACCCACCACACTCCTACTTGGGCCTGCTGTGGCCGGCAAATGTCCTGAATTTGGCTCCATCCTGTAGCTGCACACACACACCAATACACAACCAACAAAGCACGCATGCAGACTACAGAATGGCATCGCACTCTCTTTGGGTTGGCCAGGTTTTATGTGCTCTAACAGCCAATCACAAACCAGTCCACTTAATAGATTCACACATACTGGCCAGGTCCTTGTAGCCACACCTCCACTGCACTGACTGAAGCATGTGTGTTAGCCAATTAACTAATTACAGACCTCATTAACCAAACAACACACAACCAAATACAACAATGTACTCATGTATATGAAACACTTGTGACATGTGGCTATCCTAATGGCTATTTAAATAAACAGCAGCTTACCTTTCATTGGCCCACCACTGAATTTTCTGCCATGTCTGTTAATGCACGCAAGTTTCGGCTCACGTACGCTAGTAGCGCTACTAGCGTGCGCGTGCGCACTCCGTTTCACGCACACCTGGGTCAGCTAATTGGCGCCCGGAAATAGCAGAGCAACGCAAAAGGCGGCAAAGCGGACCTGTCCTTTTTCCAAGTGAAGTATAAATGGAAGGATTTTGAAAGCTTCTGGTATTGTTACACTGTGGCAAAGGCTGTGGTGTGGTGCTTGTTTCCCTTAGCTCATTTGAGTCTCTGTCTGGGTTTTGTCCTCACTCTCTGTGGCTTGTTTCTTTAGGAGATTGATTTTGTTGGCATATGCAAATATTGTGGAGCATACAGCAAGTGAGGCTTGATTTTGGGGCCTTTTGTGGGCTGTGCAGCAACTCCCCTCTTGGTTGTGCCTAACTTAGAAAGCTGCTTTTCAGCAGGCTGGTGGTTTGGACCACTATACTTCTGGTTTTGTGGTGAGCTGCATTGTAGTGAGTGTGTGAGGAGTGTGATTGTTTGTGTGTGTGTGGTGTGTTTGTGTTTTTTGTTTTTGTTTGTTTGATTTTGTATATCTGTTGAGTGTGTGTGATGGATAAGAGGGTGATGTATGGTGTCTGGGTGGATGGATGTATGCGTATGCTGGAAGAGCAGGAGGACAGGGAGCGGGGTGTTGTGAGGCTTAGGGCACCCCGCTCCTTTGGAATCCACTTTTCAGTATGGGACTTAAGTGACGAGCAGATCAGGAGCCGCTCCCGTCTGAATCGTGCTGCACTACAGTCCCTATATGATCAGATTAAGCACAAAATCGAGCCATCCACCAAACGCACTCAATCCATTCCAGGCATAGTACGCCTGTGTGCCACTCTTAATATTTTGGCACGAGGGACCTTCCAGGCAACCTCTGCCCTCCTCAGCGGGATAAGCCAGGCTACTATGAGCCGCATATTAATCCAGGTAGTTCTGGTGATTTGTGATTTAATCCCAATTTACATCAAGTTTCCTGAGGATGAGGAGGAAGTTGCCAAAATAAAACATGCTTTCTATCTAATGGGAGGGATCCCGAATGTGCTAGGGTGCGTTGATGGTACACATATCCCTTTCCGCCCTCCCCGTGCACAGGAGCTGTATTACCGAAACCGAAAATAATTTCATTCCTTTAACGTCATGGTGGTCTGTGACCATGTGATGAAGCTGCGGGCGGTGAGATCGGGGCTCCCCGGCTCATGCCACGATTCTTTTGTCTTGCAGCGGACAGTCCTGTGCCGGAAGTTTGAGAACAACGAAATGCCAGCTGGCTGGCTACTGGGTAAATAATTAACCATGTCAAAGTATTTTGCCTCAAATATGTGGCCTAGTAAGCCAAATTCTAAAAAATGAAAACCAAAACATGTACTAGTACTAATTGCTGTCTCTCTCCTTGTGTTTTTTCTACAGCGGACAAGGGATATGGGCAGAGAACGTGGGTGCTGACTCCGGTCAGGAGCCCACAGACCTCTGCCCATGAACGCTACAATGCAGAACACCGCAAGACCAGAAGCATTGTGGAAAGAACCATCGGCCTGCTGAAAGCACGCTTTCTATGTTTGGCACGCCCAGGAGGAGAGATGCTGTACAGCCCACAGAAGGTCTCCAAGATCATCCTTGCCTGCTGTGTGCTCCACAATATATGTATATGCCACCGAATTCAATCCCCTGAAGAGACAGCACTGGTGCCCGAAATCCCCAACTTGCCCGCAGAAAGAAGTGAGGACACCCAGACTGGCGATGAGCTAAGGGAACGGATGATCACTTCCTTTTTTGCGGTAAGCTAACTACCCTTCACTCTAATCCAAGTACTGCACTACCGGGAAAATTTATTTGACCTCCCATCATAATTTTGCAAAAACCACTATAAGGGGGGTGTAAGATGACACAAACCACTCTAAGGGAGGTGTAAGATGACCCAAACCACTCTAAGGGAGGTGTAAGATGACCCAAACCACTCTAAGGGGGTGTGTAAGATGACCCAAACCACTCTAAGGGGGGTGTAAGATGACCAAAACCACTCTAAGGGGGGTGTAAATGACCCAAACCACTCTAAGGGGGGTGTAAGATGACACAAACCACTCTAAGGGAGGTGTAAGATGACCAAAACCAATCTAAGGGGGGTGTAAGATGACCCAAACCACTCTAAGGGGGTGTGTAAGATGACCCAAACCACTCTAAGGGGGGTGTAAGATGACCCAAACCACTCTAAGGGGGTGTGTAAGATGACCCAAACCACTCTAAGGGAGGTGTAAGATGACCAAAACCACTCTAAGGGGGGTGTAAGATGACCCAAACCACTCTAAGGGGGTGTGTAAGATGACCCAAACCACTCTAAGGGAGGTGTAAGATGACCAAAACCACTATACGGGGGGGGGGAAGATGACCAAAACCACTCTAAGGGGGGTGTAAGATGACCCAAACCACTCTAAGGGGGTGTGTAAGATGACACAAACCACTCTAAGAGGGGTGTAAGATGACCCAAACCACTCTAAGGGGGGTGTAAGATGACCCAAACCACTCTAAGGGGGGTGTAAGATGACACAAACCACTCTAAGGGAGGTGTAAGATGACCAAAACCACTCTAAGGGGGGTGTAAGATGACCCAAACCACTCTAAGGGGGTGTGTAAGATGACCCAAACCACTCTAAGGGAGGTGTAAGATGACCAAAACCACTCTAAGGGGGGTGTAAGATGACCCAAACCACTCTAAGGGGGTGTGTAAGATGACCCAAACCACTCTAAGGGAGGTGTAAGATGACCAAAACCACTATAAGGGGGGTGTAAGATGACCAAAACCACTCTAAGGGGGGTGTAAGATGACCCAAACCATTCTAAGGGGGTGTGTAAGATGACCCAAACCACTCTAAGGGAGGTGTAAGATGACCAAAACCACTCTAAGGGGGGTGTAAGATGACCCAAACCACTCTAAGGGGGTGTGTAAGATGACCCAAACCACTCTAAGGGGGTGTGTAAGATGACCCAAACCACTCTAAGGGAGGTGTAAGATGACCAAAACCACTCTAAGGGGAGTGTAAGATGACCCAAACCACTCTAAGGGGGGTGTAAGATGACCCAAACCACTCTAAGGGGGTGTGTAAGATGACCCAAACCACTCTAAGGGAGGTGTAAGATGACCAAAACCACTATAAGGGGGGTGTAAGATGACCAAAACCACTCTAAGGGGGGTGTAAGATGACCCAAACCATTCTAAGGGGGTGTGTAAGATGACCCAAACCACTCTAAGGGAGGTGTAAGATGACCAAAACCACTCTAAGGGGGGTGTAAGATGACCCAAACCACTCTAAGGGGGTGTGTAAGATGACCCAAACCACTCTAAGGGGGTGTGTAAGATGACCCAAACCACTCTAAGGGAGGTGTAAGATGACCAAAACCACTCTAAGGGGAGTGTAAGATGACCCAAACCACTCTAAGGGGGGTGTAAGATGACCCAAACCACTCTAAGGGGGGTGTAAGATGACCAAAACCACTATAAGGGGGGTGTAAGATGACCCAAACCACTCTAAGGGAGGTGTAAGATGACCAAAACCACTCTAAGGGGGGTGTAAGATGACCCAAACCACTCTAAGGGGGTGTGTAAGACGACCCAAACCACTCTAAGGGAGGTGTAAGATGACCAAAACCACTCTAAGGGGGGTGTAAGATGACCCAAACCACTCTAAGGGAGGTGTAAGATGACCAAAACCACTCTAAGGGGGGGTGTAAGATGACCCAAACCACTCTAAGGGGGTGTGTAAGATGACCCAAACCACTCTAAGGGAGGTGTAAGATTACCAAAACCACTCTAAGGGGGGTGTAAGATGACCAAAACCACTCTAAGGGGGGTGTAAGATGACCAAAACCACTCTAAGGGGGGGGGGGGGGTGGAAGCTGAACAACATAACAATTAGGGTTGGTGTGCAAGTTTGACCCAAATGTTGGTTACCAATTAATGCAATATTTTTTTACAGCGAAAAAGCCAATTTAAATATATATACTAACTGCACTTTTTAATCTTTTTCAGGCACCCCGAGATGCACCATGACGGGCATTTTCATTTTCCTTAACATTTCTGTTTAATTTATTTACTTTTCACAACAAAATAAAAAAAAAACTAAAGAAACATGTTGCAATGTGTTTAATTCTGAAGGTACTTGATTTCAAGCCCACAGCAAAGCAAAGCGCAGGCGCTGTGTTGAATAGCGTGGTCAAACTGACTGACAGCGCCTACAAAGCTGAGCTCCAACATCATATTCAGCAATGTAGGCGTTGTTCCCAACAACGCCAGGTAGCGACTGAGGAGGCCTGCTATAGCGAATCGCTACCGCCCGCGGCGTACGCTAGCGGCACTCATAAGGGTCGATTCAAAGAAACATGTTACACCTTTGATTTTGGTGCCGATCATCCTATTTTTCCCGAACGCTCGTGCGTTCGTATGAACTTGCGAGTGATTCTATAAGCAAATACGTTTCTATCCTAAAATGTACGTCCGTTCGTATGGCAGTTCGGGAATCAGACCTATGTCAGTTTCCATCCTGAATTTTCCGTTTCATTTCTCAGGTTGCAACATTGGTTTTGCCCTTTTTCCTTTTTTGTCTGGACGTAAATCCTTCTTATCTTGCGCCTGCGCACTACAAACTTACCTCATTAAAGTGCATTCTAAATATTTGGTCTTTTATTTTTCTTTATTTCATTCATTTTGTAGTAACCAACCATTAATGAATGCATTTGCATAAGTAAATCTTACTTTGTTTAATTTTTAGTTAACTTGCATTTTTTACTTGTGGATTTAATTTTAATATTTTGGCTTCAAATGGTACAACTTTAAATTTTGGGTGTGGTTACCCACACCCTCTACATACAGATTGCTCTCAAAAATTAAAAAACACCCAGCAACTTCTGCATGTTATGAGCCTAGAAACAGGCAAGATGGCGGCTCAGGAATTCTCGGGCAGCCTGCAAACAGAAAGGGCCTTGTGACTGTGTTGCTCTGCATTCTTTGATTTCTGACCTTTCCGTGCCCCCAGCTCTGCTGTGTCTGTGCAAAATACAGCAGTAACCCACATCCTGCACTTTATCCCGCTCTCCTCTCCTCAGTAAGTGTGATGCATCTGACCAAAGATGTGCTTAAATAATTAAACAAAGCAAAGGTAAACAACTACACCAATAAATGCAATCTAAAAATATTATTATAGTACATCAATTTAAAAATAAATAACAAAGGACATAAGTTTCTTTAATTAACGCAAATATATTGCAAAATAAAGGTTTACATGCAAAGGACTAATTAAGGTCCACATTAAAATGCTTTTATAAGGCATACATGAATCAGGTATGCATTGCCATACAATTTATGGCCTCGGCCATGCTGATACATGCAGTTCATTGGAGCTCAAGACGCGCAGACTCCTCCACATAGCCAAAAAACCTGTTCAAGAACAGCAATCCGACTGCTAAAAGGTGTCGGCAGTGGCTTTCTTTTAAAACGTATTTAGAGGTTTGAAAACTGTTCTCTGAATCACACCTAAACACATCCGATTATCCTAAGTTTTACGTTTTGATCCTAAGTTTTAGGATTTGATCCTAAGTTTTACGTTTTCATCCTAAAATTTAGGAACGAACTTCCGATGATCGTAAGAGCATATACGCATTCGTACGTAGGCTCGTGCGAGTCGGAAATGGCCAAAAAAACAGGACAAAATGACTAACACCCACCCAAACTTACGATTCTCGATACGAAATCAATTAACTTTTGCTCTTTGAATCGAGGGGATAGCGCCATACTTCAGTCGCTCATCTGTCGCTACCTGGCGCTATTAATGAATCGGCCTCTTACTCTCTTTTTATCAATACTGGGCAAGGGTTTTAGTAAAATAATGAAACACAGGCCCTTATTTATGAAGGAATAGCGACAGGTAGCGGCTGGTGAGCGGCCGGTAATGACGGGCCCCGCCACGAGAACGCCGGCTCCTCAGCACAATCACACATTTATCAAGCCAATCCTGCTTAGCGACTGAGATAGCGCCATATAGCGACTCATTCATCATTATTCCAGCCTCAGCCCACAGCGCCAGCGTCCGACGTTGAACAGCGACAGGTATGACCTCTCGCTACCTGGCGCGCTCCAATGCATTTCAATGGAAAAATCTTTAAATATTAATAATTAATTGTTATAATTTTTTTTTTTTTTTTTATGTGAAAAATTCTGTGACCACTTCTGCCATTTTTGATAATTTTTTTAAGGGAAAAAAAATAAAAAAAAATGTACAGAATTGATATTACAGGTCTGATATTAATGTATTCATATTACTAAATTATTTAAAAAACTTGTTTTTTTTGGTTTCCAAAAATATGGTGGTTTGGGGGTTAAAAACTACTTTTAACCCATCGCCTCCAGCGCTCTGGAGTTTAAACATTCATTTTACAGCGCGAGAATTTTTTGAGCGTGATTTTTTAATGAATATGGTGGGAGCCGGTCGCTAGGGCCAGTCGCTATCATGCGCCCCCATACAGCACGGAACCTGTCAAATAGCGACTCCTCACCCAATATTCAACATTACGGCAAACCGACTGAGTTGCTATCAACTACCGAACAATGGCCAAGAACAGCGACTACTAGCGGGCGCTCTGAAAATGCCGCTACAGTTGCTCAACTGTCGCTACCTGCCGCTATTACTGAATCGGCCTGCCCGACTGTTTGGAGGCACTGGGCTTTGGATGGAAGGTGCTTCCCTCTGAGTATAGGTGCACTTTAAGGGTTGTTGGTGCAACTGCATTCTGTTATGCAAATAGGCTGAGTGCCTGGCTCACCTGGCACAGAACCTAAACTTCTAACAACTAAAGGAAGTGGGGTATGTGAACTTGGATGCCCTGAAACAGCATAAAAAGAAGCACATATGAGAATGACAGCTCTATATTTAGAAAAAAAGGAGTATTGCATCAACACTTACCAGCACATCAAGTGATGGACTGTATCCCTGGAAGGCTGGGAGGTGGATAAGACGTAACAGTTTCTGTCTGGAGGAGTGAGAGTGAGCCAGATTTGACAGACAGATCATCCTGACAGACAGACAGATCTGTAAGGACACCTTGGAATGGTTGGGAGTCTTTCACCTCCTCTCCGTGACCTCCAACCTAAGTATATGCCTCCACTTCCTCTGGCTCAGCATCCATGCCATCTGCCTTCTCCTCCTTAAAGGAGCAGTATCGTGAAATTTGCATTAAAAAAGATAAATAATTAAATAGCCACACAATAGCTTCTAACATGTGTATAAATAATGTGGCGATAGAAAAAGGAAAAAATATATGCCTTTCTTTTAAATTGTATAATGACAATGGCTCAGTCCATTTGCTGAAGAGGGGGATCTGCTGGGTTGTATTTAGTGAGCTGCTTCATTTAGCCCACTGGTCTCCTAGCAACACTTTACCTCAGAGGCTGACACTGTAATCAGTGGGAACGGCTGTGTGTGTGTGAGGTGCTGCTTTTGTTATGAGACCATGTGACTCAAATGTGTAAAATCTATACAAAATAAACTAAACTGACTGAAAATGACTGAAATTCTTCTTTGAATAACTGTGCAGGAAAAGGTATTAAAGGTATTAAAGGTATTAAAGTGGAACAAAACCCTGAGTGGCTGACCCTGAAGTCTATAAGACCAGGCCATTGACCTTCCCCCTTGGGCATTCTAAATTGGGATGCCCCACTTTGTGAAACGACCCCTGGATAACCACAGATCCCCCCATTTTCTGGCGCACTCACGTAGATAGTCATTTAGACAGGCCGGGAGGCCAGGAAGGTTACTGCTCAGTCTCCCCATCTGTGTGCAAACAGCGCTGATCGGATGAGTGCTGCCAGCACTGAACAGCTGATACTTTGTTACATTGTTTCCCCCTCTCCTCAGCGTGGAACAGGCCAGAGTGTCGGGCTCCGACACTCAGCAGACATAACCATGAGCTATTAGTCTCCAGCTGCACAACACAGACATCATTTTTTTCTACATTTGTAATTCTTACTCCAACACTTACCTACATTCAAAGTACCATTTAAATATAGAAAAATTCACGATACTGCTCCTTTACCCTCCTCTGGCTTACCCACTCCAAGTACACCACCAAGTTCAAGTTCAGACATGGCTCCACCATACTGGAGCGTAGAGTTGGTGTGGGCTGTGGGATGATGTCTTTCCTATTTTTACAGAGGGGTTCACAGCCCAAAGATGTGTCCACCTGATGTTTACATGGGCAAGGGACCCAGGTAACAGGTGAGTTTGAGGTGTCTGGGGGGGGTTTCACAGTGAGGCATCCCAATTTGGGGGCCAGCAGCACAGGGCTTTGTTATGCTTTAAGTCTGTGTTTCACAAAATTGTAGATTACAAAAGTGCCTGCAATGAACACTATTGCACAATAGCTAAATGGAGCATGGTGGGCATGGGGCAAACAAAGAACTAGGGGAAATTAAGGGTGTGGGGTGAAAGGATGAGTGACTAGTGAATAAATATGTCACTGATGGTGATTGGTGAAGGGCTTGAAGCCTTCAGGGCTGGGGGCCACCAAGGCTGTGTCCTGGTCTATAAGCCCCAATAGCTGGTGCCTGGGCTGGTATTACTAGGAAGGGTGGCCCCCACACTATTTGTTTTTTTAATTTTGAAAGTGGACTAACACCCTCCATGGCAAGGATGTTGGTGGCCCCTGCACATAACCCCCCCAGACACCCAAAAACCTTACTATATATATATATATATATATATATATATATATATATATATATATATACAAATATTATGAAAGCATGAAAACATTTACAAACAAGACATTTCCTGTTAAAGCCCAAACTCTGAAGAAGCAAACAATATATCATTTTTCTGGAAATCCCTGGAAATATTTGCACACATCATAGTTAACCCTTTAAGTGCCAGCCCACCTGGAGATTTTGTCACGCTCTGTTGCCAGAGCATTTTTCACTATTTTGCGCTCCCCATGTTCAACTGTAATTTTTGAAGGGATTTTCTGGAACTTCCCATAAAAATTACATATCGTTTTTTTCAGCAGAATCTGGGCTTTAAGAGCATATGTCTTGTTTATCAATTTTGTTGTCTTATCCTAATTATTTTGGGCAAAATATGTGAAAGAAAATTAAAAATACACACGTTTTTACATTTTGCAGTGTTTTTCTTTCATCAAAAATAAAGGTTTTACAATAAAAACATATTGAGGGTAAAAGCCCCATTTCTCCCGGTTACAACAGTACCACACATGTATTAGTAGACACCCTTTCCTGCCCAGGAGACCCCAGAAACTGCAAAGAGCGCTAGAGGAGATTTTCAGATAAAATACAAATACTATGCGCTCCTCGCAGTTTTTCAAAAAATACAACCCTTTACATTTGAAATACCCCCCACAAACTATATATTTTTGGAAAGTGCACAATTCAAGGTTTCTAAGCATACTAGGCTTGTTGGCGTTGGTGCATTGGTTTGGACTCTATTCATTGGCAGAATCTCTGGTTCCAAAGGATTTCCCTAAAAAAAAAAGCAAAAAGCAGATTCAAAACCATATTTTCCTATAAAAACAATAAGCAAGCAAGAAGTAACACAGTAAATCTGAAAGCACAACATCTGCTGAACAAAATAATATCCCACATGCATAGGTACTTTGAAGGGTAGAGTTGCCAAACACCCCAAAGTCAAGTGTGCACTTGAGGGTCATTTTACTGGCAAAAATCAGCTGCGCACACAAAGTGCGCACCTTGCAGTTTTTCCAAATTTACAACCCTTTACATTTGAAATACCCCCCACAAACTATATATTTTTGGAAAGTACATACCTCAAGGTTTCTAAGCCTACTGGGCTTGTTGGCGTGGGTACATTCATTTGGACACTATTCATTGGCAAAACCTCTGGTTTCAAAGGATTTCCCTAAAAAAACAAACAAAAAGCAGATTCAAAACCATATTTTCCTATAAAAACAATAAGCAAGCAAGAAGTAACACAGTAAATCTGAAAGCACAACATCTGCTGAACAAAATAATACCCCACATGCATAGGTACTTTGAAGGGTAGAGTTGCCAAACACCCCAAAGTCAAGTGTGCACTTGAGGGTCATTTTACTGGCAAAAATCAGCTGCGCACACAAAGTGCGCACCTTGCAGTTTTTCCAAATTTACAACCCTTTACATTTGAAATACCCCCCACAAACTATATATTTTTGGAAAGTACATACCTCAAGGTTTCTAAGCCTACTGGGCTTGTTGGCGTTGGTACATTCATTTGGACACTATTCATTGGCAGAACCTCTGGTTTCAAAGGATTTCCCTAAAAAAACAAACAAAAAGCAGATTCAAAACCATATTTTCCTATAAAAACAATAAGCAAGCAAGAAGTAACACAGTAAATCTGAAAGCACAACATCTGCTGAACAAAATAATACCCCACATGCATAGGTACTTTGAAGGGTAGAGTTGCCAAACACCCCAAAGTCAAGTGTGCACTTGAGGGTCATTTTACTGGCAAAAATCAGCTGCGCACACAAAGTGCGCACCTTGCAGTTTTTCCAAATTTACAACCCTTTACATTTGAAATACCCCCCACAAACTATATATTTTTGGAAAGTACATACCTCAAGGTTTCTAAGCCTACTGGGCTTGTTGGCGTGGGTACATTCATTTGGACACTATTCATTGGCAGAACCTCTGGTTTCAAAGGATTTCCCTAAAAAAACAAACAAAAAGCATATTCAAAACCATATTTTCCTATAAAAACAATAAGCAAGCAAGAAGTAACACAGTAAATCTGAAAGCACAACATCTGCTGAACAAAATAATACCCCACATGCATAGGTACTTTGAAGGGTAGAGTTGCCAAACACCCCAAAGTCAAGTGTGCACTTGAGGGTCATTTTACTGGCAAAAATCAGCTGCGCACACAAAGTGCGCACTTTGCAGTTTTTCCAAATTTACAACCCTTTACATTTGAAATACCCCCCACAAACTATATATTTTTGGAAAGTACATACCTCAAGGTTTCTAAGCCTACTGGGCTTGTTGGCGTGGGTACATTCATTTGGACTCTATTCATTGGCAGAACCTCTGGTTTCAAAGGATTTCCCTAAAAAAACAAACAAAAAGCAGATTCAAAACCATATTTTCTGATAAAAACAATAAGCAAGCAAGAAGTAACACAGTAAATCTGAAAACACAACATCTGCTGAACAAAATAATACCCCACATGCATAGGTACTTTGAAGGGTAGAGTTGCCAAACACCCCAAAGTCAAGTGTGCACTTGAGGGTCATTTTACTGGCAAAAATCAGCTGCGCACACAAAGTGCGCACCTTGCAGTTTTTCCAAATTTACAACCCTTTACATTTGAAATACCCCCCACAAACTATATATTTTTGGAAAGTACATACCTCAAGGTTTCTAAGCCTACTGGGCTTGTTGGCGTGGGTACATTCATTTGGACACTATTCATTGGCAGAACCTCTGGTTTCAAAGGATTTCCCTAAAAAAACAAACAAAAAGCAGATTCAAAACCATATTTTCCAATAAAAACAATAAGCAAGCAAGAAGTAACACAGTAAATCTGAAAGCAAAACATCTGCTGAACAAAATAATACCCCACATGCATAGGTACTTTGAAGGGTAGAGTTGCCAAACACCCCAAAGTCAAGTGTGCACTTGAGGGTCATTTTACTGGCAAAAATCAGCTGCGCACACAAAGTGCGCACCTTGCAGTTTTTCCAAATTTACAACCCTTTACATTTGAAATACCCCCCACAAACTATATATTTTTGGAAAGTACATACCTCAAGGTTTCTAAGCCTACTGGGCTTGTTGGCGTGGGTACATTCATTTGGACACTATTCATTGGCAGAACCTCTGGTTTCAAAGGATTTCCCTAAAAAAACAAACAAAAAGCAGATTCAAAACCATATTTTCCTATAAAAACAATAAGCAAGCAAGAAGTAACACAGTAAATCTGAAAGCACAACATCTGCTGAACAAAATAATACCCCACATGCATAGGTACTTTGAAGGGTAGAGTTGCCAAACACCCCAAAGTCAAGTGTGCACTTGAGGGTCATTTTACTGGCAAAAATCAGCTGCGCACACAAAGTGCGCACCTTGCAGTTTTTCCAAATTTACAACCCTTTACATTTGAAATACCCCCCACAAACTATATATTTTTGGAAAGTACATACCTCAAGGTTTCTAAGCCTACTGGGCTTGTTGGCGTGGGTACATTCATTTGGACTCTATTCATTGGCAGAACCTCTGGTTTCAAAGGATTTCCCTAAAAAAACAAACAAAAAGCAGATTCAAAACCATATTTTCCGATAAAAACAATAAGCAAGCAAGAAGTAACACAGTAAATCTGAAAACACAACATCTGCTGAACAAAATAATACCCCACATGCATAGGTACTTTGAAGGGTAGAGTTGCCAAACACCCCAAAGTCAAGTGTGCACTTGAGGGTCATTTTACTGGCAAAAATCAGCTGCGCACACAAAGTGCGCACCTTGCAGTTTTTCCAAATTTACAACCCTTTACATTTGAAATACCCCCTACAAACTATATATTTTAGGAAAGTACATACCTCAAGGTTTCTAAGCCTACTGGGCTTGTTGGCGTGGGTACATTCATTTGGACACTATTCATTTGCAGAACCTCTGGTTTCAAAGGATTTCCCTAAAAAAACAAACAAAAAGCAGATTCAAAACCATATTTTCCGATAAAAACAATAAGCAAGCAAGAAGTAACACAGTAAATCTGAAAGCACAACATCTGCTGAACAAAATAATACCCCACATGCATAGGTACTTTGAAGGGTAGAGTTGCCAAACACCCCAAAGTCAAGTGTGCACTTGAGGGTCATTTTACTGGCAAAAATCAGCTGCGCACACAAAGTGCGCACCTTGCAGTTTTTCCAAATTTACAACCCTTTACATTTGAAATACCCCCCACAAACTATATATTTTAGGAAAGTACATACCTCAAGGTTTCTAAGCCTACTGGGCTTGTTGGCGTGGGTACATTCATTTGGACACTATTCATTGGCAGAACCTCTGGTTTCAAAGGATTTCCCTAAAAAAACAAACATAAAGCAGATTCAAAACCATATTTTCCGATAAAAACAATAAGCAAGCAAGAAGTAACACAGTAAATCTGAAAGCACAACATCTGCTGAACAAAATAATACCCCACATGCATAGGTACTTTGAAGGGTAGAGTTGCCAAACACCCCAAAGTCAAGTGTGCACTTGAGGGTCATTTTACTGGCAAAAATCAGCTGCGCACACAAAGTGCGCACCTTGCAGTTTTTCCAAATTTACAACCCTTTACATTTGAAATACCCCCCACAAACTATATATTTTTGGAAAGTACATACCTCAAGGTTTCTAAGCCTACTGGGCTTGTTGGCGTGGGTACATTCATTTGGACACTATTCATTGGCAGAACCTCTGGTTTCAAAGGATTTCCCTAAAAAAACAAACAAAAAGCAGATTCAAAACCATATTTTCCTATAAAAACAATAAGCAAGCAAGAAGTAACACAGTAAATCTGAAAGCACAACATCTGCTGAACAAAATAATACCCCACATGCATAGGTACTTTGAAGGGTAGAGTTGCCAAACACCCCAAAGTCAAGTGTGCACTTGAGGGTCATTTTACTGGCAAAAATCAGCTGCGCACACAAAGTGCGCACTTTGCAGTTTTTCCAAATTTACAACCCTTTACATTTGAAATACCCCCCACAAACTATATATTTTTGGAAAGTACATACCTCAAGGTTTCTAAGCCTACTGGTAGAGATGAGCGAACTTTTGAAAAATTCGATTCGACTGATTCGCCGAATTTTCCGACAAAAATCGTTTCGACCCGAATAAATTCGCGACGAATCGCTATTAAAAACGGCTATTTCTGAGCCTCCTACAGCCTCAATAGGGTTGTAAACCATTCAGCCTTGCTGTAACACGCACAGGATGCGTGCTGGGTTAGTTAAATAATACTTTGAAGAAATATCACATGCAGATCAGAGGCATCGCTAATAGAATCGCAGAGCGGCACAATTGCAGAGAGTTGAAGTGGCATCACTATGAGGGGCAGAAGGAGCCCAAATATACACTGGAGTTGGCCTCAGGAGCCCAAAAATTGGATGAATCACACCCTGGAGTTGGCAGAAGTTGGCAGCAGCAGCAGCAGCAGGAGCCCAAATATACACTGGAGTTGGCTTCAGGAGCCCAAAAATTGGATGAATCACACCCTGGAGTTGGCAGAAGTTGGCAGCAGCAGCAGCAGGAGCCCAAATATACACTGGAGTTGGCCTCAGGAGCCCAAAAATTGGATGAATCACACCCTGGAGTTGGCAGGAGTTGACAGTAGCAGCAGCAGGAGCCCAAATATACACTGGAGTTGGCTTCAGGAGCCCAAAAATTGGATGAATCACACCCTGGAGTTGGCAGGAGTTGACAGCAGCAGCAGCAGGAGCCCAAATATACACTGGAGTTGGCCTCAGGAGCCCAAAAATTGGATGAATCACACCCTGGAGTTGGCAGGAGTTGACAGTAGCAGCAGCAGGAGCCCAAATATACACTGGAGTTGGCCTCAGGAGCCCAAAAATTGGATGAATCACACCCTGGAGTTGGCAGAAGTTGGCAGCAGCAGCAGCAGGAGCCCAAATATACACTGGAGTTGGCCTCAGGAGCCCAAAAATTGGATGAATCACACCCTGGAGTTGGCAGGAGTTGACAGTAGCAGCAGCAGGAGCCCAAATATACACTGGAGTTGGCCTCAGGAGCCCAAAAATTGGATGAATCACACCCTGGAGTTGGCAGAAGTTGGCAGCAGCAGCAGCAGGAGCCCAAATATACACTGGAGTTGGCCTCAGGAGCCCAAAAATTGGATGAATCACACCCTGGAGTTGGCAGGAGTTGACAGTAGCAGCAGCAGGAGCCCAAATATACACTGGAGTTGGCCTCAGGAGCCCAAAAATTGGATGAATCACACCCTGGAGTTGGCAGAAGTTGGCAGCAGCAGCAGCAGGAGCCCAAATATACACTGGAGTTGGCCTCAGGAGCCCAAAAATTGGATGAATCACACCCTGGAGTTGGCAGAAGTTGGCAGCAGCAGCAGCAGGAGCCCAAATATACACTGGAGTTGGCCTCAGGAGCCCAAAAATTGGATGAATCACACCCTGGAGTTGGCAGGAGTTGACAGTAGCAGCAGCAGGAGCCCAAATATACACTGGAGTTGGCTTCAGGAGCCCAAAAATTGGATGAATCACACCCTGGAGTTGGCAGGAGTTGACAGCAGCAGCAGCAGGAGCCCAAATATACACTGGAGTTGGCCTCAGGAGCCCAAAAATTGGATGAATCACACCCTGGAGTTGGCAGGAGTTGACAGTAGCAGCAGCAGGAGCCCAAATATACACTGGAGTTGGCCTCAGGAGCCCAAAAATTGGATGAATCACACCCTGGAGTTGGCAGGAGTTGACAGTAGCAGCAGCAGGAGCCCAAATATACACTGGAGTTGGCTTCAGGAGCCCAAAAATTGGATGAATCACACCCTGGAGTTGGCAGGAGTTGACAGCAGCAGCAGCAGGAGCCCAAATATACACTGGAGTTGGCCTCAGGAGCCCAAAAATTGGATGAATCACACCCTGGAGTTGGCAGGAGTTGACAGTAGCAGCAGCAGGAGCCCAAATATACACTGGAGTTGGCCTCAGGAGCCCAAAAATTGGATGAATCACACCCTGGAGTTGGCAGAAGTTGGCAGCAGCAGCAGCAGGAGCCCAAATATACACTGGAGTTGGCCTCAGGAGCCCAAAAATTGGATGAATCACACCCTGGAGTTGGCAGGAGTTGACAGTAGCAGCAGCAGGAGCCCAAATATACACTGGAGTTGGCCTCAGGAGCCCAAAAATTGGATGAATCACACCCTGGAGTTGGCAGAAGTTGGCAGCAGCAGCAGCAGGAGCCCAAATATACACTGGAGTTGGCCTCAGGAGCCCAAAAATTGGATGAATCACACCCTGGAGTTGGCAGGAGTTGACAGTAGCAGCAGCAGGAGCCCAAATATACACTGGAGTTGGCCTCAGGAGCCCAAAAATTGGATGAATCACACCCTGGAGTTGGCAGAAGTTGGCAGCAGCAGCAGCAGGAGCCCAAATATACACTGGAGTTGGCCTCAGGAGCCCAAAAATTGGATGAATCACACCCTGGAGTTGGCAGGAGTTGACAGTAGCAGCAGCAGGAGCCCAAATATACACTGGAGTTGGCCTCAGGAGCCCAAAAATTGGATGAATCACACCCTGGAGTTGGCAGAAGTTGGCAGCAGCAGCAGCAGGAGCCCAAATATACACTGGAGTTGGCCTCAGGAGCCCAAAAATTGGATGAATCACACCCTGGAGTTGGCAGGAGTTGACAGTAGCAGCAGCAGGAGCCCAAATATACACTGGAGTTGGCCTCAGGAGCCCAAAAATTGGATGAATCACACCCTGGAGTTGGCAGAAGTTGGCAGCAGCAGCAGCAGGAGCCCAAATATACACTGGAGTTGGCCTCAGGAGCCCAAAAATTGGATGAATCACACCCTGGAGTTGGCAGGAGTTGACAGTAGCAGCAGCAGGAGCCCAAATATACACTGGAGTTGGCCTCAGGAGCCCAAAAATTGGATGAATCACACCCTGGAGTTGGCAGAAGTTGGCAGCAGCAGCAGCAGGAGCCCAAATATACACTGGAGTTGGCCTCAGGAGCCCAAAAATTGGATGAATCACACCCTGGAGTTGGCAGAAGTTGGCAGCAGCAGCAGCAGGAGCCCAAATATACACTGGAGTTGGCCTCAGGAGCCCAAAAATTGGATGAATCACACCCTGGAGTTAGCAGAAGTTGGCAGCAGCAGCAGCAGGAGCCCAAATATACACTGGAGTTGGCCTCAGGAGCCCAAAAATTGGATGAATCACACCCTGGAGTTGGCAGGAGTTGACAGTAGCAGCAGCAGGAGCCCAAATATACACTGGAGTTGGCCTCAGGAGCCCAAAAATTGGATGAATCACACCCTGGAGTTGGCAGAAGTTGGCAGCAGCAGCAGCAGGAGCCCAAATATACACTGGAGTTGGCCTCAGGAGCCCAAAAATTGGATGAATCACACCCTGGAGTTGGCAGGAGTTGAAAGTAGCAGCAGCAGGAGCCCAAATATACACTGGAGTTGGCCTCAGGAGCCCAAAAATTGGATGAATCACACCCTGGAGTTGGCAGAAGTTGGCAGCAGCAGCAGCAGGAGCCCAAATATACACTGGAGTTGGCCTCAGGAGCCCAAAAATTGGATGAATCACACCCTGGAGTTGGCAGAAGTTGGCAGCAGCAGCAGCAGGAGCCCAAATATACACTGGAGTTGGCCTCAGGAGCCCAAAAATTGGATGAATCACACCCTGGAGTTGGCAGGAGTTGACAGTAGCAGCAGCAGGAGCCCAAATATACACTGGAGTTGGCCTCAGGAGCCCAAAAATTGGATGAATCACACCCTGGAGTTGGCAGAAGTTGGCAGCAGCAGCAGCAGGAGCCCAAATATACACTGGAGTTGGCCTCAGGAGCCCAAAAATTGGATGAATCACACCCTGGAGTTGGCAGGAGTTGACAGTAGCAGCAGCAGGAGCCCAAATATACACTGGAGTTGGCCTCAGGAGCCCAAAAATTGGATGAATCACACCCTGGAGTTGGCAGAAGTTGGCAGCAGCAGCAGCAGGAGCCCAAATATACACTGGAGTTGGCCTCAGGAGCCCAAAAATTGGATGAATCACACCCTGGAGTTGGCAGAAGTTGGCAGCAGCAGCAGCAGGAGCCCAAATATACACTGGAGTTGGCCTCAGGAGCCCAAAAATTGGATGAATCACACCCTGGAGTTGGCAGGAGTTGACAGTAGCAGCAGCAGGAGCCCAAATATACACTGGAGTTGGCCTCAGGAGCCCAAAAATTGGATGAATCACACCCTGGAGTTGGCAGAAGTTGGCAGCAGCAGCAGCAGGAGCCCAAATATACACTGGAGTTGGCCTCAGGAGCCCAAAAATTGGATGAATCACACCCTGGAGTTGGCAGGAGTTGACAGTAGCAGCAGCAGGAGCCCAAATATACACTGGAGTTGGCCTCAGGAGCCCAAAAATTGGATGAATCACACCCTGGAGTTGGCAGAAGTTGGCAGCAGCAGCAGCAGGAGCCCAAATATACACTGGAGTTGGCCTCAGGAGCCCAAAAATTGGATGAATCACACCCTGGAGTTGGCAGAAGTTGGCAGCAGCAGCAGCAGGAGCCCAAATATACACTGGAGTTGGCCTCAGGAGCCCAAAAATTGGATGAATCACACCCTGGAGTTGGCAGGAGTTGACAGTAGCAGCAGCAGGAGCCCAAATATACACTGGAGTTGGCTTCAGGAGCCCAAAAATTGGATGAATCACACCCTGGAGTTGGCAGGAGTTGACAGTAGCAGCAGCAGGAGCCCAAATATACACTGGAGTTGGCCTCAGGAGCCCAAAAATTGGATGAATCACACCCTGGAGTTGGCAGAAGTTGGCAGCAGCAGCAGCAGGAGCCCAAATATACACTGGAGTTGGCCTCAGGAGCCCAAAAATTGGATGAATCACACCCTGGAGTTGGCAGGAGTTGACAGTAGCAGCAGCAGGAGCCCAAATATACACTGGAGTTGGCCTCAGGAGCCCAAAAATTGGATGAATCACACCCTGGAGTTGGCAGAAGTTGGCAGCAGCAGCAGCAGGAGCCCAAATATACACTGGAGTTGGCCTCAGGAGCCCAAAAATTGGATGAATCACACCCTGGAGTTGGCAGGAGTTGACAGTAGCAGCAGCAGGAGCCCAAATATACACTGGAGTTGGCCTCAGGAGCCCAAAAATTGGATGAATCACACCCTGGAGTTGGCAGAAGTTGGCAGCAGCAGCAGCAGGAGCCCAAATATACACTGGAGTTGGCCTCAGGAGCCCAAAAATTGGATGAATCACACCCTGGAGTTGGCAGGAGTTGACAGTAGCAGCAGCAGGAGCCCAAATATACACTGGAGTTGGCCTCAGGAGCCCAAAAATTGGATGAATCACACCCTGGAGTTGGCAGAAGTTGGCAGCAGCAGCAGCAGGAGCCCAAATATACACTGGAGTTGGCCTCAGGAGCCCAAAAATTGGATGAATCACACCCTGGAGTTGGCAGGAGTTGACAGTAGCAGCAGCAGGAGCCCAAATATACACTGGAGTTGGCCTCAGGAGCCCAAAAATTGGATGAATCACACCCTGGAGTTGGCAGAAGTTGGCAGCAGCAGCAGCAGGAGCCCAAATATACACTGGAGTTGGCCTCAGGAGCCCAAAAATTGGATGAATCACACCCTGGAGTTGGCAGGAGTTGACAGTAGCAGCAGCAGGAGCCCAAATATACACTGGAGTTGGCCTCAGGAGCCCAAAAATTGGATGAATCACACCCTGGAGTTGGCAGAAGTTGGCAGCAGCAGCAGCAGGAGCCCAAATATACACTGGAGTTGGCCTCAGGAGCCCAAAAATTGGATGAATCACACCCTGGAGTTGGCAGGAGTTGACAGTAGCAGCAGCAGGAGCCCAAATATACACTGGAGTTGGCCTCAGGAGCCCAAAAATTGGATGAATCACACCCTGGAGTTGGCAGAAGTTGGCAGCAGCAGCAGCAGGAGCCCAAATATACACTGGAGTTGGCCTCAGGAGCCCAAAAATTGGATGAATCACACCCTGGAGTTGGCAGAAGTTGGCAGCAGCAGCAGCAGGAGCCCAAATATACACTGGAGTTGGCCTCAGGAGCCCAAAAATTGGATGAATCACACCCTGGAGTTGGCAGAAGTTGGCAGCAGCAGCAGCAGGAGCCCAAATATACACTGGAGTTGGCCTCAGGAGCCCAAAAATTGGATGAATCACACCCTGGAGTTGGCAGAAGTTGGCAGCAGCAGCAGCAGGAGCCCAAATATACACTGGAGTTGGCCTCAGGAGCCCAAAAATTGGATGAATCACACCCTGGAGTTGGCAGGAGTTGACAGCAGCAGCAGCAGGAGCCCAAATATACACTGGAGTTGGCCTCAGGAGCCCAAAAATTGGATGAATCACACCCTGGAGTTGGCAGGAGTTGACAGTAGCAGCAGCAGGAGCCCAAATATACACTGGAGTTGGCCTCAGGAGCCCAAAAATTGGATGAATCACACCCTGGAGTTGGCAGGAGTTGACAGCAGCAGCAGCAGGAGCCCAAATATACACTGGAGTTGGCCTCAGGAGCCCAAAAATTGGATGAATCACACCCTGGAGTTGGCAGGAGTTGACAGTAGCAGCAGCAGGAGCCCAAATATACACTGGAGTTGGCCTCAGGAGCCCAAAAATTGGATGAATCACACCCTGGAGTTGGCAGAAGTTGGCAGCAGCAGCAGCAGGAGCCCAAATATACACTGGAGTTGGCCTCAGGAGCCCAAAAATTGGATGAATCACACCCTGGAGTTGGCAGGAGTTGACAGTAGCAGCAGCAGGAGCCCAAATATACACTGGAGTTGGCCTCAGGAGCCCAAAAATTGGATGAATCACACCCTGGAGTTGGCAGAAGTTGGCAGCAGCAGCAGCAGGAGCCCAAATATACACTGGAGTTGGCCTCAGGAGCCCAAAAATTGGATGAATCACACCCTGGAGTTGGCAGGAGTTGACAGTAGCAGCAGCAGGAGCCCAAATATACACTGGAGTTGGCCTCAGGAGCCCAAAAATTGGATGAATCACACCCTGGAGTTGGCAGAAGTTGGCAGCAGCAGCAGCAGGAGCCCAAATATACACTGGAGTTGGCCTCAGGAGCCCAAAAATTGGATGAATCACACCCTGGAGTTGGCAGAAGTTGGCAGCAGCAGCAGCAGCAGGAGCCCAAATATACACTGGAGTTGGCTTCAGGAGCCCAAAAATTGGATGAATCACACCCTGGAGTTGGCAGAAGTTGGCAGCAGCAGCAGCAGGAGCCCAAATATACACTGGAGTTGGCCTCAGGAGCCCAAAAATTGGATGAATCACACCCTGGAGTTGGCAGGAGTTGACAGTAGCAGCAGCAGGAGCCCAAATATACACTGGAGTTGGCCTCAGGAGCCCAAAAATTGGATGAATCACACCCTGGAGTTGGCAGAAGTTGGCAGCAGCAGCAGCAGGAGCCCAAATATACACTGGAGTTGGCCTCAGGAGCCCAAAAATTGGATGAATCACACCCTGGAGTTGGCAGGAGTTGACAGTAGCAGCAGCAGGAGCCCAAATATACACTGGAGTTGGCCTCAGGAGCCCAAAAATTGGATGAATCACACCCTGGAGTTGGCAGAAGTTGGCAGCAGCAGCAGCAGGAGCCCAAATATACACTGGAGTTGGCCTCAGGAGCCCAAAAATTGGATGAATCACACCCTGGAGTTGGCAGGAGTTGACAGTAGCAGCAGCAGGAGCCCAAATATACACTGGAGTTGGCTTCAGGAGCCCAACAATTGGATGAATCACACCCTGGAGTTGGCAGAAGTTGGCAGCAGCAGCAGCAGGAGCCCAAAAAATGGCCTAAAGACATAAATATGTTTTGCACCATTTGGAAAGTGTAAAACGTGGCACCATGCTGAATCTAGTCGCATGCATCAGGCATTGGTGGGTGGAAATCCTGGCTGATCCATCCCTGATTCATTTTGACAAAGGTGAGTCTCTCCACATTTTTAGTTGACAGACGAGTTCTCCTCGCCGTAACTATGGCCCCCGCCGCACTAAACACCCGCTCAGATGGCACGCTACTTGCCGGGCAGGACAGCTTTTCCAGGGCAAACTCTGCTAGTTGCGGCCACAAATCAAGTTTGGCTGCCCAGAAGTCCAGCGGATCCTCAAGGTGTGTTGGCATGGTCATGTCAAAGTATGACATGACCTGCTGGTTCAGGTCCTGCTCCAGGTCTTCCTGCTGCTCATGAGTAGCCTCACTATGCGGGTGTAGAAAGCTACTCATTAGCGACTGAAGACTGAGGCTGCTGCTGCTGATGGAGCTTCTGCTGCTGCTGCTGCCAACCCCCCCAGCGGCCATGGCAGTGGAAGGTGAGCGCAGAGGTCCCCTCGAGTCAGACCTGCGAGAGTATGGACCATGGCGCAGATAGGCATCGGCCAACTGCCTACGTAGAATGTCTTTGTAGTAGTTGAGTTTGTCCTCCCTCTCGGTGGGTTTAAAAAATGCCCCCATTTTGTGCCGGAAGCGAGGGTCCAATAAGGTGGACAGCCAGAAGTCATCCCGCCGACAGATGGAAACAATTCTGGGGTCACTACGCAAGCATGTGAGCATGCTTCGTGCCATTTGCGCAAGTGACTCGGATGGACTACCTGTCTCCATCTCCACTGCATACTGCCACGGTGTGCCCGGGTCCTCTGTCTCTCCTTCCTCAAAAACCTCTAGCTCCTCTGGCTGCTCCTGCTCCTCCTCTCCTGTCCGCTGACTAGATAAACCAGCCATTTCGCCAAGCCTAAACTGTGTTTCGCTGGGCAACTCCTCCTCCTCCTCTTCCTCCTCCTCCTCCTCCAGTTCAGCTCCAACGGGGTTCATGTGGCCGTAAGATGTAAACGCCATGTCTCCAGTGCCCTGACCAGCCATGGTTTCCAACATGTGCTGTAGTACATGAAGCAGTGGAATCACGTCGTTCATCCCGTAATCCTGCCGACTGACAAATAAAGTGGCTTCCTCAAAGGGCCTGAGCAAACGGCAGGTGTCACGTATGAGCTGCCACTGGTTGACATTGAAGTTACACAGGGGAGTCCCCCTATCTGCTTGGATCATCAGGAAATCCGTGATGGCTTTTCTCTGTTCATATAATCGGTCCAACATGTGAAGGGTGGAATTCCAACGGGTGGAAACATCGCAAATCAGACTATGTTGGGGGATACCATTCTGACGCTGTAGCTCAAGAAGGGTGTGTTTGGCGGTGTAGGAGTGGCTGAAGTGCATGCAAAGTTTCCTTGAAGTTGTTAGGATGTCTTGCAGATGGGGGGAACACTTCAGAAACCGCTTGACAACCAGATTGAAGACGTGAGCCATGCAGGGGGCATGGGTCAGGCTTCCTTGGCGCAGCGCAGACAAAATGTTCTTCCCATTGTCGGTAACCATGATTCCCATTTTAAGTTTTCTCGGAGTAAGCCATGTTTGGATTTCCTGATGAATACATTTAAGCAGTTCCTCCCCTGTGTGACTCCGTTCGCCAAGACAAACCATGTGAAGCACTGCGTGACACCTCCGTGCCCTGCACACATGGTAGACTGGAGGGGCACTGAGACTTGAGCCTACAGTGGAGGGTGAGGAGATGGCGGAGGATGAGGAGGCCGAGTCGCACGGTGTCACAGGCCCAATGGGCAGAGAGCGCGGAGGCCGAAGCGGCGTGACCTGTCCAAGTTGCTGCTGCAAAGGGACCACATTCACCCAGTGGGCCGTAAACGACATGTACTGCCCCTGACCGTAGTTACAGCTCCAGATGTCGGCGCTGCCATGTATTTTGCTACACACCGACAGGCTCAAGGACTGGCCCACCTTCTGTTCAACAAAAGTGTGCAGCGCTGGTACTGCCTTCTTGGCAAAGAAATGACGGCTTGGGACTCTCCACCTCGGCTCGGCACAAGCCATCAGTTCTCTGAAAGGTGCAGATTCCACCACCTGAAAAGGGAGCGACTGCAGCACCAGCAACTTGGACAGGAGCACATTCAGCTTCTGCGCCGTAGGATGAGTGGGCGCATACTGCTGTCTCTTGGACATGGCTTCGCTGATGGATTGCTGGCGGGATGCATGACTTGGAGGAGGAGGAGCAGGAGCGACAGAGGATGGGTATGACGCACAGCTGCCTTCGGCTGAGGTGCTGGAGCCTTGGCTGGCAGAAATTGGGAGCTCACTTGGTGAGGAAGCAGACTGGACCACCCCTTGGGAGCCTCGGTTCTCCCAGGTCGTTTTATGGTGACGCATCATATGTTGACGCAGGGCCGTGGTGCCAACATTTGGACCCTGGCCACGCTTCACCTTTTGCCTACATATCTTGCATGTGGCCATGTTACCCTCCTGCGGATGCCTCAGGAAAAACTGCCACACTGCCGAGTAGCTACTTTTCCCACCCCCTGGCCTCACTGATTCACTGCTGCTGTTGCCAACTCCAGGAACCCCTGCTCCACTACCTCCCGATAAGGTAGACTGCCGCACAGCAGGTGCTCTACCCCGGCCCCGGCCCCGGCCGGCTCCAGCCTTTGGAATTGTGCCCCCATGCTGACTGCTACCACCTTGCTGCCTCAGCTGCTGACTCCGGGGCAACCTGCACCCCTCTTCTCCTGATGATGACGATGAAGCCCCTTCATCACCCGGCTCCCAAGTGCGATCGGCTTCATCGTCATCATCATCATCATCACCGAGTTGTGGCTGTACGTCACTGATGTTCGTGGATTCGTCAACAGTGTCTGGCGCAGGAGCTGGAACGCTCGCAGCACCCACGACACTGTCCACATCACTATTTGTCTGCCTAGCTAAAGAAGCCACCTCCATTTCTTGGCTGGGCAGTAGCTGCTGACTGTCCTCTATCTGATGGTCCTCCTCACTAAAGAGTGGAGCTGAACCCAAAGCATAGGATACGTCGCTGGGGGAGGGAACGGCGTAGGCCAGAGGCAATGGGAGGACAGGGACTGCTCTCGGGGCATGCCAACTCAGGGTTGTGTCAGAGGAACCTACCGACCCTAGACTGGGGGTCTCAGACGTAAGTTGTGATGATGTTGTTGAAGAGCGCGTCAACCAATCTACCACGGCAGATGCGTTACTGGTGGAGACCCGACCGCTAGCAGATACTGGCAGATTAGGTCTCTCAGCGTGACTCCTGCTGCTACTGGCCCCCAGTCTGATGCGAGCTCTGCCTGCGGAATCTTGGCCTCTGCCACTCCTCTTTTCACTTCCAGGCACTTGTCTGCCCGACATAGTCTAACTGGCGTGGTAGTAGGTGATATTTAAAAAAACCCCGGGCAGCGGTGGGTCTATATGAAACAGAATATAATGCACACCAAAAGTGAGCAGTAACACTCAGCCTCCAACAGGCCTGCTTAGTGTAAATAAGAGAGCTGCTTAGTGTAAATAAAGAGGGGTATGCTATGTTACAGAATGGGATGCCTCAACAGAAGTGCACCTGGCAGGCAGCAGTAAGCCTATGCCCAGCAAAAGTGTCTTATAATATAAATATAATAAGAGCAAATGCTTATATGGTCTTAAACAGAGGCTGCTGTAGTCACAGAATGGGATGCCCCGGGCAGGAATCGACCTGGCAGGGTCCAGTAGGGCTTTGGCCAGCAAAAGTGTCTTTATCAGGCCTAATTTCAAATATGATAAGAGCAAATGCTTATATGGTCTTAAACAGAGGCTGCTTTAGTCACAGAATGGGATGCCCCGGGCAGGAATCGAGCTGGCAGGGTCCAGTAGTGCTTTGGCCAGCAAAAGTGTCTTTATCAGGCTAATTTCAAATATGATAAGAGCAAATGCTTATATGGTCTTAAACAGAGGCTGCTGTAGTCACAGAATGGGATGCCCCGGGCAGGAATCGAGCTGGCAGGGTCCAGTAGGGCTTTGGCCAGCAAAAGTGTCTTTATCAGGCCTAATTTCAAATATGATAAGAGCAAATGCTTATATGGTCTTAAACAGAGGCTGCTGTAGTCACAGAATGGGATGCCCCGGGCAGGAATCGAGCTGGCAGGGTCCAGTAGTGCTTTGGCCAGCAAAAGTGTCTTTATCAGGCCTAATTTCAAATATGATAAGAGCAAATGCTTATATGGTCTTAAACAGAGGCTGCTTTAGTCACAGAATGGGATGCCCCGGGCAGGAATCGAGCTGGCAGGGTCCAGTAGTGCTTTGGCCAGCAAAAGTGTCTTTATCAGGCCTAATTTCAAATATGATAAGAGCAAATGCTTATATGGTCTTAAACAGAGGCTGCTGTAGTCACAGAATGGGATGCCCCGGGCAGGAATCGAGCTGGCAGGGTCCAGTAGTGCTTTGGCCAGCAAAAGTGTCTTTATCAGGCCTAATTTCAAATATGATAAGAGCAAATGCTTATATGGTCTTAAACAGAGGCTGCTGTAGTCACAGAATGGGATGCCCCGGGCAGGAATCGACCTGGCAGGGTCCAGTAGGGCTTTGGCCAGCAAAAGTGTCTTTATCAGGCCTAATTTCAAATATGATAAGAGCAAATGCTTATATGGTCTTAAACAGAGGCTGCTGTAGTCACAGAATGGGATGCCCCGGGCAGGAATCGAGCTGGCAGGGTCCAGTAGTGCTTTGGCCAGCAAAAGTGTCTTTATCAGGCTAATTTCAAATATGATAAGAGCAAATGCTTATATGGTCTTAAACAGAGGCTGCTGTAGTCACAGAATGGGATGCCCCGGGCAGGAATCGAGCTGGCAGGGTCCAGTAGTGCTTTGGCCAGCAAAAGTGTCTTTATCAGGCCTAATTTCAAATATGATAAGAGCAAATGCTTATATGGTCTTAAACAGAGGCTGCTGTAGTCACAGAATGGGATGCCCCGGGCAGGAATCGAGCTGGCAGGGTCCAGTAGTGCTTTGGCCAGCAAAAGTGTCTTTATCAGGCCTAATTTCAAATATGATAAGAGCAAATGCTTATATGGTCTTAAACAGAGGCTGCTTTAGTCACAGAATGGGATGCCCCGGGCAGGAATCGACCTGGCAGGGTCCAGTAGGGCTTTGGCCAGCAAAAGTGTCTTTATCAGGCCTAATTTCAAATATGATAAGAGCAAATGCTTATATGGTCTTAAACAGAGGCTGCTGTAGTCACAGAATGGGATGCCCCGGGCAGGAATCGAGCTGGCAGGGTCCAGTAGTGCTTTGGCCAGCAAAAGTGTCTTTATCAGGCCTAATTTCAAATATGATAAGAGCAAATGCTTATATGGTCTTAAACAGAGGCTGCTGTAGTCACAGAATGGGATGCCCCGGGCAGGAATCGACCTGGCAGGGTCCAGTAGGGCTTTGGCCAGCAAAAGTGTCTTTATCAGGCCTAATTTCAAATATGATAAGAGCAAATGCTTATATGGTCTTAAACAGAGGCTGCTTTAGTCACAGAATGGGATGCCCCGGGCAGGAATCGAGCTGGCAGGGTCCAGTAGTGCTTTGGCCAGCAAAAGTGTCTTTATCAGGCTAATTTCAAATATGATAAGAGCAAATGCTTATATGGTCTTAAACAGAGGCTGCTGTAGTCACAGAATGGGATGCCCCGGGCAGGAATCGAGCTGGCAGGGTCCAGTAGTGCTTTGGCCAGCAAAAGTGTCTTTATCAGGCCTAATTTCAAATATGATAAGAGCAAATGCTTATATGGTCTTAAACAGAGGCTGCTGTAGTCACAGAATGGGATGCCCCGGGCAGGAATCGACCTGGCAGGGTCCAGTAGGGCTTTGGCCAGCAAAAGTGTCTTTATCAGGCCTAATTTCAAATATGATAAGAGCAAATGCTTATATGGTCTTAAACAGAGGCTGCTGTAGTCACAGAATGGGATGCCCCGGGCAGGAATCGAGCTGGCAGGGTCCAGTAGTGCTTTGGCCAGCAAAAGTGTCTTTATCAGGCCTAATTTCAAATATGATAAGAGCAAATGCTTATATGGTCTTAAACAGAGGCTGCTTTAGTCACAGAATGGATGCCCCGGGCAGGAATCGAGCTGGCAGGGTCCAGTAGTGCTTTGGCCAGCAAAAGTGTCTTTATCAGGCCTAATTTCAAATATGATAAGAGCAAATGCTTATATGGTCTTAAACAGAGGCTGCTGTAGTCACAGAATGGGATGCCCCGGGCAGGAATCGAGCTGGCAGGGTCCAGTAGTGCTTTGGCCAGCAAAAGTGTCTTTATCAGGCCTAATTTCAAATATGATAAGAGCAAATGCTTATATGGTCTTAAACAGAGGCTGCTGTAGTCACAGAATGGGATGCCCCGGGCAGGAATCGACCTGGCAGGGTCCAGTAGGGCTTTGGCCAGCAAAAGTGTCTTTATCAGGCCTAATTTCAAATATGATAAGAGCAAATGCTTATATGGTCTTAAACAGAGGCTGCTGTAGTCACAGAATGGGATGCCCCGGGCAGGAATCGAGCTGGCAGGGTCCAGTAGTGCTTTGGCCAGCAAAAGTGTCTTTATCAGGCTAATTTCAAATATGATAAGAGCAAATGCTTATATGGTCTTAAACGAGGCTGCTGTAGTCACAGAATGGGATGCCCCGGGCAGGAATCGAGCTGGCAGGGTCCAGTAGTGCTTTGGCCAGCAAAAGTGTCTTTATCAGGCCTAATTTCAAATATGATAAGAGCAAATGCTTATATGGTCTTAAACAGAGGCTGCTGTAGTCACAGAATGGGATGCCCCGGGCAGGAATCGAGCTGGCAGGGTCCAGTAGTGCTTTGGCCAGCAAAAGTGTCTTTATCAGGCCTAATTTCAAATATGATAAGAGCAAATGCTTATATGGTCTTAAACAGAGGCTGCTTTAGTCACAGAATGGGATGCCCCGGGCAGGAATCGAGCTGGCAGGGTCCAGTAGTGCTTTGGCCAGCAAAAGTGTCTTTATCAGGCCTAATTTCAAATATGATAAGAGCAAATGCTTATATGGTCTTAAACAGAGGCTGCTGTAGTCACAGAATGGGATGCCCCGGGCAGGAATCGAGCTGGCAGGGTCCAGTAGTGCTTTGGCCAGCAAAAGTGTCTTTATCAGGCCTAATTTCAAATATGATAAGAGCAAATGCTTATATGGTCTTAAACAGAGGCTGCTTTAGTCACAGAATGGGATGCCCCGGGCAGGAATCGAGCTGGCAGGGTCCAGTAGTGCTTTGGCCAGCAAAAGTGTCTTTATCAGGCTAATTTCAAATATGATAAGAGCAAATGCTTATATGGTCTTAAACAGAGGCTGCTGTAGTCACAGAATGGGATGCCCCGGGCAGGAATCGAGCTGGCAGGGTCCAGTAGTGCTTTGGCCAGCAAAAGTGTCTTTATCAGGCCTAATTTCAAATATGATAAGAGCAAATGCTTATATGGTCTTAAACAGAGGCTGCTGTAGTCACAGAATGGGATGCCCCGGGCAGGAATCGACCTGGCAGGGTCCAGTAGGGCTTTGGCCAGCAAAAGTGTCTTTATCAGGCCTAATTTCAAATATGATAAGAGCAAATGCTTATATGGTCTTAAACAGAGGCTGCTGTAGTCACAGAATGGGATGCCCCGGGCAGGAATCGAGCTGGCAGGGTCCAGTAGTGCTTTGGCCAGCAAAAGTGTCTTTATCAGGCCTAATTTCAAATATGATAAGAGCAAATGCTTATATGGTCTTAAACAGAGGCTGCTTTAGTCACAGAATGGGATGCCCCGGGCAGGAATCGAGCTGGCAGGGTCCAGTAGTGCTTTGGCCAGCAAAAGTGTCTTTATCAGGCCTAATTTCAAATATGATAAGAGCAAATGCTTATATGGTCTTAAACAGAGGCTGCTGTAGTCACAGAATGGGATGCCCCGGGCAGGAATCGAGCTGGCAGGGTCCAGTAGTGCTTTGGCCAGCAAAAGTGTCTTTATCAGGCCTAATTTCAAATATGATAAGAGCAAATGCTTATATGGTCTTAAACAGAGGCTGCTTTAGTCACAGAATGGGATGCCCCGGGCAGGAATCGAGCTGGCAGGGTCCAGTAGTGCTTTGGCCAGCAAAAGTGTCTTTATCAGGCTAATTTCAAATATGATAAGAGCAAATGCTTATATGGTCTTAAACAGAGGCTGCTGTAGTCACAGAATGGGATGCCCCGGGCAGGAATCGAGCTGGCAGGGTCCAGTAGTGCTTTGGCCAGCAAAAGTGTCTTTATCAGGCCTAATTTCAAATATGATAAGAGCAAATGCTTATATGGTCTTAAACAGAGGCTGCTGTAGTCACAGAATGGGATGCCCCGGGCAGGAATCGAGCTGGCAGGGTCCAGTAGTGCTTTGGCCAGCAAAAGTGTCTTTATCAGGCCTAATTTCAAATATGATAAGAGCAAATGCTTATATGGTCTTAAACAGAGGCTGCTGTAGTCACAGAATGGGATGCCCCGGGCAGGAATCGAGCTGGCAGGGTCCAGTAGTGCTTTGGCCAGCAAAAGTGTCTTTATCAGGCCTAATTTCAAATATGATAAGAGCAAATGCTTATATGGTCTTAAACAGAGGCTGCTTTAGTCACAGAATGGGATGCCCCGGGCAGGAATCGAGCTGGCAGGGTCCAGTAGTGCTTTGGCCAGCAAAAGTGTCTTTATCAGGCCTAATTTCAAATATGATAAGAGCAAATGCTTATATGGTCTTAAACAGAGGCTGCTGTAGTCACAGAATGGGATGCCCCGGGCAGGAATCGAGCTGGCAGGGTCCAGTAGTGCTTTGGCCAGCAAAAGTGTCTTTATCAGGCCTAATTTCAAATATGATAAGAGCAAATGCTTATATGGTCTTAAACAGAGGCTGCTGTAGTCACAGAATGGGATGCCCCGGGCAGGAATCGACCTGGCAGGGTCCAGTAGGGCTTTGGCCAGCAAAAGTGTCTTTATCAGGCCTAATTTCAAATATGATAAGAGCAAATGCTTATATGGTCTTAAACAGAGGCTGCTGTAGTCACAGAATGGGATGCCCCGGGCAGGAATCGAGCTGGCAGGGTCCAGTAGTGCTTTGGCCAGCAAAAGTGTCTTTATCAGGCTAATTTCAAATATGATAAGAGCAAATGCTTATATGGTCTTAAACAGAGGCTGCTGTAGTCACAGAATGGGATGCCCCGGGCAGGAATCGAGCTGGCAGGGTCCAGTAGTGCTTTGGCCAGCAAAAGTGTCTTTATCAGGCTAATTTCAAATATGATAAGAGCAAATGCTTATATGGTCTTAAACAGAGGCTGCTGTAGTCACAGAATGGGATGCCCCGGGCAGGAATCGAGCTGGCAGGGTCCAGTAGTGCTTTGGCCAGCAAAAGTGTCTTTATCAGGCCTAATTTCAAATATGATAAGAGCAAATGCTTATATGGTCTTAAACAGAGGCTGCTTTAGTCACAGAATGGGATGCCCCGGGCAGGAATCGAGCTGGCAGGGTCCAGTAGTGCTTTGGCCAGCAAAAGTGTCTTTATCAGGCTAATTTCAAATATGATAAGAGCAAATGCTTATATGGTCTTAAACAGAGGCTGCTGTAGTCACAGAATGGGATGCCCCGGGCAGGAATCGAGCTGGCAGGGTCCAGTAGTGCTTTGGCCAGCAAAAGTGTCTTTATCAGGCCTAATTTCAAATATGATAAGAGCAAATGCTTATATGGTCTTAAACAGAGGCTGCTTTAGTCACAGAATGGGATGCCCCGGGCAGGAATCGAGCTGGCAGGGTCCAGTAGTGCTTTGGCCAGCAAAAGTGTCTTTATCAGGCTAATTTCAAATATGATAAGAGCAAATGCTTATATGGTCTTAAACAGAGGCTGCTGTAGTCACAGAATGGGATGCCCCGGGCAGGAATCGAGCTGGCAGGGTCCAGTAGTGCTTTGGCCAGCAAAAGTGTCTTTATCAGGCCTAATTTCAAATATGATAAGAGCAAATGCTTATATGGTCTTAAACAGAGGCTGCTGTAGTCACAGAATGGGATGCCCCGGGCAGGAATCGACCTGGCAGGGTCCAGTAGGGCTTTGGCCAGCAAAAGTGTCTTTATCAGGCCTAATTTCAAATATGATAAGAGCAAATGCTTATATGGTCTTAAACAGAGGCTGCTGTAGTCACAGAATGGGATGCCCCGGGCAGGAATCGAGCTGGCAGGGTCCAGTAGTGCTTTGGCCAGCAAAAGTGTCTTTATCAGGCCTAATTTCAAATATGATAAGAGCAAATGCTTATATGGTCTTAAACAGAGGCTGCTTTAGTCACAGAATGGGATGCCCCGGGCAGGAATCGAGCTGGCAGGGTCCAGTAGTGCTTTGGCCAGCAAAAGTGTCTTTATCAGGCCTAATTTCAAATATGATAAGAGCAAATGCTTATATGGTCTTAAACAGAGGCTGCTGTAGTCACAGAATGGGATGCCCCGGGCAGGAATCGAGCTGGCAGGGTCCAGTAGTGCTTTGGCCAGCAAAAGTGTCTTTATCAGGCCTAATTTCAAATATGATAAGAGCAAATGCTTATATGGTCTTAAACAGAGGCTGCTTTAGTCACAGAATGGGATGCCCCGGGCAGGAATCGACCTGGCAGGGTCCAGTAGGGCTTTGGCCAGCAAAAGTGTCTTTATCAGGCCTAATTTCAAATATGATAAGAGCAAATGCTTATATGGTCTTAAACAGAGGCTGCTGTAGTCACAGAATGGGATGCCCCGGGCAGGAATCGAGCTGGCAGGGTCCAGTAGTGCTTTGGCCAGCAAAAGTGTCTTTATCAGGCCTAATTTCAAATATGATAAGAGCAAATGCTTATATGGTCTTAAACAGAGGCTGCTGTAGTCACAGAATGGGATGCCCCGGGCAGGAATCGACCTGGCAGGGTCCAGTAGGGCTTTGGCCAGCAAAAGTGTCTTTATCAGGCCTAATTTCAAATATGATAAGAGCAAATGCTTATATGGTCTTAAACAGAGGCTGCTTTAGTCACAGAATGGGATGCCCCGGGCAGGAATCGAGCTGGCAGGGTCCAGTAGTGCTTTGGCCAGCAAAAGTGTCTTTATCAGGCCTAATTTCAAATATGATAAGAGCAAATGCTTATATGGTCTTAAACAGAGGCTGCTTTAGTCACAGAATGGGATGCCCCGGGCAGGAATCGAGCTGGCAGGGTCCAGTAGTGCTTTGGCCAGCAAAAGTGTCTTTATCAGGCTAATTTCAAATATGATAAGAGCAAATGCTTATATGGTCTTAAACAGAGGCTGCTGTAGTCACAGAATGGGATGCCCCGGGCAGGAATCGAGCTGGCAGGGTCCAGTAGTGCTTTGGCCAGCAAAAGTGTCTTTATCAGGCCTAATTTCAAATATGATAAGAGCAAATGCTTATATGGTCTTAAACAGAGGCTGCTGTAGTCACAGAATGGGATGCCCCGGGCAGGAATCGACCTGGCAGGGTCCAGTAGGGCTTTGGCCAGCAAAAGTGTCTTTATCAGGCCTAATTTCAAATATGATAAGAGCAAATGCTTATATGGTCTTAAACAGAGGCTGCTGTAGTCACAGAATGGGATGCCCCGGGCAGGAATCGAGCTGGCAGGGTCCAGTAGTGCTTTGGCCAGCAAAAGTGTCTTTATCAGGCCTAATTTCAAATATGATAAGAGCAAATGCTTATATGGTCTTAAACAGAGGCTGCTTTAGTCACAGAATGGGATGCCCCGGGCAGGAATCGAGCTGGCAGGGTCCAGTAGTGCTTTGGCCAGCAAAAGTGTCTTTATCAGGCCTAATTTCAAATATGATAAGAGCAAATGCTTATATGGTCTTAAACAGAGGCTGCTGTAGTCACAGAATGGGATGCCCCGGGCAGGAATCGAGCTGGCAGGGTCCAGTAGTGCTTTGGCCAGCAAAAGTGTCTTTATCAGGCCTAATTTCAAATATGATAAGAGCAAATGCTTATATGGTCTTAAACAGAGGCTGCTGTAGTCACAGAATGGGATGCCCCGGGCAGGAATCGACCTGGCAGGGTCCAGTAGGGCTTTGGCCAGCAAAAGTGTCTTTATCAGGCCTAATTTCAAATATGATAAGAGCAAATGCTTATATGGTCTTAAACAGAGGCTGCTGTAGTCACAGAATGGGATGCCCCGGGCAGGAATCGAGCTGGCAGGGTCCAGTAGTGCTTTGGCCAGCAAAAGTGTCTTTATCAGGCTAATTTCAAATATGATAAGAGCAAATGCTTATATGGTCTTAAACAGAGGCTGCTGTAGTCACAGAATGGGATGCCCCGGGCAGGAATCGAGCTGGCAGGGTCCAGTAGTGCTTTGGCCAGCAAAAGTGTCTTTATCAGGCTAATTTCAAATATGATAAGAGCAAATGCTTATATGGTCTTAAACAGAGGCTGCTGTAGTCACAGAATGGGATGCCCCGGGCAGGAATCGAGCTGGCAGGGTCCAGTAGTGCTTTGGCCAGCAAAAGTGTCTTTATCAGGCCTAATTTCAAATATGATAAGAGCAAATGCTTATATGGTCTTAAACAGAGGCTGCTTTAGTCACAGAATGGGATGCCCCGGGCAGGAATCGAGCTGGCAGGGTCCAGTAGTGCTTTGGCCAGCAAAAGTGTCTTTATCAGGCTAATTTCAAATATGATAAGAGCAAATGCTTATATGGTCTTAAACAGAGGCTGCTGTAGTCACAGAATGGGATGCCCCGGGCAGGAATCGAGCTGGCAGGGTCCAGTAGTGCTTTGGCCAGCAAAAGTGTCTTTATCAGGCCTAATTTCAAATATGATAAGAGCAAATGCTTATATGGTCTTAAACAGAGGCTGCTTTAGTCACAGAATGGGATGCCCCGGGCAGGAATCGAGCTGGCAGGGTCCAGTAGTGCTTTGGCCAGCAAAAGTGTCTTTATCAGGCTAATTTCAAATATGATAAGAGCAAATGCTTATATGGTCTTAAACAGAGGCTGCTGTAGTCACAGAATGGGATGCCCCGGGCAGGAATCGAGCTGGCAGGGTCCAGTAGTGCTTTGGCCAGCAAAAGTGTCTTTATCAGGCCTAATTTCAAATATGATAAGAGCAAATGCTTATATGGTCTTAAACAGAGGCTGCTGTAGTCACAGAATGGGATGCCCCGGGCAGGAATCGACCTGGCAGGGTCCAGTAGGGCTTTGGCCAGCAAAAGTGTCTTTATCAGGCCTAATTTCAAATATGATAAGAGCAAATGCTTATATGGTCTTAAACAGAGGCTGCTGTAGTCACAGAATGGGATGCCCCGGGCAGGAATCGAGCTGGCAGGGTCCAGTAGTGCTTTGGCCAGCAAAAGTGTCTTTATCAGGCCTAATTTCAAATATGATAAGAGCAAATGCTTATATGGTCTTAAACAGAGGCTGCTTTAGTCACAGAATGGGATGCCCCGGGCAGGAATCGAGCTGGCAGGGTCCAGTAGTGCTTTGGCCAGCAAAAGTGTCTTTATCAGGCCTAATTTCAAATATGATAAGAGCAAATGCTTATATGGTCTTAAACAGAGGCTGCTGTAGTCACAGAATGGGATGCCCCGGGCAGGAATCGAGCTGGCAGGGTCCAGTAGTGCTTTGGCCAGCAAAAGTGTCTTTATCAGGCCTAATTTCAAATATGATAAGAGCAAATGCTTATATGGTCTTAAACAGAGGCTGCTTTAGTCACAGAATGGGATGCCCCGGGCAGGAATCGACCTGGCAGGGTCCAGTAGGGCTTTGGCCAGCAAAAGTGTCTTTATCAGGCCTAATTTCAAATATGATAAGAGCAAATGCTTATATGGTCTTAAACAGAGGCTGCTGTAGTCACAGAATGGGATGCCCCGGGCAGGAATCGAGCTGGCAGGGTCCAGTAGTGCTTTGGCCAGCAAAAGTGTCTTTATCAGGCCTAATTTCAAATATGATAAGAGCAAATGCTTATATGGTCTTAAACAGAGGCTGCTGTAGTCACAGAATGGGATGCCCCGGGCAGGAATCGACCTGGCAGGGTCCAGTAGGGCTTTGGCCAGCAAAAGTGTCTTTATCAGGCCTAATTTCAAATATGATAAGAGCAAATGCTTATATGGTCTTAAACAGAGGCTGCTTTAGTCACAGAATGGGATGCCCCGGGCAGGAATCGAGCTGGCAGGGTCCAGTAGTGCTTTGGCCAGCAAAAGTGTCTTTATCAGGCCTAATTTCAAATATGATAAGAGCAAATGCTTATATGGTCTTAAACAGAGGCTGCTGTAGTCACAGAATGGGATGCCCCGGGCAGGAATCGAGCTGGCAGGGTCCAGTAGTGCTTTGGCCAGCAAAAGTGTCTTTATCAGGCCTAATTTCAAATATGATAAGAGCAAATGCTTATATGGTCTTAAACAGAGGCTGCTTTAGTCACAGAATGGGATGCCCCGGGCAGGAATCGAGCTGGCAGGGTCCAGTAGTGCTTTGGCCAGCAAAAGTGTCTTTATCAGGCTAATTTCAAATATGATAAGAGCAAATGCTTATATGGTCTTAAACAGAGGCTGCTGTAGTCACAGAATGGGATGCCCCGGGCAGGAATCGAGCTGGCAGGGTCCAGTAGTGCTTTGGCCAGCAAAAGTGTCTTTATCAGGCCTAATTTCAAATATGATAAGAGCAAATGCTTATATGGTCTTAAACAGAGGCTGCTTTAGTCACAGAATGGGATGCCCCGGGCAGGAATCGAGCTGGCAGGGTCCAGTAGTGCTTTGGCCAGCAAAAGTGTCTTTATCAGGCTAATTTCAAATATGATAAGAGCAAATGCTTATATGGTCTTAAACAGAGGCTGCTTTAGTCACAGAATGGGATGCCCCGGGCAGGAATCGAGCTGGCAGGGTCCAGTAGTGCTTTGGCCAGCAAAAGTGTCTTTATCAGGCCTAATTTCAAATATGATAAGAGCAAATGCTTATATGGTCTTAAACAGAGGCTGCTGTAGTCACAGAATGGGATGCCCCGGGCAGGAATCGACCTGGCAGGGTCCAGTAGGGCTTTGGCCAGCAAAAGTGTCTTTATCAGGCCTAATTTCAAATATGATAAGAGCAAATGCTTATATGGTCTTAAACAGAGGCTGCTGTAGTCACAGAATGGGATGCCCCGGGCAGGAATCGAGCTGGCAGGGTCCAGTAGTGCTTTGGCCAGCAAAAGTGTCTTTATCAGGCCTAATTTCAAATATGATAAGAGCAAATGCTTATATGGTCTTAAACAGAGGCTGCTTTAGTCACAGAATGGGATGCCCCGGGCAGGAATCGAGCTGGCAGGGTCCAGTAGTGCTTTGGCCAGCAAAAGTGTCTTTATCAGGCTAATTTCAAATATGATAAGAGCAAATGCTTATATGGTCTTAAACAGAGGCTGCTGTAGTCACAGAATGGGATGCCCCGGGCAGGAATCGAGCTGGCAGGGTCCAGTAGTGCTTTGGCCAGCAAAAGTGTCTTTATCAGGCCTAATTTCAAATATGATAAGAGCAAATGCTTATATGGTCTTAAACAGAGGCTGCTGTAGTCACAGAATGGGATGCCCCGGGCAGGAATCGACCTGGCAGGGTCCAGTAGGGCTTTGGCCAGCAAAAGTGTCTTTATCAGGCCTAATTTCAAATATGATAAGAGCAAATGCTTATATGGTCTTAAACAGAGGCTGCTGTAGTCACAGAATGGGATGCCCCGGGCAGGAATCGAGCTGGCAGGGTCCAGTAGTGCTTTGGCCAGCAAAAGTGTCTTTATCAGGCCTAATTTCAAATATGATAAGAGCAAATGCTTATATGGTCTTAAACAGAGGCTGCTTTAGTCACAGAATGGGATGCCCCGGGCAGGAATCGAGCTGGCAGGGTCCAGTAGTGCTTTGGCCAGCAAAAGTGTCTTTATCAGGCCTAATTTCAAATATGATAAGAGCAAATGCTTATATGGTCTTAAACAGAGGCTGCTGTAGTCACAGAATGGGATGCCCCGGGCAGGAATCGACCTGGCAGGGTCCAGTAGGGCTTTGGCCAGCAAAAGTGTCTTTATCAGGCCTAATTTCAAATATGATAAGAGCAAATGCTTATATGGTCTTAAACAGAGGCTGCTGTAGTCACAGAATGGGATGCCCCGGGCAGGAATCGAGCTGGCAGGGTCCAGTAGTGCTTTGGCCAGCAAAAGTGTCTTTATCAGGCCTAATTTCAAATATGATAAGAGCAAATGCTTATATGGTCTTAAACAGAGGCTGCTTTAGTCACAGAATGGGATGCCCCGGGCAGGAATCGAGCTGGCAGGGTCCAGTAGTGCTTTGGCCAGCAAAAGTGTCTTTATCAGGCTAATTTCAAATATGATAAGAGCAAATGCTTATATGGTCTTAAACAGAGGCTGCTGTAGTCACAGAATGGGATGCCCCGGGCAGGAATCGAGCTGGCAGGGTCCAGTAGTGCTTTGGCCAGCAAAAGTGTCTTTATCAGGCCTAATTTCAAATATGATAAGAGCAAATGCTTATATGGTCTTAAACAGAGGCTGCTGTAGTCACAGAATGGGATGCCCCGGGCAGGAATCGACCTGGCAGGGTCCAGTAGGGCTTTGGCCAGCAAAAGTGTCTTTATCAGGCCTAATTTCAAATATGATAAGAGCAAATGCTTATATGGTCTTAAACAGAGGCTGCTGTAGTCACAGAATGGGATGCCCCGGGCAGGAATCGAGCTGGCAGGGTCCAGTAGTGCTTTGGCCAGCAAAAGTGTCTTTATCAGGCCTAATTTCAAATATGATAAGAGCAAATGCTTATATGGTCTTAAACAGAGGCTGCTTTAGTCACAGAATGGGATGCCCCGGGCAGGAATCGAGCTGGCAGGGTCCAGTAGTGCTTTGGCCAGCAAAAGTGTCTTTATCAGGCTAATTTCAAATATGATAAGAGCAAATGCTTATATGGTCTTAAACAGAGGCTGCTGTAGTCACAGAATGGGATGCCCCGGGCAGGAATCGAGCTGGCAGGGTCCAGTAGTGCTTTGGCCAGCAAAAGTGTCTTTATCAGGCCTAATTTCAAATATGATAAGAGCAAATGCTTATATGGTCTTAAACAGAGGCTGCTTTAGTCACAGAATGGGATGCCTCACAGCAGACTTAAGATCAGTTCAGTATATATGCACAGTTAGTTACTATAAGCAGCCTGAAAACGCTAACAAAGGCTGGATGAAAAAAAAAAAATCTCCCTGTCAGCCAGCTCCGTTTTTCCTACCTTTCCCTGGCTTTCTGTCTGTCTCCTGTCTGTCTCCTGCCTGTCTCCTGCCTGTCTCCAGCCTGTCCCTGTCTGTCCCTGTCTCCAGCCTGTCTAACTGCCTCAGCTACACAGCGTTCTGTCTGTCTGTCACGAATGCAATAGAGAAATGAGGAAAAGCAAGATGGCCGCCGTTAAATACCGCTGTGTGACGTCACCGGGCTTGCTGGCTGCTGATAGGCTGCATGTGACTGCCCCAGCTTGCACTGGCGCGGGATACATGTCCAGACATGTCCCGTCCGCCATCTTAGAATGCCTGTAATGTAAATGAATGGATGTTAAAGGAAAACTTCGAGTGATCGAATCGCGGGGAAATTCGGATTCGATCCGAATCGAATTTTTCCTGAAATTCGGATCGAATCCGGGTTCGTCCGGATCGATTCGCTCATCCCTACCTACTGGGCTTGTTGGCGTGGGTACATTCATTTGGACTCTATTCATTGGCAGAACCTCTGGTTTCAAAGGATTTCCCTAAAAAAACAAACAAAAAGCAGATTCAAAACCATATTTTCTGATAAAAACAATAAGCAAGCAAGAAGTAACACAGTAAATCTGAAAACACAACATCTGCTGAACAAAATAATACCCCACATGCATAGGTACTTTGAAGGGTAGAGTTGCCAAACACCCCAAAGTCAAGTGTGCACTTGAGGGTCATTTTACTGGCAAAAATCAGCTGCGCACACAAAGTGCGCACCTTGCAGTTTTTCCAAATTTACAACCCTTTACATTTGAAATACCCCCCACAAACTATATATTTTTGGAAAGTACATACCTCAAGGTTTCTAAGCCTACTGGGCTTGTTGGCGTGGGTACATTCATTTGGACACTATTCATTGGCAGAACCTCTGGTTTCAAAGGATTTCCCTAAAAAAACAAACAAAAAGCAGATTCAAAACCATATTTTCCAATAAAAACAATAAGCAAGCAAGAAGTAACACAGTAAATCTGAAAGCAAAACATCTGCTGAACAAAATAATACCCCACATGCATAGGTACTTTGAAGGGTAGAGTTGCCAAACACCCCAAAGTCAAGTGTGCACTTGAGGGTCATTTTACTGGCAAAAATCAGCTGCGCACACAAAGTGCGCACCTTGCAGTTTTTCCAAATTTACAACCCTTTACATTTGAAATACCCCCCACAAACTATATATTTTTGGAAAGTACATACCTCAAGGTTTCTAAGCCTACTGGGCTTGTTGGCGTGGGTACATTCATTTGGACACTATTCATTGGCAGAACCTCTGGTTTCAAAGGATTTCCCTAAAAAAACAAACAAAAAGCAGATTCAAAACCATATTTTCCTATAAAAACAATAAGCAAGCAAGAAGTAACACAGTAAATCTGAAAGCACAACATCTGCTGAACAAAATAATACCCCACATGCATAGGTACTTTGAAGGGTAGAGTTGCCAAACACCCCAAAGTCAAGTGTGCACTTGAGGGTCATTTTACTGGCAAAAATCAGCTGCGCACACAAAGTGCGCACCTTGCAGTTTTTCCAAATTTACAACCCTTTACATTTGAAATACCCCCCACAAACTATATATTTTTGGAAAGTACATACCTCAAGGTTTCTAAGCCTACTGGGCTTGTTGGCGTGGGTACATTCATTTGGACTCTATTCATTGGCAGAACCTCTGGTTTCAAAGGATTTCCCTAAAAAAACAAACAAAAAGCAGATTCAAAACCATATTTTCCGATAAAAACAATAAGCAAGCAAGAAGTAACACAGTAAATCTGAAAACACAACATCTGCTGAACAAAATAATACCCCACATGCATAGGTACTTTGAAGGGTAGAGTTGCCAAACACCCCAAAGTCAAGTGTGCACTTGAGGGTCATTTTACTGGCAAAAATCAGCTGCGCACACAAAGTGCGCACCTTGCAGTTTTTCCAAATTTACAACCCTTTACATTTGAAATACCCCCTACAAACTATATATTTTAGGAAAGTACATACCTCAAGGTTTCTAAGCCTACTGGGCTTGTTGGCGTGGGTACATTCATTTGGACACTATTCATTTGCAGAACCTCTGGTTTCAAAGGATTTCCCTAAAAAAACAAACAAAAAGCAGATTCAAAACCATATTTTCCGATAAAAACAATAAGCAAGAAAGAAGTAACACAGTAAATCTGAAAGCACAACATCTGCTGAACAAAATAATACCCCACATGCATAGGTACTTTGAAGGGTAGAGTTGCCAAACACCCCAAAGTCAAGTGTGCACTTGAGGGTCATTTTACTGGCAAAAATCAGCTGCGCACACAAAGTGCGCACCTTGCAGTTTTTCCAAATTTACAACCCTTTACATTTGAAATACCCCCCACAAACTATATATTTTAGGAAAGTACATACCTCAAGGTTTCTAAGCCTACTGGGCTTGTTGGCGTGGGTACATTCATTTGGACACTATTCATTGGCAGAACCTCTGGTTTCAAAGGATTTCCCTAAAAAAACAAACATAAAGCAGATTCAAAACCATATTTTCCGATAAAAACAATAAGCAAGCAAGAAGTAACACAGTAAATCTGAAAGCACAACATCTGCTGAACAAAATAATACCCCACATGCATAGGTACTTTGAAGGGTAGAGTTGCCAAACACCCCAAAGTCAAGTGTGCACTTGAGGGTAATTTTACTGGCAAAAATCAGCTGCGCACACAAAGTGCGCACCTTGCAGTTTTTCCAAATTTACAACCCTTTACATTTGAAATACCCCCCACAAACTATATATTTTTGGAAAGTACATACCTCAAGGTTTCTAAGCCTACTGGGCTTGTTGGCGTGGGTACATTCATTTGGACACTATTCATTGGCAGAACCTCTGGTTTCAAAGGATTTCCCTAAAAAAACAAACAAAAAGCAGATTCAAAACCATATTTTCCAATAAAAACAATAAGCAAGCAAGAAGTAACACAGTAAATCTGAAAGCAAAACATCTGCTGAACAAAATAATACCCCACATGCATAGGTACTTTGAAGGGTAGAGTTGCCAAACACCCCAAAGTCAAGTGTGCACTTGAGGGTCATTTTACTGGCAAAAATCAGCTGCGCACACAAAGTGCGCACCTTGCAGTTTTTCCAAATTTACAACCCTTTACATTTGAAATTCCCCCCACAAACTATATATTTTTGGAAAGTACATACCTCAAGGTTTCTAGGCGTGCTGGGTTTTTTGTTGTGGGAACCTTTTTATGGATGAAAAACCTTGAGGTGTTCATAGTTTGCAACGGATTTCCCTAAAAAATATTAATAAATATGCAGCATACAAGAAAGTTTTCCTAATATATCAATATGCAAACAAGAAATAACTCAATAAATCTGAAACCGCAGGGTCCCTGGAACAGAACAATACATAACATGCATATGTGGACACAGACCGCTAGACAAATAGCACAGAATAAACATCTGAAAAAGCAATGCAAAATAATCTCAATAATGGTACTAATAGGTTCTGCTAGGATTAGTCATGGGAGGATTAGCCTTGTGCTGATAGATTGTGAACGTCAGTAAACACTGAAATCCTAATGAAGGGCCCCATGTTTTCATCATCTATCACAAGTATCCAGCGGCTCCTCCTTCACCATTTCCTCCATCATCTTTTGGCTTCGCAAGTACCAAAAATAAAAAAACACAGGGACAAGAAAATGCAATTATCTAACTGAATTTTTAACTAGAGAAAGTATATGCAAATAGCCTAAAATATTCCAGGTCTGGCCACTTACCTTCACCCAGATGTGGAGATGTATTCTGTTACTATAGATCTGGGGGGTGTTGCAGAGCAGGGTATTCCAAACCAGGATGACCCTAGGGCACGGAACAAAACCTAAACTAACCTCCATACAGTCTAAAAATCCATAAAAAAACTATTAACCAGAATAAAACAACTAAAAATCGAATTTAGTGTGGTATGCTTCAAAGCAACCTTCTAAACACAAACCAGGTTGGCTGGGACATGTCGGGCAGTAGTAGCGCACATCTCTCCTAAAGCCACGCCTACTACAAACCCTACAAGGCTTCTGGGGATACCTCTTCTTATTGATGGAGGGGATGCACTTTATGAAATGCTTCCCCACTAATCTAGCCTCGTCATCATTACCAGCCATCTCTGGTGCCTGCTCGGTATCCCCAAATAACAGAGCAGGGAGTATCTGCAGCTGATATTTTACAAACGACAAATTGGAGCCTGGTACTGCTGCCTTGAAGACAACAAAGGAGTTATAAGTTGCTAATTGGACCAAATGGATAGCAACTTTTTTGTACCAGGCTCTGGATTTTCTGGTGGCGTTGTAATATGTTAAAATTTGGTCTGTTTTATCAACGCCACCCATGAATTTATTATAATCTTTGATACAACGTGGCTTTTGGGAAGGGGCTCGGGGACCACATTGCCGTAATCTCACGACTGACTCATCGTGGATTGTAGTCAGCATGAAAACATTTTTTCTGTCCATGTATTTCACGGCCAGGAGCTCATCGCTTCTTACAGCATACGACTCTCCACGATTTATTTTTTGTGTCAGCAATGACCTGGGCAAGCCTTTTCGATTACGGTTGATGGTGCCGCAGGCCAGTGTGTCCAATGAGTAGAGGGCTCGAAATAGGGGGATGCTGGTATAAAAGTTATCCACATATAAGTGGTAACCTTTCCCCAGTAGAGGAGTCATGAGTTCCCAAACTATTTTTCCACTGACAGACAAATCAAGGGGACAACCAGGGGGGTCCAGATGTGTGTCCCTTCCTTCGTAAAGACGAAAAAATTTGGTGTAGCTGGTCGAGCTTTCACACAATTTGTAAAATTTTATCCCATAGCGGGCACGCTTACTAGGGATACACTGATGAAATACAATGCGCCCTTTATAAAGCAGAAGCGATTCGTCAATACTTAAATTTTGGGAGGGGGTGTACACTTCTGCAAAGCGCTCAGACAGACTATCGATCAGGGGACGTACTTTGTGAAGTCTGTCGTGACCGGGCTCACCACGGGGAATTGCAGTGGAATTGTCATTAAAATGTAGAAACTGCAGTAAAATTTGGTAGCGGTTTCTGGTCATTATGGCCGGAAATAATGGTGTTGCCAAAAGGGTTCGGGTATCCCAGTAGGAGGCGATACAAAATTTTTTGCAGATACCCATGGCTAAAGTGAGCCCCCAAAATTTTTTTAACTCACTTATGTTTGTGGGCTGCCATGCATGAGCGCAGGTGTGCCTTTGTGGGGGATTTTGTGCTAGGACCCACTCAGCATAGCAGTTTGTATGGTAGACCATGTCCTGTAGCATGGCCTCCGTGATGAACAATTTGAAAAAGTCAACAGGACGGAAGTTTGTTGTGTCCACGTTGACTCCGGGGACCGAATCGAAAGGGGGAATTTCGGGGGAATAATTATTGGGAGGCCTCCACGTAGGCACTCCATCACCAGCTGCAGCACTCTCCATCTGATCTACACTCTCCTCCAGCGTGGCTTCTCCTTGTGCGCTACCATCCCTTCTAGGATGCCTAGCACTACCACTGGTACTACTGCACGACTGTGTCTCTTCAGTAGAGGAGACACTGTCAGACTCACTATCTGAGGGCAAATAATCTGACCCTGAAACACTATACTCTTCCGAGTCTGACTCCATCATGTAAGCCGCTGCTTCCTGGGCAGAGTACCTTTTCCCAGCCATCCTGAAATCTGCTAAACAAAGGCTAAAACCAAATGAAAACAATAAAAATACTACACTAAAGGGGAGGAACTAGGGGGAAGTTTACAGTAACTAAAAGCTAAACTAAAGCCTAGAACTAAAGTTGGGGAACAAAACAGCCAAAAAGCAAATACTCAAAAGTAAACGTCAGCAAGCTTGCAGAACCAAGAATCTTCAAGAGCAATCGCAATCTAAAAGGAAGTTAAAGTAACAGAACATTACAATTAATTCCCCCTCATCCCATCCCATATGCAGTGTGGCATTCCCTCCCATTTCATTCCCATTTGCAGTGTGGCATTCCCCCCACCCCATTCCCATATGCAGTGTGGCATTCCCCCCACCTCATTCCCATATGCAGTGTGGCATTCCCCCCACCTCATTCCCATATGCAGTGTGGCATTCCCCCCCCACCTCATTCCCATATGCAGTGTGGCATTCCCCCCACCTCATTCCCATATGCAGTGTGGCATTCCCCCCACCTCATTCCCAGATGCAGTGTGGCATCCCCCCCACCTCATTCCCATATGCAGTGTGGCATTCCCTCCCATTGCATTTCCATATGCAGTGTGGCATTCCCCCCACCTCATTCCCATATGCAGTGTGGCATCCCCCCCACCCCATTCCCATATGCAGCGTGGCATTCTCCCCACCCCATTCCCATATGCAGCGTGGCATCCCCCCCCACCTCATTCCCATATGCAGCGTGGCATCCCCCCAACCTCATTCCCATATGCAGCGTGGCATCCCCCCCACCTCATTCCCATATGCAGCGTGGCATTCCCCCCACCCCATTCCCATATGCAGTGTGGCATTCCCCCCACCCCATTCCCATATGCAGCGTGGCATTCCCCCCACCCCATTCCCATATGCAGCATGGCATCCCCCCACCCTATATGCAGCGTGGCATTCCCCCCACCCCATGTGCAGCGTGGCATTCCCCCCACCCCATATGCAGCGTGGCATCCCCCCACCCCATTCTCATATGCAGTGTGGCATTCCCCCCACCCCATATGCAGCGTGGCATTCCCCCCACCCCATATGCAGTGTGGCATCCCCCCACCCCATTCTCATATGCAACGTGGCATCCCCCCCACCTCATTCCCATATGCAGCGTGGCATCCCCCCCACCCCATTCCCATATGCAGCGAGGCATTCTCCCCACCCCATTCCCATATGCAGCGTGGCATTCCCCCCACCCCATTCCCATATGCAGCGTGGCATTCCCCCCACCTCATTCCCATATGCAGTGTGGCATTCCCCCCACCTCATTCCCATATGCAGTGTGGCATTCCCCCCCACCTCATTCCCATATGCAGTGTGGCATTCCCCCCACCTCATTCCCAGATGCAGTGTGGCATCCCCCCCACCTCATTCCCATATGCACTGTGGCATTCCCTCCCATTTCATTCCCTTATGCAGTGTGGCATTCCCCCCACCTCATTCCCATATGCAGCGTGGCATTCTCCCCACCCCATTCCCATATGCAGCGTGGCATTCCCCCCCACCTCATTCCCATATGCAGCGTGGCATCCCCCCAACCTCATTCCCATATGCAGCGTGGCATCCCCCCCACCTCATTCCCATATGCAGTGTGGCATTCCCCCCACCCCATTCCCATATGCAGCGTGGCATTCCCCCCACCCCATTCCCATATACAGCATGGCATCCCCCCACCCTATATGCAGCGTGGCATTCCCCCCACCCCATATGCAGCGTGGCATTCCCCCCACCCCATATGCAGCGTGGCATCCCCCCCACCCCATTCTCATATGCAGCGTGGTATCCCCCCACCCCATATGCAGCGTGGCATTCCCCCCACCCCATATGCAGTGTGGCATCCCCCCCACCCCATTCTCATATGCAGCGTGGCATCCCCCCCACCTCATTCCCATATGCAGCGTGGCATACCCCCCACCCCATTCCCATATGCAGCGTGGCATTCTCCCCACCCCATTCCCATATGCAGCGTGGCATTCCCCCCACCCCATATGCAGTGTGGCATTCCCCCCACCTCATTCCCATATGCAGTGTGGCATTCCCCCCACCTCATTCCCATATGCAGTGTGGCATTCCCCCCACCCCATTCCCATATGCAGTGTGGCATTCCCTCCCATCCCATATGCAATGTGGCATCCCTCCACCCCATAGACAGTGTGGCATACCCTATCCCAATTCCATGGGCAGTGTGGCATCCCCCCCCACGTGCCATTGACCCCCCCATATGCAGTGTGGCATTCCCTCCCATCCCATATGCAATGTGGCATCCCCCCACCCTATAGACAGTGTGGCATACCCCATCCCAATTCCATGGGCAGTGTGGCATCCCCCCCACGTGCCATTGACCCCCCCTCCTATTCCCATATGCAGTGTGGCATTCCCTCCCATCCCATATGCAATGTGGCATCCCCCCACCCCATAGACAGTGTGGCATACCCCATCCCAATTCCATGGGCAGTGTGGCATCCCCCCCCACGTGCCATTGACCCCCCCCCCAACACACCACATGTGGCCAGTGACAGATCGGGGGGAGCAGGTCGGCAGTGTGATGGGAGGGGGGACAACACGTGGTCACAGATCGGGGGAGCGAGATCGCTGCGCCGACCTGTCATAGATCATCATAAATCTCTCTCCCCTCCGCCGATGGGCGGAGGGGAGAGAGATTCATGATGATCAATGACAGATCGGCGCAGGTCGGCAGTGTGATGGGAGGGGGGATAACACATGTGGTCACAGATCGGGGGAGCGAGATCGCTGCACCGATCTGTCATTGATCATCATAAATCTCTCTCCCCTCCGCCCATCGGCGGAGGGGAGAGAGATTTATGATGATCAATGACAGATCGGCGCAAAGCAGCGATCGTGCTCCCCCGATCTGTCCCTTGTCAGTGCAGGTCGGCAGCGTGATGGGAGGGGGGACAACACAAGGGACACAGACAACACAAGGGACACACCACTCACCTCAGATCCAGGCAGCAAAAAGCCGGATACCATGTGATCTGGCCTTTATATAGCAGTGCGGCGCCGGATGATGACACCGCAGAAGCCGCACTTTGATTGGCTCCTGCAGCGATCGGGTCACAGCTACAGTCATCAACTCACCTCTGGATGACCCCCCAAGCCTCGTCTTCAAGAAGAATCCAGAACTGAGGTGCTGCGAGCTTCCAATCAAGTTTAAGGTAAGAAAATGTCAGCTACGTGACTCTCACGTAGCTGGCACTTAACGGTAGGAGAGGCAGCTACGTGAGAGTCACGTAGCTGGCACTAGAAGGGTTAAACATCATTCTATGTGGTGACAAATGGCCTGGCAACAGAGCATAACAAAACTTCAAGTGGCTGGCAGTTAAAAGGGCTAAAAGTAGCTATGCATGTTGGGTGTTGCTGTTTCAGATTTAGCTTGTTTTCACTTGTTTGCATAGTGATGTTTTATGTGTTTTTTATTAATGCTGTGCAACCAGTAAATTCTTGGAGGGTTTTCTTCCAGATAACTGTACCCATGACAACATGCCTGATACATTTAGAAAGCTTGATGAGTGTACTTCAAGAGAATGTATAGTTTTGGGGGTAATTCAAATGTAAAGGGTTGTTTTTCTTGAAAATAGTGCACATAGTAGTTATAATTTATATGCGCTGAGTTGTCCCCTGGGCAGGAAAAGGTATCTACAGATACATATAAGGTACTATTGTAACCGGAAGGAATGGCTTTTATACGCAGTATGATTTTCATGAAAAATAGCATTTTTATAATTTTTCTCTACATATTTCTCCACAAAATATTGAAAAAGCACTGACAAATGACAAACAAGACACGTCATGTTAAAGGTTAAACTCTACAATATTTAATTTTCCTGTGAAATCCCTGGACTTTCCTTCAAAAATCATGTATAGTGCAAAATGGTAAAAATGGCCTAGCAACAGAGAGTGACAACATCTCTAGGTAGGATGGCAACTAGAGATGAGCGAACTTTTGAAAAATTCGATTCGACTGATTCGCCAAATTTTCCGTCAAAATTTGCTTCGGTCAGAATTTATTTGCGACGAATCGCTATTAAAAACGGCTATTTCTGAGCTTCCTAGACCCTCAATAGGGATGTAAACCATTCTGCCTTGCTGTAACATGCATAGGATGCGTGCTGGGTTAGTGAAATAATACTGTAAATAATTATGACATGCAGATCAGAGGCATCGCTATTAGAATCGCAGAGCGACACAATTGCACAGATTTGAGGTGGCATCACTATGAGGGGCCCCTATATTGCCTGAAAACACACCCTGGAGCTGGCAGCAGCAGGAGCCCAAAATTGGCTGAAAGACTTCCTGGAGTTTGCAGCAGGAGCCCAAAAATTGGCTGAATGACACCCTGGAGTTGCAAGCAGCAGCAGCAGCAGCCCAAACATAGCTTGAAATAGACACTGGAGTTGGCAGCAGGAGCCCAAAAATTGGCTGAATGACACCCTGGAGATGCAAGCAGCAGCAGCGGCAGGAGCCCTAACATAGCTTGAAAGAGACACTGGCGTAGGCAGCACTAGCCCAAAAATTGGCTGAATGACACCCTGGAGTTGCAAGCAGCAGCAGCAGCCCAAACATAGCTTGAAAGAGACACTGGAGTTGGCAGCAGGAGCCCAAAAATTGGCTGAATGACACCCTGGAGTTGCAACAAGCAGAAGCAGGAGCCCAAACATCGCTTGAAAGAGACACTGGAGTTGGCAGCAGGAGCCCAAAAATTGGCTGAATGACACCCTGGAGTTGCAAGCAGCAGCAGCAGGAGCCCTAACATAGCTTGAAAGAGACACTGGAGTAGGCAGCAGGAGCCCAAAAATGGGCTGAATGACACCCTGGAGTTGCAAGCAGCAGCAGCAGCCCAAACATAGCTTGAAAGAGACACTGGAGTTGGCAGCAGGAGCCCAAAAATTGGCTGAATGACACCCTGGAGTTGCAAGCAGCAGCAGCAGCAGCCCAAACATAGCTTGAAAGAGACACTGGAGTTGGCAGCAGGAGCCCAAAAATTGGCTGAATGACACCCTGGAGTTGCAAGCAGCAGCAGCAGCCCGAACATAGCTTGAAAGAGACACTGGAGTTGGCAGCAGGAGCCCAAAAATTGGCTGAATGACACCCTGGAGTTGCAAGCAGCAGCAGCAGCAGCAGGAGCCCAAACATAGCTTGAAAGAGACACTGGAGCTAGCAGCAGGAGCCCAAAAATTGACTGATAGACATACCCTGGAGTTGGCAGCAGGAACCCAAAAATTGGCCTAAAGACACACTGGAGTTGCCAGCAGCAGCAGCAGGAGCCCAAACATTGCTTGAAAGAGACACTGGAGTTGGCAGCAGGAGCCCAACAATTGGCCTAAAGACACACTGGAGTTGGCAGCAGCAGCAGGAGCCCAAACATTGCTTGAAAGGGACACTGGAGTTGGCAGCAGGAGCCCAAAAATTGGCCTAAAGACACACCCTGGAATTGGCAGCAGCAGCAGCAGGAGCCCAAAAATTGGCCTAAAGACGCACTGGAGTTGGCAGCAGCAGCAGGAGCCCAAACATTGCTTGAAAGAGACACTGGAGCTGGCAGCAGCAGAAAGCCCAAACATTGCTTGAAAGAGACACTGGAGTTGGCAGCAGGAGCCCAAAAATTGGCCTAAAGACACAATGGAGCTTGCAGCAGCAGCAGCAGCCCAAATATTGCCTGAAAGACACACTCTGGACTTGGCAGCAGCATAGGGAGCCCATATATTGCCTGAAAAACACATTGGACTTGGCAGCAGCATTAGGAGCCCATATATTGCCTGAAAGACACACCCTGGAGTTTGCAGCAGCATGAAGAGAACATATACAGATTTTCGGCACATATATCTTATCCGAAGAATATTAATAAAAAGTAAGACTAACATAAAGCATTTTCTCAATAATTACTTGTGGTCTGATGCAGAGGAATGTCTGTATCTGGAGAGCAGCGCCTTAAATCTGTTTTGCACTATCCATATTTCTTTAGTGTTGGTCTGACCCCATGATCAATCTACTCTAATGCATCAGGCATTGGTGGGTGGAAATCTTGGCTGATCCATGCGCCATTCATTTCCATGCAGGCCAGTCTCTCAAAAAAACATTTTTCAAGCGTAATGGAGCACATTGAATTGCTCTCATCAGAGCATCACATACGCACATCTAAGAGTTTCATCACTTTGTTCCTGTTAAAGTCTTCAGGGCCTAGTTACTACGTAGTGAAAGACCATATATAGTTACACACCTGCTGCTGTTATCGACAAATCCTGCTTTAAGTGTAGTGTAGCGTTTTGTCCTCCCCTCATATATGCACTAAGTATGTTAGGCAGAGAAGTGCCAGGATGGGCACAGCGAAGTTGCAGAGGCCTAAATTCATCAAGCAGAGGTTGCAGCAGCATAGAGGTTAGTGGCAGCAGGAGTCTCAGTGAGAGGCCTGATCTCCCGGTATTAGCTAGCGGTCGTGTCTTGACCAGCAACCCATCTGCCATCATCCATTGGTTAACACTAGAGATGAGTGAATCGATTCGGACGAACCAGAATTCGTTCCGAATTTGAGGAAAAATTTGATTCTGAACGAATCCGAATTTCCCCGCGAATCGATCGATTGAAGTTTTCCTTTAAACTCCATTTATTTCAATTACAGCCATTGTAAAATGGTGGATGCACATGTCTGGACATATCCCCTGTGGCAAGTTATCATGGGAAGGTCACATGCAGCCTATCAGCAGCCAGGAAGCCTGGTGACGTCACAGTGCTATATAAACGGCGGCCATCTTGCTTGTGCGCATTTCAGCCTTGCATTGCAGACAGAATGGAGGTTGCTGCAGACAGAGAGAGACTTACAGACAGGCAGGGAGAGTCAGGGAGACCCACAGAGACCAATACAGTGCCAGGGAGAGCCAGGGAAAGATAGGGAAAAATCGGGAACGATCCAGGCGGGGACAGCAGAGAAAATGACAGGGAAAGTTTTTTTTTTTTTTATTTTCACTTCCCTTCATTCGCCAGATCAGTTTTAAATTGCTTTTTTTTTTGTGCTGTCGTGGCCACTGTGCTGTTTCGTGGCCACTGTGCATACCATCTTGGCAGTGGCATACTTAACCCTATCTGTTACACATTAGCATTTCTTATAACTCGATAAGTTTACATTTTTTTTGTATGCTGTAAAAACCCCAGCCCACATGGACATACTATTTCAGCACATTTCACCCTATCTGTTATACTAAATCAGCTTCCACAGGCTCTGTTTTATTAATATATTGCATTTTGAATTGGTTTAGTGCTTCCTGTAAAAACACCAGGCCGCAGGGTATCCCAAACCAGCACATTTCAGCCAATCTGTTATACTAAAGCAGCTTCTACAGGCTCTGTTTTATTAATATATTGCATTTTGAATTGGTTTTGTGCGTCCTGTAAAAACACCAGGCCGCAGGGTATCCCAAACCAGCACATTTCACCCTATCTGTTATACTAAAGCAGCTTCTACAGGCTCTGTTTTATTAAAATATTGCATTTGGAATTGGTTTTGTGCTTCCTGTAAAAACACCAGGCCGCAGTGTATCCCAAACCAGCACATTTCAGCCTATCTGTTATACTAAAGCAGCTTCTACAGGCTCTGTTTTACTAATATATTGCATTTTGAATTGGTTTTGTGCCTCCTGTAAAAACACCAGGCCGCAGGGTATCCCAAACCAGCACATTTCACCCTATCTGTTATACTAAAGCAGCTTCTAAAGGCTCTGTTTTATTAATATATTGCATTTTGAATTGGTTTTGTGCTTCCAGTAAAAACACCAGGCCGCAGGGTATCCCAAACCGGCACATTTTACCCTATCTGTTATACTAAAGCAGCTTCTAAAGGCTCTGTTTTATTAATATATTGCATTTTGAATTGGTTTTGTGCTTCCAGTAAAAACACCAGGCCGCAGGGTATCCCAAACCGGCACATTTCAGCCAATCTGTTATACTAAAGCAGCTTCTACAGGCTCTGTTTAATTAATATATTGCATTTTTAATTGGTTTTGTGCGTCCTGTAAAAACACCAGGCCGCAGGGTATCCCAAACCAGCACATTTCACCCTATCTGTTATACTAAAGCAGCATCTAAAGGCTCTGTTTTATTAATATATTGCATTTTGAATTGGTTTTGTGCTTCCAGTAAAATCACCAGGCCGCAGGGTATCCCAAACCGGCACATTTAACCCTATCTGTTATACTAAAGCAGCTTCTAAAGGCTCTGTTTTATTAATATATTGCATTTTGAATTGGTTTTGTGCTTCCAGTAAAAACACCAGGCCGCAGGGTATCCCAAACCGGCACATTTCACCCTATCTGTTATACTAAAGCAGCTTCTAAAGGCTCTGTTTTATTAATATATTGAATTTTGAATTGGTTTTGTGTGTCCTGTAAAAACACCAGGCCGCAGGGTATCCCAAACCAGCACATTTCACCCTATCTGTTATACTAAATCAGCTTCTACAGGCTCTGTTTTATTAATATATTGCATTTTGAATTGGTTTTGTGCTTCCTGTAAAAGCACCTGGCCGCAGGGTATCCCAAACCTGCACATTTCACCCTAGCTGTTATACTAAAGCAGCTTCTGAAGGCTCTGTTTTATTAATATATTGCATTTTGAATTGGTTTTGTGCTTCTGTAAAAACACCAGGCTGCATAGTATCCCAAACCAGCACATTTCACTTTATCTGTTATACTAAAGTGGCTTCTACAGGCTCTGTTTTATTAATATATTGCATTTTGAATTGGTTTTGTGCTTCCTGTAAAAACACCAGGCCGAAGGGTATCCCAAACCGGCACATTTCACCCTATCTGTTATACTAAAGCAGCTTCTAAAGGCTCTGTTAAATTAATATATTGCATTTTGAATTGGTTTTGTGCATCCTGTAAAAACACCAGGCCACATGGGCATCCCAAACCAGCACATTTCACCATATCTGTAATACTAAATCCGCTTCTAAAGGCTCAGTTTTATTAATATATTGCATTTTGAATTGGTTTTGTGTGTCCTGTAAAAACACCAGGCCGCAGGGTATCCCAAACCAGCACATTTCACCCTATCTGTTTTAGTAAATCAGCTTCTACAGTCTCTGTTTTATTAATATGTTGCACTTTGAATTGGTTTTGTGCTTCCCATAAAAACACCTGGCCGCAGGGTATCCCAAACCAGCACATTTCACCCTATCTGTTATACTAAAGCAGCTTCCAAAGGCTCTGTTTTATTAATATATTGCATTTTGAATTGGTTGTGTGTGTCCTGTAAAAACACCAGGCCGCAGGGTATCCCAAACCAGCACATTTCACCCTATCTGTTATACTAAAGCAGCTTCTACAGGCTCTGTTTTATTAATATATTGCATTTTGAATTGGTTTTGTGTGTCCTGTAAAAGCACCAGGCCACAGGGTATCCCAAACCAGCACATTTCACCCTATCTGTTATACTAAATCCGCTTCTACAGGCTCTGTTTTATTAATATATTGCATTGTGAATTGGGTTTGTGTGTCCTGTAAAAACACCAGGCCACAGGGTATCCCAAGCCAGCACATTTCACCCTATCTGTTATACTAAATCAGCTTCTACAGGCTCTGTTTTATTAATATATTGCATTTTGAATTGGTTTTTTTGCGTCTTGTAAAAACACCAGCCCGCAGGGTATCCCGTATTGCCAATTTTCATAGTATCTGGTGCAGAGAAGCAGTATCTCACTTTATTTAGCTTCTGCTTTTTAAACATAGAAACATAGAAGGTTGACGGCAGAAGGACCCATACGGTCCATCTAGTGTGCCCTTATGTTTATACTGTATGTACTCTTTATCTTAGGATAGATGTGTGCTTATCCCAGGCATGTTTAAATTCAGTGACTGTTGATTTTTCAACTATCTCTGCTGGAAGTTTGTTCCAAGCATCTACTACTCTTTCTGTAAAATAACATTTTCTAACATTGCTCCTGATCTTCCCCCCGACTAGCTTCAGGTTGTGCCCCCTTGTTCTATCATTAAGTTTCTTCTTAAAAACACTTCCTTCCTGAACCTTATTCAATCCTTTCACATATTTAAAGGTCTCAATCATGTCCCCCCTCTCCCTTCTTTCCTCCAGACTGTACAAATTAAGTTCTTTAAGTCTCTCCTGATAAGTTTTAAGTTTAAGTCCTTCCACCATTTTCGTTGCCCGCCTTTGGACACGTTCTATTTGAATAATGTTTTTTTGCAGGTAAGGTCTCCAGAACTGCACACAGTATTCTAGCTGTGGCCTTACCAGGGCTCTATACAGCGGCATCACAACCTCCCTCTTCCTACTGGTGATGCCTTGAGCTATGCAGCCGAGCATCCTGCTTGCTTTTCCCACTGCCTGGCTACACTGTCCACTCATCTTGCAGCTATCAGTAATCAGTACCCCTAAATCTCTCTCCTCTGAGGTCCTGGCTAACACAGTACTGCCCATGCGGTACTCAGAGCAGGGATTCCTTCTACCCAAGTGCATGATTTTACATTTAGAGATATTAAAATCTCTGGTTTTGACCATCTATCCAGTAAAGCTAAATCATTTTCCATGTTGCAGACACCTCCTGGAATATCCACCCTATTACTAACCTTTGTATCATCAGCAAACAAACTTTTCCTACCAAGCCTTCCCCTATGTCACTTACAAATATATTAAAAAGAATGGGGCCCAGGACAGAGCCTTGCGGCACACCACTTGTAACTCGCCTTTGTTCAGATTGCACACCATTTACAACAACGCTCTGATACCGATCCCTCAGCCAACTGGAAATCCACTGAACTATCCAGGGATTGAGTCCTACCTTCAATAACTATGAGCTCCTTATGTGGTACAGTGTCAAAGGCTTTGCTAAAATCCAGATAGGCGATATCCACAGCACCACCTTCATCTAACACTTTAGTGACATTGTCAAAGAAATCAATAAGATTGGTCTGACATGATCTGCCCTCAGTAAAGCCGTGCTGTTTTGGGTCCAATAGGTCATTATTTTTAGATGGGAAATTATCTGTTTTTTTAAGAGTGTTTCCAAAGTAAACACATTTTTTTAAGGGCCTATTGCGCATTTCAAATACATAAAAAAGTCAGGCAGACAAGTTCCAGGATGTTCAAAGAGGATTGGCAGAGGCCAAGATTCAGCAGGCAGAGGTCGCAGCAGACTAGGGGCGAGTGGTAGCAGGAGTCGCGGTGAGAGACCTTATCTGCCAGTATCTGCTAGCGGTCAGGTGTCCATCAGTAACGCATCTGCCGTGGTAGATTGGTTAACGCGGTCATCCACATCATCACAAGTTACATCTGACACCCCCAGTCTAGGGTCGGTAGGTTCCTCTGACACAACCCTGAGTTGGCATGCCGCGAGAGCAGTCCCTGTCCTCCCATTGCCTCTGTCCTACGCTGTTCCCTCCCCCAGCGATGTATCCTATGCTTTGGGTTCAGCTCCACTCTTTAGTGAGGAGGACGATCAGATAGAGGACAGTCAGCAGCTACTGCCCAGCCAAGAAATGGAGGTGGCTTCTTTAGCTAGGCAGACAAATAGTGATGTGGACAGTGTCGTGGGTGCTGCGAGCGTTCCAGCTCCTGTGCCAGACACTGTTGACGAATCCACGAACATCAGTGACGTACAGCCACAACTCGGTGATAATGATGATGACGATGAAGCCGATCGCACTTGGGAGCCGGGTGCAGAAGGGGCTTCATCCTCATCATCAGGAGAAGAGGGGCGCAGGTTGCCCCGGAGTCAGCAGCTGAGGCAGCAAGGTGTTAGCAGCATGGTTGGCAGTCAGCATGGGGGCAGAATTGTAAAGCCTGGAGCCAAACGGGGCCGGGGTAGAGCACCAGCTGCGCGGCAGGATAACTTATCGGGAGGTAGTGGAGCAGGGGTTCCTGGAGTTGGCGACAGTAGCAGTGAATCAGTGCGGGCTGTTGGTGGGAAAAGAAGCTACTCGGCAGTGTGGCAGTTTTTCCTCAAGCATCCGAAGGAGGGTAACATGGCCACATTCAAGATATGTAGGCAGAAGGTGAAGCATGGCCAGGGCCCAAATGTTGGCACCACGGCCCTGCATCAACATATGATGCGTCACCATAAAGCGGCCTAGGAGAACCAAGGCTCTGAAGAGGTGGTCCAGGCTGTTTCCTCACCAAGTGGCACGCCGCTCCCAATTTCTGCCAGCCAAGGCTCCAGCACCTCAGCCGAAGGCAGCTGTGTGTCATACCCATCCTCTGTCGCTCCTCCTGATGCTCCTGCTCCTCCTCCTCCAAGTCATGCATCCCGCCAGCAATCCATCAGCGAAGCCATGTCCAAGAGACAGCAGTATGCACCCACTCATCCTACAACGCAGAAGCTGAATGTGCTCTTGTCCAAGTTGCTGGTGCTGCAGTCGCTCCCTTTTCAGGTGGTGGACTCTGCACCTTTCAGAGAACTGATGGCTTGTGCCGAGCCGAGGTGGAGTGTCCCAAGCCATCATTTCTTTGCCAAGAAGGCAGTACCAGCGCTGCACACTTTTGTTGAACAGAAGGTGGGCCAGTCCTTGAGCCTGTCAGTGTGTAGCAAAGTGCATAGCAGCTCCGACGTCTGGAGCTGTAACTACGGTCAGGGACAGTACATGTCGTTTACGGCCCACTGGGTAAAAATGGTCTCTTTGCAGCAGCAGCAACTTGGACAGGTCACGCCGCTTCGGCCTCCACGCTCCCTGGCAGTTGAGCCTGTGACACAGTGCGACTCAGCCTCCTCATCCTCTGCCATCTCCTCACCCTCCACTGTAGGCTCAATCTCAGTGCCCCTCCTGCCTACCATGTGTGCAGGGCATGGAGGTGGCACACTGTGCTTCACATGGTTTGTCTTGGCGAACGGAGTCACACAGGGGAGGAACTGCTTAAATTTATTCATAAAGAAATCCAAACATGGCTTACTCCAAGAAAACTGAAAATGGGAACCATGGTTACCGACAATGGGAAGAACATTTTGTCTGCGCTGTGACAAGGAAGGCTGACCCATGCCCCCTGCATGGCTCACGTCTTCAATCTGGTTGTGAAGCGGTTTCTGAAGTCTTCCCCATCTGCAAGACATTCTAACAACTTCAAGGAAACTTTGCATGCACTTCAGCCACTCATACACCACCAAGCACACCCTTCTTGAGCTACAGCATCAGAATGGTAGCCCCCAACATAGTCTGATTTGCGATGTTTCCACCCGTTGGAATTCCACCCTGCATATGTTGGACAGACTATACGAACAGAGAAAAGCCATCATGGATTTCTTGATGGTCCAAGCGGATAGGGTGACTCCCCTGTGTAACTTCAATGTCAACCACTGGCAGCTCATACGTGACACCTGCCGTTTGCTCAGGCCCTTTGAGGAAGCCACTTTATTTGTGAGTCGCCAGGATTACGGGATGAACGACGTGATTCCACTGCTTCATGTACTACAGCACATGTTTGAAACCATGGCTGGTCAGGGCACTGGAGACATGGCGTCTACATCTTACGCCCACATGGAGCTGAACTGGAGGAGGGGGAGGAAGAGGAGGAGGAGTGGCACAGTGCACAGTTTAGGCTTGGCGAAATGGCTGGTTTATCTAGTCAGCGGACAGGAGAGGAGGAGCAGGAGCAGCCAGAGGAGCTAGAGGGTTGCGAGGAAGGTGAGACAGAGGACCTAGACACACCGTGGCAGTATGCAGTGGAGATGGAGACAGGTAGTCCCTCCGAGTCACTTGCGCAAATGGCAGGAAGCATGCTCACGTGCTTGCGTAGTGACCCCAAAATTGTTTCAATTTGCCAGCGGGATGACTTCTGGCTCTCCACCTTATTGGACCCTCGCTTCCGGCACAAAATGGGGGCATTTTTTAAGCCCGCCGAGAGGGAGGACAAACTGACCTACTACAAAGACATTCTACGTAGTCAGTTGGCCGATGCCTATCTGCGCCATGGTCCATACTCACGCAGGTCTGACTCGAGGGGACCTCTGCGCTCACCTTCCACTGCCATGGCTGCTGGGGGGGTTGGCAGGAGCAGCAGCAGCAGCTCCATCAGCAGCAGCCTCAGTCTTCAGTCGCTAATGAGTAGCTTTCTACACCCGCATAGTGAGGCTACTCATGAGCAGCAGGAAGACCTGGAGCAGGACCTGAACCAGCAGGTCATGTCATACCTTGACATGACCATGCCAACACACCTTGAGGATCCGCTGGACTTCTGGGCAGTCAAACTTCACTTGTGGCCGCAACTAGCTGAGATTGCCCTGGAAAAGCTGTCCTGCCCGGCAAGTAGCGTGCCATCTGAGTGGGTGTTTAGTACGGCGGGGGGGCATAGTTACGGCGAGGAGAACTCGTCTGTCAACTAAAAATGTGGAGAGACTCACCTTTGTGAAAATGAATCAGGGATGGATCAGCCAGGATTTCTACCCACCAATGGCTGATGCATGCGACTAGATTCAGCATAGTGCCACATTTTACACTTTACAAATGATGCAAAACATATTTATGTCTTTAGGCCAATTTTTGGGCTCCTGCTGATGCCAACTTCAGGGTGTGCCTTTCAGCTAAATTTTGGCCTCCTGCTGCTGCTGCTGCCAACTGCAGGGTGTCTTTAGGCCAAATTTGGGCTCCTGCTGCCAACTCCAGTGTCTCTTTCAAGCTATGTTTGGGCTCCTGCTGCTGCTGCTTGCAACTCCAGGGTGTCATTCAGCCAATTTTTGGGCTCCTGCTGCCAACTCCAGTGTCTCTTTCAAGCTATGTTTGGGCTCCTGCTGCTGCTGCTTGCATTTCCAGGGTGTCATTCAGCCAATTTTGGGCTCCTGCTGCCAGTTCCAGTGTGTCTTTCAAGCTATGTTTGGGCTGCTGCTGCTGCTTGCAACTCCAGTGTGTCATTCAGCCAATTTTTGGGCTCCTGCTGCCAACTCCAGTGTCTCTTTCAAGCTATGTTTGGGCTGCTGCTGTTGCTGCTTGCAACTCCAGGGTGTCATTCAGCCAATTTTTGGGCTCCTGCTGCCAACTCCAGTGTCTCTTTCAAGCTATGTTTGGGCTCCTGCTGCTGCTGCTTGAAAAGCCAGGGTGTCATTTTGCCAAATTTTGGGCTCCAGCTGCCAACTCCAGTGTCTATTCAAGCTATGTTTGAGCTCCTGCTGCTTGCAACTCCAGGGTGTTATTCAGCCAATTTTTGGGCTCCTGCTGCTTGCAACTCCAGTGTCTATTTCAGCCAATGCTTGAGCTCCTGCTGCTGCTGCTTGCAACTCCAGGGTGTCATTCAGCCAATTTTTGGGCTCCTGCTGCCAACTCCAGAGTGTCTTTCAAGCTATGTTTGGGATGCTGCTGCTGCTGCTTGCAACTCCAGGGTGTCATTCAGCCAATTTTTGGGCTCCTGCTGCCAACTCCAGTGTGTCTTTCAAGCTAGGTTTGGGCTGATGCTGCTGCTTACAACTCCAAAGTGTCATTCAGCCAATTTTTGGGCTCCTGTTGCCAACTCTAGTGTGTCTTTCAAGCTAGGTTCGGGCTGCTGCTGCTGCTGCTTGCAACTCTATTCAGCCAATTTTTGGGCTCCTGCTGCCAACTCCAGTGTCTCTTTCAAGCTATGTTTGGGCTGCTGCTGCTTGCAACTCCAGGGTGTCATTCAGCCAATTTTTGGGCTCCTGCTGCCAACCCCAGTTTCTCTTTCAAGCTATGTTTGGGCTCCTGCTGCTGCTGCTGCTTGTGACTCCAGGGTGTCATTCAGCCAATTTTTGGGCTCCTGCTGCCAACTCCAGTGTGTCTTTCAAGCTAGGTTTGGGCTTCTGCTGCTTGCAACTCCAGGGTGTCATTTAGCCAATTTTTGGGCTCCTGCTGCCAACTCCTGTGTCTCTTTCAGCCAATATTTGGGCTCCTGCTGCTGCTGCTGCTGCTTGCAACTCCAGGGTGTCATTCAGCCAATTTTTGGGCTCCTGCTGCCAACTCCAGTGTCTCTTTCAAGCTATGTTTGGGCTGCTGCTGCTTGTGACTCCAGGGTGTCATTCAGCCAATTTTTGGGCTCCTGCTGCCAACTCCAGTGTGTCTTTCAAGCTATGTTTGGGCTGCTGCTGTTGCTTGCATCTCCAGGGTGTCATTCAGCTAATTTTTGGGCTCCTGCTGCCAACTCCAGTGTCTCTTTAAAGCTATGTTTGGGCTGCTGCTGCTTGCAACTCCAGGGTGTCATTCAGCCAATTTTTGGGCTTCTGCTGCCAACTCCAGTGTGTCTTTCAAGCTAGGTTTGGGCTGCTTGTGCTGCTGCTTGCAACTCTATTCAGCCAATTTTTGGGCTCCTGCTGCCAACTCCAGTGTCTCTTTCAAGCTATGTTTGGCCTCCTGCTGCTGCTGCTGCTTGCGACTCCAGGGTTTCATTCAGCCAATTTTTGGGCTCCTGCTGCCAACTCCACTAACTCCAGTGTCTTTCAAGCTATGTTTGGGCTGCTGCTGCTTGCAATTTCAGGGTGTCATTCAGCCAATTTTTTGGCTCCTGCTGCCAACTCCAGTGTGTCTTTCAAGCTAAGTTCGGGCTGCTGCTGCTAGCAACTCCAGGGTGTCATTCAGCCAATTTTTTGGCTCCTGCTGCCAACTCCAGTGTCTCTTTCAAGCTATGTTTGGGCTCCTGCTGCTGCTTGCAACTCCAGGGTGTCATTCAGCCAATTTTTGGGCTCCTGCTGCCAACTCCAGTGTCTCTTTCGAGCTAGGTTTGGGCTCCTGCTGCTGCTGTTTGCGACTCCAGGGTGACATTTAGCCAATTTTTGTGCTCCTGCTGCCAACTCCAGTGTCGTTCAAGCTATGTTTGGGCTGCTGCTGCTGCTTGCAACTCCTGGGTGTCATTCAGCCAATTTTTGGGCTCCTGCTGCCAACTCCAGTGTCTCTTTCAAGCTATGTTCGGCTCCTGCTGCTGCTGCTTGCAACTCCAGAGTGTCATTCAGCAAATTGTTGGGCTCCTGCTGCCAACTCCAGTGAATGTTTCAGAAAATGCTTGGGCTCCTGCTGCTGCTGCTTGCAACTCCAGAGTGTCATTCAGCAAATTTTTGGGCTCCTGCTGCCAACTCCAGTGTGTCTTTCAAGCTATGTTTGGGCTGCTGCTGCTGCTGCTGCTTGTAGCTCCAGGGTGTCATTCAGCCAATTTTTGGGGTCCTGCTGCCAACTCCAGTGTGTCTTTCAAGCTAGGCTTGGGCTGCTGCTGCTGCTGCTTGCAACTCCAGGGTGTCATTCATCCAATGTGTCCAACTCCAGTGTGTCTTTCAAGCTAGGTTTGAACTGCTGCTGCTGCTGCTGCTTGCAACTCCAGGGTGTCATTCAGCAAATCTTTGGGCTCCTGCTGCCAACTCCAGTGTGTCTTTCAAGCTATGTTTGGGCTGCTGCTGCTGCTGCTTGTAGCTCCAGGGTGTCATTCAGCCAATTTTTGGGGTCCTGCTGCCAACTCCAGTGTGTCTTTCAAGCTAGGCTTGGGCTGCTGCTGCTGCTGCTGCTTGCAACTCCAGGGTGTCATTCATCCAATGTTTGGGCTCCTGCTGCCAACTCCAGTGTGTCTTTCAAGCTAGGTTTGAACTGCTGCTGCTGCTGCTGCTGCTTGCAACTCCAGGGTGTCATTCAGCAAATTTTTGGGCTCCTGCTGCCAACTCCAGTGTGTCTTTCAAGCTATGTTTGGGCTGCTGCTGCTGCTGCTTGTAGCTCCAGGGTGTCATTCAGCCATATTTTGGGGTCCTGCTGCCAACTCCAGTGTGTCTTTCAAGCTAGGCTTGGGCTGCTGCTGCTGCTTGCAACTCCAGGGTGTCATTCATCCAATGTTTGGGCTCCTGCTGCCAACTCCAGTGTGTCTTTCAAGCTAGGTTTGAACTGCTGCTGCTGCTGCTTGCAACTCCAGGGTGTCATTCAGCAAATTATTGGGCTCCTGCTGCCAACTCCAGTGTGTCTTTCAAGCTATGTTTGGACCCCTGCTGCTGCTGTTGCCAACTGCAGTGTGTCTTTAAGCCAATGTTTGGGCTTCTGCTGCCAACTCCAGTGTCTCTTTCAAGCTATGTTTGGGCTGCTGCTGCTGCTGTTTGCAACTCCAGGGTGTCATTCAGCCAATTTTTGGGCTCCTGCTGCCAACTCCAGTGTCTCTTTCAAGCTATGTTCGGGCTCCTGCTGCTGCTGTTTGCAACTCCAGGGTGTCATTCAGCCAATTGTTGGGCTCCTGCTGCCAAATCCAGTGTCTCTTTCAAGCTATGTTTGGGCTGCTGCTGATTGCAACTTCAGGGTGTCATTCAGATAATTTTTGGGCTCCTGCTGCCAACTCCAGTGTCTGTTTCAAGCTCTTTTTTGGCTGCTGATGTTGCTGCTGCTGCTTGCAACTCCAGGGTGTCATTCAGCCAATGTTTGGGCTCCTGCTGCCAACTCCAATGTCTCTTTCAAGCTATGTTTGGGCTCCTGCTGCTGCTGCTTGCAACTCCAGGGTGTCATTCAGCCAATTTTTGGGCTCCTGCTGCCAACTCCCTTGTGTCTTTCAAGCTAGGTGTGGGCTTCTGCTGCTGCCGCTGCTTGCAACTCTAGGGAGTCATTCAGCCAATTTTTGGGCTCCTGCTGCCAACTCCAGTGTCTCTTTCAAGCTATGTTTGGTCTCCTGCTGCTGCTTGCAACTCCAGGGTGTCATTCAGCCAATTTTTGGGCTCCTGCTGCCAACTCCAGTGTCTCTTTCAGCCAATGTTTGGGCTCCTGCTGCTGCTTGCAATTCCAGGGTGTCATTCAGCCAATTTTGGCGCTCCTGCTTCCAACTCCAGTGTCTCTTTCAAGCTATGTTTGGGCTCCTGGTGCTGCTGCTTGCGACCCCAAGGTGTCATTCAGCCAATTGTTGGGCTCATGCTGCCAACTCCAGTGTCTTTTTCAAGCTATGTTTGGGCTGCTGCTGCTGCTTGCATCTCCAGGGTGTCATTCAGCCAATGTTTGGCACCTGCTGCCAACTCCAGTGTCTCTTTCAAGCTATGTTTGGGCTCCTTCTGCTGCTGTTTGCAACTCCAGGGAGTCATTCAGCCAATTGTTGGGCTCTGCTGCCAACTCCAGTGTCTCTTTCAAGCTATGTTTGGGCTGCTGCTGCTTGCAACTTGAGGGTGTCATTCAGACAATTTTTGGGGTCCTGCTGCCAACTCCAGTGTCTGTTTGAAGCTATTTTTTGGCTGCTGATGTTGCTGCTGCTGTTTGCAACTCCAGGGTGTCATTCAGCCAATTGTTGGGCTCCTGCTGCCAACTCCAATGTCTCTTTCAAGCTATTTTTTGGCTGCTGTTGCTGCTGCTGCTTGCAACTCCAGGGTGTCATTCAGCCAATTTTTGGGCTCCTGCTTCCAACGCCAGTGTCTCTTTCAAGCTATGTTTGGGCTCCTGGTGCTGCTGCTTGCGACCCCAAGGTGTCATTCAGCCAATTGTTGGGCTCATGCTGCCAACTCCAGTGTCTTTTTCAAGCTATGTTTGGGCTGCTGCTGCTGCTTGCATCTCCAGGGTGTCATTCAGCCAATGTTTGGCACCTGCTGCCAACTCCAGTGTCTCTTTCAAGCTATGTTTGGGCTCCTTCTGCTGCTGTTTGCAACTCCAGGGAGTCATTCAGCCAATTGTTGGGCTCCTGCTGCCAACTCCAGTGTCTCTTTCAAGCTATGTTTGGGCTGCTGCTGCTTGCAACTTGAGGGTGTCATTCAGACAATTTTTGGGGTCCTGCTGCCAACTCCAGTGTCTGTTTGAAGCTATTTTTTGGCTGCTGATGTTGCTGCTGCTGTTTGCAACTCCAGGGTGTCATTCAGCCAATTGTTGGGCTCCTGCTGCCAACTCCAATGTCTCTTTCAAGCTATTTTTTGGCTGCTGTTGCTGCTGCTGCTTGCAACTCCAGGGTGTCATTCAGCCAATTTTTGGGCTCCTGCTGCCAACTCCAGTGTCTCTTTCAAGCTATGTTTGGGCTGCTGCTGCTTGCAACTCCAGGGTGTCATTCAGCCAATTTTTGGGCTCCTGCTGCCAACTCCAGTGTCTCTTTCAAGCTATGTTTGGGCTGCTGCCACTGCTTGTAACTCCAGGGTGTCATTCAGCCAATTTTTGGGCTCCTGCTGCTAACTCCAGTGTCTCTTTCAAGCTATTTTTTGGCTGCTGCTTGCAACTCCAGGGTGTCATTCAGCCAATTTTTGGGCTCCTGCTGCCATCTCCAGTGTCTCTTTCAAGCTATTTTTTGGCTGCTGTTGCTGCTGCTGCTGCTTGCAACTCCAGGGTGTCATTCAGCCAATTTTTGGGCTCCTGCTGCCAAATCCAGTTTCTCTTTCAAGCTATGCTCGTGCTGCTGCTGCTTGCAACTCCAGGGGGTCATTCGGCCAATTTTTGAGCTCCTGCTGCCAACTCCAGTGTCTCTTTCAAGCTATGTTTGTCCCCCTGCTGCTGCTGTTGCCAACTGCAGTGTGTCTTTAGGCCAATGTCTGGGCTTCTGCTGCCAACTCCAGTGTCTCTTTCAAGCTATGTTTGGGCTGCTGTTGCTGCTTGCAACTCCAGGGTGTCATTCAGCCAATTTTTGGGCTCCTGCTGCCAACTTCAGCGTCTCTTTCAAGTTATGTTTGGGCTCCTGCTGCTGCTGCTTGCAACTCCAGGGTGTCATTCAGCCAATTGTTGGGCTCCTGCTGCCAACTCCAGTGTCTCTTTCAAGCTATGTTTAGGCTGCTGCTGCTTGCAACTTTAGGGTGTCATTCAGACATATTTTGGGCTCCTGCTGCCAACTCCAGTGTCTCTTTCAAGCTATTTTTTGGCTGCTGATGTTGCTGCTGCTGCTTGCAACTCCAGGGTGTCATTCAGCCAATTTTTGGGCTCCTGCTGCCAACTCCAATGTCTCTTTCAGGCTATTTTTTGGCTGATGTTGCTGCTGCTGCTTGGAACTCCAGGGTGTCATTCAGCCAATTTTTGGGCTCCTGCTGCCAACTCCAGTGTCTCTTTCAAGCTATGTTTGGGCTGCTGCCGCTGCTTGCATCTCCAGGGTGTCATTCAGCCAATTTTTGGGCTCCTGCTGCCAACTCCAGTGTCTCTTTCAAGCTATTTTTTGGCTGCTGTTGCTGCTGCTGCTTGCGACTCCAGGGTGTCATTCAGCCAATTTTTGGGCTCCTGCTGCCAACTCCAGTGTCTCTTTCAAGCCATTTTTGACTGCTGTTGCTGCTGCTGCTGTTGCTTGCAACTCCAGGGTGTCATTCAGCCAATTTTTGGGCTCCTGCTGCCAACTCCAGTTTCTCTTTCAAGCTATGCTCGGGCTGCTGCTGCTGCTTGCAACTCCAGGGTGTAATTCAGCCAATTTTTTGGCTCCTGCTGCCAACTCCGGTGTCTCTTTCAAGCTATGTTTGGGCTGCTGCCGCTGCTTCCAACTCCAGGGTGTCATTCAGCCAATTTTTGGGCTCCTGCTGCCAACTCCAGTGTCTCTTTCAAGCTATTCTTTGGCTGCTGTTGCTGCTGCTGCTTGCTACTCCAGGGTGTCATTCAGCCAATTTTTGGGCTCCTGCTGCCAACTCCAGTGTCTCTTTCAAGCTATGTTGGGGCTGCTGCCGCTGCTTGCAACTCCAGGGTGTCATTCAGCCAATTTTTGGGCTCCTGCTGCCAACTCCAGTGTCTCTTTCAAGCTATTTTTTGGCTGCTGTTGCTGCTGCTGCTTGCAACTCCAGGGTGTCATTCAGCCAATTTTTGGGCTCCTGCTGCCAACTCCAGCGTCTCTTTCAAGTTATGTTTGGGCTCCTGCTGCTGCTGCTTGCAACTCCAGGGTGTCATTCAGCCAATTGTTGGGCTCCTGCTGCCAACTCCAGTGTCTCTTTCAAGCTATGTTTAGGCTGCTGCTGCTTGCAACTTTAGGGTGTCATTCAGACATATTTTGGGCTCCTGCTGCCAACTCCAGTGTCTCTTTCAAGCTATTTTTTGGCTGCTGATGTTGCTGCTGCTGCTTGCAACTCCAGGGTGTCATTCAGCCAATTTTTGGGCTCCTGCTGCCAACTCCAATGTCTCTTTCAGGCTATTTTTTGGCTGATGTTGCTGCTGCTGCTTGGAACTCCAGGGTGTCATTCAGCCAATTTTTGGGCTCCTGCTGCCAACTCCAGTGTCTCTTTCAAGCTATGTTTGGGCTGCTGCCGCTGCTTGCATCTCCAGGGTGTCATTCAGCCAATTTTTGGGCTCCTGCTGCCAACTCCAGTGTCTCTTTCAAGCTATTTTTTGGCTGCTGTTGCTGCTGCTGCTTGCGACTCCAGGGTGTCATTCAGCCAATTTTTGGGCTCCTGCTGCCAACTCCAGTGTCTCTTTCAAGCCATTTTTGACTGCTGTTGCTGCTGCTGCTGTTGCTTGCAACTCCAGGGTGTCATTCAGCCAATTTTTGGGCTCCTGCTGCCAACTCCAGTTTCTCTTTCAAGCTATGCTCGGGCTGCTGCTGCTGCTTGCAACTCCAGGGTGTAATTCAGCCAATTTTTTGGCTCCTGCTGCCAACTCCGGTGTCTCTTTCAAGCTATGTTTGGGCTGCTGCCGCTGCTTCCAACTCCAGGGTGTCATTCAGCCAATTTTTGGGCTCCTGCTGCCAACTCCAGTGTCTCTTTCAAGCTATTCTTTGGCTGCTGTTGCTGCTGCTGCTTGCTACTCCAGGGTGTCATTCAGCCAATTTTTGGGCTCCTGCTGCCAACTCCAGTGTCTCTTTCAAGCTATGTTGGGGCTGCTGCCGCTGCTTGCAACTCCAGGGTGTCATTCAGCCAATTTTTGGGCTCCTGCTGCCAACTCCAGTGTCTCTTTCAAGCTATTTTTTGGCTGCTGTTGCTGCTGCTGCTTGCAACTCCAGGGTGTCATTCAGCCAATTTTTAGGCTCCTGCTGCCAACTCCAGTGTCTCTTTCAAGCCATATTTGACTGCTGTTGCTGCTGCTGCTGTTGCTTGCAACTCCAGGGTGTCATTCAGCCAATTATTGGGCTCCTGCTGCCAACTCCAGTTTCTCTTTCAAGCTATGCTCGGCCTGCTGCTGCTGCTTGCAACTCCAGGGTGTAATTCAGCCAATTTTTTGGCTCCTGCTGCCAACTCCGGTGTCTCTTTCAAGCTATGTTTGGGCTGCTGCCGCTGCTTGCTACTCCAGGGTGTCATTCAGCCAATTTTTGGGCTCCTGCTGCCAACTCCAGTGTCTCTTTCAAGCTATTCTTTGGCTGCTGTTGCTGCTGCTGCTGCTTGCAACTCCAGGGTGTCATTCAGCCAATTTTTGGGCTCCTGCTGGCAGTGTCTCTTTCAAGCCATTTTTGGCTGCTGTTGCTGCTGCTGCTGTTGCTTGCAACTCCAGGGTGTCATTCAGCCAATTTTTGGGCTCCTGCTGCCAACTCCAGTGTCTCTTTCAAGCTATGTTTGGGCTGCTGCTGCTGCTTGCAACCCCAGGGTGTCATTGAGCCAATTTTTGAACTCCTGCTGCCAACTCCAGTGTCTCTTTCAAGCTATTTTTTGGCTGCTGTTGCTGCTGCTTCTGCTTGCAATTCCAGGATGTCATTCAGCCAATTTTTGGGCTCCTGCTGCCAACTTCATTGTGTCTTTCAAGCTAGGTTTGGGCTGCTGCTGCTTGCAACTCCAGGGTGTCATTCAGCCAATTTTTGGGCTCCTGCTGCCAACTCCAGTGTCTCTTTCAAGCTAGGTTTGGGGTCCTGCTGCTGCTGTTTGCAACTCCAGGGTGTCATTCAGCCAATTCTTGGGCTCTTGCTGCCAACTCCAGTTTCTCTTTCAGCCAACAAAAAACAGGGGTGGTGCAGAACCGTGTTCCAAAATGCTATTGTTTGTGTGCTCACTATAATAACCAATGCACTTAAACCCAGAGGGAGCGGCACTGCACCCCAAGAGGCGCCTGCCACAACTTCCTCCAAATAGGAGAACCAACAAGCAATTAATAATCAAAATTGTTTTATTTTTTCATATCAAAATTGGTAGAGACGTCTCGCGGGGCTTTAGGTCCACACTGTTGATCTAGGAGAAGCTACAGAGATTGGGGAACAAACAATCGAATTGGATGCCACTCAAACAACATATCAAGTTTTTTTCAGCTCCTCTTAACATCAAGTTGAAAGAGGGCAGTAATTATTTTTGCACCATGCTATGTACCAGGCTCCAGTCACAATCACTGGGATACTTTGTGTCCATGAATGAAATGTACTGTTATTTTCACCAAACAACAGGGCTCCTATTACACATTTTCCCCCCTAGCAGTATTGGGGAAGTTGTATCTAGCCCTGTTGTGATTTCAGTCATATCTGCAGGGATTAAAAAAACGTGGTTATAGGCACGCTTTAGGCTGTGACTCATCACCTACATTCATATCAGTTGGGATGTAGCCTCCTTATGTGCTAATTTTGGCATCATTACACAGAGTAACATTGCAGTCAGGAGCAAAACTGTCATTCACCATTCAAAGATATTATGGATCAAATATAATTATAATATGAATAATATATGGATATGTAATTATTGGTTTAGGTCTGCTTTATGGTTTAATTGTTATACTGGTTATTCTGCTCTTTACCACTGCAGGGGGTCCCCCCGTGTTCCCCGCATGGTGTCCTCCATTCCATGGCACACACTGGCAACACTCTCCCCTCCCCATGGCTCATATTGAGCCTTGGGGAGTGGTCTGGGGGGGCGGAATGGGTGCACGTTCGGCTCTGTGGTGTCTGCTGACACCTTGTTTTACTCCTCTCCCTGTGCAGGCTCATGCTTGCATCATCTTTGGGGGTTGGAGTATAGGCTGGGGCACGTCACTTCCTCTTTCTGAGTGGCCAGGTGCAGGGAGAATTTCAGCGGTGGAGATTGGTGGGATCTGATCTGGCGGGGTTTAAAGGCAGCCAGGTATGACCACTCATTCCCCTCACCCAACAGAAGTGACATAGGAGGTCACGTACGTAGGTGGTAGTTGGTCTTTCTGCATGTTCTGCCTTATGCTTTAGGTTCCCTGGGTGCTTATTAGCTGCCTGATTTGATTTAACACCTGTCTCCTCTGAGTGTTATAATATATGGAGTTCTTGCTGCCATCTTGAGGCCAGGTCTGGCATTGCATTCTGCTTACACCCTTAAAGACTGCTATCTTAAATCATTACTGCTGGCTTTCATCTTACAGGCTGACTTTGATGGTGGCTTTGCATATTATATTAACTTTGAACTAGGGATGTTATTGTCATTTACACATTTGAATTATTATTGAAGTATTGTTGTCTGCACATTCACATCATTATTGAAGTATTATTTATTTGCTTTTCAGCATATTGTATTTCGTTTCACCCGGGTGGTTTGTCTGGGTCTGACCAGATCCTAATTGATGTTTTGATGTTGTACAGCACTGGAGTATGATAGTTTGTTCACATTGCATGTATTTTTGTGGGGAGGGTTTTAAATGGATAGTTTAGTTTTAGGAATTGTATAGCTACACCACACAAATTGGAGACTCCACACAGTGTGCAGCGGTTCCCAGGTCCCCCATAACTTTTCAATTACATTTTAGGCTTGTCCTATATTGATAGAACTCACTTGTATTAATAACACATGGGCAAATATGCAGTTAGGTTTTTAATAAGTGTGGTTTTTTTATTGTCATGTCTTTTTTGATTATTTGCTTGTTGGTGCTCCTATTTGGAGGAAGTTGTGGCAGGGGCCTCTTGGGGTGCGTGCCCCTCCCTCTGGGTTTAAGTCTCTTTCAGCCAATGTTTGGGCTCCTGCTGCTGCTGCTTGCAACTCCAGGGTGTCATTCAGCCAATTTTTGGGCTCCTGCTGCCAATTCCAGTGTGTCTTTCAAGCTATGTTTGGGCTGCTGCTGCTTGCAACTCCAGTGTGTCATTCAGTCAATTTTTGGGCTCCTGCTGCCAACTCCAGTGTCTCTTTCAAGCTATTTTTTGGCTGCTGTTGCTGCTGCTGCTTGCAACTCCAGGGAGTCATTCAGCAAATTTTTGAGCTCCTGCTGCCAACTCCAGTGTCTCTTTCAAGCTATATTTGGGCTGCTGCTGCTTGAAACTCCAGGGTGTCATTCAGCCAATTTTTGGGCTCCTGCTGCCAACTTCAGTGTTTCTTTCAAGCTAGGTTTGGGCTGCTGCTTGCAACTCCAGGGTGTCATTCAGCCAATTTTTGGGTTCCTGCTGCCAACTCCAGTGTCTTTTTCAAGCTAGGTTTGGGCTGCTGCTGCTGCTTGTGACTCGAGGGTGTCATTCAGCCAATTTTTGGGCTCCTGCTGCCAACTCCAGTGTCTTTCAAGCTATGTTTGGGCTGCTGCTGCTGCTTGCAACTCCAGGGTGTCATTCAGCCAATTTTTGGGCTCCTGCTGCCAACTCCAGTGTCTTTTTCAAGCTAGGTTTGGCTGTTGCTTGCAACTCCAGGGTGTGATTCAGCCAATTTTTGGGCTCCTGCTGCCAACTCCAGTGTCTTTTTCAAGCTAGGTTTGGCTGCTGCTTGCAACTCCAGGGTGTGATTCAGCCAATTTTTGGGCTCCTGCTGCCAACTCCAGTTTGTCTTTCAAACTAGGTTTGAGCTTCTGCTGCTGCTTGCAACTCCAGGTTGTCAGTCAGCCAATTTTTGGGCTCCTGCTGCCAACTCCAGTGTCTTTCAAGCAATGTTGGAGCTGCTACTGCTGCTTGCAACTCCAGGGTGTCATTCAGCCAATTTTTGGGCTCCTGCTGCCAACTCCAGTGTCTTTTTCAAGCTAGGTTTGGCTGCTGCTTGCAACTCCAGGGTGTGATTCAGCCAATTGTTGGGCTCCTGCTGCCAACTCCAGTTTGTCTTTCAAACTAGGTTTGAGCTGCTGCTGCTTGCGACTCCAGGTTGTCATTCAGCCAATTTTTGGGCCCCTGCTGCCAACTCCAGTGTCTCTTTCAAGCTATGGTTGGGCTGCTGCTGCTTGCAACTCCAGGGTGTCATTCAGCCAATTTTTGGGCTCCTGCTGCCAACTCCAGTGTCTCTTTCAAGCTATGGTTGGGCTGCTGCTGGTTGCGAATCCAGGGTGTCATTCAGCCAATTTTTGGGCTCCTGCTGCCAACTCCAGTGTCTTTCAAGCTAGGTTTGGGCTGCTGCTTGCAACTCCAGGGTGTCATTCAGCCAATTTTTGGGCTCCTGCTGCCAACTCAGTATGTCTTTCAAGCTAGGTTTGTCCCCCTGCTGCTGCCAACTGCAGTGTGTCCTTAGGCCAATTTTTGGACTCCTGCTGACAACTCCAGTGTCTCTTTCAAACTATATTTGGGCTGCTGCTGCTTGCGACTCCTGGGTGTCATTCAGCCAATTTTTGGCTCCTGCTGCCAACTCTAGGATATCTTTCAGCCAATATTTGGGCTCCTGCTGCTGCCAGCTCCAGGGTGTGTTTTTCAGGCAATATAGGGGCCCCTCATAGTGATGCAACCTCAACTCTCTGCAATTGTGCCGCTCTGCGATTCTTATAGTGATGCCTCTGATCTGCATGTCATAATTATTTACAGTACTATTTCACTAACCCAGCACGCATCCTATGCGTGTTACAGCAAGGCATAATGGTTTACAACCCTATTGAGGCTCTAGGAAGCTCAAAAATAGCCATTTTTAATAGTGATTCGTCGTGAATAAATTCGGACCGAAACAAATTTTGACGGAAAATTCGGCGAATCAGCCAAATTGAATTTTTTGAAAAGTTCGCTCATCACTAGTTAACACGATCATCCACTGCATCACAAGTGACATCTGACACCCCCAGTCAACTGTCGGTTATATGTTATGCTTTGGGTTCAGCTCCACTATTCAGTGAGGACGATCTGATGATCAGCAGCTACTGCCCAGCCAAGAAGTGGAGGAGACACTCGCCGCTTTTTCCACTAGGCAGGCAAGTAGTGATGAGGAGAGTGGCGTGGGAGGTGGTGTTGCAAGCGTTTTGGCTTCTTAAGCAGACACTGTTGAGGATGCTTAGGAGGACATCAGTGAGTTTTGAGGGCACTTTTAAAGGCTTTTAGTGTGACGGAGAGTGACATATTAGTAACATATTAGTAACCTATTAGTAACATAGTAACACATTAGTAACATAGTAACACATTAGTAACATAGTAGCATATTAGTAACATAGTAGCATATTAGTAACATAGTAGCATATTAGTAACATAGTAGCATATTAGTAACATAGTAACATATTAGTAACATAGTAACATATTAACATATTTGTAATTAGTAACATGGTAACATATTAGGCCTCAATTCATCAGAGGTCTCAGCAGACTAGGGGTGAGTGGCAGCAGGAGTCTCAGTGAGAGGCCTGATCTCCCGGTATCAGTTAGTGGTCGTGTTTTGACCAGCAACCCATCTGCCATCATCCATTGGTTAACACGATCATCCACTTAACATGGCTATATGAAAGATGTATAAGCAGAAGGCGAAGTGTGACCAGGGTCCCAATGTTGGACTCACAGCCCTGCATCGACATTTGCAGCGTCACCATAAAGCGGCCTCGGAGAGTTGGCTCCAAAGTGGTGGTCCAGCCTGCTGCATTACCCAGTGGCAAGCCGCTTTCTGTTCCAGCCAGCCAAGGCTCCACCTCCTCCTGTGTGTCATACCCATCCTGTCGCTCCAGATGCTCCTCCTCCTCTTAATCCGAGTTGGTCATTCCGCCAGCAATCCATTGGCCAAGCCATGTCCAAGAGACAACAGTATGTGCCCACTCATCCAACGTGCATTAGCTAAATGTGCTCCTGTATAAGTTGCTGGTGCTGCAGTCCCTCCCTTTTGAGGTGGTGGACCTTTCAGAGAACTGATGGCTTGTGCCGAGCCGAGGTGGAGAGTCCCATGCTGTCATTTCTTTGCGAAGAAGTAGCCTGTCAGTGTGTACCAAAGTGCACGGCAGTGCCTACGTCTGGAGCTGTTACTACAGTCAGGGACAATACATATCCTTCAAGCACCACTGGGTGATTGTGGTTCCTGCACAACAGCAACTTGGACAGGTCCCTCCGTTGTGGCCTCCATGCTCTTAGGCCGTTGTGCCTGTGACAGTGCACTTGCACTTAGCAATGGTGTCACAGAAAAAAGTGCCTAATTGACAATTACATATTAGTTGTTAACATTTATCTTATTTGAACACATTTATAATAACATATAATAACATATAACATAATAACAATAACATATAAAATGTATCCAATTTTTTTTTGGGGGGGTAATTTTTTTATATTTTTTTTCATTTTCTTTTTTTTTTTATATTTTGTATTTTTTTAAAAATATATATTTTTTGATTTTTTTTTTTTGTATTCTGTTTTATATTTTTTTTCCATTGTTTTTAAATATTTTTTAAATTTGTTTACAATTTTTTTTTTTTGTTCATATTTATTTTTATTTTTTTTTGTATTTTGTTCTTAATTTTTTGTTCTGAATTTTTTTTTTTTTTTTTTTTTTTCAGTGCCCTTCCAGCCTACCATGTGTGCAGGGCTCACGCTGTTCTTCACATGGTTTGCCTCGAGTCACACATGGGAGGAACTGCTAAAAATCATAAATCTCCACCCAAACTGCAAATGGGAACCATGGTGACTGACAATGGGAAGAACATCTTGCCTGCACTGCGACAAGGAAGCGTGAGCAATGCGCCCTGTATGCCACACGTGTTCATCCTAGTTGTCAAGCATTTTCTGAAGTCTTTCCCCCCCCCAGCTGCAAGACATGTTAACAATGGGAAGGAAACTTTGCAGCCACTCCTACACCGCCAAGCACACCCTTCTTGAGCTACAGCATCAGAACGGTATCCCCCCACATAGTCTGATTTGCAATGTTTCCACCCTCCATATGTTGGATCGACTATACGAACTGAGAAAAGCCATCACTGTTTTCTTGATGGTCCAAGCAGATAGGGGGACTCCCCTGTTTAACTTCAATGTTAACCAGTGGCAGCTCATACATGACACCTGTCGTTTGCTCAGGCCCTTTGAGGAAGCCAATTATTAGTCAGTTGCCAGGACTATGGGATGAACGATGTGATTCCACTGCTTCATGTACTACAACACATGTTGGAAACCATGGCTGGTCAGGGCACTGGAGACATGGCGCCTACATTTCACGGCCACATGAAGCCTGTGGGGGCTGAAGTGGAGGAGGGGTGGGGCACAGCGAAGCACAGATTAGGCTTGACAAAATGGCCATTTTATCTAGTCATCTGACAGGAGAGGAGGAGCAGGAGCAGCCAGAGGAGCTAGAGGGTTGTGAGGAAGGCAAGACAGAGGACCCAGACACACCGTGGCAGTATGCTCCCTCCAAGTCAATTGCAGAAATGGCACGATGCATGCTCACGTGCTTGTGTAGTGACCGCAGAATTGTCTCCATTTGTCAGCGGGATGACTTCTGGCTCTCCACCTTATTGGACCCTCGCTACCGGCACAAAATGGGGGCATTTTTTTACACCCACTGAGAGGGAGGACAAACTGACCTACTACAGAGACATTCTACGTAGTCACTTGGCCGATGCCTATCTGCATGGCCGATGCCATGGTCCATACTGTGATGCCCAGTGGGACACCAACCTTCTGTAAGCAGGCAACCCTCAATCTCCACCGTCGCTTCTGCCTATAGTCAAGCCCTGGTTTCCCGGGATGCTAGGTACGCCTCACCGGACACGGTTGCCCCCAGGTCTTAATAGGTGCAAAGGATGGTTGCTTACGGTGAAGGTCGATGAACCACGAGGGTATCCCGAAGCCGAGGTCGTTCACAGGTAGTCAATCCGGAGGGTGCGTCAGAGTACAGGGATGAGACAGGTGCATAGTCAGGAGCAGCCAAAGGGTCAAGCTGGGAGGTCAGAGATCGCGGAGTATCCAGAGGGGCAGGCAGGTTCGTGGTCCGACAAAGCAGAGGTCAGTACAGGCAGCAGACAGTTGTTATCTGATTCCGACCCGGCTTGATCGACCATTCCTAACAGAATCACACCCTAATCACAAGTGACCCGCATAGTGAGGCTAATCATGAGCAGCAGAAAGACCTGGAGCAGGCCCTGAACCAGCAGGTAGTGTCATACCTTGACATGACCATGCCAATGCACCTTGAGGATCCGCTGGACTTCTGGGCAGCCAAACATTACTTGTGGCCGCAACTGGCAGAGTTTGCCCTGGGAAAGTTGTCCTGCCCAGCGAGTAGTGTGCCATCTGAGCGGGTGTTTAGTGTGGCGGGGGCCATAGTCATGCCAAGAAGAACTCGTCTGTCCATGAAAAATGTGGAGAGACTCACCTTTGTGAAGATGAATCCGGCATGGTTCAGCCAGGATTTCCAGCCACCAATGGCTGATCCATGGTAGTAGCTGATGCATGGTAGCTCCTTATGCTGCTGCCAACTCCAGGGTGTGTCTTTCAGGCAATATATGGGGCTCCCTATGCTGCTGCCAACTCCTGGGTCTGTCTTTCAGGCAATATATGGGCTCCTAATGCTGCTGCTGCCAACTCCAATGTGAGCACTCTTAAAAGACACATGCTAGCATATTTGGGATGTCCCCCGGTTAAAGCCAATGGCTGCTGGCAATTTGACAACGTGACTTTCTTTACAAAATGCAGCCAGTTAATAGACAGGTACTCTTGAAAAATGAATGCTAGTGTTTGGGATGCCCCCTCCTCACATAGAGAGGTTGGCTCCTTTGATAGTGGAAAAGTGACATTGATTACAAAATCCAACCAGCTAATAGATAGGTAGTCTTGAAACATTTATGCTAGTGTTTGGGATGCCCCCTGCTCACATACAGAGGTGGCCTCCCTTGATTGTGGAAAAGTGACGTTAATTATAAAATGCAACTAGTTATTAGACAGGTAGTCTTGAAATATTTATGCTAGTGTTTGGGATGCCCAGTGGGCAGGGTTTTTTACAGCAGACACAAAAACAATTAACACTGTGCTCTAGTTAGATGAAATCCCCTTTAAGAGCTGCTTGTGTGTAACAGATAGGGTTAAATGTGCAAACATGGCATGCCCAGTGGGCAGGAGTTTTTTACAGCAGACACAAACACAATTTAAGCTGTAATCTAGTTAGAAGAAATCTGCTTTAGAGCTGCTTGTGTGTGGCAGATAGGGTTAAATGTGCAAACATGGCATGCCCAGTGGGCAGGAGTTTTTTTACAGCAGACACAAACAATTAAAACTGTAATCTAGTTAGATGAAATCCCCCTTTATCAGCTGCTTGAGTGTAACAGGGTCAAATGTGCTAATATGGGATGCCCTGTGGGCAGCAGTTTTTTACAGCAGACACAAACAATTCAAACTGTAATCTAGTTAGAAGAAATCCCCTTTAACAGCTGCTTGAGTGTAACAGGGTCAAATGTGCTAATATGGGATGCCCATTGGCCTGGGGTTTTTACAGGACGCACAAAAACATATTAAAATATATTAATAAAACAGAGCCTGTAGAAGCTGCTTTAGTATAACAGGGTGAAATGTGCCGGTTTGAGATAACCTGCGGCCTGGTGTTTTTACAGGACGCACAAAAACAATTCAAAATGTAATATATTAATAAAACAGAGCCTGTAGAAGCTGCTTTAGTATAACAGGGTGAAATGTGCTGGTTTGGGATAGCCTGCGGCCTGGTGTTTTTACAGGACGCACAAAACCAATTCATAAGGCAATATATTAATAAAACAGAGCCTGTAGAAGCTGCTTTAGTATAACTGATAGGGTGAAATGTACTGAAATAGTATGCCCATGTGGGCTGGGGTTTTTACAGCTTACAAAAAAAATTAAAACTAATCAAGTTATAAGAAATGCTTGTGTTTAACAGGGTTAAATATGCCACTGCCAAGATGGGATGCACAGTGGCCAGGAATATTTACAGCACAAAAAAAAAGCTGATCTGGCAAATGAAGTGAAAATAAAAAAAAAAGTTTCCCTGTCACTTTCTCTGCTGTCCCTGCCTGGATCGTTCCCGATTTTTCCCTATCTTTCCCTGGCTCTCCCTGGCACTGTGTGAGTCTCTGTGGGTCTCCCTGACTCTCCCTGCCTGTCCGTAAGTCTTTCCCTGTCTTCAGCAACCTCTGTTCTGTCTGCAATGCAACGCTGAAATGCGCACAAGCAAGATGGCCGCCGTTTATATAGCACTGTGACGTCAACGGGCTTCCTGGCTGCTGATAGGCTGCATGTGACCTTCCCATGATAACTTTCCCCAGGGGATATGTCCAGACATGTGCATCCACCATTTTAAAATGGTGTAATTGAAATAAATGGAGTTTAAAGGAAAACTTTGATCGGTCGAATTGCGGGGAAATTCGGATTCATTCAGAATCTAATTTTTCCTGAAATTCGGAACAAATTCGGGTTCGTCCGAATCGATTTGCTCATCTCTAATGGCAACCAAAGGGTTAAATGAATGTCCATATAAAGATGCTTATTCGCTATACTTGTGAATAGCCGACGTGGGCACACACTCTGTTAGAGGGTAGCGGGGATGTGGGATTAGTGTGCTCTGCATTGATTTGCTCCCCTCCTGTGTGAGACCTGGGGGGTTTCACACAGTGGGGCATCCCCAATTGGAGAGGGGGCGGGCCAAGGACCAAAACCCAGAAAAGTCAAAATCCTGGATTTGTCCACTTTAATTAGACATTTCACCTTGACAGTGGCCTTCTTTTCTAACAGGCCTATAATGATAAAAATAATACTCTTTTCAGATAGTACTAAAAAATCATAAGTAGAGGTTTAGAGCTGTCGCTAATTAATACAGCTGGATGTATCCAATGCAATATTCCTGAGCATCAGTGCATTTAATGCCTCGGTGTTTCATCTCAGGTTTTTGGAATCTTTGGTCAACATTCATAGTAAGGAGCTCGGAAAAGTTTCTTTAAAAAGACCCATGTTGACTATTTCTAACTGCAGTGTTTTTAGAGTTGGCGCGGGATAAAGGAGAGGAAGCCTGTTCAGAGCACACTGCAAATTGGAAGGAAAGGAAAGAGAAGGCAATGACTTCAGGTAACCTATTTTGGGAGTCATAGAAACAAAGAAACATAGAAGGTTGACGGCAGATGGAGACCATACGGCCCATCTAGTCTGCCCTTGTGTGTATACTGTATGTACTCTTTATCTTAGGATAGATGTGTGCTTATCCCAGGCATGTTTAAATTCAGTGACTGTTGATTTTTCAACTACCTCTGCTGGAAGTTTGTTCCAAGCATCTACTACTCTTTCTGTTTAATAATATTTTCTAACATTGCTCCTGATCTTCCCCCCCGACTAGCTTCAGGTCGTGCCCCCTTGTTCTATCATTAAGAGGCCGATTCATCAATAGCGCCAGGTAGCGACAGATGAGCGACTGTAGCGTGATTTTTTCAGCGCCAGCCAGTATTCGCTGTGCTTGGCCGGCATTAGCTTGATGACAGCGACTCAGTCGGTGTGCGGTAATGTTGAATACGGGCTGGGGAGTCGCTGTTTCACAGGTCCAGCGTTGTATGTGAGCGCCTGACAACGAATGGCCAGAGCGAACGGCTAGCTTCATATTCATCAAAAAATCACGCTCCGAATGTGCTGTCGCTGTACATTCCTTGTTTAAACCCCAGAGCGCTGGCGGCGATCTGTATTAACTAGTTTTTAACCCCTAAACAACCATATTTTTTGAATGTAACATTATACATGTTTTTAGAATCATCCCGTTATATGAATACATTAATCTCAGACCTGTTAGATCAATTCTGCACATATTTTTTTTTTTTTTTTTTTTGGACTTAAAAATAAATCCTAACATTGCAGAAGTGGTCTCCGATTTTTTGACATTAAAAAAATCAAAAAAAAAATTATTACCAATTAATCATGAATTATTATAGATTGCTCCATTGAAATGCATTGGACATCGCCAGGGAGCGACAGCTCATACCTGGCGCTGTGAGGGAATTTGCAGCGGCGCTGTTCGGTCCAGGCGGCTTCATGATGAATGCCGCGCTAGCCGTCGCTCTCGCCGGCGCTAGCCTCATTTTGCTTGATAAATGCGTCATTGTGGCCGCCGCAGGCGTACTTGAGTCGGTAGTCGCCGTTAGCTGCCGCTACCTGGCGCTCGTCAGACACTACCTGGCGCTATCGCTTGATGAATAAGGGCATAAGTTTCTTCTTAAAAACACTTCCCTCCTGAACCTTATTCAATCACTATACTAAAACAGGAATTCAAGCCATATGGGTCCTCTCTAATCTATCCCTCCCACCTGTCCTATGCTTGATTTAGGCAATAAAATAGACCTGATTACCATTATACTCCTCCAAACTGAACAGGGGGTTAGCATTCTGCACAGTTGACACAGGTTTTGATTGACCTGTCACACAAGATCCAAGCTCAAGCTTCCTGGTAGATTTCCCACTCCCTGATTTATAGTGATTTTTTAAATTTTAACCCAGATCCTCTACTCCCCACAGCAACACAAATGGGACCACCGCACCACTGCTTAATCTTACTATATGCGTTCTTTATTAATGTTTCACTAAGAGCTTACAAACACAGTTAAAACCATTTACATACAGTCTAAAAAAAAAACATAAATTGTTGTTAGGCACTGTGCAACTATCTATAGATAACTGGATACTAAGGATTCAAGATTTAGGCTAATGTCATGTCCCCTTCAAGTAATCCCTCTTCTTAATCCCTCCTACAAAGTGCAATGTGCTATCTCCCACAGGTTGTAAATTGCGCAAATAGAAATAAATATAACTACATGTGCTTACCTAAATCACTGACTCCCCGAACAGAGGGGCCCACAAAAGTGCAACGTGCTAACCTAAACTATCATTAAGAAATCCATATTAACATAATGAAATGATATCCAGAGGGAATAACCATGACCAAATAATGAAATGAATACATAAGATTATAAATGACCAGGATTGCACAGTGCCCGCCTCCCACGCGTTCCGTGACGACGGCAAACAAGTCTCACTTCCTCAGGGTAAGGTGTAGTAATGATCCACCCCACAGGCCCCATTGTGTATAGTTGCTTCACGGATCCGCTGCACACTGGTTCATATTTGTTTTTTATCTTGGTTGGTGCAGCGGTACCCTTGTGTTCTCAGTAGATTTGCCTTTTTTAAATTTTATTACCTGAATCAAGATTAGCATAGGGAGAAGAAGGGCTTGCAGTCCTATTCCATCTTAGTTGCCCCAGAGCAGTTTCAGAAGTCAGGTGGCTTCAGGAAATTCTCTACCATTTTATTACTGCCATTCCTCTAGTTTGTCTATTTATATAACCCTTTCAGAGCCAAGCACATAGATTCTACGTGCTCGCTTCTACTCCACTTAAGTGCCAAGCACGTAGAATCTACGTGCCTGACTTTCCCCCTGCTAGTTAAAAAAATAAAAAATACTCACCTGACCCCTCGTTGGATCCGGCCGGGTCTCCTCTTTAATTTGGTGCCATCTGATCTCCTGTGGGGGGTCGGATGGCTCCAGGAGAGCCCCCGGAATAGGGCCCCCCGCTTCAACAGCAGCAGCTGGTAACTGTAAATAAAAATAAAAAATTAAAAATTACATTTACTTACCCGAGGCCGCGCTGTCTCCCGACGGGTGTCCTCTTCACTGGGGGGGCCTCCAATCGCCCCCCCGAGCCTCTTCCGTGGCGAGGAGAGGGCAGAAATTGGGGGTGGGGCCGGGTGACATCGTTGTGATGTCACCAGCAGCCGCCTCTTATTGTCGGCACCCGAAACAGAGAATCAGTCTGCTCGGGTGGTTGTAGGAGAGAGGTGTGGAGGAGGAGAGGGCTGAGATCGCCCCCCCCTCCCCAGGCTCTCTCCCAAACACCGGAGCAGACTGTCATTGCAGACCGCCGGGGGACACAGGATCGGAGGTGAGTAAAGTAAAAAAAAAAATAAAGATCATTTTTTTCTTATGTCTGTGTCTTTTTTATTTAACATTTAACCCCTTGTGAACTGGTAAGGGGTCAATGAGACCCCTTATACCAATTCACAAGGCTGGGGGGATGGCAAGTCAACCGCTAGCCACAGCAGGTGACTTGCCATTAACCCCCAGCACCCCCATTACCTGCCTCCCCAAAGCCCAGGGGGGGGCAGAAGAGCCCGGGCCCACGGCTGCAGGGTGGGGGGGGCACAAAAGCTGGCCCCCCAAACTGTTCCTACAAACCCCCATAGCTGGTCCCGGGCTGGTAATGCTGGGTAGGGGGGGCCCTCCCATTTTTTTTTTTTTTTTTTTTTTTTTTTTTTAATTAACCCCTTATGTTTATAGTGTGGATAGTAGTAGTATTTTATTTGTAAATGTTATAAAGTGCTATTTTCAGTTTGGGGGGTCTCCTGGGCAAGAATGGGGGGCTTTCAAAGGGGGCTAATAAAGTAAATGTTTTATTTAAAATAAAGGAGATTATTACACAAAAATATAATAAAAAAAAACAGTAGATAAATTACAAATGACATTTCATGTTCAAGCCTAAACTCTGCTGCAAAATATATACGTATAATTTTCCTGGAAATTCCGGCAAAAATCATGGTTAAACATAGCGCAGAATGGGGAAAAATTACCTGTCAACAGAGGGTGACAAAACTTCAAGTAGATTGGCAATTAAAAGGGTTAATAGTACCTATGCATGTTGGGTATTGTTCTGCTCTGAGGACCTTGCTCTTTCAGATTTAGCTTGTTTATTCTTGTTTGCATATTTATATTTTAGGAAAAGATGTTAGTTCAGTTTTGTATTCATTTTTTTAGGGAAACCCTGTGGAACTAAGAATTCTTTGAGGGATTACTTCCAGAAAGGTGAGCCTACTACAACAAGCTGGGTACTCCTTAGAAAGCTTAACATGTGTACTTTCAGGGAATATATGGTTTATGGGGGATATTCCAAATGTAAAAGGTTGTTTTGGTTGAAAAATTGCAAGGTGCCCACCTTGCAAAAATTGCTAGGGCCCACCTGACTACCTGCTCCCTCGATCCTATTCCATCCCACCTTATTCCTCAACTGTCTCCATCCCTCACTCCAGCCTTAACCTCTATATTCAACCTTTCCCTCTCCACTGGTACCTTTCCTTCCTCCTACAAACATGCAGTTATTCCGAACATCAAGAAACCCTCTCTCGACCCCTCTGCCCTCTCCAGCTACCGCCCTATCTCACTCCTCCCTTTCTCCTCCAAACTTCTTGAAAAACATGTCCACTCAGAATTGGCACAATACTTATCCACTAACAACTTACTTGACTCCTTACAATCAGGATTCTGACGTAACCACTCCAATGAAACTGCCCTCACCAAAGTCACCAATGATCTGCTCACTGCCAAAAGCACTGGTCACTACTCCATCCTCAAGGTCTTGCACTCTCTTGGCTCACCTCTTACCTCTCTGACAGATTATTCAGTGTATCCTATTCTAACACAGTCTCATCCTCACGTTCCATTTCTGTTGGTGTGCCGCAAGGTTCTGTCCTAGGCCCCCTACTTTTCTTAGTCTACACCTATGACCTTGGTAAACTTATAAACTCACTAGGCTTTCAATACCACTTCTATGCGGATGACACTCAGATATATCTCTCAGGCCCCAATTTCTCCTCTCTCCTATCTCGCCTCCCCAACTGCCTTGCAGCTATTTCTTCATTCATGTCCTCTCGCTACCTCAAGCTGAACATGGACAAGACAGAACTGGTCATTTTCCCACCATCTATCTCCCATCCCCTCTCTAAAACGTCTATTTCTGTCAACAATTGCACAATAACAGCAACTCCCCAAGCTCGGTGCCTGTGAGTCATTTTGGACTCTGCCCTCTCTTTCAAACCACATATTCACTCCCTGGCCACCTACTGTCACCTCCAACTTAAAACATCTCCCGCATTCATCCTTTCCTCTCACCTGACACCACTAAAATGCTAGTGCATGCCCTGATCATATCCCATCTGAATTACTGCAACATCCTTCTTTGTGGCTTACCAACTAACAGACTGGCACCCCTCCAATCTATCCTGAACTCTGCTGCTCGCCTCATCCATCTCTCCTCTCGCTCCTCCAGTTCTGCGCCTCTCTGCCAATCCCTACACTGGCTGCCAGTCCCACAGCGAATCCTGTTCAAAACTCGAACTCTCGCCTACAAAGCTCTCTCCAACCAGGCCCCTCCCTACATCTCATCTATAATCCAACAATATCAACCTAGACGCAGCCTCTGCTCTACTATCGACCTCCTCCCTGGTCACCTCCTCTCACGTCCGCCTCCAGGACTTCTCAAGTGCAACTCCAATCTTCTGGAATGCCCTCCCCCCACCCAATCCGCCACTCCACAACACTCAAAACCTTCAAAGGAGCCCTCAAAACTCACTTATTCAGACAATCATATAATCTGGCTTAACCAATCTTCTAAAAGGGCATATTCCACAAAGCTCAATGCGGACTGTTTGTGATCCTTTCCCCTTGTCTTCACCCCTCATCCTTTAGATTGTAAGCTCGCAAGGGCAGGGCTTTCTCTCCTATTGTGTCTTGTACTCAGAATATACATTGTCAACTCTGTAAAACTGCATTTGAAATAGTATATGTACCATATGTTTCTACCCTGTCTGTAACTACTACTTTGTAAAGCGCTACGGAAGATGATGGCGCTATATAAATAAACAATAATAATAAGGTGCGCATTTTGTCTGCAGAGCTGAAATTTTCAAATAAAATTACTGTTATGCGCATGCTTTACTTTGTGGTGTTTGCCAACTCTTCCCTTGACAGTACCTATGCATGTTGGGTATCGTTCTGTTCGGGGCATGTTGCTTTTTGAGATTTAACTTGTTTTTTCTTGTTTGCATATAGTGTTTTTTTTTTTTAGGAAAATGTGGCTTGATTCTTCCTTTTCATTCTATTTTAGGGAAACTTTGTGCAACCAAAGAATACATTGAGGGATTACTTCCAGAAAACTAAGCCCACATAAACAAGCTTGGTACGCCTAGAAAGCTTGAGGAGTGTACTTCCAGTTTGTGGCGGGTATTTTAAATGTAAATGGTTGTTTTTCTGGAAAAACTACAAGGTGCGCATAGCATAGTTGTATTTATCTGAAAATCTCCTAAAGCTCGGTTTCAGTTTGGGGGAGTCTCCTGGGCAGTAAAGGGTGTCTATCAATACTTATGTGGTACCGTTGTGACTGGGAGAAATTGGTTTCGCACGCAATAAAATTTTATTGACACACTTACAGTTTTTATTACAAAAAAAAACAATACAAATTGCAAAAAATAGATTTTTTTTATTTTTTTGCACATATTTCACCAAAAAGTAATGAGAATACACTAAAAAAAGGCCAAACAAGAGATTTCATGTTGAAGCCCAGACTCTCTTGAAAAAAAACAATATATCATTTTCCTGGGAAATCCTTGAAAATCCTTTCAAAAATCACAGTTGAACATGTGTAGCGCAAAATAGTGAAACATGGTCTGGCAACAGAGGGTGACAAAAGCTGCAGGTAGGCTGGCACTTAAAGGGTTAAAGCTGCACAACATCTAGGAGAATAAGACTAACAGGGACCTGGCCTTTGAGACCAGACAATCTTTTGTTTTTGTGTTTTGCAGCACTGGCCCAAAAACTAGACAGAATGAAGGCCTATGTAATCAGTACCACCCATTGCACATTTGACTCCCACATACCATCATTTAGCTGTGCCTTCACAGAAATATGAAAAGTGCTATAACAACTTAGAACACACACTTTAAAGTAGACCAAAAGTTAATAAATTGCTCCGCTAAAGCCTGCCTTTTCCAAAAACTATTTGAGAGGGCTTAATTTCTTGCAGAACTACATGGAATGGCCATTTTGTCACACTCATAATCATAAGAGCAAAATTATGCCAGCAGCAGCCTACACCAGACTGAGAGAGATAAATGCCACAGACACACTAGCAGATTTTGTTATATAAACACACACACACACTGAATGTCCAGCTGCTAGAGAAATTGTGTGTGTGAAGGGAAATCTTCAAGAATGTATCTTTATCACTGATCACTGTGGACTGGATTTATCACAGTCCATTCAGACAGTGTAAACAATATTTATCTTCTACAATTATTTCAGCTGTGCAGCAGAACAATGAATCATCACAACTGATGGCTTTCTACTAGAAATAAAGGAGAATTGCACTGATATGTGAGGCAATTCTGACTGTGATTGGGTTTCTATATAAGCTGAAGTTAGTATGTGGCGAGTTGGCCACTGTCATGCAGTTATGCAGCATAGAATCTGCCGGCTATTCCATAACATCTGCATGGAGTTAAGCCCTCTCAAATACTTTGTTACAGATTATCAGACTGGGGCTTTAGGGGTGCAATTACTGAATACTGAAATTGTTACAGATGTCTAAGCCAGCAGGGGGGCAGAGGATTGGGCACTGAAACAGCTAGACATCTAAAATGTAAGTAGGGCCAATGGGGGGGAATCTGCCCCTTTTTAGATCTGATATTCCTTTTTAAAAACTAATGTTCATACTATAACTGCAAATAAAAGCTAGTTTTGCACATGGGAAAAGCAGGAATATACAGCACTGATTATGCTAGACCGATTCAGTAAAAACTAATCAAAAAGGCTTCTTAGGTGGTGAGCTTGCTTAAGAAGTATCTCTATATCAGATATATTTATGTCCTCATGCTCCATATTAATCATTTACTGATATTTCTGTGAAACACCACCAGTGTACCATTGTAAATCTTAATTTTGATACTAAGCAGATCCAAAAGATGAATTACATAGTAACATAGTAACATAGTATGTAAGGCTGAATAAAGACTTTAGTCCATCCAGTTCAGCCTGTTTAACTCCTTCCAGTGGTCTAGTAACCATAGCCGGAAATGTTATTACATGCCAGGAAGGCATCAAGGCCACTTTTGAACATTTTTAATGTATCCCTCATTACTACCTCCTCTGGCAGCGAGTTCCATAGTCTCACTGCTCTTACAGAGAAGAATCCCCTCCTATGTCGGTGGAGAAAGCACCTTTCCTCTAACCTTAGTGGATGCCCCCGGGTTATGGTTACACTCCGGGGTATAAATAGATTGTGGGACAGATCCTTGTATTGACCCCGAATATATTTATACATAGTTATTAGATCACCCCTCAATCGTCTTTTTTCTAGACTAAATAAGCCTAACTTGGACAATCTTTCCGGGTACTCTAGCCCCCGCACTCCTTTTATTAACTTTGTTGCCCTTCTTTGAACGTGCTCCAGTTCTGATATGTCCTTCTTAAGCACAGGTGCCCAGAACTGTACACAGTATTCCATATGGGGTCTGACCAGTGACTTGTACAGGGGTAAAATGATGCTCTGGTCATGAGCACCCATGCCCCTCCTGATGCACCCCATGATCCTGTTTGCCTTGGCAGCAGCTGCCTGGCATTGATTACTACAGTTGAGCTTATTGTCAACTAAAACCCCTAGATCCTTTTCCATTGTTGTTTTACCAAGTGTTTCTTTATTTAGTGTGTAATCATGACACAGATTTCTCCTTCCCATGTGCATAACCTTACATTTATCTGTGTTAAACTTCATTTGCCATTTAACTGCCCATGCTTCCAATTTATCTAAATCTGTTTGTAGTTGCCTGTTGTACTCCTTTGTTTTAATTACTTTACTCAGCTTAGTATCATCTGCAAAGATTGAGACTTTACTGTTTAATCCATACCCAATGTCATTTATATATATATTGAAGAGAATTGGTCCCAGAACTGACCCTTGTGGTACTCCACTAGTAACAGTGTCCCAATCTGAGTGTGTACCATTGATAACCACCCTCTGCTTCCGATCACTAAGCCAATTTCCCACCCATCTGCACACGTTTTCCCCCAGTCCAAGCATTCTCATCTTTTGTAGCAGCCTTTTATGTGGCACAGTATCAAATGCTTTAGAAAAGTCAAGATATATGATATCCAATGACTCCCCCTGATCCAATCTTGAACTTACCTCCTCATAAAAGCTGATCAGGTTTGTCTGGCAGGAGCGATTCCTCATAAATCCATGCTGATATGGAGTAATAAGGTCATTTTCCCCAAGGTGCTCCAGGATAGTATCCCTTAAGAAACCTTCAAACAGCTTGCCCACCACAGATGTTAAGCTTACCGGTCTGTAGTTCCCAGGTTCCCCCCTAGATCCCTTTTTGAATATTGGCACCACATTTGCCAAGCGCCAATCCATCGGAACAAACCCTGTAGTTATGGAATCCACAAATATTAGAAATAACGGCTTGTCTATTACTGTACATAACTCCCTTAAAACACGAGGATGTATGTCATCTGGTCCCGGCGATTTATCGATTTTCATCTGCTTGAGACGGTGCCGGACTTCTTCCTTGGTTAGACCAGTGACATTTAATGGAGGGTTTCGGTTATTCCCCTGCATTTCACTGGGCATGTCGAATTCTTTTGTGAATATAGAAGCAAAGAAGTTGTTAAGCAAATTAGCTTTCTCCTCATTTCCCTCTATAGGGGTCCCATCCTTGCTTTTCAGGGGGCCCACACCCTCAGGTTTGTACCTTTTACGGTTTATGTAGCTAAAGAATAATTTGGGGTTAGTTTTACTCTCTTTCGCGACCAGTCTTTCTGTCTCCAGCTTAGCTGCCCTTATCTGTTGTTTACATTGTTTATTTTCTTCTTTATAGTTTTTTAACGCTTCCGCTGTCCCTTCCTGCTTGAAACGTTTAAATGCCTTTTTTTTGTTGTTTATTGCCCCCTTAACCTTTTTATTTAGCCACATCGGTTTACATGTGTGTCTAATAGTTTTATTCCTGTAAGGTATATATCTGTCACACTGAAAATTAAGTATTCCTTTGAAAGTATCCCATTTAGCGTCCATGCTTTTGTTCTTAAGGACATTTTCCCAGTCAATGCAGTGTAGGGCATCTCTAAGTTGGTCAAACTTTGCCTTTTTGAAGTCCCGCGTTTTTGTGGCTCCTTGATAAGGCACCCTAGTGACTGCTAATTGGAAATTAATGATATTATGATCACTGCTTCCAAGGTGTCCCCCAACCTGTACCTTTATTACTTTGTCTGGTACATTGGTTAGTATTAGGTCCAATATGGCTTTCCCCCTTGTTGGAGCTTGTACTTGTTGGGAAAGGTAGCCATCTTTTGTTTTAGATAAAAAACTATTACTTTTCTGCGAAACACATGTTTCAGCATCCCAGTCTATATCTGGGTAGTTAAAGTCCCCCATAATCACTACCTCATTTATTTTAGCGGCTATATCTATTTGCCTTAGCATCATATTTTCTATGGATTCGGATATATCTGGAGGTTTATAGCAAACCCCCATCAGTATTTTATTTTTGTTTCTCCCTCCATGTATTTCTACCCATACCGACTCCACATGGTCATTCCCCTCACATATATCCTCCCGCAGAGCAGGCTGTAGAGAGGATTTTACAATTAAGCAGACTCCACCCCCTTTGCGTTTGTTACGGTCCCTCCTAAACACACAGTATCCCTGTAAATTTACTGCCCAGTCATAGCTTTCATCCAGCCAGGTCTCTGTTACCCCCACTATATCATATTGTTCTTCTGTTATTATCAGTTCTAGTTCATCCATTTTATTAGTCAAGCTTCTAGCATTTGTAAGCATGCATTTCAAATGCTTATGACAATTTTGATAATTCTGTATATTGCCCTTATTCCTGCTAGATGTGCTAACCCCTCCCCCCTCTCCACCCCCAGTTTCATGTCTACACCCACTGTCACTTTCTTTCCTAACTTCCCCTTTGTAATAGCTTTTACCCTCCCCCCCAATGCTCAGTTTAAACACTCCTCTAACCTTTTAGCCATCCTCTCCCCCAGAACAGATGCACCCTCCCCATTGAGGTGCAACCCATCCCTGCCAAAGAACCTGTAGCCCACTGTGAAGTCGGCCCAGTTCTCTAAGAACCCAAACCCCTCCTTTTTACTCCAATTTTTGAGCCACCTGTTTACATCTCTAATCTCCCGCTGCCTCTCTGGTGTGGCTCTTGGTACTGGTAGTATTTCTGAGAATACTACAGTTGAGGTCCTTGCCTTAAGCTTACGGCCTAAGTCCCTGAAATCATTTTTTAGGACCTTCCACCTACTTCTTCCTATGTCATTAGTGCCAATATGCACCATGCCCGCTGGGTTCACGCCAGCCCCTCCCAACAAAAATTACAATATTTTTTGCCCTATAAGAAGCACCTGACCGCAAGACGCACCTAGGAATTGGAGGAGGAAAATTAGAAAAAAATCAGAACCAAATATGCCCCCACTTGCAGGCACAGTGGCACCTCCCATTTCATCCTCATAGGCAGTGTGGCATCCCCCATCTCTATAGGCAGTGTGGTATTCCTCCTCTGATTCCCATACACAGTGTGACATTCCCTCCTCCCATTCCCATACATGTCACCCCCCATTTCCATAGGCAGTGTGGCATTCAACCACCCTATCCTCATAGGCAGTGTGGCATTCCCTCCTCTCATTTCTGTAGGCCATGTGGCATTTCCCACTCCTATTTCCATAGGCAGCATGGCATTCCCCCTCCCATTTCCCATAGGCAGTGTGGCATTCCCCCCTCCCAATTCCCATAGTCAGTGTGGCCTTCCCCCCTCCAATATCCCATAGACAGGGTAGAATTCACCCCATCCAATTTTCCATAGACAAAAGAAAAATTAAACTCACATATAAATTGCTCCCGCACTTCTTACCAAGCCATGGGAGGCCAGGAGATGGAGTAACTGATACCTGTTATCAGTGCTATCCCTGATGTCCACGATCTATGTCTTCTCTGCTACCACTGCTTCTTCTTTGGTAGCACCAGCAAACACACCCGGCTCCATGCAGCGGGTGGGCATGGTCTGCTCCGAGCATCAGCCAAGCCCACCTGCTGCATAGATCCATGTATTTGCTTTGTGTGTTTGCTTTTAGAGAAGAAGCATCAGCCGGAATAGTGCGGATTGTGGATGGCAGGGACAGCACGAACGGCGGAATATCGGACAGGGATCAGTTAGCCCGCCATCCTGCTGCTCCTTCATCTTCTGTCCTCCCAAGGCTGTGGCAGCCGCTCAGCAGTGCGGGAGCAATCTATATGTGAGTTTACAAATTTATTTTACATTCCCCCATAGGGCGCAATGACATAACCCCCACACTTTGGGGGAACAATAAGTGCATCTTATATAGCAAAAGTAAAAGTTACAGTAGTTACTCTCCATTACAGCAAATTGTTTTCTCAAATTGCAACTAAAAGTAATTTTAATGGTCTTACTCTTAACAATATCTGTGAAAGAATGTGCCGTGTTCCCAAGTTTAGGCTTAAATTGGTGATCCTGATTAAACCATGCATGGACGTTTGAGTATATGAAAAATGATTTAATTCATCAGAGCCTCATGCTCTGTCAGCAAAAATTCCTGCAAAAATAACTGAACAAAGTATGCACTGGCTTCCTACTCATCATGTAAAGACCACTGAAATGGCCTCATGTGTTTAAGTAGATCATTATGAATCATACAGAATAGAGAGGACATAAGGGACATCTGTGCTGGCTAAACAAACCACAAAAACTGTCTAATAGGCATCAGAATTCATTCATTAGAGCAATAAAATATAAATAAAAAGTTCTCAGAGCATCAGTAAAGCAGTCTTAACTTTCTATTTGTAAATCTATTTTTTACTGCCCATGTTTGTCTAGACAGCAGCAATTTTTAGTATTTTGTATTTCCAAAGCTGGATAAAAGTGTTATGTTTACAATTACAAGGTTGGGTAACAGCATAACCCAAACACCAATCACATTTCTGTACCTATTGTACGAAGTGCACTTCATATTTCTAAATTTAATTTAACCTCTCCTTCCAAAAAGCCAGTTAAGGGTAAGCTTTGATTAAAAACTCTGTATGAAAGAAATCATAATAGTAAATTTTCATCAAATAGTCCCAAATAAACTTGTTACTGTGATTATAAAGCTAAGTTAAGTATCCTTACACCTGGCTCACAGCACAGGATATACTTCTTCTGGCCAATTGAAACACTCAATCAGAGGATGGGAGGACTACATATGCCCTTTCATGCAAATTCTGATTTGGGGAGTTAGGGTGCAGATGTAAGTGGCTTTCGGTCTGTTGTTGAAGTGTAGAAAAAAAACAAGAACAATAAAACTTTGATAAATTAGAATGTAGCACTTGTTGCGTAAACTCCTGGGAAGAAAATATTTTTTTTATTTTGAATAAAAGAATTCTACTGTTACCATTACTTATTCTTTTCTAAAAGGAAAAGTAAATGAAATACTGAAGCTAAAAGAATTTACAAACCCCCCATTGTTACTTGGAACACACCTAAAGCTTTCATTCTATGATGGTAGTAAGATTTACTTTAAAATCACTTGTAGTCGGGGCCGCCAGACCAGTCCCAAATGGAGCACACAAAAACACCCAGCCACACTTCCAAAATAATGTAAAATAACCCTTTATTGGTTATGGGTAGAGATGAGCGAACTTTTGAAAAATTTGATTCGACTGATCCACCGAATTTTCTGACAAAAATCGTTTCGACCCGAATTTATTCGCGACGAATCGCTATTTCTAAGCTTCCTAGAGCCTCAATAGGGTTGTAAACCATTCTGCCTTGCTGTAACACGCATAGGATGCGTGCTGGGTTACTGAAATAATACTGTAAATAATTAGGACATGCAGATCAGAGGCATCGCTATTAGAATTGCAGAGCGGCACAATTACAGAGAGTTGAGGTGGCATCACTATGAGGGGCCCCTATATTGCCTGAAAAACACACCCTGGAGCTGGCAGCAGCAGGAGCCCAAATATTGGCTGAAACACATCCTGGAGTTGGCTTCAGGAGCCCAAAAATTGGCTGAGTTGCAAGCAGCAGCAGCAGGAGCCCAAACATAGCTTGAAAGAGACACTGGAGTTGGCAGCAGGAGCCCAAAAATTGGATGAATCACACCCTGGAGTTGCAAGCAGCAGCAGCAGCCCAAACATAGCTTGAAAGAGACACTAGAGTTGGCAGCAGGAGCCCAAAAATTGGATGAATCACACCCTGGAGTTGCAAGCAGCATCAGCAGCCCAAACATAGCTTGAAAGAGACACTGGAGTTGGCAGCAGGAGCCCAAAAATTGGATGAATCACACCCTGGAGTTGCAAGCAGCAGGAGCCCAAACATAGCTTGAAAGACACACTGGATTTGGCTTCAGGAGACCAAAAATTGGATGAATCACACCCTGGAGTTGCAAGCAGCAGCAGCAGCAGCCCAAACATAGCTTGAAAGAGACACTGGAGTTGGCAGCAGGAGCCCAAAAACTGGATGAATCACACCCTGGAGTTGCAAGCAGCAGTAGGAGCCCAAACATTGGCTAAAAGAGACACTGGAGTTGGCAGCAGGAGCCCAAAAATTGGATGAATCACACCCTGGAGTTGCAAGCAGCAGCAGCAGCCCAAACATAGCTTGAAAGAGACACTAGAGTTGGCAGCAGGAGCCCAAAAATTGGATGAATCACACCCTGGAGTTGCAAGCAGCATCAGCAGCCCAAACATAGCTTGAAAGAGACACTGGAGTTGGCAGCAGGAGCCCAAAAATTGGATGAATCACACCCTGGAGTTGCAAGCAGCAGGAGCCCAAACATAGCTTGAAAGACACACTGGATTTGGCTTCAGGAGACCAAAAATTGGATGAATCACACCCTGGAGTTGCAAGCAGCAGCAGCAGCAGCCCAAACATAGCTTGAAAGAGACACTGGAGTTGGCAGCAGGAGCCCAAAAACTGGATGAATCACACCCTGGAGTTGCAAGCAGCAGTAGGAGCCCAAACATTGGCTAAAAGAGACACTGGAGTTGGCAGCAGGAGCCCAAAAATTGGATGAATCACATCCTGGAGTTGCAAGCAGCAGTAGCAGGAGCCCAAACATTGGCTGAAAGGGACACTGGAGTTGGCTTCAGGAGCCCAAAAATTGGATGAATCACACCCTGGAGTTGCAAGCAGCAGGAGCCCAAACATAGCTTGAAAGACACACTGGAGTTGGCTTCAGGAGCCCAAAAATTGGATGAATCACACCCTGGAGTTGCAAGCAGCAGCAGCAGCAGCCCAAACATAGCTTGAAAGAGACACTGGAGTTGGCAGCAGGAGCCCAAAAATTGGATGAATCACACCTTGGAGTTGCAAGCAGCAGCAGGAGCCCAAACATTGGCTAAAAGAGACACTGGAGTTGGCAGCAGGAGCCCAAAAATTGGATGAATCACACCCTGGAGTTGCAAGCAGCAGCAGCAGCAGCAGCAGGAGCCCAAACATAGCTTGAAAGAGACACTGGAGTTGGCAGCAGGAGCCCAAAAATTGGATGAATCACACCCTGGAGTTGCAAGCAGCAGCAGCAGCCCAAACATAGCTTGAAAGAGACACTAGAGTTGGCAGCAGGAGCCCAAAAATTGGATGAATCACACCCTGGAGTTGCAAGCAGCATCAGCAGCCCAAACATAGCTTGAAAGAGACACTGGAGTTGGCAGCAGGAGCCCAAAAATTGGATGAATCACACCCTGGAGTTGCAAGCAGCAGGAGCCCAAACATAGCTTGAAAGACACACTGGATTTGGCTTCAGGAGACCAAAAATTGGATGAATCACACCCTGGAGTTGCAAGCAGCAGCAGCAGCAGCCCAAACATAGCTTGAAAGAGACACTGGAGTTGGCAGCAGGAGCCCAAAAACTGGATGAATCACACCCTGGAGTTGCAAGCAGCAGTAGGAGCCCAAACATTGGCTAAAAGAGACACTGGAGTTGGCAGCAGGAGCCCAAAAATTGGATGAATCACACCCTGGAGTTGCAAGCAGCAGCAACAGCCCAAACATAGCTTGAAAGAGACACTAGAGTTGGCAGCAGGAGCCCAAAAATTGGATGAATCACACCCTGGAGTTGCAAGCAGCATCAGCAGCCCAAACATAGCTTGAAAGAGACACTGGAGTTGGCAGCAGGAGCCCAAAAATTGGATGAATCACACCCTGGAGTTGCAAGCAGCAGGAGCCCAAACATAGCTTGAAAGACACACTGGATTTGGCTTCAGGAGACCAAAAATTGGATGAATCACACCCTGGAGTTGCAAGCAGCAGCAGCAGCAGCCCAAACATAGCTTGAAAGAGACACTGGAGTTGGCAGCAGGAGCCCAAAAACTGGATGAATCACACCCTGGAGTTGCAAGCAGCAGTAGGAGCCCAAACATTGGCTAAAAGAGACACTGGAGTTGGCAGCAGGAGCCCAAAAATTGGATGAATCACATCCTGGAGTTGCAAGCAGCAGTAGCAGGAGCCCAAACATTGGCTGAAAGGGACACTGGAGTTGGCTTCAGGAGCCCAAAAATTGGATGAATCACACCCTGGAGTTGCAAGCAGCAGGAGCCCAAACATAGCTTGAAAGACACACTGGAGTTGGCTTCAGGAGCCCAAAAATTGGATGAATCACACCCTGGAGTTGCAAGCAGCAGCAGCAGCAGCCCAAACATAGCTTGAAAGAGACACTGGAGTTGGCAGCAGGAGCCCAAAAATTGGATGAATCACACCTTGGAGTTGCAAGCAGCAGCAGGAGCCCAAACATTGGCTAAAAGAGACACTGGAGTTGGCAGCAGGAGCCCAAAAATTGGATGAATCACACCCTGGAGTTGCAAGCAGCAGTAGCAGGAGCCCAAACATTGGCTGAAAGGGACACTGGAGTTGGCTTCAGGAGCCCAAAAATTGGATGAATCACACCCTGGAGTTGCAAGCAGCAGGAGCCCAAACATAGCTTGAAAGACACACTGGAGTTGGCTTCAGGAGCCCAAAAATTGGATGAATCACTCCCTGGAGTTGCAAGCAGCTGCAGCAGCAGCCCAAACATAGCTTGAAAGACACACTGGAGTTGGCAGCAGGAGCCCAAAAATTGGATGAATCACACCATGGAGTTGCAAGCAGCAGCAGCAGGAGCCCAAACATTGGCTGAAAGAGACACTGGAGTTGGCATCAGGAGCCCAAAAATTGGATGAATCACACCCTGGAGTTGCAAGCAGCAGCAGGAGCCCAAACATTGGCTGAAAGAGACACTGGAGTTGGCAGCAGGAGCCCAAAAATTGGATAAATCACACCCTGGAGTTGCAAGCAGCAGCAGGAGCCCAAACATAGCTTGAAAGAGACACTGGAGTTGGCAGCAGGAGCCCAAAAATTGGATAAATCACACCCTGGAGTTGCAAGCAGCAGCAGCCCAAACATTGCTTTACAGAGACACTGGAGTTGGCAGCAGGAGCCCAAAAATTGGATGAATCACACCCTGGAATTCCAAGCAGCAGCAGGAGCCCAAACATTGGCTGAAAGAGACACTGGAGTTGGCAGCAGGAGCCCAAAAATTGGATAAATCACACCCTGGAGTTGCAAGCAGCAGCAGCCCAAACATTTCTTTAAAGGGACACTGGAGTTGGCAGCAGGAGCCCAAAAATTGGATGAATCACTCCCTGGAGTTGCAAGCAGCAGCAGGAGCCCAAACATTGGCTGAAAGAGACACTGGAGTTGGCAGCAGGAGCCCAAAAATTGGATGAATCACTCCCTGGAGTTGCAAGCAGCAGCAGGAGCCCAAACATTGGCTGAAAGAGACACTGGAGTTGGCAGCAGGAGCCCAAAAATTGGACGAATCACAGCCTGGAGTTGCAAGCAGCAACAGCAGGAGCCCAAACATTGCTTTAAATAGACACTGGAGTTGGCAGCAGCAGGAGCCCAAAAATTGACTGACACACCCTGGAGTTGGCAGCAGCAGCAGGAACCTAGAAATTGGCTGGAAGGCACCCTGAAGTTGGCAGCAGCAGGAGCACATACATTAGCTGGAAGGCACACCCTGGAGTTGGCAGCAACATAAGCAGGAGCCCAAACATTGCTTGAAAGACACCCTGGAGTTGGCAGCAGCAGCAGCAGGAGGCCAAAAATTGGCTGAGAGAGACACTGGAGTTGGCAGCATGAGCCCAAAAATTGGATGAATCACACCCTGGAGTTGCAATCAGCAGCAGGAGCCCAAACATTGGCTGAAAGGGACACTGGAGTTGTCAGCAGCAGGAGCACATACATTAGCTGGAAGGCACACCCTGGAGTTGGCAGCAGCATAAGCAGGAGCACAAACATTGCTTGAAAGACGCCCTGGAGTTGGCAGCAGCAGCAGCAGGAGGCCAAAAATTGGCTGAGAAAGACACTGGAGTTGGCAGCAGAAGCCCAAAAATTGGATGAATCACACCATGGAGTTGCAAGCAGCAGCAGGAGCCCAAACATTGGCTGAAAGAGACACTGGAGTTGGCAGCAGGAGCCCAAATATTGGATGAATCACTCCCTGGAGTTGCAAGCAGCAGCAGGAGCCCAAACATTGGCTGAAAGAGACACTGGAGTTGGCAGCAGGAGCCCAAAAATTGGATGAATCACACCCTGGAGTTGCAAGCAGCAGCAGCAGCAGAAGCCCAAATATTGCTTTAAAGAGACACTGGAGTTGGCAGCAGCAGGAGCCCAAAAATTGACTGACACACCCTGGAGATGGCAGCAGCAGCAGGAACCTAGAAATTGGCTGGAAGGCACTCTGAAGTTGGCAGCAGCAGGAGCACATACATTAGCTGGAAGGCACACCCTGGAGTTGGCAGCAGCATAAGCAGGAGCCCAAACATTGCTTGAAAGACACCCTGGAGTTGGCAGCAGCAGTAGCAGGAGGCCAAAAATTGGCTAAGAGAGACACTGGAGTTGGCAGCAGGAGCACAAAAATTGGATGAATCACACCCTGGAGTTGCAAGCAGCAGGAGCCCAAACATTGGCTGAAAGAGACACTGGAGTTGGCAGCAGGAGCCCAAAAATTGGATGAATCACACCCTGGATTTACAAGCAGCAGCAGCAGCAGCCCAACATTGGCTGAAAGGCACACCCTGAGGTTGGCATCAGCAGGAGGCCAAAAATTGGTTGGAAGGCACAACCTGAAGTTGGCATCAGCAGGAGCCCAAAAATTGGCCTAAAGACATAAATATGTTTTGCTCCATTTGGAAAGTGTAGAACGTGGCACCATGCTGAATCTAGTCGCATGCATCAGGCATTGGTGGGTGGAAATCCTGGCTGATCCATCCCTGATTCATTTTGACAAAGGTGAGTCTCTCCACATTTTTAGTTGACAGACGAGCTCTCCTCGCCGTAACTATGGCCCCCGCCGCACTAAACACCCGCTCAGATGGCACGCTACTTGCCGGGCAGGACAGCTTTTCCAGGGCAAACTCTGCTAGTTGCGGCCACAAATCAAGTTTGGCTGCCCAGAAGTCCAGCGGATCCTCAAGGTGTGTTGGCATGGTCATGTCAAGGTATGACATGACCTGCTGGTTGAGGTCCTGCTCCAGGTCTTCCTGCTGCTCATGAGTAGCCTCACTATGCGGGTGTAGAAAGCTACTCATTAGCGACTGAAGACTGAGGCTGCTGCTGATGGAGCTGCTGCTGCTGCTCCTGCCAACCCCCCCAGCAGCCATGGCAGTGGAAGGTGAGCACAGAGGTCCCCTCGAGTCAGACCTGCGAGAGTATGGACCATGGCGCAGATAGGCATCGGCCAACTGCCTACGTAAAATGTCTTTGTAGTAGTTCAGTTTGTCCTCCCTCTCGGCGGGTTTAAAAAATGCCCCCATTTTGTGCCGGAAGCGAGGGTCCAATAAGGTGGACAGCCAGAAGTCATCCCGCCGACAAATGGAAACAATTCTTGGGGTCACTACGCAAGCACGTGAGCATGCTTCCTGCCATTTGCGCAAGTGACTCGGATGGACTACCTGTCTCCATCTCCACTGCATACTGCCACGGTGTGTCCGGGTCCTCTGTCTCGCCTTCCTCGAAACCCTCTAGCTCCTCTGGCTGCTCCTGCTCCTCCTCTCCTGTCCGCTGACTAGATAAACCAGCCATTTCGCCAAGCCTAAACTGTGCTTCACTGTGCCCCTCCTCCTCCTCTTCCTCCTCCTCCAGTTCAGCTCCAACGGGGTTCATTTGGCCGTAAGTTGTAGACGCCATGTCTCCAGTGCCCTAACCAGCCATGGTTTCCAACATGTTCTGTAGTACATGAAGCAGTGGAATCACGTCGTTCATCCCGTAATCCTGCCGACTGACAAATAAAGTGGCTTCCTCAAAGGGCCTGAGCAAACGGCAGGTGTCACGTATGAGCTGCCACTGGTTGACATTTAAGTTACACAGGGGAGTCCCCCTATCCGCTTGGATCATCAGGAAATCCGTGATGGGTTTTCTCTGTTCATATAATCAGTCCAACATGTGAAGGGTAGAATTCCAACGAGTGGAAACATCGCAAATCAGACTATGTTGGGGGATACCGTTCTGACGCTGTAGCTCAAGAAGGGTGTGTTTGGCGGTGTATGAGTGGCTGAAGTGCATGCAAAGTTTCCTTGAAGTTGTTAGGATGTCTTGCATATGGGGGGAACACTTCAGAAACCGCTTGACAACCATATTGAAGACGTGAGCCATGCAGGGGCTTCCTTGGCGCAGCGCAGACAAAATGTTCTTCCCATTGTCGGTAACCATGATTCCCATTGTAAGTTTTCTTGGAGTAAGCCATGTTTGGATTTCCTGATGAATTAATTTAAGCAGTTCCTCCCCTGTGTGACTCCGTTCGCCAAGACAAACCATGTGAAGCACTGCGTGACACCTCCGTGCCCTGCACACATGGTAGACTGGAGGGGCACTGTGACTAGAGCCTACAGTGGAGGGTGAGGAGATGGCGGAGGATGAGGAGGCCGAGTCGCACAGTGTCACAGGCCCAACGGGCAGGGAACGCGGAGGCCGAAGCTGCGTGACCTGTCCAAGTTGCTGCTGCAAAGGGACCACATTCACCCAGTGGGCCGTAAACGACATGTACTGTCCCTGACCGTAGTTACGGCTCCAGACGTCGGCGCTGCCATGCACTTTGCTACACACAGACAGGCTCAAGGACTGGCCCACCTTCTGTGCAACAAAAGTGTGTACTGGTACTGCCTTCTTGGCAAAGAAATGACGGCTTGGGACTCTCCACCTCGGCTCGGCACAAGCCATCAGTTCTCTGAAAGGTGCAGAGTCCACCACCTGAAAAGGGAGCGACTGCAGCACCAGCAACTTGAACAGGAGCACATTCAGCTTCTGCGCCGTAGGATGAGTGGGCGCATACTGCTGTGTCTTGGACATGGCTTCGCTGATGGATTGCTGGTGGGATGCATGACTTGGAGGAGGAGGAGCAGGAGCGACAGAGGATGGGTATGACGCACAGCTGCCTTCGGCTGAGGTGCTGGAGCCTTGGCTGGCAGAAATTGGGAGCGGCGTGCCACTTGGTGAGGAAGCAGACTGGACCACCCCTTGGGAGCCTCGGTTCTCCCAGGTCGCTCTATGGTGACGCATCATATGTTGACGCAGGGCCGTGGTGCCAACATTTGGGCCCTGGCCACGCTTCACCTTCTGCCAATATATCTTGCATGTGGCCATGTTACCCTCCTGCGGATGCTTCAGGAAAAACTGCCACACTGCCGAGTAGCTACTTTTCCCACCAACAGGCCTCACTGATTCGCTGCTATTGTCGCCAACTCCAGGAACCCCTGCCCCACTATCTCCCGATAAGGTAGCCTGCCGCGCAGCAGGGGCTCTGCCCCGGCCCCGTTTGGCTCCAGGCTTTACAATTGTGCCCCCATGCTGACTGCCAACCATGCTGCTAACACCTTGCTGCCTGAGCTGCTGACTCCGGGGCAACCTGCGCCCCTCTTCTCCTGATGATGACGATGAAGCCCCTTCATCACCCGGCTCCCAAGTGCGATCGGCTTCATCATCATCATCATCATCACCGAGTTGTGGCTGTACGTCACTGATGTTCTCGGTTTCCTCAACAGTGTCTGGCGCAGAAGCTGGAAATCTCGCAACACCCACGACACTGTCCACATCACTATTTGTCTGCCGAGCTAAAGAAGCCACCTCCATTTCATGGCTGGGCAGTAGCTGCTGACTGTCCTCTATCTGATCGTCCTCCTCACTAAAGAGTGGAGCTGAACCCAAAGCATAGGATACGTCGCTGGGGGAGGGAACGGCGTAGGACAGAGGCAATGGGAGGACAGGGACTGCTCTCGGGGCATGCCAACTCAGGGTTGTGTCAGAGGAACCTACCGACCCTAGACTGGGGGTCTCAGATGTAACTTGTGATGATGTTGATGAGCGCGTTAACCAATCTGCCACGGCAGATGCATTACTGGTGGAGACACGACAGCTAGCAGATACTGGCAGATCATGTCTCTCACCGTGACTCCTGCTGCCACTCACCCCCAGTCTGCTGCGACCTCTGCCTGCTGAATCTTGGCCTCTGCCACTCCTCTTTGAACATCCTGGCACTTGTCTGCCTGACATTTTTATGTATTTGCTTATTTAGTATAAACAGGGTGCAAGGTGCAGCTTTGGGGTGCCCTGCGGCCTGGTTAATTGAAAGCAGTCAAAAAGGAAGTGCAAACTGAAGTAGCTTAATAAAGCAGCTGATGCTGATCAACGCTTATGTTGTATACCAGATAGGGTGCAAGGTGCAGCTTTGGGGTGCCCTGTGGCCTGGTTTATTAAAAGCAGTCAAAAACAAGTGCAAACTGAAGTAGCTTTGTCAGGGACCGCTGGACACCCTTCTCTCGTGAGCCAACAATCCCCAATCTCCACCGCCTCTTGTGCCTATAGACAAGCCCCCGCTTGCTGGAGACACGGGTTATGCCTCTCCAGACTCGGTTGCCCCCAGGTCTTACTGGCGCAAAGATTGCTGGCTTACGATAAAGACGGATGAACTGCGGGGTATCCCAAATCAGGATTTCATGCACCAAAGTCTGTAAACGTCAAAACCAAGGGGCAAGGCAAAGAGTAGTCGGGACTGGCAAGGGTCAAGGCCGGGTGATCACAGAAGCGCGGTATCCAAGGGGTTAAGCAGAAACGAAGTCAGACAGGCAGAAGGTCGGTTCAGGCAGCGAGCAGGAGTAGTCAAGGACGAAGCCGGATCAAACACACTAAGACGAGATTCAGAAGCACACCCAAGCTAGTAAATGGCTATAACAGGCACTGGTGGTTCGGGCGGGAAAATATTTAAATGGTGACTGACCAATGGGAAGGGGAATGTGCTGATTGGTGCAACACACGATCTCACCCCTGATAGGAGAAACTCCAGGGACTGGACCGCCCTGGCCAGTCAGGCTGTCCATTCCCTGACCTTCCCAGAGCAGAGGATTCCTGGGTCAGGATTGGTCCTTTTAAATCTGCCCCCGGCGAATGCGCTGGGAGCAGCGCCGCCGGGGGACATAAAGGGAACATGCTAGCACGCGGGCACGTGCACGGCCGTCGGCTGCCGGTGCGCCCGACGCTGGAGGGGCGGCTGCCTGGCACGGCCGCCGGAGGGCCCGCGCCACCAGTGAGCGTGCGGAGGCACCGCGGGACAGACTCCCAGGTAAGTTCCTTACATTACCCCCCCCTTGAGGAGGGGCCTCTGGACCCTCCAAGCTGGGTTTCTGAGGGTTCTCTCTGTGAAACTTCCTAACCAACCTCCCCGCGTGGACATCTCTGGCCGGGACCCAAGACCTCTCTTCTGGACCGTATCCCTTCCAATCTACTAGGTACTGGAGAGAGTTTCGGAAGAAACGTGAGTCCAATATCCGGGCTACCTCAAATTCTTGCTGCCCGTCTACCAGGATGGCAGCAGGGGAAGTATCTGGCTCAATACCCTTGGCAGATTTTAAAAGGGAAACATGAAAAGAATTGCAAATTTTCATGGAGGGAGGGAGATCAAGGCGATAAGTAACTCGATTAATCTTCCGTAGTATAGGAAAAGGGCCAATAAACCTTGGACCTAGCTTGGCAGAGGGTTGACGTAATGCCAAATTTTTGGTGGAAAGCCAAACTAACTCCCCCACCTCATAATCAGGGTCACTAGACCGACCGTGATCGGCAAAAGTTTTCTGCTGGCCGACAGCCCTGGTCAAGTTTTGCTGGATCTTTGCCCATAAGTCCGGCCATTGGGACAACCATTCCTCAAGCGAGGGCACACTAGAGGGTTCTTCGGACAAAGCAGAAAACTTGAGGTCCCTACCGAAGACACAGCGAAACGGGGAAACCCCTGTGGAAGTATGGGTGGCATTATTTAGAGCAAACTCTGCAAACGGAAGGTACAGTAACCAATCTGTCTGGACATCGGAAACAAAACATCGAAGGTACTGCTCCAGTGATTGGTTGGTTCTCTCTGTCTGTCCATTTGATTGGGGATGAAATGCAGAGGACAGAGAGACAGAGAACCCCAACCTGGCACAAAATGCCCTCCAAAACTGAGAGACAAACTGTACCCCCCTGTCAGAGACCACATCCTCCGGGATTCCATGGAGTCTGAATATATGTGTTAAAAAATGTTGTGCAAGGTCTTGAGCGGTTGGTAACTTTTTTAACGGGATAAAGTGTGCCATCTTACTGAACCGATCTACCACCACCCAGATGACGGTAAACCCCTGTGATGATGGAAGATCGGTGATGAAATCCATGGCAAGGTGTGTCCATGGTCGGGAAGGAATGGATAAGGGCAACAGTGAACCTTCAGGAGAATGTCTAGGGGTTTTACTCCGGGCACAAATCTTACAGGCTCGAACATAATCCTGAGCATCTTTTTTAATAGAGGGCCACCAAACATGACGTGACAACATGGAAATGGTTTTCTTAACTCCAGGATGGCCTACAGTTTTAGAGGCATGAAATTGCTGTAGGATGGCCGAACGATGTGACGCAGGTACAAACTGGACATGAGCCGGTTTACCAGACGGAGATTCAGACTGAAACTGATTCAGGTCAGAGAGGTTCGGCTGAATCACAGCTACCACCATGTGTTGTGGCAGTATGGGCAAATTCTTCCCCTCAGGTAAGTTAGTCGTGGAAAAGCTTCGAGACAAGGCATCAGCTTTTACGTTCTTTGACCCTGGTTTGTAAGTAATTGTAAAGTTAAATCGGGAAAAGAACAGGGACCACCGAGCTTGCCTAGGGGTTAACCTCTTTGCAGACTGAATATATTCTAAATTTTTATGGTCCGTGAAGACCGTAACAGGGAACTGGGCCCCTTCTAACCAATGTCTCCATTCTTGAAAGGCTAGTTTAACCGCCAAGAGCTCCCGATTCCCAATGTCATAATTCCGCTCAGCGGGATTGAATTTTTTCGAGAAAAAAGCACAAGGGTGAAGTCGTTCCGGGGAACCGCTGTACTGCGAGAGAACTGCCCCAACGCCAAGCTCGGAAGCGTCAACTTCGACTATAAAAGCTCGTTGACATTCTGGGTGAACTAATACTGGGGCAGAGCTAAAGACTTCTTTTAACTTTCTAAAGGCTTGAAAGGATCGTTCCGGCCAGGGTGATGGGAAGCTCCCCTTCTTGGTGAGATCTGTGAGAGGTGCTACTAGGGTGGAGAAGTTCTTAATAAATCTCCTATAAAAGTTGGCGAATCCCAGGAATCTTTGTAGCCCCTTTAAATCTCTAGGTTGCTCCCACTCAAGTACAGCTTTGACCTTAGCCTGATCCATAGATAACCCAGTGTTAGAAATTATATACCCTAAAAAAGGGACCTCAGGAACCTCGAATACACATTTCTTGAGTTTAGCGTATAAGCAATTTTCTCTTAATTTTTGTAAGACAAGGCAAACATGTTCACGATGTTCCATTAAAGAGGAAGAAAAAATCAAAATATCATCGAGGTACACTACTACAAAGCGACCCAAATACTCTCTAAAAATTTCGTTTACAAAGTCCTGGAAGACGGCCGGGGCGTTACACAAACCAAAGGGCATCACAAGGTACTCGTAATGCCCATCTTGGGTGTTGAAGGCGGTCTTCCATTCATCACCCTGACGGATCCTTATCAAGTTATAGGCCCCCCGTAGATCCAACTTGGTAAAGACTTGGGCCCCGATGATCTGTGTAAATAACCCATCAATCAGAGGAAGGGGGTATTTATTTTTAATGGTTATTTTATTCAAACCCCGGTAATCTATACAGGGGCGGAGCCCCCATCTTTTTTTTCAACAAAGAAAAAACCCGCCCCAGCCGGAGAAGTGGATGCCCGGATGAACCCCTTCTGTAAATTCTCAGCTATGTAATCTTTCATAGCTTTGTTTTCCGCCCGGGTCAAATTATAGATTTTTCCCCTGGGTGGCATAGTCCCCGGAAGAAGTTCTATGGGGCAGTCAAAGGACCTATGAGGCGGAAGAACATCCGCCGCTTTTTCCGAAAATACATCGAGAAAATCATGATAAGGGCCTGGAACCCCATCGGGGAGTAGCTGTGTGGCACGCACCGGGACTTCCAAACAGGACTGGAAACATGACGGGCCCCATTTAGTAATCTGCCTCGCAGCCCAGTCAATCTGAGGGTTATGCTTTTGTAACCAAGGCAACCCGAGTACTAATGGAGTTAAGGGCATTTTTAAGACAAAAAAGCAAATCCATTCAGAATGCCCTGCTCCCACTCTAAGAAACACTGGTGGGGTCTTAAAGTGTATGAGGCCCCCTGCAATAGGTGTGTCATCAATGGCTAAAACCCGGATAACCTTAGACAGAGGTTGGAGCGGAATCTTCAAACTTTGAGCTAGCTCTAAGTCAAGAAAATTCCCTGCAGCCCCACAATCAAGAAGGAAATAAATCTGAGGAAATACCTTGCAGCCTAGGTGGGTTCCCTCGACCCCACCTAGGCTCTGAAGTTTCCCGGCTGCTTCTTCGGGCAGACTCTGACCAGGTGATCGGTCCCCCCACAGTAGAGACACAGTCCTTCTGTCAATCGCCGACGCCTCTCAGCCTCAGAAAGCTTGGTAGCTCCCAGCTGCATAGGTTCCTCGAATGGTAAGGGGGCTGTAGCTCCAGCTTTCCAGCTGGTATCGGGATGCGCCCCTCTTTCAAGGCGTCTCTCCCGTAAACGCCGGTCGATTCGGATAGCGAGTTGCATGGTTTCGTCCAAAGACTGAGGTACAGGGTGATTCACAAAAATGTCCTTAATGGCGTCAGATAGGCCCAACCGGAATTGACCACACAGGGCAGGGTCATTCCACCGAGAGTCCACAGCCCACCGACGGAATTCGGAACAATACTCTTTGGCCTGCCGGCGACCCTGTCGCAAGGAACGCAGTTTGGCATCAGCAGTGGCACCCCTATCTGGGTCATCATAAAGAATTTCCATAGCTGAAAAAAAACACATTGACCGATTGCCGTGCTGGGTCCTGAGGTGACAGGCCGAATGCCCAGGACTGTGGGTCCCCTTGCAGGAGGGAGATGACCAGGCCCACACGTTGTTCTTGGGAGCCAGAGGAGTGTGGGCGGAGTTGAAAATAAAGTTTGCAGGCATCCCGAAAGTTGGAAAACTTGCTTCTGTCCCCAGTGAACTTATCGGGGAGTGGGATCTTGGGTTCCACAGGATGGACGGCCGGTGCCCCCAAAGGGACTGGGTTGATAGGAGTTGGACGGTTCTCCTGGGCCGCCACTCGATGAGCCAGGTGCTCAACAGCCGCAGTCAAGGCCTGCACCTGCTCCAAAATTTGGTCCATAGTTCTGGCCTGTTATACTGTCAGGGACCGCTGGACACCCTTCTCTCGTGAGCCAACAATCCCCAATCTCCACCGCCTCTTGTGCCTATAGACAAGCCCCCGCTTGCTGGAGACACGGGTTATGCCTCTCCAGACTCGGTTGCCCCCAGGTCTTACTGGCGCAAAGATTGCTGGCTTACGATAAAGACGGATGAACTGCGGGGTATCCCAAATCAGGATTTCATGCACCAAAGTCTGTAAACGTCAAAACCAAGGGGCAAGGCAAAGAGTAGTCGGGACTGGCAAGGGTCAAGGCCGGGTGATCACAGAAGCGCGGTATCCAAGGGGTTAAGCAGAAACGAAGTCAGACAGGCAGAAGGTCGGTTCAGGCAGCGAGCAGGAGTAGTCAAGGACGAAGCCGGATCAAACACACTAAGACGAGATTCAGAAGCACACCCAAGCTAGTAAATGGCTATAACAGGCACTGGTGGTTCGGGTGGGAAAATATTTAAATGGTGACTGACCAATGGGAAGGGGAATGTGCTGATTGGTGCAACACACGATCTCACCCCTGATAGGAGAAACTCCAGGGACTGGACCGCCCTGGCCAGTCAGGCTGTCCATTCCCTGACCTTCCCAGAGCAGAGGATTCCTGGGTCAGGATTGGTCCTTTTAAATCTGCCCCCGGCGAATGCGCTGGGAGCAGCGCCGCCGGGGGACATAAAGGGAACGTGCTAGCTTGCGGGCATGTGCACGGCCGTCGGCTGCCGGTGCGCCCGACGCTGGAGGGGCGGCTGCCTGGGCGCGGCCGCCGGAGGGCCCGCGCCACCAGTGAGCGTGCGGAGGCACCGCGGGACAGACTCCCAGGTAAGTTCCTTACAAGCTTAATAAAGCAGCTAATGCTGATCAACGCTTATGTTGTATACCAGATAGGGTGCAAGGTGCAGCTTTGGGGTGCCCTGCGGCCTGGTTTATTGAAAGAAGTCAAAAACAAGTGCAAACTGAAGTTGCTTAATAAAGCAGCTGATGCTGATCAACGCTTATGTTGTATAACAGATAGGGTTCAAGGTGCAGCTTTGGGGTGCCCTGCGGCCTGGTTTATTGAAAGCAGTCAAAAACAAGTGCAAACTGAAGTAGCTTAATAAAGCAGCTGATGCTGATCAACGCTTATGTTGTAGACCAGATAGGGTGCAAGGTGCAGCTTTGGGGTGCCCTGCGGCCTGGTTTATTAAAAGCAGTCAAAAACAAGTGCAAACTGAAGTAGCTTAATAAAGCAGCTGATGCTGATCAACGCTTATGTTGTATAACAGATAGGGTGCAAGGTGCAGCTTTGGGGTGCCCTGCGGCCTGGTTTATTAAAAGCAGTCAAAAACAAGTGCAAACTGAAGTAGCTTAATAAAGCAGCTGATGCTGATCAACGCTTATGTTGTATAACAGATAGGGTGCAAGGTGCAGCTTTGGGGTGCCCTGCCGCCTGGTTAATTGAAAGCAGTCAAAAAGGAAGTGCAAACTGAAGTAGCTTAATAAAGCAGCTGATGCTGATCAACGCTTATGTTGTATACCAGATAGGGTGCAAGGTGCAGCTTTGGGGTGCCCTGCGGCCTGGTTTATTAAAAGCAGTCAAAAACAAGTGCAAACTGAAGTAGCTTAATAAAGCAGCTAATGCTGATCAACGCTTATGTTGTATACCAGATAGGGTGCAAGGTGCAGCTTTGGGGTGCCCTGCGGCCTGGTTTATTAAAAGCAGTCAAAAACAAGTGCAAACTGAAGTAGCTTAATAAAGCAGCTAATGCTGATCAACGCTTATGTTGTATACCAGATAGGGTGCAAGGTGCAGCTTTGGGGTGCCCTGCGGCCTGGTTTATTGAAAGAAGTCAAAAACAAGTGCAAGGTGCAAGGTGCAGCTTTGGGGTGCCCTGCGGCCTGGTTTATTAAAAGCAGTCAAAAACAAGTGCAAACTGAAGTAGCTTAATAAAGCAGCTAATGCTGATCAACGCTTATGTTGTATAACAGATAGGGTGCAAGGTGCAGCTTTGGGGTGCCCTGCGGCCTGGTTTATAAAAAGCAGTCAAAAACAAGTGCAAACTGAAGTAGCTTAATAAAGCAGCTAATGCTGATCAACGCTTATGTTGTATACCAGATAGGGTGCAAGGTGCAGCTTTGGGGTGCCCTGCGGCCTGGTTTATTGAAAGAAGTCAAAAACAAGTGCAAGGTGCAAGGTGCAGCTTTGGGGTGCCCTGCGGCCTGGTTTATTAAATGCAGTCAAAAACAAGTGCAAACTGAAGTAGCTTAATAAAGCAGCTAATGCTGATCAACGCTTATGTTGTATAACAGATAGGGTGCAAGGTGCAGCTTTGGGGTGCCCTGGGCCCTGGTGTAATGACAGCAGTCAGAAACCAATGCAAAATTAAATAACTTAGTACAGCTGAGGCTGAAACACGCTTATTTTGTATAACAGACGGGGTGCTCGTTGCAATTTTGGGATACCCCATGCACAGGTTTAATGTCAGCAGACAGAAAGCAATGCAAAATTAAATAACTTAGTACAGCTCAGGCTGAAGCACGCTTATTTTGTATAACATATGGGGTGCTAGGTGCAATTTTGGGATACCCCAGGCACAGGTTTAATGTCAGCAGACAGGAAGCAATGCAAAATTAAATAACTTAGTACAGCTCAGGCTGAAACACGCTTATTTAGTATAACAGACGGGGTGCTAGGTGCCCATTTGGGATACCCCAGGCACAGGTTTAATGTCAGCAGACAGAAAGCAATGCAAAATGAAATAACTTAGTACAGCTGAGGCTGAAGCACGCTTATTTTGTATAACAGATGGGGTACTAGGTGCAATTTTGGGATACCCCAGGCACAGGTTTAATGTCAGCAGGCAGAAAGCAATGCAAAAGTAAATAACTTAGTACAGCTCAGGCTGAAGCACGCTTATTTTGTATAACAGATGGGGTGCTAGGTGCAATTTTGGGATACCCCAGGCACAGGTTTAATGTCAGCAGACAGGAAGCAATGCAAAATTAAATAACTTAGTACAGCTCAGGCTGAAACACGCTTATTTAGTATAACAGACGGGGTGCTCGTTGCAATTTTGGGATACCCCATGCACAGGTTTAATGTCAGCAGACAGGAAGCAATGCAAAATTAAATAACTTAGTACAGCTCAGGCTGAAACACGCTTATTTTGTATAACAGACGGGGTGCTCGTTGCAATTTTGGGATACCCCATGCACAGGTTTAATGTCAGCAGACAGAAAGCAATGCAAAATTAAATAACTTAGTACAGCTCAGGCTGAAGCACGCTTATTTTGTATAACATATGGGGTGCTAGGTGCAATTTTGGGATACCCCAGGCACAGGTTTAATGTCAGCAGACAGGAAGCAATGCAAAATTAAATAACTTAGTACAGCTCAGGCTGAAACACGCTTATTTAGTATAACAGACGGGGTGCTAGGTGCCCATTTGGGATACCCCAGGCACAGGTTTAATGTCAGCAGACAGAAAGCAATGCAAAATGAAATAACTTAGTACAGCTGAGGCTGAAGCACGCTTATTTTGTATAACAGATGGGGTACTAGGTGCAATTTTGGGATACCCCAGGCACAGGTTTAATGTCAGCAGGCAGAAAGCAATGCAAAATTAAATAACTTAGTACAGCTCAGGCTGAAGCACGCTTATTTTGTATAACAGATGGGGTGCTAGGTGCAATTTTTGGATACCCCAGGCACAGGTTTAATGTCAGCAGACAGGAAGCAATGCAAAATTAAATAACTTAGTACAGCTCAGGCTGAAACACGCTTATTTAGTAAACACAGACGGGGTGCTAGGTGCACATTTGGATTACCCCAGGCACAGGTTTAATGTCAGCAGACAGAAAGCAATGCAAAATTAAATAACTTAGTACAGCTCAGGCTGAAGCACGCTTATTTAGTATAACAGACGGGGTGCTAGGTGCACATTTGGGATACCCCAGACACAGGTTCAATGTCAGCAGACAGCAAGCAATGCAAAATTAAATAACTTAGTACAGCTCAGGCTGAAGCCCGCCTATTTAGTATAACAGATGGGGTGCTCGGGGCAGGTGTGGGATTTGGTTTAAAAGATAGGGTCACCTGCTGAAATGGAATGCCCATGTGGGCTGGGGTTTGTACAGCAGACAAACAAAATTAAACTAATTGAGATATAATAAATGTTAAATGTGCCACTGCCAACATGGTATGCACAGTGGCCAGGAATTTAAAGCTGATCTGGCAAATGAATTGAAATGAAAATAAAAAAAGCTTTCTTTCCCTGTCACTTGCTCTGCTGTCCCTGCCTCCGATTTTTAACTATCTTTCCATATCTTTCCCTGGCTCTCCCTGGAACTCTGTGGGTCCCTGTGGGTCTTCTCTCCCTACCTATCTCTAACTCTGTCCCTGTCTGTAAGGAGCTGTGCTCTGGCCGCAATAGAACGCTGAAATGCTCACAAGCAAGATGGCCGCCACTTTATATAGTCACCGGGCTTCCTGGCTGCTGATAGGCTGCATGTGAGTGTCCCATCATACCTTGCCCCAGGGTACATGTCTGGACATGTGCCGTCCACCATCTTAGAATGCCTGTTATTGAAATGAATGGAGTTGAAAGGAAAACTTCGGTCGATCGAATCGCAGGGAAATTCGGATTCGTTCAGAATCGAATTTTTCATGAAATTCGGAACGAATCCGGGTTTGTCCGGATCGATTCGCTCATCTCTAGTTATGGGTATACAAAAATTGATAATGTCTGCACATTCAAGACATACATTTAAAATCAATTAAAAAACAAGCTGAGCCACCGGACATAACAATAATCAGCTCTCTATACTAAACTATATAATTGTAAACTATATAATTGTTCCCCTCCTACAGTTAATCCACATATATAAAAAATTCTAACAAAAATGTGCAAAATACTCAAATACACGTATCCATCCCTAATTAAAAAATACATCAAGGGTCCACAGACGGCCCACTATAAAGTGCCTAGTGCATAGAAAATAAATCAGTCCAAAAAAGTGCTAAGTGCTATGTGCAATATGAAAAGTAAATATCACATGATATGCAGTGCTAAACTAATCAACTTCCATAAATCAGCTGTGAATGACACAATAAAGTGCTGTGCAAAAAGAGTCACCAAGCTGTAAATTTAAGGGTAAGTGTAAGAGGGGACTAGTAATGAAAAAAATGTCTGGAACACAAGCACCAGGGAACGTTGCGCTGTTCCACGCACGTGCCCAGCGCGCAAGCGCACTCCCTTGCAGTAGGAGGCGTCCACGCGCCGGAGCGCCCGGCGTGATGTCCGCACCCCGCGTAGTCCCTGCAAATTAACTGGGGGCAGATGAGGCATCACACCCCATTGGAATACAGCAACTGGTAGAAGGAGGAATGTTAGTTAAGGAATTATATACAAACATAAAATCAATGTGCAAAAAAGAAGGATAATGGCTCAAATCTGTACATATGCTGATCATCTACAGTTATAAACTGGCCATTGGTTCCTATTTTTTACTGCATGAGTGAGTATGCATTTCTTAACCTCTCACTATTCCTTATCTCTCAAAGATGGAAAGATGGAATGAGACAATTATTTACACATGCTAATCATATTGAATCTAACCATTGGTTCTTATTATTTACTACTCAAACCAGCAAGCATTTCTGAGTATCTAAGCATTCCTTATCTGTCAAAGATGATAATGCTATGTCATATACTGTAAGCTCAAGGATAGGAAGAGGGAAAGGGGAGGAAGGGCTGTATATACATATATATATACACACACTGGTGAAGGTAAGTATAATGAGGGGCATCCCTCTTGGTCAATCCATACGTATAAGATTTTCAAAGCAACCGTGTCTCAAGGTGCCATGATTCTTTTGCTGGTACTCAGTCATCAATGATGTTCAATATGCAGGGCGGTCTGATGCGGTGGAAGGCTAAAGGGGAACTTGACAGCATAACATTAAATGCTCTTCTAAGTGCAATCTTCCTGGTAACAGAGTACACTTTCTCCTAAGGTTGTGGTAGCTCACCGAGTTGCTTGTTTAATTATCCTTCTCGGATATCCATGTGTAATGAACCGGGCTCCCATGTTTTTCGCTTCCTCTTTTAAGTCTTTCTCATTTTCTCATTTTCTCATTTAAGCATTTCTTCTTGCCCTTAGTAGTTGACCGGTAGGAATACCTTGTTTGAGTCTTCTTTGATGGAAAGTTCCATAATGGAGTAAACTGTTGGTAGCAGTTTCCTTCCGGTAGAGCCTGGTTCGGATTCCGCCACCCTTTTCAAGGTTTATTTCAAGATCCAAGAAGATAACCAAATTATAAAATATCTGGATAGCCGGGCTGTTTCGTCCAGGGTGGGGTAAAGCTAGAGGGCTTTTTCAAAGTAATTCTGTCCTGTTCAGTGGTTTCCTGTTCCTCCAATAGGCTCATAAGATCATCCATTACTCTGCCTTCAGCTTCTCCTCAATTTGGGTGGTGGGTTAAAGAAATATTTCTTCAATGACAACGTCTGTGGTGTATTAATTAGGGATGGATACTCGTATTTGAGTATTTTGAACATTTTTGTTATAATTTTTATATAGGTGGATTAACTGTAGGAGGGGAACAATTATATAGTTTACATGAGAGCGGATTATTGTTATGTCCGGTGGCTCAGCTTGTTTTTTAATTGATTTTAAATGTATGTCTTGAATGTGCAGACATTATCAATTTTGGTATACCCATAACCAATAAAGGGTTATTTTACATTATTTTGAAAGTGCGGCTGGGTGTTTTTGTGTGCTCCATTTGGGACTAGTCTGGTTGCCCCGACTACAAGTGTATATCATGATCCCCGCTTTTAGTGCGGGGGGAGTCACATCTAGCCAGCACCCACCTATATTTGTCTAAGAGTGGTGCAGAGTATTCCTTCTCTTGTATTTTACTTTAAAATTAGTTTATTGATCACCAAGTACTTGCATACAAGGAATAAATCTTGACCTGTAAAAAAGTGGGTATGCTAGACAGATTATTTAATGCAATAAGTTAATATATTAATGCATTTGAGTTTAAATGAGTTTAATTGTTCAGTAATTATCTACAGTATAATTTTAGAAACATAACACTATTGATGAATGAACTTTTCAAAAGTTCAGTCAGCTGGTTCAATGAGAGGCACCGTATTTAAAGACTAGGCAGAGGGACATGGACCTGGCAATAGCTGGCAAGCCTTCAAAAAATAATCCCATTTTTATGGGGGTATTAACAGAACTGACTTTTTGGAAACTAAAGAAGTTATGGTGGTTTATAAGTCTTTAAAATGATCACATTTTTATTAGGGGTAGCAAAAGGATTGGCATCCTGGAAAGTGGAAGAGCATCCTGGAAGAGGAATCGATGGTTGTTTACAAGGCCTCAATCAATTACCTAATTTTTACTGGGGGTACTAGCAGTATTGGTTTCCTGGAAAGTTAAAAAGGGAATTTCAGTTGTCCCATGCAGCTTTGTAATGCCACTCCAGGTGCCTATGTAGAACCGTAGTTCCTAGATTTGTGCCCTGGCCACAGCTACATTTCTGCTTGCAGGTCCTGCACTGTGCCAGGTTTTGGTCCTCTGTGAAGGTACAAAAGAATTGGCACACTGCACCGTGCCATAAAGCAATAAATCTAGCATTTCTACCACCATCACCAATGACACCCGACTTTACTCCTCCTCTGGCAGGCTTTTTTCTGGAGTCTGCAAAAGTAGCAGCAGTGTCTCCATCACCTGCTTTTGAGCAGACCATACCAGCTGGTTCAGCTCTTTATCGCTGCCAGTGCCACAACTATGGTCCGGCTCTGATGATGCCGCCTCTGTGTTGTTGCAAATTTTTAACAAAAATGAAGCACCACCAAAATTCTTGGCTGTCTGATGACAAGAAATTATGTGATTTTGTTAATGGAATATCAGAGCAGCGCACACCCCAAATGACAGAATGACACGGGCCAGCAAAAGAAGAACGTGTATCTCCAAAGAACTTGGAGGCCTGGCAATAACAATATTATGTGATTTATTTTTATAGTTTCAATATTTCTATTGAGTTTTAACACGGAAAATTTACTCCCACATTTCAGGAGGACATTAGAAGTCAAACAATAATTGGCATTTCTAAAACTAGAAATAACTATCTGTAGCTAGTGAGTTATAGTAAGTACAATACAATAAGTACAATATGTGGTCTTCCTTTGTCCTTGTCATTCTGATTATATTATGTACATCAATGGATATAATGTAATACATAATTATAAACTTAACATAGGATATGCTTACCTATTAGATAATATTTCTTTGGGTGTTGAAAAAGCCTAATTAGAATGGTGAAACATGTCCACCTGTCTTATTGGAAAATCTAATCTAAGCATATTTGGCCTGATGCAGAGCCTCCTCGTTCAGCTATCCTGTGTGTTTTCCCGTGGTTTTTGAGCTGTGATCGGGTCAGGAAAGGGTGCTACGTTGCGTTTGTGTGCGTGTATGCGCTCAGGTGTTTCTGCAGGCGCCTTTCCGATTGACGGCTCGCAAGAGGCTGAACTCTTGTGGACTGGCCGTTGATTGGTCCATTTTTTAATTGATTCAGAGCCTTGATTTCCGATTGAAACAAGCCCAATTTAACGAGGGTGTCGACGCTTCACTTACGGGCAGTCTTAGCAGCCGTATTTGATCTTTGTGACTTGGAAATGCATTCTGCTGTGCGTGAGCATCAAAGGCGTCAGCTATGCGGCCTGGTTCTTTTGAGCATGGCAGAAACCAGGCTGCACCGAACACGTCTGGACATCGATGGCATGCCCGCCTTAACCGTATTTCTCTCCAGGACTTGTATAGGCAGCTGCGGCCATGGTTAGCCCGCACCACAAGGAAGGGGCAAGCAATTGCAGGTATGACCAAATTGGTTGGTTGCCTGCAGTTTTTGGCGAATGGCTCGTTCCAGAGACTGGGTGCCTTCTCCGTGGGGATGTCCCAGTCTACGCTGAGCCGCAGCCTTACCAAGTTTTTGGATGGCATGGCTACCCTGACACCAAAATATATATTTTTCCCTGACACAGCAGAAGCCTGGAATGCGGTTAAGTTGTGCTTTTATAATATAGCCGACATGCCAACGTATGTGTTTAAAAATAGTTGTTGCCCTCCAGCATGATTTTTCTGATTGGTCTGTGTCTGTACCCCACTAATCTGTTATAGACTCCAATGAAACTGTAGAAGTTAACCCTCACTTACTTACCAGTATTTCCTCCTATGGCTTTGTTTGTGATTCACCACTATACCTTTCTGTCCTGGCCCTCTTAGCTATGTTTCATCCCAGAGTCATTGTACAGGAGTGTGCTGGGTGGATGTGCGTGTTGCCTCATCAGAACTGGGCTTTGCCCTGACACTGACATAGCTAACCTATTGTCCCTGTTCACTAATGCTGGAATGCTAAACAGCACATTATTGAGCCTCTTCCCCTTAGGCCTCTGTCTGTTGTTCCCTGTTCTTAGCAGTTTAAAGTAACCTAACATGCCGCATTTGTAAGTAGCATGTAAGGTACTTGTGGCTCTTCCTTAGTAGCATGATGGTACTTGTTTAGATACACTTTAGATGTTTGTTGTTTAGGTTTCTCTGTCTCGGCTAGTTATGGGGCCTGCCACTACATATGTGGCAAAGGGGCCCATTTGTCATGTGTTTTTTGTATTATGGTGTGTGCTTATTTTTTGTATCTTTTTTGGCAGGTGATTCTGGCTATCCATTGCTCCCCTGGTTACTCACCCCCATCCTCCACCCATCCTCGCAGGCCCAGGAGTGGTATAACACTGCACATAGTAGGATTCGCTCAGTGGTGGAACGTGCCTTTGGCTTGTTGAAGATGCACTTCCGTTGTCTGGACCAGACTGGGGGTGCCTGGCAGTATGAGCCCGCCAAGGTCCTCCAAATAATTGTTGCGCGTGGGGTCCTGCACAACCTCGCCATCCGTAGCCGGGTTCCCAGATACAGTGACCTGGCTGAGGACGCTTTAGTCATTTCAGAAGATGTAACACCTCCCTACTCTGGAACACAAAGTGGTTTGCCACAGGCGATCCGTTCCCAGCTTGTGGACAATGTTTTTGCTTTATTTTCATGCATTTTAGGCAATGTGTGCCTTTTTTTATTTTGTGTGATCCCCACAAAAAAAAAAAAGGGACAAACATTGTGGAAAAATGTTTAGGCTGTTAATGTGGGGTTGTGGAAGAGCATGTGTTTGGGGTTACGGTAGTCTTGTGTCCTGCTCCCCAGAATCAATACATAAACACACGCCTTCAGTGGTAGGTAGAGTAGGAGGTTGAAGTTGATGGATGGGGTTGCTGCATTTTAGCGGCAATATGAGCAAGGCTCTGATTCATTAACTGCCATTGCTGTACCATTTCCGCCATATGCCTGCTTTGTTGTCTTGTTTCTGCAAGCAGGCCGGACACATTTAGATTCCAAACCTCTTGTTGTGACATAGAGGTGATTTGTGAACACACTGTCTCATTAAACCTCTGTGTGTTAGCTGCAAACTCCACTTTTTCTTGGTGCCTTGCTTCCTCCATTATCTGCAGATGTCTCCTCTGGATGATATGGCGACGTTGCTGGGTTCCCCCACTGGCACGGGTGGGTGCGTCTGGTACTGATTAAGTGGCTACAGGTGGCTGGCTGGGCGCAGAGTCTGTTGTGCGGCCAAAGTCCATGGCAGCAGAGGTTTGTGCCCCTGAGGTATGGGTAGTGAACATCAGGGGCTGCACTTGCTGGGGCTGGTGTGTTGAATGTTGTCCCACTGGGTCTGGTGGCCTTGGCTGCAGCAGACTTGTGTCCTCCTCCTCCAAATCCCGAATTACTTCAATAATGGGTGGGCTGGGTAGGGTCTGCCAAGAAAGGTAGCAGGTAGTGAGGCCACTATTTTAACTTAAATGTAGGCAAGTGCTATTTCATTTGGGCGGGTGAATATAGGTCAACACATGCTCTTCTGCTGGTGTTAGGAGGATTTTAGTAGGGATACCACCCCCTGTCTGCAGGCTGGGGAAGAGTAAAGCACACCTAATAAGTGTTACATACTGCTACAAAGCAGGCTGTCCATTCAGTTACACTTTAAATGGGCTTTACCTCTGCTGGCGGCGCATGTCCATTTCTTTTTTCCCATAATATTTAAGGTCCCCAAATTTACGTTTAATTTGCTCAACATCCCTCCTCACAGAACCAACACTATTCACTTGCCGGCAAATCTTATCCCACATCTCCTGCTTGGCCTGCTTTGGGGTTGACTTGGAATAACGCCCAAATAGGGCATCATAGTGCTCACAAACACCAGTGGCTACAGCCATGCTTTGCACATCACAGAAATGGGCTGTAAGTGAGCCACGTCGCAGCTGGCGCCCACATGGGTGTGTGGTGTCACCGGCAGCAGACGACATTGATGGCTGGCTGTCTGGGGAGTAGTTTCAGATTCTTGGGCTGATGGGTGACTGTGAAGGACTGTGGGGGGTGCTATGTGAGAATGGCAGGGTGCCTGTTGAGCTGGCACCTGTGGAGCTCTCTAGTGACCCCGTGCTGATGGTACTTGGGGACACAAAGTGTCGAGGAGGAGGGGTGGTTGGGCTGGGTGGGCTAGTGGTTTTGGCCCTACGCTTACCCTTTGGGGTGTGGCTGGATTTAGCCACATGCTTTCTGGGTGGAGGAGGTGGAGGCTGCTGGGTTGCTCGAGCTTGGTGTCCCTTGTGAGCCCTGGATGATTTAGCAGGTAGGGGCGACTGGGCCAAGGGCTCCTTGCTACTGCGTTTGATCCCAGCAGCCTGTTTGGCTGGCTTATCCCCCCCTTTGACTATGTCCGTCCCGGCTCCTGTGCCTGCTCTTGTGTGGTTGTTCCTGATGTCTCTCTGTGCGGCGAGCATGTTGCTCTGGGCTTTTTAGGGTCTTACGGCTCCCTTTTGGTCTGGGCATAGTGATATGGTAACCAACACAGAGCTGAGTGCATTGACCGTGTGGGCGTCTTCTGCAGCGTGTGTGGCTGCGTGCGCGCGTGCACGCACGCCACCGCGGGGGAGCGTCATAACCACACCCGGAAGATACAGAAATATGTCGCCAGCCATCTACACAGAGGAGCAGGACAAAATCATAATGGATGTGAGTAGGCGAGCGTGCGTTTATGTGCGAGCACAAGCCGCTAAACAAAAAATAGCTATGGCAGGGCAAGAGTAGTGAGGACCAACTGACTTGTTAAACTAAACTACTAGCCCAGCTTGGTTTTAAACATGTGCAAAGCAGCACACTAGCCTAGAGGCAGATAGACTAAGTAGGCCCATGTGAGTCGGAATGAGGGTCAGAAACTTGCTTTAGATAGGGCATGAGACTTTGTCATCTATTTGTGTGACTAATGCTGTACCATTGTGTTTATTCAAAACAGATGATGCTGAGAAACCGTTACGATTTCCTGCCGTGCGATTTCGATAAGAGGACGTTGGCACTGGCGGGGGTGGACTTGATTGCCAGGATTTCGGGAACCACCTATACCTTCACACAGATCGCCCAACACTGGTCTGACTTGAAGAGGAGGCATAGGCCCCGGGTGAGGCGGTACTTTTCCAAGCACTTTCCAGGTAAGTCTTGCTACTTGACATGCAATAATCACACTGCCCTTGCCTAGGCCTGTGTTTATGATTGTGTTTATATTGCAGCGCATGAATGGAATATGCGGTTCCGCCCCACCTGGACAAGAGCCCGCAGCCCAGTGTTGGGAGGTACTGGTGAAGGTATAGGTGGTGCCCCGCCAGTGCCAACGCCCACCCCCTCCTCTGCCAGTGACATTGAGGAACCATTGGACCTGAGGATACAGGGTGGGGGGGAATCGCACGGCAGGGAGTCAATACAGACACAGCAGCAACCTGACTCCGGTAAGACTCTCAAACCTCCAGATACATGCAAACAAGACATATACTAATGTGCACTATTGTTGTTTGTAGATTATGGCGTCACAGGCCCATCCCAAAGAATAGTGGAGGAAGCTGGGCAAGCTGAAGAGGTGCTTGGGGAAGGTGAGTGATTTGATGCATAGAAGCCTAACCTAATCTAACATTCAGGAGGCACAAAGAGTCAATAATATCCTTGTGTTTTTGATACAAACAGCTTCACAGCCGGACGTTCTGGTGGACCCAGGGAGGAGGCTGAGCTCCAGACGCCCTGTTGGCCGCAAGCCTTGTAAGTTTTTTTCAATATATAACACGTATTTTAAACTCCTGGGCCCAAAAAAAAAAGAATGGATCTAAGACACAGTAATTAAATAACTTAGGGCCACATTACCCCTAAAAATGGCCCAAAACAAAACCCATAGATAAGCAAGAAATACTTACAAGGCAAAACTGATGATGTTTTTCGTTCACAGATCAAAGAAAAGGGCCCAATTGAAGACCCAGAAGACCCTCCTGGGTGGCTTGGCAACATTTTAATGTTTGAATTCATTTTAAGATTTTAAAGTTTCTATAAAAAAAAAAAAAGTGTGGGGTGTCCTCTTTCCTGGCACTGTACATTCTCACAACATGAACATACACTTACATATCCCAAAAGATAAGTATATGGGACAAGGAATAGGAAGAAAAAGAAGAAAAAGAAAGAGAACAGATTAAGGTAAGCATTAAATACAGGGAAGAAGAAAAAAGGAGAACAGATTAAGGTAAGCATTAAACACAGGGAGGAGGAGGAAGAAGAAGAAGGATATTATTTGAAGGTAAGTTTTGGTGTTGCTAAAAGTGTCAGTTTGTTGTATGGTGAAAGCTTGAGGGAGGACTAGGGATGTTCGCTTGCGTGGACCCAGATTGTCAACAGGAAATCCATGGAAATGTAAGTATACATGGAAAAACAATCGGAATCAGGGTGAAAACGGAAACAGATGGAAAGAAGCTACGTTTGGAAACGCATTAAAAAGGAGCCAAAAACGGAACCCACGACCACACGGAAAGCACCCGAGAGGGGAAAAACACTTCCCGAATGAAGACACATAAATGGATCAGTAACGGAGCTCTCCCGATGGCGGCTCTGAATCACATTTGAACCCTGAGACAAACGGAATGAAAACGGGACTTCAGAGAAACGGAACAAAATAAGGTCAGATCGGGGGAGGCTCTGCATCAGGCCAATTATCTGAACTGTATAATACCAACATGGAAGAGTTGTATAATTGTCACTTTTTCACATTTCTCCAGGTGAGTATGCTTTTTCATGATTATATGAGAATAAAATGAAATTATTAGAGATGAGCGAACTTTTGAAAAATTTGATTAGACTGATTCGCCGAATTTTCCGACAAAAATTGCTTTGACTCGAATTTATTTGCGACTAATCGCTATTAAAAATTTCTGAGCTTCCTAGAGCCTCAATAGGGTTGTAAACCATTCTGCCTTGCTGTAACACGCATAGGATGCGTGCTGGGTTAGTGAAATAATACTGTAAATAATTATCACATGCAGATCAGAGGCATCGTTAATAGAATCGCAGAGCGGCACAATTGCAGAGAGTTGAGGTGGCATCACTATGAGGGGCCCCTATAGTGCCTGAAAAACACACCCTGGAGCTGGCAGCAGCAGGAGCCCAAAAATTAGATTAATCACACCCTGGAGTTGCAAGCAGCAGCAGCAGCAGGAGCCCAAACATTGCTTTGAAGAAACACTGGAGTTGGCTGCAGGAGCCCAAAAATTGGATGAATCCCACCCTGGAGTTGCAAGCAGCAGCAGCAGCAGGAGAACAAACATTGCTTTAAAGAGACACTGAAGTTGGCAGCAGGAGCCCAAAAATTGGATGAATCACACCCTGGAGTTGCAAGCAGCAGAAGGAGCCCAAACATTACTTTAAAGAGACACTGGAGTTGGCTTCAGGAGCCAAAAATTGGATGAATCACACCCTGGAGTTGCAAGCAGCAGCAGCAGGAGCCCAAACATTGCTTGAAAGAGACACTGGAGTTGGCAGCAGGAGCCCAAAAATTGGATGAATCACACCCTGGAGTTGCAAGCAGCTGCAGCAGCAACAGCAGCAGCCCAAACATCGCTTGAAAGAGACACTGGAGTTGGCAGAAGGAGCCCAAAAATTGGATGAATCACACCCTGGAGTTGCAAGCAGCAGCAGCAGCAGCCCAAACATAGCTTGAAAGAGACACTGGAGTTGGCAGCAGGAGCCCAAAAATTGGATGAATCACACCCTGGAGTTGCAAGCAGCAGCAGGAGCACAAACATAGCTTGAAAGAGACACTGGAGTTGGCAGAAGGAGCCCGAAAATTGGATGAATCGCACCCTGGAGTTGCAAGCAGCAGCAGCAGGAGCCCAAACATTACTTTAAAGAGACACTGGAGTTGGGTTCAGGAGCACAAAAATTGGATGAATCACACCCTGGAGTTGCAAGCAGCAGCAGCAGCCCAAACGTAGCTTGAAAGAGACACTGGAGTTGAGTTCAGGAGCTCAAAAATTGGATGAATCACACCCTGGAATTGCAAGCAGCAGCAGCAGGAGCCCAAACATTGCTTTAAAGAGACACTGAAGTTGGCAGCAGGAGCCCAAAAATTGGATGAATCACACCCTGGAGTTGCAAGCAGCAGCAGGAGCACAAACATAGCTTGAAAGAGACACTGGAGTTGGCAGCAGGAGCCCGAAAATTGGATGAATCGCACCCTGGAGTTGCAAGCAGCAGCAGCAGGAGCCCAAACATTACTTTAAAGAGACACTGGAGTTGGCTTCAGGAGCACAAAAATTGGATGAATCACACCCTGGAGTTGCAAGCAGCAGCAGGAGCACAAACATTGCTTTAAAGAGACACTGGAGTTGGCAGCAGGAGCCCAAAAAATGGATGAATCACACCCTGGAGTTGCAAGCAGCTGCAGCAGCAACAGCAGCAGCCCAAACATCGCTTGAAAGAGACACTGGAGTTGGCAGAAGGAGCCCAAAAATTGGATGAATCACACCCTGGAGTTGCAGGCAGCAGCAGCAGCAGCCCAAACATAGCTTGAAAGAGACACTGGAGTTGGCAGCAGGAGCCCAAAAATTGGATGAATCACACCCTGGAGTTGCAAGCAGCAGCAGCAGCAGCCCAAACATAGCTTGAAAGAGACACTGGAGTTGGCAGCAGGAGCCCAAAAATTGGATGAATCACACCCTGGAGTTGCAAGCAGCAGCAGGAGCACAAACATAGCTTGAAAGAGACACTGGAGTTGGCAGAAGGAGCCTGAAAATTGGATGAATCGCACCCTGGAGTTGCAAGCAGCAGCAGCAGGAGCCCAAACATTACTTTAAAGAGACACTGGAGTTGGGTTCAGGAGCACAAAAATTGGATGAATCACACCCTGGAGTTGCAAGCAGCAGCAGCAGCCCAAACGTAGCTTGAAAGAGACACTGGAGTTGAGTTCAGGAGCTCAAAAATTGGATGAATCACACCCTGGAATTGCAAGCAGCAGCAGCAGGAGCCCAAACATTGCTTTAAAGAGACACTGAAGTTGGCAGCAGGAGCCCAAAAATTGGATGAATCACACCCTGGAGTTGCAAGCAGCAGCAGGAGCACAAACATAGCTTGAAAGAGACACTGGAGTTGGCAGCAGGAGCCCGAAAATTGGATGAATCGCACCCTGGAGTTGCAAGCAGCAGCAGCAGCAGGAGCCCAAACATTACTTTAAAGAGACACTGGAGTTGGCTTCAGGAGCACAAAAATTGGATGAATCACACCCTGGAGTTGCAAGCAGCAGCAGGAGCACAAACATTGCTTTAAAGAGACACTGGAGTTGGGTTCAGGAGCACAAAAATTGGATGAATCACACCCTGGAGTTGCAAGCAGCAGCAGCAGCAGCAGCCCAAGCGTAGCTTGAAAGAGACACTGGAGTTGAGTTCAGGAGCTCAAAAATTGGATGAATCACACCCTGGAATTGCAAGCAGCAGCAGCAGGAGCCCAAACATTACTTTAAAGAGACACTGGAGTTGGCTTCAGGAGCACAAAAATTGGATGAATCAAACCCTGGAGTTGCAAGCAGCAGCAGGAGCACAAACATTGCTTTAAAGAGACACTGGAGTTGGGTTCAGGAGCCCAAAAATTGGATGAATCACACCCTGGAGTTGCAAGCAGCAGCAGCAGGAGCCCAAACATTACTTTAAAGAGACACTGGAGTTGGCAGCAGGAGCACAAAAATTGGATGAATCACACCCTGGAGTTGCAAGCAGCAGCAGCAGCAGGAGCCCAAACAAAGCTTGAAAGAGACACTGGAGTTGGCAGCAGGAGCCCAAAAATTGGATGAATCACACCCTGGAGTTGCAAGCAGGAGCACAAACATTGCTTTAAAGAGACACTGGAGTTGGCTTCAGGAGCCCAAAAATTGGATGAATCACACCCTGGAGTTGCAAGCAGCAGCAGCAGGAGCCCAAACATAGCTTGAAAGAGACACTGGGGTTGGCAGCAGGAGCCCAAAAATTGGATGAATCACACCTGGAGTTGGCAGCAGCATAAGCAGGAGCAGGAGCCCAAACATTGCTTGAAAGACACCCTGGAGTTGGCAGCAGCAGGAGGCCAAAAATTGGTTGGAAGGCACACCCTGAAGTTGGCATCAGCAAAAATTGGCCTAAAGACATAAATATGTTTTGCACCATTTGGAAAGTGTAAAACGTGGCACCATGCTGAATCTACTCGCATGCATCAGACATTGGTGGGTGGAAATCCTGGCTGATCCATCCCTGATTCATTTTGACAAATGTGAGTCTCTCCACATTTTTAGTTGACAGACGAGTTCTCCTCGCCGTAACTATGGCCCCCGCCGCACTAAACACCCGCTCAGATGGCACGCTACTTACCAGGCAGGACAGCTTTTCCAGGGCAAACTCTGCTAGTTGCGGCCACAAGCCAAGTTTGGCTGCCCAGAAGTCCAGCGGATCCTCAAGGTGTGTTGGCATGGTCATGTCAAGGTATGACATGACCTGCTGGTTCAGGTCCTGCTCCAGGTCTTCCTGCTGCTCACGAGTAGCCTCACTATGCGGGTGTAGAAAGCTACTCCCATGCTCTTGTTGCTGACTCTGTAAGTGGCTGCTTGGAAGTGGTGAGTTAAAGCAGGATCTCCTGTGGTAAGTTTTGGGAAACTGAGCTCATTGGGTAAGTAAAATATAGTAAACTGTGTTTGTTTTATTTTTGTGAATCAGTGTGTTAATGCTGGCACAAATTTAAACCAAAGAAAAAAAAAAAAAGTTTTTTGTTTTTTTTTCTCTCTTTCCTGGATTCCTGCTGAGGCCTAATTGAGGCCTAATTGAAGCAGGTGTGTTATAAGGCCACACACACAGCTCTTGTAGCTTGCTCTTGTTGCTGACTCTGTAAGTGGCTGCTTGGAAGTGGTGAGTTGAAGCAGGAGTTAAAAGAAGAAGTTACAAGCAGAAGTTCGGAAGCTGTAAGTATCTGGCTTTGATTTCATATTGTTATTTTAAGTGTTGTAAATTCTACACTTGGTGTTCCCACAAATTCATACAATGGGTTCCATGCCTAACAATGCTGTTCAGTGTACATCTTGTGCTATGTATGCACTTCTTGATCAATCGGTCGATGGTGAATATATATGCCCCGGATGCCTGCGAATCTCTGATTTGGAAGCCGTGATTCACGATCTAAATAAGCGATTGGCAACACTGAGAGAAATTGTTATCATGCAAAAGAGTCTGGATCTCACTGATCTGGCACTACATGGCTCAGGGTCAGGGGAGGGTGGTAGTATGGGGGGAGAGGAAAAGCAGGAAAATGAGGCAGCTAGCTGGATAACAGTTAGAAGGCGGGGTAGGGGTAAAAGTTACAGGGAGGCTAGCCCTGAACAGGCACCTCCAAACAAGTTTGCCCGGTTGGCAGATGAGGAGGATGTTAGCTCAGGAATGGCAGAGCTGCAGCAAGACACATCTGTCGGCTCCAGTAAGGAAGGGAGGGGAAATGGGAGAACAGGGCAGGCAAGACAGGTGCTGGTAGTGGGTGACTCTATTATTAGGGGAACAGACAGGGCAATCTGTCACAAAGACCGGGATTGCCGAACAGTGTGTTGCCTTCCTGGGGCAAGAGTACAGCATGTAGCGGAGCGGGCTGACAGATTGTTGGGAGGGGCTGGCGTGAACCCAGCGGTCATGGTGCATATTGGCACTAATGACATAGGAAGAAGTAGGTGGAAGGTCCTAAAAAATGATTTCAGGGACTTAGGCCGTAAGCTTAAGGCAAGGACCTCAACTGTAGTATTCTCAGAAATACTACCAGTACCAAGAGCCACACCAGAAAGGCAGCGGGAGATTAGAGATGTAAACAGGTGGCTCAAAAATTTAGAGTAAAAAGGAGGGGTTTGGGTTCTTAGAGAACTGGGCCGACTTCACAGTGGGCTACAGGTTCTTTGGCAGGGATGGGTTGCACCTTAATGGGGAGGGTGCATCTGTTCTGGGGGAGAGGATGGCTAAAAGGTTAGAGGAGTGTCTAAACTGAGCATTGGGGGGGAGGGTAAAAGCTATTACAAAGGGGAAGTTAGGAAAGAAAGTGACAGTGGGTGTAGACATGAAACTGGGGGTGGAGAGGGGGGAGGGGTTACCACATCTAGCAGGAATAAGGGCAATATACAAAATTATCAAAATTGTCATAAGCATTTGAAATGCATGCTTACAAATGCTAGAAGCTTGACTAATAAAATGGATGAACTAGAACTGATAATAACAGAAGAACAATATGATATAGTGGGGGTAACAGAGACCTGGCTGGATGAAAGCTATGACTGGGCAGTAAATTTACAGGGATACTGTGTGTTTAGGAGGGACCGTAACAAACGCAAAGGGGGTGGAGTCTGCTTAATTGTAAAATCCTCTCTACAGCCTGCTCTGCGGGAGGATATATGTGAGGGGAATGACCATGTGGAGTCGGTATGGGTAGAAATACATGGAGGGAGAAACAAAAATAAAATACTGATGGGGGTTTGCTATAAACCTCCAGATATATCCGAATCCATAGAAAATATGATGCTAAGGCAAATAGATATAGCCGCTAAACTAAATGAAGTAGTGATTATGGGGGACTTTAACTACCCAGATATAGACTGGGATGCTGAAACATGTGTTTCGCAGAAAAGTAATAGTTTTTTATCTAAAACAAAAGATGGCTACCTTTCCCAACAAGTACAAGCTCCAACAAGGGGGAAAGCCATATTGGACCTAATACTAACCAATGTACCAGACAAAGTAATAAAGGTACAGGTTGGGGGACACCTTGGAAGCAGTGATCATAATATCATTAATTTCCAATTAGCAGTCACTAGGGTGCCTTATCAAGGAGTCACAAAAACGCGGGACTTCAAAAAGGCAAAGTTTGACCAACTTAGAGATGCCCTACACTGCATTGACTGGGAAAATGTCCTTAAGAACAAAAGCATGGACGCTAAATGGGATACTTTCAAAGGAATACTTAATTTTCAGTGTGACAGATATATACCTTACAGGAATAAAACTATTAGACACACATGTAAACCGATGTGGCTAAATAAAAAGGTTAAGGGGGCAATAAACAACAAAAAAAAGGCATTTAAACGTTTCAAGCAGGAAGGGACAGCGGAAGCGTTAAAAAACTATAAAGAAGAAAATAAACAATGTAAACAACAGATAAGGGCAGCTAAGCTGGAGACAGAAAGACTGGTCGCGAAAGAGAGTAAAACTAACCCCAAATTATTCTTTAGCTACATAAACCGTAAAAGGTACAAACCTGAGGGTGTGGGCCCCCTGAAAAGCAAGGATGGGACCCCTATAGAGGGAAATGAGGAGAAAGCTAATTTGCTTAACAACTTCTTTGCTTCTATATTCACAAAAGAATTTGACATGCCCAGTGAAATGCAGGGGAATAACCGAAACCCTCCATTAAATGTCACTGGTCTAACCAAGGAAGAAGTCCGGCACCGTCTCAAGCAGATGAAAATCGATAAATCACCGGGACCAGATGACATACATCCTCGTGTTTTAAGGGAGTTATGTACAGTAATAGACAAGCCGTTATTTCTAATATTTGTGGATTCCATAACTACAGGGTTTGTTCCGATGGATTGGCGCTTGGCAAATGTGGTGCCAATATTCAAAAAGGGATCTAGGGGGGAACCTGGGAACTACAGACCGGTAAGCTTAACATCTGTGGTGGGCAAGCTGTTTGAAGGTTTCTTAAGGGATACTATCCTGGAGCACCTTGGGGAAAATGACCTTATTACTCCATATCAGCATGGATTTATGAGGAATCGCTCCTGCCAGACAAACCTGATCAGCTTTTATGAGGAGGTAAGTTCAAGATTGGATCAGGGGGAGTCATTGGATATCATATATCTTGACTTTTCTAAAGCATTTGATACTGTGCCACATAAAAGGCTGGTACAAAAGATGAGAATGCTTGGACTGGGGGAAAACGTGTGCAGATGGGTGGGAAATTGGCTTAGTGATCGGAAGCAGAGGGTGGTTATCAATGGTACACACTCAGATTGGGTCACTGTTACTAGTGGAGTACCACAAGGGTCAGTTCTGGGACCAGTTCTCTTCAATATATATATAAATGACATTGGGTATGGATTAAACAGTAAAGTCTCAATCTTTGCAGATGATACTAAGCTGAGTAAAGTAATTAAAACAAAGGAGGACAACAGGCAACTACAAACAGATTTAGATAAATTGGAAGCATGGGCAGTTAAATGACAAATGAAGTTTAACACAGATAAATGTAAGGTTATGCACATGGGAAGGAGAAATCTGTGTCATGATTACACACTAAATAAAGAAACACTTGGTAAAACAACAATGGAAAAGGACCTAGGGGTTTTAGTTGACAATAAGCTCAACTGTAGTAATCAATGCCAGGCAGCTGCTGCCAAGGCAAACAGGATCATGGGGTGCATCAGGAGGGGCATAGGTGCTCATGACCAGAGCATCATTTTACCCCTGTACAAGTCACTGGTCAGACCCCATATGGAATACTGTGTACAGTTCTGGGCACCTGTGCTTAAGAAGGACATATCAGAACTGGAGCACGTTCAAAGAAGGGCAACAAAGTTAATAAAAGGAGTGCGGGGGCTAGAGTACCCGGAAAGATTGTCCAAGTTAGGCTTATTTAGTCTAGAAAAAAGACGATTGAGGGGTGATCTAATAACTATGTATAAATATATTCGGGGTCAATACAAGGATCTGTCCCACAATCTATTTATACCGCGGAGTGTAACCATAACCCGGGGGCATCCACTAAGGTTAGAGGAAAGGTGCTTTCTCCACCGACATAGGAGGGGATTCTTCTCTGTAAGAGCAGTGAGACTATGGAACTCGCTGCCAGAGGAGGTAGTAATGAGGGATACATTAAAAATGTTCAAAAGTGGCCTTGATGCCTTCCTGGCATGTAATAACATTTCCGGCTATGGCTACTAGACCACTGGAAGGAGTTAAACAGGCTGAACTGGATGGACTAAAGTCTTTATTCAGCCTTACATACTATGTTACTATGTTACTATATTAGCGACTGAAGACTGAGGCTGCTGCTGATGGAGCTGCTGCTGCTGCCCCTGCCAACCCCCCCCCAGCAGGCATGGCAGTGGAAGGTGAGCGCAGAGGTCCCCCCGAGTCAGACCTGCGAGAGTATGGACCATGGCGCAGATAGGCATTGGCCAACTGACTACGTAGAATGTCTTTGAAGTAGTTCAGTTTGTCCTCCCTCTAGGCGGGTTTAAAAAATGCCCCCATTTTGTGCCGGAAGCGAGGGTCCAATAAGGTGGAGAGCCAGAAGTCATTCCGCTGACAAATGGAAACAATTCTGGGGTCACTACGTAAGCACGTGAGCATGCTTCCTGCCATTTGCGCAAGTGACTCGGAGGGACTACCTGTCTCCATCTCCACTGCATACTGCCACGGTGTGTCCGGGTCCTCTGTCTCGCCTTCCTCAAAACCCTCTAGCTCCTCTGGCTGCTCCTGCTCCTCCTCTCCTGTCCGCTGACTAGATAAACCAGCCATTTCGCCAAGCCTAAACTGTGCTTCACTGGGCCACTCCTCCTCCTCCTCCTCCTCCTCCTCCAGTTCAGCTCCAACGGGGTTCATGTGGCCGTAAGATGTAAACGCCATGTCTCCAGTGCCCTGACCAGCCATGGTTTCCAACATGTGCTGTAGTACATGAAGCAGTGGAATCACGTCGTTCATCCCGTAATCCTGCCGACTGACAAATAAAGTGGCTTTCTCAAAGGGCCTGAGCAAACGGCAGGTGTCACGTATGAGCTGCCACTGGTTGACATTTAAGTTACACAGGGGAGTTTCCCTATCCGCTTGGATCATCAGGAAATCTGTGATGGCTTTTCTCTGTTCATATAATCGGTCCAACATGTGAAGGGTGGAATTCCAACATCGCAAATCAGACTATGTTGGGGGATACCGTTCTGACATTGTAGCTCAAGAAGGGTGTGTTTGGCGGTGTATGAGTGGCTGAAGTGCATGCAAAGTTTCCTGGAAGTTGTTAGGATGTCTTGCATATGGGGGGAACACTTCAGAAACTGCTTGACAACCAGATTGAAGACGTGAGCCATGCAGGGGGCATGGATCATCCTTCCTTGGCGCAGCGCAGACAAAATGTTCTTCCCATTGTCGGTAACCATGGTTCCCATTTTAAGTTTTCTTGGAGTAAGCCATGTTTGGATTTCCTGATGAATAATTTAAGCAGTTCCTCCCCTGTGTGACTCCGTTCGCCAAGACAAACCATGTGAAGCACAGCGTGACACCTCCATGCCCTGCACACATGGTAGACTGGAGGGGCACTGAGACTAGAGCCTACAGTGGAGGGTGAGGAGATGGCGGAGGATGAGGAGGCCGAGTTGCACGGTGTCACAGGCCCAATGGGCAGGGAGCGCGGAGTCCGAAGCGGCGTGACCTGTCCAAGTTGCTGCTGCTGCTGCAAAGAGACCACATAAACGACATGTACTGTCCCTGACCGTAATTACAGCTCCAGACGTCGGCGCTGCCATGCACTTTGCTACACACCGACAGGCTCAAGGACTGGCCCACCTTCTGTTCAACAAAAGTGTGCAGCGCTGGTACTGCCTTCTTGGCAAAGAAATGACGGCTTGGGACTCTCCACCTCGGCTCGGCACAAGCCATCAGTACTCTGAAAGGTTCAGAGTCCACCACCTGAAAAGGGAGCGACTGCAGCACCAGCAACTTGGACAGGAGCACATTCAGCTTCTGCGCCGTAGGATGAGTGGGCGCATACTGCTGTCTCTTGGACATGGCTTCGCTGATGGATTGCTGGCGGGATGCATGACTTGGAGGAGCAGGAGCGACAGAGGATGGGTATGATGCACAGCTGCCTTCAGCTGAGGTGCTGGAGCCTTGGCTGGCAGAAATTGGGAGCGGCGTACCACTTGGTGAGGAAGCAGGCTGGACCACCTCTTCGGAGCCTCGGTTCTCCCAGGCCGCTTTATGGTGCCGCATCATATGTTGATGCAGGGCTGTTGTGCCAACATCTGGGCCCTGGCCATGCTTCACCTTCTGCCTACATATCTTACATGTGGCCATGTTACCCTCCTGCGGATGCTTCAGGAAAAACTGCCACACTGCCGAGTAGCTACTTTTCCCACCAACAGGCCTCACTGATTCGCTGCTACTGTCGCCAACTCCAGGAACCCCTGCTCCACTACCTCCCGATAAGGTAGCCTGCCGTGCAGCAGGTGCTCTACCCCGGCCCCGTTTGGCTCCAGGCGAATGCAAAATTAATTAACTTAGTAAAGCTGAGGCTGAAACACGCTTATTTTGTATAACAGATAGGGTGCTAGCTGCAAGTTTGGGATACCCTGCGCCCTGGGGTAATGACAGCAGTCAGAAACCAATGCAAAATTAAATAACTTAGTAAAGCTGAGGCTGAAACACGCTTATTTTGTATAACAGATAGGATGCTAGCTGCAAGTTTGGGATACCCTGCGGCCTGGTGTAATGACAGCAGTCAGAAACCAATGCAAATTTAAATAACTTAGTACAGCTGAGGCTGAAACACGCTTATTTTGTATAACAGATCGGGTGCTAGCTGCAAGTTTGGGATACCCTGCGCCCTGGTGTAATGACAGCAGACAGAAACCAATGCAAAATAAATAACTTAGTACAGCTGAGGCTGAAGCACGCTTCTTTTGTATAACAGATCGGGTGCTAGCTGCAAGTTTGGGATACCCTGCGCCCTGGTGTAATGACAGACAGAAACCAATGCAAAATTAAATAACTTAGTACAGCTGAGGCTGAAGCACGCTTATTTTGTATAACAGATCGGGTGCTAGGTGCAGATGTGGGATTTTGTATAAAAAATAGGGTCACATGCTGAAATGGAATGCCCATGTGGGCTGGGGTTTTTTACAGCAGACCAAAAAAATTTAAACTAATTAAGCTATAAGAAATCTTAAATGTGCCACTGCCAACATGGGATGCACAGTGGCCAGGAATTTTGTACAGCACAAAACACAGCAATTTAAAACTGATCTGGCAAATGAAATGAAATGAAAATAAAAAAAGCTTTCTTTCCCTGTCACTTTATCTGCCGTCCCTGCCTGGATCGTTCCCAATTTTTCACTATCTTTCCCTATCTTTCCCTGGCTCTCCCTGGCACTCTGTGGGTCTCCCTGTCTCTCTGTTACTCTCTGTCCCTGTCTGTAGCAGCTCAGCAAGCTCCGTTGTCTGTGCACTGCAAGTCTCAAATGCGCACAAGCAAGATGGCCGCCGCTTTATATAGCGCTGTGACGTCACCGGGGCTCCTGGCTGCTGATAGGCTGCATGTGACCTTTCCATGATAACTTGCCCCAGGGGATATGTCCAGACATGTCCATCCACCATTTTACAATGCCTGTAATTGAAGTAAATGGAGTTTAAAGGAAAACTTCGATCGATCGAATCGCGGGGAAATTCGGATTCGTTCAGAATCGAATTTGTAATGAAATTCGGAACTAATCCGGGTTTGTCCGGATCGATTCGCTCATCTCTAGATCTCTAGTTGGGTGATTTTCATTCAGTATTTCCTGTTGCTGTATGTTTATTTTTTGCAATTTTGCCCTTTTTAAGAATTCCCCCCTCTTCTGTCTGATTGCCTGTAGTAGTTGTATATAATTTCTCATAGTATGTTTTGAAAATGTTACACATTTGTTCAGGGTTGTGGGTGTGCATTCCAGCCTTGAGCTTATGTTTAGAATCTTTGCCCTGGTTTTACAGGGTTTTGTCATAGATGTCAACATTTTACCTGCTTTGTTTCCCCATCTAAATATCTATTTGTGCAGTGTTATAGCTGTGTTGATGCCTGCTCCTTGAGCAAAGTTTCTAATAGATGTTTTGCCTCTTCATAATTTTACTTATTGGCTTGCTTATTTTCCCTTTGATATTTCCTATAAGCTTGTATCATCCCCAAATCCATTGGCCAATATGCTATGTTTCCTGGTTGCATATGCTATTATATGTCCTCAAAATGTTTGAGGCTTCGGAAAAAGTTGTGCGACTCCTACATGTTCAATGTTATCATCAAGGACATGTTTGCAGAGTAGCTTGAGAAACTTACTAAATTTTTCTGAGTGGTATAGATTATCTGGGAACCTCCAGTTTACTCTAGGTTTTGCAATAGAGAGTGTGAGATAGATAGGGCTTCTTGACAATTCTTGTTTCTCCACTATGGGTATCAGGGAAGCTGATACCAAGGAATAATCTATTCTAGTGTGCATTCCATGTAGTCTACAGTAAAATGTGAAATCTTTATCAGGTGTTGTAGTCTCCAAGGGTCTACTGGTTCTAGTCTATTGAATAATGATTTAAGTGTTTTGTTGTATCCCTCGGTTCTGGTGTTGTGGGTATATGTAGGTATCCTGAACTAGGTTGAAATCCCCTCCTATTAGAATTAATGTTTGTTTCCCCATTCATGTAGTTTGTGCAGTATACCTGCAAGAAATTTTGTCTGGCATTAGGTGCCTACACATTGACTAAACAGTACAATTTCCCATCAATATTAACTTTCATGATTGAATATCTACCCTCTCCATCCACTACACTATCTTGTACCGTTTATCATAAGTTTCTATGGAAAAGGATAGCTACTTCACAATGCTTTTTGTTAAATGATGTGGTGTAGCAGTCTTGACTCATCAATTGAAAAGTCCTGAAATAGGAACAACGGGTTGGTATCATATGTTAGATCTGTTTTTTCCTGAAAGCATCTAGAAGGTTTTGTTTGTCCTGATAATCCAGCACTTGATTGGAATATGATTGGATGGGGTCTGGCATTTCTTTTATTCTAGTAGGGCCCAGCCCTACTGGGGCTTATGGGTTGCATGGCTAACTACAGCCAGGCAAATATGAGATGAAGTAACTCTTGTTGTTGTTTGGCAGTCTCTGGTACTCCTATCAGGTGCAAATTAGTATGCCTACTGCAGTTTTCTAGGTCATCTAATTTGTCTAATATGTGCTGGTTTGTAGTTTCCTGTGCTGCAGTTACATCTTGGACTTCTCTCAAGGAGTCCTCCACATCTGAAATTCTTTGTTCAGTTTCAATAATTTTTTGGTTGTGGTCTGCAATTTGGCATGTGTCTAGAGATGTCTGGATGCCCTTTAATTTTTGATCAATTTAAAGTGGACCAAAGCCCAGAATAGTTAAAAGTTTTGTTCCTTTCCCCAGCAGCATCCCAATCAGGGCTGCCCCTCTGTGTGAAAGAGCAGCGGCTCTGACTGCCGCATCTCCTGCCTCCCCCTAACATGCACACTGCTAGAGGGAAGCGGGGAAGGCGCCTGCCAAAGCTGCTGCTTTTAGACGCGCCATGGGACCAGAATAAGGTGAGTTGGCTACGGCGATCTGGGGGGGTTTCACACAGCGGGGCACCCTAATCGGGGTGCCCCCGGGGGAAAGGACAAAAACCCAGGATAACCAAAATCCTGGGTTTTGGTCCACTTTAAGGCATAATGATTGATGTAATATCCTGTGCAAATATGTGGGCTGATGGTGGTGATGAGGGGTCTTTGTCATTCAAAGTAGGGGTACACGACCAGTGTTCCCTTTAAAGTGTGTGCGCATGGCCCCTCCGTTCAGCCCCCCCTGCTGCCCACACATGATCGCCATCCACAGGGCCGCTACTGTTGCTCTTCAGAGTCGGTGCTGCTTCCTCTGCCAGACACCCCCTGGCCTCCTTCGGACAAGGTCTGTGTGCCAGAGGAGGAGGAGGGGGACATGACACCGCTGCTCCCAGAAAGTTTTCCATCCATATCCACTGGGAATCATGGCAGAGGGCCGCGGGTCGGCCACCAGGCAGCAGGTAGCTGGCAACTTTGTTTTTGTGGGAGCCTGTCTCAGTTCAGGACAATGTCAGTCTTGCCATATTCCAGATGGTGCAGCCCCTGCATCTCCTTCCTGCTGTCCTGCATCTTCTTCCTGCAGTTGGTTTACTGGAGGTGGCATCCTGGCTTCCTCAGCAGTTCTCCTCAGATCCTTGCCTGAAGATCTTCTCCTCGGTAAGCAGCCGATAATCAAGATGGCGCCACCCAATTGCACCTCCGGCCATTGCATTTTCTTTAAAGGGGGTGGTCTACCCAAGGTTGGTTCCCCCTTGACTTGTTTCTGACCTGGGAAGTTATAGCTGTGGAGAGGGTTATGAATAAACTTAGGGACCAATTAGCATAAGACACTCCCAACTATGTGACTAGTCAATAAAGTCAGTATTAAGTACTGTTGAAATCATACATGGTATAAAATGTCTTTTTAATGACATAAAAGGGGGATTTTTGCATTGATAATTCCTCTGATGTCCATTTCCTCTGATGTCCATTTAAATGTGTATGAGCGCGCATACTTCTGTCTGATTTAATGCTATTTTTCCTTGTGTTTTAGGAAAGCGCCTTTTTATTTTTTACTTTTGAGTAGAGCATTTTTTGGTCTTTTTAGCCCCCTTATATTAAGACTAACATCGGTCTCTCCACATAGTGGCTTGTGACACTGCCCCCAATAATATCATCAACACCTATCTCACCTAGACAAAATCTTCCCTGCCGTAGGCATCAGATGCAAGTCCCCATAATAAGCCCCATATTATGCACAAAAGGTTTCATACATTAGTAGATTTGATTATGAAAATGCAGAGGTCCCAAGCAAGGCTCCCCCAGCCCCCCCCCCCCCCAAACCAACCTGTGCATATACAGGAAGTGGCCCACTGCAGACACCATCTTGGCCACAAAAGGGTTTCATAAAAATGTTAATTTGATTGTCCCCAGTTCAAAAATGAGACTGCAGCCATAACATTGTCCACAAAAGGTTTTATACATCAGATTCTAATTTGATGATTAAAAAAATCAAATAGCTCTGGCAGGGCTCCCCTAAGCCAAACATCGTATCAGTGAAGCGGAGGTGCACCATGCTCTTCTGCACCTCTGGAGCCACAGGTGACATGCTGGCCTCCTGACCCTGTAAACTAGGTCCCTAGTGATGGGCTAAACCCGAATTTGGGGGAACAAAAATGGCTGTAAAATCAAGGTAGTAAGGGCTGCAAATCGAAGGGAACCAGGGTGATTGCCCTGCACATTATGGGCTGAGGAAAGTACTCAAACAATAACAGAAAACTAAAAAAGTAAACAAATATCTACATAAATGAAATCAAAACCAAATATTAGTTAAACCCAAAAAATTTAAGAAATACATAGATACATAAATAACAAAAACATAATATTAGTTTCTTTAAGAGTATTGGAGGCCAAATGGGGGGCAACTGGGTGATTGTTTTCCTCTTCTTTTCCTCTTCTTTTCTATCTTCTTTTCTTAGTCCTCTTCCTTTTCTATATACCTCCCCTGCGCGGGATGGCAGTATAATGATGTATGTCTTACAAAACTGTATAGTTGAAAATTCAATAAAATATATTATATATATACCGTATTCTTCGCCCTATAAGACGCACCTAGGATTTGGGAGAGGAAAATTGGAAAAAAAATATTTTAAACCAAAAACACACTATTGCAGACAGTGTGGCATTCCCCTATCCCATTCCCATAGGCCGTGTGGGATGCCCCCATTCCATAGACAGTGTAGCATCCCCCCATCCCATTCCCCGTATACCCAGTGTGGCATCCCTCCATCCCATTCCCCATATATGCAGTGTGGAATCCCCCCATCCCATTCCCCATATAGGCAGTGTGGCATCCCCCCATGCCATTCCCCATATAGGCAGTGTGGCATTCTCCCCCCTCCCATTCCCCATATACCCAGTGTGGCATCCCCCCTCCCATTCCCATATAGGCAGTGTGCACCCCATTATCATAAGCAGTGTGGCATTCCCCCCTCCTATTCCCCATATAGGCAGTGTGCCCCCCCATTCCTATAGGCAGTGTGGCATCCCCTCCCCCCATTATCATAAGCTGTGTGGCATCCCCCTCCCACCATTCCCATTGGCTTTGTGGCATCCCCCTCCCCCCATTCCCATAGGCAGTGTGGCATCCCCCTCCCGCCATTCCCATAGGCAGTGTGGCACCCCCCCTTCCCCCATTCCCATTGGCAGTGTGGCATCCCCCTCCCCCCATTTCCATTGGCTTTGTGGCATCCCCCTCCTCCCATTCCCATAGGCAGTGCGGCATCCTCCTCCCCCCATTCCCATAGGTAGTGTGGCATCCCCCTCCCCCCATTCCCTTTGGCAGTGTTGCATCCCCCTCCCCCCATTCCCATTGGCAGTGTGGCATCCCCCTCCCCCCATTCCCATTGGCTGTGTGGCATCCCCCTCCCCCCATTAGTATAGGCTGTATGTCATCCCCCTCTCCCCCCATTAGTGTAGGCTGTATGGCATCCCCCTCTCCCCCCATTGGCAGTGTGGCATCCCCCTCTCCCCCCATTAGTGTAGGCTGTATGGCATCCCCCTCTCCCCCCATTGGCAGTGTGGCATTCCCCTCTCCCCCCATTAGTGTAGGCTGTATGGCATCCCCCTCTCCCACCATTGGCAGTGTGGCATCCCCCTCTCCCCCATTAGTGTAGGCTGTATGGCATCCCCCTCTCTCCCCATTGGCAGTGTGGCATTCCCCTCTCCCCCCATTAGTGTAGGCTGTATGGCAATTCCCCCCCCCCCCTTTTGGCAGTCGGCATAAGTAGAAAAAAAAAAAATAGAACTCACCTGTCCGCTGACATCGCTCCGTGAATCGGGTGGGCGTGGCCTGCGCTGCATCAGCGTCGCCGCAGGCTACGCCCACCCAATTCACGGAGCCGGCCGTAAGAAGCAGCGGCGTCCCGGCCCCGCCGCTGCAATCGCTGTCTTTTACCGGCAGCGATGACAGCGGCGGGGCCAGAGACAGCGCCCGCCGCTCCTCCACCTGCTGCCTCTTCCTGAGCACACGCGAGCACCCAGGTCAGGGCAGCGGGTGGGCGTGGCCTGCACCGAGTCAGTGCAGCCCACGCCCACCTGCTGGACTGACCTGGGTGCTCGCGTGTGACCTGACAGGAAGAGGCAGCAGATGGCGGAGCGGCGGGCGCTGTCTCTGGCGCTGTCATCGCTGCCGGTAAAAGACATAGATTGCAGCGGCGGGGCCGGGACACAGCCCGCCGCTCCTCTGGCCTCTCGCAGTGTGACAGGCAATGCGGGAGCGCCGGGAAAGGGTGAGTTGTTTAAATTTTTTTTTTTTTTTTTTTTACAATCGCCCGATAAGGCGCACAGACATTTTCCCCCCACTTTTGGGGAAAAATAAGTGCATCTTATGGGGTGAAAAAAGCGGTGTGTGTATATATATATATATATATATATATATATATATATATATATATATTTAATAATATTAACATTAATAAATATATACATAAATAAATACATAAATCAATGTGGCAGAGGTTCGGGGAGAGAGGAGGAGATATTGAAAAAGACACAGGAGGTAGATGCGGTAGAGGCAGGGGAGGTAGCCAAAACTTTAAGCACTCACTCAGGTGCTGGCATAGCCAAGTCCCACGGGATCCATGCCTTGTTCATCTTAACAAATGGAGTGCATGACCACGTTGACGGTTGATATGTGGATCCTTCTGTCGATGCTGAACACACATTCTGATGGGTCATTTGCCGCAGGGCAGGCCCACACCTCCAAGGCTTAGAGGGCAAGCTCTGCCCAGGTGTACAATTTAGCAACCAGAAATTGATTGGACAGAAGCCATCGCTCAGTACCAGGAGATGATTTGACAGGTAGACATCCACCATACAAGTCAGTCTGCCTCCTGGTACTACAGGTGGTGGTGGAATAAGCTTCTCTACATTGTGGCCATGCTCGCTCTCCTCTGTGAGGTGGTGCTGGGGCCCCTGCTGCATTGGCGACTTTCTGCTCCTCCTCCTCTGCCTCGTGCTACCAAATTCAGCTAGGAACTCTGCCACTAGTGCATCCACCAGAATTTACTTGTACTCTCTAATTTTTTGATCCCACTATAGTGCGGGTATCAAGGAGGGGATTTTGTCCTTATAGCGGGGATCCAGCAGGGTAATCAGCAATGGTGACTATGTAGGCCACTCTGCAGTCATTGTGCAGGCACTGGAGCATGTAGTAGCTCATGTGAGACAGGCTGCCCTGAGTCAAGGAGAAGCTGTCCTAAGTGTCAGGGGTCTCCTGTACCTCCTCCAGCTCCTCCCTCGAGCCACACTCCATCAACACCCATGAGCTGTGCTGGGTGCCACTCTGCTGTGAGAGAAAGTCATCCTCCTCCTCCCCCTTCTCCTCCTCTGAATATTTCAAAACTGTCCACTGGCTGGACAGTGGTGTACCTGGCCACTGTTGGCTCTGAAACTCACCCTGTGAGCCACATGTGCCTTCCCCTGATGCATGAGAAATGATCCTTCCTTCTTCTCTTCTGCCTCCATCACATCCTCCATCCTAAAGGGTCTAAAGGGTTTTTTCCAGCAGGCAAAGGATGAAGATGGTAGTGCTGACGATGGTGTTGTCAGAGCTGACCATTTTGGTGGTGTCCTGGAAGCACTGCAGCACCGCACAGGCTCATGGGTACATGGGTACATGGGCACAACTTTAGCTTTCTCTCCAAAGTTTATGGGATGGAAAGCTGAAGGCTTCCCTGGGATGGTGTGGACTGGCATGATGGTGGTGGTGTGGCTGGTGCTAGTGCTGGTGGTGCTCACTTTGGGGGAAAACAGGTGGCCTTGTCATTGGGAAGGTGGTGGTAGCGGCTGAGTCAACCAAAGCAGGAGAGAGTTGCTTCCATGTTTTTTAGGTGTCTCTGCCACTGTAGCTCATGTTTGGATTGCAGGTGTCTGATCATGGACGTGGCACTGAGATTATTAAGAATTTCCCCTTGTTTCAGGCACTGGTGGCACAGCTTGCAAATGACTTGTGCTCTGTGGACTGCTTGAAAAATTGCCATGCTGGTGAGATCTTTTGAGCCTGCCTTGGTGTGCTCAGTTCCTGGGCTTGGTAGGCAGTGGCAGCAATGGGTTGACTGCTGACCACTGTCATCCTTCTCCTTCTTTTGCTGGCTGCCTAGGGCTGTGTGACCACCACCTCTTCCTCCAAAATCTGATGGACTTCAGTCCACATTGGTTGTGGGACCTCATCACCCCTGGCATCCTCTTCCACCCACTCCATCTCAGCCTCAAAATTGCAGAAAGCTGCAGCAGTCAGCACTAGGGTTTAATCATCATGTGTGTCAGTGTGTCCTGTGATGGTCTGCTGGCTATGTACCCATCCATCAGCACTCCCTGGAGAAGTGGAGTGGGTGGAAGACAATCCCATGGAACTGGTACCACTGTATGCCATATAATCTATGAGTGTCTCAACCTGTTCTGGCCTCCCCACTCTGCCAGCAGTATTTGGGCCTACAATAATGTGCTCCAAACCCTGGCGCCTGCTTGAACCAGAGGAAGGTGTAGCAGGCAAGGATGAAAGATATCCTCTTCCTTCAGCACCAGCTATGTTACCAGCAGCAGCAGCACCATGGCCATGTCCCTGTCCCTTATTTGCTGCTTTCTGCATTGTAAAGACACTTGCAGTTACAGCTGCCCAAAATGGACAAATAACAAAAAACATTTACAGGAAACTGCCCCATAAGTGCCTTGAATCAGTGGCTAATCCACTAACAATTGGAATGAAAGAACACTGAAACACAAGTGTTCTGAACTATTTGTATTAAAGTGGACCATCACCCAGGGGTGATCGGCCCGGGAATCTATAAGATTCCCGGGCCGATCACCTCCCTCACCGCGGGACATCCGAGATCGGGATGTCCCGCGGTGAGGGCCCCCCCAAAACCCCAAACAAACTCACCTCCGCCGCCACCACCTCCCGCGCGCTCCTCTAGACGTGCGCGCGCCCAAGCCGGCCGTTTGTGAATGGCCGGCGCGGGCGCGCGCCCTGTCAGACCGACGTGCGGGAGGCGGCGGCGGGCGCACTGTCTTGTCCGCCGCTGTCACCCGCTTGTCCGTGGCCACGTGGGAGCGTGTTGAGGTGAGTATTGGGGGCTTTCTGGGGGGTTTTACACAGCGGGGCACCCCGATTTTAGACCATTTGGGGGTCAGTAATCTTTATTTTCAATAATTCAGGCACTTGAGTGTCAGCGCCCCTTCATACCTATAGTTCAGGGCATTTGTGTGTCAGTGCTCTTTCATACCAATAGTTTAGGGCACTTGTGTGTCAGTGCTCTTTAAAGTGGACCAACACCCAGGATTTTGACTATCCTGGGTTTTGGTCCCTGAAGTGGAAAGCAGTGACACAAAAGTGTCCTGAACTATTGGTAATAAAGATTACTAGCCCCAAGTGGCCTGAACAATTGGTAAGAAAGCGCACTCACCCACGGGTGCCCTGAACTATTGGTTCTAGATATTACTGACCCTCAAGTGGTCTGAAGATGACTGACCCCCATATGGCCTGAACAACTGATATTAAAGAGCACTGACACACAAGTGCCCTGAACTATTGGTATGAAAGGGTTACGAAATGTAAAATCATAGATTGTGTTTGGTCTGGCCATGCAGTGGTAGTTCTTCAATTAGAGGGTCTGTAGTCTTAACCTAATAGTTACAAATGAAGACTCACCAAGGCAATGTTGGGCATCATGGGAATTAAGGAGGATATTGAAAAATATTTTGTATGGGACAAAGTGGAGGACACAAGTCCTATATTAGGGTAAAGTTTCTACAGATCGCTGCAAGGATTAAAAACAAGCAAGATTGAGGTCAATACTAGATTTTTGAATGAATTAATTAAGGAGAATAAGAGACAGCCTGAGGTAAGTCTTGTTCGGCAGATAGAAGCTTTGCAGATGGACGTTCAGAAACAAGGGTCAGAGAGAGGATTAGAATGGAATCAAGTGAGATTCTATGTGACTAAAGATAAGCCAGTGGAGGTGTTGGCAAGATATATGGTTCAACGAAAGAATATTCTTTCTTTCCTTAAAATGAAGAAAGATGATAGCTCTTTGACCCAAAATACAGACAAATTCATCAAGGAATTTGTTACATTTTATTCCTTTCTGTATGCAAAGCCTTCAGAGGTTGATCAGGATATATTGCAGTCATGCTTGGGGGAGGAAATCTGCCTCTCAAAAGGATTTAATGGACAAATATATTTTGGTAGAGAAGGTTATTTGTACTATTTATGATGTGCTCTTGGGTAGAGTCCCTGGTCTGAATGGACTATCGAATCTGTACTATAAAACAGTCCATCAATCTCTCGCACCTCAGATGTCTATATGGTTTAATAGCATTAAGAGAGGGGAACAGATTCCAGTGGAAGCCCTGCTCACCAATATAGTGGTAACACCTAATGATGGCAAAGATCCCATGGATTGAGCGTGTTGTTGCTCCATTTCTTTAGTAAACATTGATATTAAGGTTGCTAAGATCTTGGCGGGCAGTTAGAATTATTTTCTAGTGGAGGTGGTCCATCCGGACCAGGTAGGCTTTGTCCCGTGGAGGCAGGGTCCAGACCTAACACATAGGTATAACACATAAATATAATATCATTTTTGAATGGTAGATGGGATGAAGGCTGTAGGAGAGGAGGACTTTAAAACCCTTTCCTTGGACTAAGTCGTAGCAATCTTACAGAACATCGGCTTTCAGGATCGAAGAAACTTTAGGCCTCTATATTCATGCCCCAAGGCCTCAATACTAATCAGACGGAATGCCCCCTCTCCCTGGCACTGTTTGTACTGGTTATTGAACTTTGCCAACATCTGGGTTTCAAGGAAGCAAAATGTGGAAAAATGGGGCATAAATGCACTTTGTTTGCCTACAACATGCTCCTGTTTGCAACCAACCCAGAAAAGTCTATAGTTTTGATTTTGGAATAGAGCTGGAAAGAGTTTGAAAAATTCTGTTTAAAATACCCCAGGGGGAGTGAGGGTCCAGAAGATATATCTCTAATCAATATATGTAATAGAAAATGGCAAGAGTGGTGGGAGGGTGCCCAGGAGAAGCACGCTGCTTTTTTCTCTTTTTTTTTCTTTTTTCTGCTTCCCCCATTTTGGCAAGTGATAACCACCACTAAACAAAGGTGGAAGGTTGGCTGGACCTTCGGCCCGCATGTTCAACAGACAAGGGTTGGAATAGATGATATGTATAGTTCTCTGTGGCTATATAATGAAACAGGGACCATTATATAGTATTTAAGAGATTTACTAGATTCATGAGATGTACCACATGCGATTTAAGATTATTCTTACCCCTTGATTGGAGATAAGATTAGAATAAAGAACACATAAACTAGAGGGACAGGGAGCAACATTTCTGTATGCGGATCAGTATTTATAATTATTGGTGTATTTCTCCTTTTCTATTTCTTTGTTTTTGTATTTATGTGTCAAAATAAAACCGTTTGAAATTCTAAACAGCACTGACATACAAATGTCCTAAACTACTGGAATTAAAGATTACTGCCAACCAAGTGGCTTGAACAATTGATATTGAGCACTGACACACAGTGCCCTGAACTATCGGTATGAAAGAGCACTGACAAACAAGTTCACTGAAACATTAGTATTAAATATTACTGAACCCCAAGGGGCCTAAACATTCGGTATTGAAGAGCCATGACACACAAGTGCCCTGAACTATTGAAAGATTACTGACCCCCAAATGGCTTGAAAAATGGAAACTACGCAAAACCTTTTTACAGAGTACTGACACTCAAGTGTTATTACAGAGTACTGACAGCCAAGTTCTATTACAGAGTGCTGACACTCAAGTGCTTGGAGCAAGTGCTATTACAGAGTACTGACTCTCAGGGGCTAGAGAGTACTGACATGCAGGTCTTGTTATAAAGTACTGACACTCAGGTGCTATTACAGAGTTCTGACAGCCAAGTTCTATCACAGAGTGTTGACACTCAAATGCTTGAAGTAAGTGCTATTACAGAGTACTAACACTCAAGTGCTATTACAGAGTACTGACTCTCAGGTGCTATTACAGAGCGCTGACACTCAATTGCTATTACAGAGTGCTGACACTCAAGTGCTATTACAGAGTGCTGTCACTCAGGTGCTATTACAAAGTACTGACACTCAGGTGCTATTATAGAGTATTGACATTCATGTGCTATAACAAAGTACTAACGCCCAAGTGCTATTACAGAGTACTGACGCTCAAGTGCTATAACAAAGTCCTTACACCCAAGTGCTATTAAAGAGTACTGACACTCAGTTGCTGATATCCAAGTGCTGACATTCAAGTGCTATAGCAGAGTACCAACACCAAAGTGCTATAGCAGAGTTCTCATACCCAACTGCTGATTCAGAGTTCTGACACCCAAATGTTATCACAGAGCACTAACAGCCAAGTGCTATCACAGAGTACTGACACCCAAGTGTTATTACAGAGTACTAACACTCAGGTGCTATTACAGAGTACTGACACTCAAGTGCTATAACAAATACTGACACCCAAGTACTATTACAGAGTACTGACACTCAGTTGCTGATATTCAAGTGCTGACATTCAAGTTCTATAACAGAGTACCAACACCAAAGTGCTATAGCAGAGTTCTTATACCCAACTGCTGATTCCGACTTCTGACACCCAAATGCTATCACAGAGTACTAACAGCCAAGTGCTATCACAGAGTACTGACACCCAAGTGTTATTACAGAGTACTAACACTCAAGTGCTATTACAGAGTAGTGACACTCAAGTGTTATTACAGAGTACTGACACCCAACCTATTTAGCTTTTACTCCCACCGCTTTCACTGATTAAATGTGCTGAATATCTAATCCCGACTCCAGATGCTTTCCCTATACAATTGGTCTTACAAGGACAGCTGTCTTTCAGCAGCAGCACCTCTTCCTAACTAATGCAGAGTGAGCAGCAGCATGAGCGGCGTGACGTGGGTTTGCCCTACCCTACTTATCACTTCAACCCAAGCAGTTAAATACAGTAGTAATTACTGGGAGACAGGGGAAAAGGGCAGTCCAGTCAACCTCTGAGACCTTAAATGTAAAACCCCCAAAAGAATAAAAATCACTTTCAGGAAAAAAAAATTGCGGCATAACTTTCAGAAAGAAAAAAGACAAAACTCCCAAACAGGGATACAACTGTTATGCAAGTTGAAAAAAAATGTATGGTAGGAAAAATCTCTTCGGCTTCTTTCATGCTTCTCTCGTGTGTGAGATTGTCTTGCATGTGTCCCTGAATCATACAAGAAAGCAATAATTCTCTCATACAGGGTTCATTTTGCACTAAACTGAGATTATCTTGACTCCTGATAAATTGACCCTATAGTGGGAATGGACTCCTTTTAGAACTCAACTGATTAGGGTAAGTAGGAAAAGATACAGAAAATGATGCTGAATGCAAATAGGTCCCCATCCAAACTTCAAATAAATAGAGTAACAGTCTGTCACCCAATCCCATGCAGCAGTGAAAGTGTACCAGTCATTCACTCATATTCAACTGTCAATCAGGTCTATGGCTGACATTTAAATGTCTTGTTTGTAATTTTGTCTACTGTTTTTTTAAATATTTTTGCGTAAAAAACAAAAAAAAAAAATAAAAAAAAGTTTTAGACAATTGTCTCCTTTATTTTAAATAAAACATTTGTTTTATGAATGAAAACCATATTGCATGTGAAAGCCCCATTTCTCCCGATTACAACGGTACCACATATGTATCGGTAGCCTCCGCCACCTCTACTCACCTTTGATGTCCCAATCATGTCCCACAATGCTCCGATGACAGCTCTCAGGTGATCGATGGAGGAGGGCTGGGGGGGCAGGGGCATCTCACCTCCTTCAACCTTTCTCCTCCGAGCCCCCGGAGCGACTGAGACCCCACAGGATAGATCGCGGCTGCAGGTAAATGTCATTTTTTTTTTTTACAGTTAACTGTGGCAGGGGCCGAAGTGTGTGGGGGGGTGCTATTTCGGGCGCTCTCCTGAAGAGAGAAGAGCCACGGGGGGATCGGATGCCCCCCCAGGTGAAGAGAAGACCCGGCCAATTCCAACGAGGGTCAGGTGTTAGAGAATGACAAAAAACATAAGCTGTCAGTTAAAGGGTTAAAGGCCAAATGCTGCTGAAAAAAACAATATTTAATTTTACTGGAAATCCCTGGAACTTATGGTTAAGTCACAGTTAAACATATATAGCGCAAAATGTTGAAAAATGGCCTGGTAGCAGGGGGTGACAAGGACAATGTGAAAAATGTCCTCTGTGTACTGAGCATATCTGTTATTTTATAATTTGCTGGGTGTTATTAAAGAAAACATTTATCTCTAGCAACGATGTGTTTAAATTTGCAACATATTCCAAACTGTTCTGTTTAGTCTACGTATCAAAGACTGACTTGTCTATGGCAGAAATGACCAGTATAACCCCATCTGCTCTAATTCAAACCCTGCAGATAAGGAGATCACAGTCATTTGTTCCAGTAGTTAAAGGGCTACTGGTAGTGTTCTCAGCTAGGGAAGTCATTACTGCTGCTTGATTTAGCCAATGCTCCTGATAAGCTCACCTGTTACAGTGAAAGGATTCTGGGATTTGTGGTCAGAAACAGTAGCCTCGATTCAAAGACACATTCGTCCGGACTCCCGTAGCTGTCTGTGAAAGTTTTTGTGGGTGTTAGTCTTTTTTTTGCTTTTTTTCGTCCATTTTCTACTGGCACGAACGAGCGAACATAAACGTATACGCTCTTTCACTGATCCAAAGGAAATCGGAAGTTTTGCGGAAGTTCGGCACATTTTCGGATCCCAATCTGAAAATTTTCGTTCGTTTAGATAACTTCCGTAATTGCAATGGGCTGGCGATTAATTCAGAGAGCTGATTGCCGAGGGTCCACGAGCCAATAAACCCGTTGTTTTGACCTCGGAACTAGCAGGCTAGTGGTATGGATGGCTCTAGTGACTTTGAGGAGCATCAAGATTTGCTTCTCCTTGGCATTGAGATCGTCCAGAGGTCTGAGTCCAGATTGCACCGGCGGCGACGCATGGACATAAATGGCATGCATGACGTTGAGCTGTTCGAGCTCACCAGGCTTAATCGCGCTTCCCTCCATAAGTTGTATAGTGAGCTGCAGCCATGGTTAGCCCACACCACAAGGAAGGGGCAAGCAATTTCAGGTATGACGAAGATGCTTGGCTGCCTGCAATTTTTGGCAAATGGCTCGTTCCAGAGGCTTGGTGCCCTCTCCGTGGGGATCTCACAGCCTACGCTTAGCCGCGCTCTCTCCAAACTTTTGGAAGGCATGGCTACCATAACCCACAAATAGAGTATATATTTTTTCCTGATGAAATGGTAGCCAGAAACGCCATTAAGCTTGGTTTTTATAATATCGCCGACCTGCCCAACATCATGGGTGCCATTGACTGTACCCAAGTTGCCCTGGTGCCTCCTGCTGCCGGCGAGTACCTTTACAGGCAAGTTTTTTAATGTAGGCCTTTAATTTATCCCTCATTGTACTGTTTACATCATTGTAAATTATCCCTTCTTGTAATTATCCATCCTGGTTAATTATCCCTCCTTGTTAATTATCCCTCCTTTAAAAAATACCCTTCCCTTTCCTTGTTAGGATTCCCTCATTCTTATTAATGCCTAATTGAAATGTATACCTCCTTGAAATGTAACAATCATTATAATGAGTCCCTCCTTGTGACGACAAATCCTTGAAATAATTCCACCCTTTGAAAGATTCACTCCTTACAAACAGTCCCTCCTAGCCAAGAGTGCCAGTGAAAGAATGGTCCGATATTTACTTGGTCCCCAATTGACATGTGCTCCTTAGGCAAACACTTTAAATATTTTATTAAATACACACTTAACTTGTATTTTGATATTCTTGAAACAGACAAATCCTTTTTGTGTTCCATAAATCCTTCTTTCCTTGGTTCTTGGTATTTTTATGGTCACCCACGTTTGGCTTATATGGTGTTAGAAGTTAGTGTTTAACTTGTTGCCAAAGGCTTACTGATGTAATTTTCTCTCTTTTTTGTCCCAGGAACCTCAAAATGGGCCACTCACTGAATGTTCAGGCAGTGGTGGCCCCGGACATGCGGTTCCTTAGTGTCCTCGCCGGCTACCCAAGCTCATCCCATGATGCGTACATCCTTAGATGATCTGGATTGTACCGTCGGTTTGAGTCTGGGGAATTTTGGTTCCTTGGTAAATTAACAGCAATAACCTAATTTTATTATTGATGTTTGGTTAGGCTTTGAATGTTGTTGCCATGTCTGGCAATAATCTTTTTTCTATAACCTTCTTTACATGTGAAACCCCACTTGAAAGTTTGTTTTTAAACAAGCAAGCCTTGCGAAATGTTTGTCCTGCATTAGGCAAATTCTAACTTGTAATTGTGGTCAAATTAATCACTCTTCCCCACACTCGTCTGGAATTGTTCACTTAACTTTATCATACTGTCTGCCCCATCTTTGCTTAGACGCTGTTAGGCACTTACCTCGTCGCCGTCCCTGGTCCCGCGGCGCGCTGTCGGGCGGTCCCCGGCTGGTTGCTGCCCGGCGCTCCCCGGGTGTCCTGGCTCCTCAGCGCGGTTGTGGCGGTCAGGGGTCGGCGGCGCGGGATAGTGTCGGCGGCCGCGCCGCAGCCCGCTCTGCGCAGCTGCGCGGTCCCGTCGGGCTCCCTCGCTGTGCGGCGCTTCCCCCTCCCGGCGGGGGCGCGCTCGATCATCAACGTGCTCGCGCGCGCGCGCGAGCACGTCGCCTTTAGATTAATACATTTAACACCACTCTTAAACTGGACTGGGATGAAAACTGGAGACGATACTTGAGGAGATACCTTACAGCCTAGGAGGGCCCCCTCGAAACCCCCTAGGCTCTGAAGTTTCCAGACGGTTTCTTTGGGCAAAGTCTAACCATGTGGCCGGTTCCACCACAATAAAGACAGAGCCCCTCAGATAGGCGTCGTCGTCTCTCGCCTTCGGTGAGCCTGGTGGCACCTAGCTGCATGGGCTCTTCTGAAGGTTGAGCGACTAGAGCCTCAGACTTTGAAGCCGATTCGGGATGTGATCCTTTCTCTAGGCGCCTCTCCCGGAGTCGACGATCAATGCGGATGGCCAAATGCATCAATTCGTCCAGAGTCTGGGGTTCCGGGTAATTCACCAAGGTGTCCTTGATAGTGTCAGCCAGACCTAGTCGGAATTGGCCGCAGAGGGCAGGATTGTTCCAACGTGAGTCAACCGCCCAACGCCGGAATTCAGAACAGTAGTCTTCGGCTGGACGGCGTCCCTGGCGGAGGGTACGTAATTTGGCATCGGCTGAGGCCCCTTTGTCAGGATCATCATAGAGGACCTCCATTGCAGCGAAGAAACTATCCACCGATAGGCGGATTGGGTCCTGAGCTGATAAGCTAAAGGCCCAGGACTGAGGATCTCCATGCAGAAGGGAAATAATCAAGCCCACCTTTTGCTCCTGTGACCCTGAGGAAACCGGACGAAGCTGGAAGTACAGTTTACAAGAGTCCCGGAAATTGGCAAATTTTGCCCTGTCGCCATAGAATTTTTCAGGGAGTGGGATCTTGGGTTCCACAGACATTGCGGCCGGAGTCCCCTGAGAAGTGGGGACAATGGGAGTAGGACGGTTCTCCTGGGCCGCAACTCGATGAGCCAGGTGCTCCACCGCCGCTGTCAAGGCTTGCACCTGCTCCAGGATTTGGTCCATTCTTCTTCGGGCCCGTTATAATGTCAGGACTATACCAAACACCCGTCTGTCTTAAGCCAGTATCCCCCAATCTCCACCGCCGCTTCCGCCTATAGACAAGCCCCCGCTTGTAGGAGACACGGGTAATGCCTCTCCCAGTCGGTTGCCCCCAGGACTTAAAAGGCGCAAAGGATAACGGCTTAAGGTGCAGAATGATGTTTGGCAGGGAATCCCGAATGAGGATGCCGGGTGCGAAAGTCCGTAATTCAGGCCGAGGTCAAACCAGGAGGTCACAGGCGAGGTATCCAAAGGAGATAACGAAGGAGTGGTCGAGGGTAGCCGAGGTCAAGTCCAGGAGGTCACAGGCGAGGTACAGGAGGGTCAGGCAAAAGAGTGGTCAGGCAAAGCAGATGGTCAGGGCAGGCAGCAGGCGAGAATAGTCAAAGTCCAAATCCAAAGTATTCACTGAAGACACAGCAACGCACATCCAGAACCCAGAAGCTATAACGGGCACTGGGATACTGGAGTAGTGCAGATTTATAGGAATATCTGGCCAATGGGGAACAGGGAAAAAGGAGGGAACGAAGGTGCTTGGTGCAACACTAAAAACGGGAGTGGTCCCAGGAACTGGACGGCCCAGGCCAGACAGGCCGACCAGTCCCTGGGCTCACTCTATGAGCAGGACCAGGATTGGATGACTCAAACTCGCCCCCGGCGGGCGCGCTGGGGAAAGCGCCGCCGGGAGGCATAAAGGCGACGTGCTCGCGCGCGCGCGCGCGAGCACGTTGATGATCGAGCGCGCCCCCGCCGGGAGGGGGAAGCGCCGCACAGCGAGGGAGCCCGACAGGACCGCGCAGCCGCGCAGAGCGGGCTGCGGCGCGGCCGCCGACACTATCCCGCGCCGCCGACCCCTGACCGCCACAACCGCGCTGAGGAGCCAGGACACCCGGGGAGCGCCGGGCAGCAACCAGCCGGGGACCGCCCGACAGCGCGCCGCGGGACCAGGGACGGCGACGAGGTAAGTGCCTAACAGACGCATTTCACTTTCAGAGGAGAGAGAGACGGGATAAAGTGCATGATGCGGTTTACTGCTTTTTGGGCCTCAGACAGAGCAGATAAGGGGTCATCCAAACATAAAACATCAAACCTTCTTGATCAGCACAGATAGAAACCAATAGCTGGTAGCTGTATGGCTGATTGGCCATCATCCTCAATATTGGCTGGGGAACTATTTCCCACATCTATTTCATATGTTTAGTCAACGATTTTGACTCGTCAAAATGTGTGCTCATCTTGTTCTCACAATGTCACATAGGCTCTTATTCATGTTGCTTGTGCGTTTGTTGCCTTACACTTATGCAATTTTTTAATTTTTTTTTTTATATTATTTTTCAAAGGTGATTCTGGATATCCACTACTCCCGTGGCTGTTGACGCCCGTACTCCGTCCTCAGGATGCCTCCCAGGATGCTTACAATAGGGCGTACCGCAAAACCAGGGCAGTGGTGGAGCGGGCATTTGGACTGTTGAAAACCAGATTTCGCTGTTTGGACCATACCGGGGGATCCCTTCAATATGACCCCAAAAAGGTCATTGATATAATCATGGCATGTGCTGTGCTGCATAATTTCGCGATCTTGCAGCAGGTCCCCCGGTATGTGGATTTTCTCCACCCACAGAAGACACAGATGAGGCATATCGGGGCACACACAGTGTGTCGGGCCAAGCTGTGCGGGCTAATTTGATTGCAACTCATTTTGCATAACTTTTCCCTCGTTGGTGTGTTTGTTTAAATTGCGTAGTTGATTGTGTTTGTTTTTCCCCTTTGTATTATTTTCTTTTAATTTAGACATAGTAATGAATTAATTACTCCAAACATCCATAATGCTTTGCGGCTCATTTTTTGTTTTGTGTGAAATGTGTCAATGGAAATGTTAAGTCATCTTTATTAACCAAAATCTGAAAGAAACTAAATTATTGAGCCACAGGTGTGTCTAATTTTTTTATTGGTTAATTTAACATAGAAAACTTGGAGGTGATGGTCACTCCAATATTTTTGGCTAAGAGATGGCCAGTAACAAATATACAATGTGGAGCAACCATGCCACATAGCAATTGCACGCAGGCTGTAGTTTGTAAGTAAGTTCCTCCTTGACGACGTTAATGTAAATTAAACACACAAATATATAATAGCCAAACATTTACCACAAAATATTTCACAATTTTCCAAGGTTCAAAATAACAACAACAACACACCCTCTCCTGTTTGGCCACATTTGCCACACGCACAGGTGGAAAGCAGACATACCTATGCCACATCTACACCTGTTACTCAGTGGCGCATCCAAACAAGAACACCCAGTCCCAAGCCCAGTCCAGTTAAATCTTAGCCAGGAGTCAAGGTATTATTTTTCAACGCCAGAATGTTACACAATCATGTCTCTAAACAGGAGGAGCCACAACCAATGTAATTAGGCACAAGGCGGAAGGGCAACAGCTTGAGTGGCAGGTTGAGTGATACATAGTTACATAGTTAATACGGTTGAAAAAAGACATATGTCCATCAAGTTCAACCAAGGGTGTTGGGGTAGGGGGAAGTTATTTTTATTTTACAGGGGAAGCTATTTATTTTATTTTTTGTCTTTATTTTTATTTTTTATTGATAACCGCTAATAGTAACTGTTAATGTTATTTTCTTCTAAATAAGCATCTAATCCTTTTTTGAAGCTGTCAGCGGTTGATGCTGTAACAAGCTTCTGTGGGAGGCTATTCCATAGATTTATAGTTCTTATGGTAAACGATTGTCGCCTCCGGAGACTAAATTTATATTTTTCCAATCGAAGGCAGTGCCCCGTTGTCCTTAGAGAGGAGTTTATCTGAAATAGTGTTCCCCCATATTTTTTGTATGGTCCATTTATATATTTATACAAGTTAATCATATCCCCCCTCAATCGCCTCCTCTCAAGACTAAACAGATTTAATTCTCGCAATCTTTCCTCATAACTAAGATCTTTTATTCCCTTTATTAGTTTGGTGGCTCTCCTTTGCACCCTTTCCAGAGTCAGAGCGTCCTTTCTATGAATGGGCGCCCAGAACTGGACGGTATATTCCAGGTGAGGGCGCACCAGTGCCTTGTAAAGAAGCAAAATTACATCTCTATCCCGTGATTCCATGCCTCTTTTAATGCATGATAGTATCTTGGTGGCCTTGGAAGCAGCTGCTTGGCATTGCATGCTGTTATGTAGTCTGTGATCTACTAGAACCCCCAGATCCTTCTCAATAAGTGACTCTCCCAGTTTTACTCCCCCGAGGACATATGTGGCCTTCAGGTTATTAGACCCCAAGTGCATGACTTTACATTTTTCCACATTGAACTTCATTTGCCAAGTGGATGCCCAGACACTCAATGTGTCCAAGTCAGCCTGAAGCTTGTGAACATCTTTAATAGACTGCACTGTGCTACATATCTTTGTGTCATCTGCAAAAATAGAGACAGTGCTTTTAATTCCATCTTCTATGTCATTTATAAACAAGTTGAATAATAGTGGGCCAGCACTGAAACCTGGGGTACACCGCTTACAACTGGTAACCATTCAGAGTAGGTATCATTAACCACAACTCTCTGCACACGATCCTTCTGCCAGTTTTCAATCCAGTTACAAACTGCGTTTTCTAATCCTGAAGATCTCAATTTCCCCAATAAGTGTCTATGGGGGACAGTGTCAAATGCTTTTGCAAAATCCAGAAAAACTATATCCACAGTCGCCCCTCTGTCCAGGCTTCTACTCACCTCCTCATAGAAGCCAATCAGGTAAGTTTGGCAGCTTCTGTCCTTAGTAAAACCGTGTTGGTTGTAACTTATAATATTATGGATAGTTACATATTCGCATATGTTGTCCCTTAATAGTCCATCGAGCAATTTCCCCACAATGGATGTTAAGCTAACAGGTCTGTAATTGCCCAGAGAAGACCTAGAGCCCTTTTTAGAAAATGGGCACCACATTTGCCTTGTGCCAGTCCCTTGGCACTATACCAGTTGCTAGTGAGTCTTTAAAGATCAACAACAGAGGTGAAGAGATAACGGAACTGAGTTCTTTGAGAACTCTTGGGTGAAGTCCATCTGGTCCTCCAGTCTTATTCACATTTAAATTATTTAGTTTTTCTTGGATGATATCCACGTTTAGCTTGTTAATTATTATACTTGGGCTATTGCTATCAGTGGCATCTCCTGTGTTGGCTCCTTGATCTTCTCTTGTGTACACAGAGCTAAAGAATCCATTTAACAGCTTTGCCTTATCCTCATCCCCAGTGACCATTTCCCCATTATCATTAATTAGGGCACCTACCTGTTCTGATTTAGTTTTCTTCGAATTAATATATTTGAAAAATCGATTAGGGTTTGTATTGCTTTCTTTGGCCACATCTCGTTCATTTTGTGCTTTTGCCAACCTTATTTCTTTCTTACACACTTTATTTACTAGTTTATACTTCTCAAGTGTTACAGCTGAGAGTTCAGCCTTGTAATGTTTAAATGCACTTTTTTTGTTCTTTATTGCCCTTTTCACCCCAGGTGTCAGCCATGAGGGGTTTAATTTTAGCCGCTTATATTTGTTACCCGTAGGAATACATTTTGCAACGTTGCTACTCACAATTGATTTAAAGCACTCCTATTTGGCATCTGTATCCTTACTTCTGAACAGATGCTCCCAGTCTATGTCCTTGAGTGCAGCTCTGAGCCTGGGGAAGTTGGCCTTTCTAAAATTTAATGTTTTTGCCTTCCCAGGCAGAAAATCTCTCTTACAGTTTATGTTAAATACAATTATATTGTGGTCACTGTTGCCAAGATTTTCACGGACTGTTACTGCCCCCATCAGGTCATCATTATTTGATATTATAAGATCTAGAATAGCATCACCCCTAGTAGGTGCCTCCACGAACTGATTCATATAATTATCTTGTAGCAAGCTGAGGAATGCTCTCCCCCTTGTAGTGGAAGCAGAACCATGTCTCCAGTCGATTCCTGGATAGTTGAAGTCCCCCATCACCACCATTGTACCAGCCTGTGACGCCCGCTCTATGTGTTTATGCAGTTGACCCTCTATTTCCTCAGTTATATTTGGGGGCCTATAGATTACACCAAACTGTATTTTAGCATTGTTTAAATCGCCCCCTACTTCTACCCACAAGGAATCTACATCCTCACAATCTTCTGCTAGTACCCCCTCATTAATATATGCTTTGAGTTCTTGCTTTACATAAAGACACACACCACCACCTTTCCATTTTGCTCAGTCTTTCCGAAAAAGAGCAAAACCTTGTAGATTGACAGTCCAGTCATGTGTGGAATCCAGCCATGTCTCAGCCACACCAACAACATCAATATTCTCTGCCAGCACCAGAGCCTCAAGCTCCCCCACTTTACTTGCCAGAGTTCTGGCATTTGTGAACATACACTTTATGTTCCTATCTAGTTTGACACATTGTGGTATAGTATTAGTTCCTGCTGTAAAGCATCCGTCTAATTTTTTACTGCTGGTTTGCAACTCATGGATCTCCTTATGCATCATAGCAGTACTCCCCCCTTCTAATTCTCCACCCACCATCATATGCTGTCCCCTAAGTAACCTGTCTTCACTTTTGTTTTCACTCTTGCCCTCCCCCCTTATCACTAGTTTAAATATCTCTCCACCCCCTCTAGTATACTCTTACCCAGCACAGCAGCCCCCCTTCCATTCAGGTGCAAATTACAGATGCTTGAGCTCTGGCATTGGCTAGTGGACTACCTCAGCAATATAATGAACTATATGGGCGCAAATCAAAAGCATACAAGCAAAGGCATACCCAAAGGGTATCTTGGTTGGCCTCACCAGACAAGTCAATACAGTGGGGATTTGGAGCAAAGATGTAGAACAGATTCAGGAGGATTCACACTTAATATGGCGGATGCCCATAGAACCCAGGTTGTGGCCCTTGGTGGTGGGTCCTAACCTGGACCTGTGTGGAATTGTGAATCTGTAACTGTTCCAAAATGTTTCTTTGTGTATTAATAATTTCCGCCATGCTGGGACGGAAATCGTTGTTAGCCTTGGCCATGTGGCTGTTGAGGGTCCTAAATTCAGTCAGCACGCCATGTAATGCTGTATTGAGGTTCTCTAACAGCCTATAAAGTGTCTCTCGGTTTCTTTGAATTTGTTGTTGAAAGGTACGCCTCTCCTGGTGCCATGCTGCCTCCAAAATCACCATGCCCCTCCCCTGGGAAACTGGGTGACGTAGCTGAGTACGCCTCCCAATTCCCCGGGTTCTGGGGCGTGCTGATGATGTTGCTATAGGGCCCTCAACAGCCACAGGTATGCTTCCCAAATCCTCAGCAGCAGAGATAACACTGGGGACTTGAGGGTCATATCTTTCGCTGAATCTGTTCTACATCTTTTAACTCAACCCCCGCTGCATTGACTTGTCTGGTTAGGTTGGCCAATATGTCCGCTTTGCGCTGCTTGCTGGTGGATTTCGATTTGCGCCCATATAGCTCATCATAAACTAACGTAAGCCCACTAGCCAAGGCCATAGTTTGGGCATCACCAAAACGGCCACTCAAGTGCCCTCTGCGCAATGCGCGTTGGTTGTTGTTGTGTCTCCTCCGTGTTTCCAGACAAATGTGGTGACATTCTGGGCTGGGTCTGTGGGGGGGAATGCATGGACTGGTGGCTGGATGATGATCTTACTGGACTGGGCAAGGGACTGGGTGTTCGAGGCTGGCTGGCCCCAGAAGTTCCAGGTGTGGATGTGGCATAGGTAGATTTCCTGGCCACCTGTGCCGGTAGCGAATGTGGCCGAGGAGGAGAGGTTCTGGGTGAGGATGAGCTAGTGCTTGGGGCCCTGTGCCTGTGTGGGCCCTTCAAAAGTGGCTGCCCCTTGGAGGTACTTGGGCGGGCCAAGGGTGAGGGCGAGCTTGGGGTTCGGGCCCTCTTTGGCGTGGCTTGGTAGCCCCGTGTGTGTGGGGATGAGGAGGTGGCAAATTTGGCACTTTCCGGGCTTCTTGTCCGTCTGCGGCTTCGGGCCCTGCTGCGGCTTCCGGACCTGCTGCTGCTTCGGGCCCTGCTGCGGCTTCTTGGCCTGTGTTTTTTTTCTTTCCTTTAAATAAGATAGCCAACATGTGACACCTACGCGTTCGCTTGTGCGTACGTCCGGACGTTCGCACGGCCGCGCGGAACCCGAAAACCGCTGGGGCCTTACTTATCTGCTGCAAAGAAGAAGAAAGATGGCGCCCACTATCTTCACCCACCAACAAGAAGAGATCCTCATGCTTAACATAGTATGTAAGGCTGAATTAAGATTTTTTTCCATCCAGTTCAGCCTGTTTAACTCCTTCCAGTGGTCTAGTAGCCAGAGCTGGAAATGTTATTACATGCCAGGAAGGCATCAAGGCCACTTTTGAATGTTTTTACTGTATCCTTCATAACTACCTCCTCTGGCAGCGAGTTCCATAGTCTCACTGCTCTTACAGAGAAGAATCCTCTCCTATGTCGGTGGAGAAAGCACTTTTCCTCTAACCTTAGTGGATGCCCTCGGGTTATGGTTACACTCCGGGGTATAAATAGATTGTGGGACAGATCTTTGTATTGACCCCAAATATATTCATACATAGTTATTAGATCAACCCTCAATCATCTTTTTTCTAGACTAAATAAACCTAACTTGGACAATCTTTCAGGGTACTCTAGCCCCCGCACTCCTTTTATTAACTTTGTTGCCCTTCTTTGAACGCGCTCCAGTTCTAATATGTCCTTCTTAAGCACAGGTGCCCAGAACTGTACACAGTATTCCATATGGGGTCTGACCAGTGACTTGTACAGGGGTAAAATGATGCTCTGGTCATGAGCACCTATGCCCCTCCTGATGCACCCCATGATCCTATTTGCTTTGGCAGCAGCTGCCTGGTATTGATTACTACAGTTGAGCTTATTGTCAACTAAAACCCCTAAGTCCTTTTCCATTGTTGTTTTACCAAGTGTTTATTTAGTGTGTAATCATGACACAGATTTCTCCTTCCCATGTGCATAACCTTACATTTATCTGTGCTAAACTTAATTTGCCATTTAACTGCCCATGCTTCCAATTTATCTAAATCTGTTTGTAGCTGCCTGCTGTCCTCTTTTGTTTTAATTACTTTACTCAGCTTAGTATCATCTGCAAAGATTGAGACTTTACTGTTTAATCCATACCCAATGTCATTTATATATATATTGAAGAGAATTGGTCCCCGAACTAACCCTTGTGGTACTCCACTAGTAACAGTGACCCAATCTGAGTGTGTAAGTGTCTTTTTAGCCCTTAGATTTGACATCTAAATGCTGCTCTACATGTTAAGGAAGCGCAGGAAGTAAGGCCTTTATTTCTAAATGTGTTAAACTACATGCACAACCAAAGGCACGGCACACATGTGCCAAACAACAGTTCTGCAAGATTCCAAGATTGGCTTAGGCTAGAAATGTGTGTGTTCATGGCATTTCCTAAACTAATGTATTGTTGACACTAGAGATGAGCGAACCGGTTCGGACGAACCGGAATTCGCTCCGAATTTCAGGAAATATTCGATTCGGCACGAACCCGAATATTTTGTGGTTCGTGCCGATCGAATTTTCCCTGAAATTAAAAAAAAAAAAATGCCGGCATGGTGGGCCCGCTGATGACGCGCCCTCTGATCAGAGGCGCCCTCTGATGACGCGCCCTCAGATGACAGCTGAGAGCGGCGCCGGCCTCCACGCTCCGGACCTGCAGGTAAGTGTTTGCTTTTTTTTTAAATGCCGGCATGGTGGGAGCGGGCCGGCCGGTTCCGCTGACAGCGGAGCGGGCCGGCCGGTTCCGCTGACAGCGGAGCGGGCCGGCCCGCTCCCAACATGCCGGCAAAAATGCTTTTTTTTTGTTTTTTAAATGCCGGCATGGTGGGAGCGGGCCGGCCGGCTTTACCGGCCCGCCGGCCGGCTCTGCTGACAGCGGAACCGGCCGGCCCGCTCCCACCATGCCGGCATTTATGATGGGGAACTTCGTAAAAGTTCGATTCGGCCGAACCCGAATTTCTTTGTGAAATTCGGCGAATCGGCCGAATCGAACTTTTCAAAAGTTCGCTCATCTCTAGTTGACACATATTGATAGGCATTTAGAAGTAATTGCTATGTTTTCTTTATGTTTTGTAGACCATGCGGGAGCGCAGGTACGACTACCTGCCCAACTCATTTGAGAAACGCAACGTTGCCCTGGAGATCATAGCAGAAATCCAGCATCTTACCAACACCACCTTCACCCACACGCAGATCATTCAGCATTGGTCGGACCTGAAACGGCTGCACATGCCCTGGGTGCGGAGGTTTTTCGGAATCCATTTCCCTAGTAAGTACATAGCGATTGCATGCAAGATGTAACTAAGACAGAAGGTAGGCCTTTATTTATAATGCCTTTTTCTTTTGTAGTGTTGGAAATGGATTACCATATTCGCCGAACCCGGAGGCGCACAGGCCGACCAGTGCTGCATGAATCTGCAGCTGGAAGTGAAGGTGGTGGATCTCCAGGGCGACGGTCCTACCCCTCCTCTGTTGGGTCCTCCGACCAGCCCCTGGACCTTTCCACAGAGGAGGGGCGGCACGGCGTGGGCAGGCAGTCGTACCCTGCCACGCATGCGGGAGCCTCTGGTGTGTCACTCTTCATGTATACACACACACATATACATGCTAGTTCCTCCCAAACTGATTCCTTTAATCTGTTTTTCTAGATGCTTTGGGAGCGGGTGAGGTGGGGGAAGAGACAGCAGATCTGCAACAAGCAGAACATGGAGAAGGTGAGTGATGTGACCCAGACATTTCAAGAAACCTTTGATTACTGTTGAATAAGACATTAAAACTGACCGTATTTCCCATGTTTCTACAGGCACTTCTTCACAGCAGAGGTAGGACCCAGGACATCCTGTTGTCCCCAACGAGCCATCTCTCGGCCACCAACCAAGTAAGTAGTCATGCCATTATTTGCATTTATGTGGTACTTGACATGAACACACAGATACATCAAGCCATAGTCAATGGCAATATAAGACTGACCTGTGGCCACTTCCTTAGCCTAATGACTTGCCAGACTGACCTGTAGCCACTTTCTTAGCTTAATGATTGCCAGACTGACCTGTGGCCACTTCCTTAGTTTAATAACTTGACAGAATTACATATGTTGCCTTTATTTAATTTTGTAACTTAAAAACATTCAATCCACAGGTGGCAAACATGTATTTGTCTAAAAATAATGATTTTTACTCTATTTGTTACAGGGACCAGACGCCAAAGAATTTTGGAAATGAATCGGAGGGTCCTTGCGTTGGTGGCCGATATGAAGGTGATGGTTGACTCGTTGGGGACAACAGAAGAAGAAGAAGATTAGAGTCCTGGGTCCTGTCCCTGTTTAGTTTTAAATGTTTTGTTAGATTTTTAAATTTTAAACCCTTTTTCAACACAAATTTTATGCACCCAATTTGTACATATCCCAAGTTTTTAATACATTTTAAGGACAAAAATTTTAAGATATAAAAAAACCCAAAATAAAACAAAGTTTCATTGTCATTTAGATCAGCACATACATTTACACAAAACAAAGGGTCAAATACATATTTTTAGATCAAGTTTCAGATGTCCGTGAAGTGGTTTGGGTAAGTTTTAGGGTGTGGAAAATAAAGTAGAAACTAACCGAGAAGTGTTTTGGGTAAGTTTTAGGGTGTGGAAAATGAAGAAGAAACTAACCAGGAAGTGGTTTGGATACGTTTTAGGGTGCGGAAAATGAAGTAGAAACTAACCGGGAAGTGGTTTGGGTACGTTTTAGGATGCGGAAAATGAAGTAGAAACTAGCCGGGAAGTGTTTTGAGTAAGTTTTGGGGTGTGGAAAATGAAGAAGAAACTAACCGGGAAGTGGTTTGGGTAAGTTTTAGGGGGCGGAAAATGAAGTAGAAACTAACCGAGAAGTGGTTGGGTTGAGCTTTAGGGGTCATAAATGTAAGTGTTAGACTAGCGCCAAGTGGTTTGGGTGAGCTTTAGGGGTCATAAATGTAAGTGTTAGACTAGCGCCAAGTGGTTGAGGTGAGCTTTAGGGGTCATAAATGTAAGTGTTAGACTAGCGCCAAGTGGTTGGGGTGAGCTTTAGGGGTCATAAATGTAAGTGTTAGACTAGCGCCAAGTGGTTGAGGTGAGCTTTAGGGGTCATAAATGTAAGTGTTAGACTAGCGCCAAGTGGTTGGGGTGAGCTTTAGGGGTCATAAATGTAAGTGTTAGACTAGCGCCAAGTGGTTGGGTTGAGCTTTAGGGGGCATAAATGTAAGTGTTAGACTAGCGCCAAGTGGTTGGGGTGAGCTTTAGGGGTCATAAATGTAAGTGTTAGACTAGCGCCAAGTGGTTGGGGTGAGCTTTAGGGGGCATAAATGTAAGTGTTAGACTAGCGCCAAGTGGTTGGGGTGAGCTTTAGGGGTCATAAATGTAAGTGTTAGACTAGCGCCAAGTGGTTGGGGTGAGCTTTAGGGGGCATAAATGTAAGTGTTAGACTAGCGCCAAGTGGTTGAGGTGAGCTTTAGGGGTCATAAATGTAAGTGTTAGACTAGCGCCAAGTGGTTGAGGTGAGCTTTAGGGGTCATAAATGTAAGTGTTAGACTAGCGCCAAGTGGTTGGGGTGAGCTTTAGGGGTCATAAATGTAAGTGTTAGACTAGCGCCAAGTGGTTGGGTTGAGCTTTAGGGGGCATAAATGTAAGTGTTAGACTAGCGCCAAGTGGTTGGGGTGAGCTTTAGGGGTCATAAATGTAAGTGTTAGACTAGCGCCAAGTGGTTGGGGTGAGCTTTAGGGGGCATAAATGTAAGTGTTAGACTAGCGCCAAGTGGTTGGGGTGAGCTTTAGGGGTCATAAATGTAAGTGTTAGACTAGCGCCAAGTGGTTGGGGTGAGCTTTAGGGGGCATAAATGTAAGTGTTAGACTAGCGCCAAGTGGTTGGGGTGAGCTTTAGGGGTCATAAATGTAAGTGTTAGACTAGCACCAAGTGGTTGGGGTGAGCTTGGAAGTGTAATATATGGGGACACATTTGTTGGCAAATAGTTTAATGAGTTTAGTTTGTAGTGCGCAGGCTGTAGATCGTAAATATTTACGACCGGACAATTATTTTTGGTAAAAGACAATTAGAATTCAGGCCCTGAATAATAATAATAATTTTGTATAAATAATAGTGATTGAGCTGCTCCCACCCCCCTTTATTCATTTGAATTGCCATGAGCACAAGCAGGGAGGAATTCAGTCAATATGGATTTCTCCCTGTGAAGTGTTCTAAAGGGAGGCCGGCAGCTTCCCAGGTGAGTAGCTCTCAAATATTTGTCTGCATTGCATGTCCCAATGTTGGGGACTCAAAATTAAGAGTAGGGACCACACTTAACACAGAGTGCCTTGTCGGGGCGGTGTGGCTTCCACATGTATCTGCAGATATATGCAACAAAATCTCTGTCTTTCCACACAGCTAGACATGTTTGTTGCTTGATATTTAGTTGATGAGAGGGTTAAACTGGGCGGGAAATTAGTTCCCAGGCCCTGAATAATAATAAAAATGTTGTATAAATAATGCTCCCACCCCTCTTTATACAATTAGAATTGATCGGGAAATGTAATGGATTAGTTGAGGTAGACAATGGGAAATGGGTAAAAACGAATGCTGTCGTTGCAACCTGAGAAAAGGAAACAGAAAAGTCACGCGGGGAAATGACATACTCGAACTCGTAATGTAGCATACGAACGGACGGGCACTTTACAGAAGGAAACGATTGAATGCATAGAATCGCTCGCACACTCATACGAGAGCGGGAAAATTTGAAAATAATACGAAATCGGCACAAAAACGAAAGTCTTTTTTTGTCTCTCTGAATCGAGCCTAGTATGCTGATAAGTAAATAAGTAAATCACAGGTATGGGGGACAAGCATAACACACGTGTTTACATCCAAAAAGAGGAAAACAATAAGGCAGAACACCAAAAACACAACCAAAGTGAGTTTACCTTTAACAGGCTCTGCAGCATCCATCACAGCACTACCTCTCTCAGCCCCATCTCCCAGGTGCTCAGAAAGTGTCACATGCCATGTTTATGGAGTGCTTGGAGATTGCCTGGATTCTTTAAAACACCTGCAGGAACAGTTGTACCCAAATCCTGACCCTATTAGAAAGCAATCTGCTAGTACAGAGAAGTGGCAATTCAAAATTAATAAGAATCTTGAGTATGATTCTGTACTGTAAAATATCTGCTGGTTCATTATGACTTTAAGCCTTAGTGATATATTATATATTAAAAATGTCACATCACCATTTTTTCTTATCTTATTGCTTGTACATTAGTGAAGCAATGGGCACTTAAAGAACACTTGACCAAAGTGTTAATAAAAAAATTATTCTTTTTCCTTGCTAAGAAAGACAGAGGAAATCTCTAATATGCATTTCAATTCTCTCATCACTAGTTCATCGTCACAGATAAGCTTGTTTTGTCAGCTGATTTCATTCTACTTACACCAGTTCATCTTTGGTCAGCGCTGAAAGTGTTGAGTCTCAGAATCGACCACTAATCCCCCTGTAGACTGACAGCATAATAAGCAATGCACCTTTAACAGTTTTATATTGTTGACATTTTATTACTTATTTTATCTCCATAACAGATGAGTGAGAGGTTTTCTAACAGAATATTATTTCACCAGTATCTCCTAAAAAGAAAGCCACATACAGTAGCCCTTTTGTTCAGCCAATGATGCTTCCTGCATAGAGTCTTTAAAAGAGGTAAAATAATAACATAAAAGGGGTATTTCACTAGCTAACTGCCCCTAACCCTTGTCACAGCTTCCCAAACAATGCAGATAAAATTCAGCCCCAATAGAGACTTGCAGAATAAGAATAAAACATTCATGTTTTTATTCTTCGAATACTGAATTATTACTTTTAAAATTATAATATTATTTACAGTTTTCACAAATTTATAACATCAAGATAAAAAATCTATTTACTATACATTACTATAAAAATAAAAATGAAACTTTGGCTAATTAGAATGAGAGTATCTAAATGCTTCCTGATTATTAGTCTGCGAACAACTTAGGGTAGTGGTTGTCACAAGGCGAGTGGTTAACATAACCTCTCTGCATGGCATGTCCCCACCACAGTAACATCAGACATGCCGATCCACCCGGGAGTCACCCAATTTTGACTAGAGATGAGCGAATTTTTGAAAAATTAGTTTCTGCCGATTCACAGAATTTTTGGAAAAATTTGTTTCGGCCCGAATTTATTCGCAGTGAATCGCTATTAAAAACTGCTATTTTTGGCCTACCGAGAGCCTCAACAGGGTTGTAGAACATTTTGCCTTGCTGTAACATGCATAGGATGCGTGCTGGGTTAGTAAAATAATACTGTAAAGAAGTATTACATGCAGATCAGAGGCATCACTATTAGAATCGCTGTCGCAGAGCGGCACAATTACATAGCCTTGAGATGGCATCAGCATGAGGAGCCCATATATTGCCTGAAAGACACACTTTGGAGTTTGCAGCAGCATGGGGACCCCATATATTGCGTGAAAGACATCCTGGAGTTGGCATCAGTATAAGGAGCCCATATATTGCTTGAAAGACACGCTGGAGTTGGCAGCAGCATAGGGAGCCCATATATAGCCTAAAAGACACACTGGAGTTGGCAGCAGCATGAGGAGCCCATATATTGCCAGAAAGACACATCCTGGAGTCGGCAGCAGCACAAGGAGCCCATATATTGCCTGAAAGATACACTGAAGTTGGCAGCATCATTAGGAGCCCATATATTGCCTGAAATACACACTGGAGTTGGCAGCAGCATGAGGAGCCCATATATTGCCAGAAGGACAGACGTTGGAGATGGCAGAAGCATGAAGAGCCTGTATTTTGCCTGAAAGACACACCCTGGAGTTGGCAGCAGCATAAGGAGCCCAAATATTGCCTGAAAAACAAACCCTGGAGTTGGCAGCAGCATGAGGAGCCCATATATTGCCCGAAAGACACCTCCTGGAGTTGGCAGCAGCATGGGGAGCCCATATATTGCCTGAAAGACACGCTGGAGTTGGCAGCATCATAAGGGGCCCATATATTGCCTGAAAGACACATCCTGGAGTTGGCAGCAGCATGGGGAGCCCATATATTGATTGAAAGACACACCCTGGAGTTGGCATCAGCATAAGAAGCCCATATATTGCCTGAAAACACACCCTGGAATTGGCAGCAGCATGAGGAGCCCATATATTGCCTGAAAGACACCCTGGAGTTGGCAGCAGCATGGGGAGCCCATATATTGCCTTAAAACACACCCTGGAGTTTGCAGCAGCATAAGGAGCACATATATTGCCTGAAAGACACATTCTGGGATTGGCAGCATCATGGGGAGCCCATATATTGCCTTAAAGACAAACTGGAGTTGGCAGCAGCATGAGGAGCCCATATATTTCCTGAAAGACAAACTTGAGTTGGCAGAAGCATGGTGAGCCCAAATATTGCCTGAAAAACACACTCTGGAGTTGCCTAGTTACTACTTAGTGAGATGCCATACGTAGTTACACATCTGCTGCTGTTGTCGACAAATCCTGTTTTAAGCGTAGTGTAGCTTTTTGTCCTCCCCTCATATACGAACTTAGTATGTCAGGCAGAGAAGTGCAAGGTTGGGCACAGAGGAGTAGCAGAGGCCTAAATTCATAAATTCATCAAGCATAGATCGCAGCAGACTAGGGGTGAGTGGCAGCAGGAGTCTCAGCGAGAGTCCTGAACTCCTGGTATCCTGGAAAGGCTACAGGAGTTTCTTAAGCCAGGTTTTATGCCCTATCTGAAGAAGTGAGTTTTGAGGGCACTTTTAAAGGCTTGGAGTGATGGAGAGTGACGGATTTAGCGGTCAGCATGGTGGCAGAAGGAGAAAGTCTGGACAAAAATGTGCCCAGGGCCGAGGTAGCCCACTTGCTGCGTGGCAGGCTACCTTCCTGGGAGGTAGTGGAACAGGGGTTCTTGGAGTCGGCGGCAGTACCAGTGTATAACTGCGGACTGTTGGTGGCAAAATCAGCTTCTCGGCTATGTGGAAGTTTTTCTTCAAGCATCCACAGGAGGTTAACATGGCCACATGCAAGATGTGTAGGCAGAAGGCGAAGCGTGGCCAGGGTCCCAATGTTGGCCCACAGCTCTGCATTAACATATGCGGCATCACCATAAAGCGGCCTGGGAGAGCTGGCTCCAAAGTGGTGGTCCAGCCTGCTGCATTACCCAGTGGCACGCCGCTCCCTGTTCCAGCCAGCCAAGGCTCCACCACCTCCTGTGTGTCATACCCATCCTCTGTCGCTCCAGATGCTCCTCCTCATCTTACTTACTGAGGGGGCTGAACTGGAGGAGGATGAGGAGGGGTGGGGCACAGTGAAGCACAGTTTAGGTTTGACGAAATGGCCATTTTTTCTAGTCATCTGCCAGGAGAGGAGGAGCAGGAGCAGCCAGAGGAGCTATAGGGTTGTGAGAAAGGCAAGACAGAGGACCCAGACATACCATGGCGGTATGCAGTGGAGATGAAGACCGGTAGTCCTTGCGAGACCCTTGCACAAATGGCACGATGCATGCTCATGCGTAGTGACCACCGAATTGTCACCATTCGGCAGTGGGATTACTTTTGGCTCTCCACCTTATTGGATCCTCGCTACTGGTACAAAATACTGTTTTAAGCCTACTAGAGAGTATTGAACTGCCCTTATCAGTAAACACAACATACGTTCATCTGAGAGTTGTACCATTTTTTCCTGTTAAAGTCTTCAGGGCCTAGTTACTGTGAAAGGCCAGACACATTTTTCGTGGACAGACAAGTTCTCCTTGTGGTTACTATGGCCCCTGCCGCACTAAACCCCCTCTGTTGGCACACTACTGGCAGAACAAGACAGCTTTCCCAGGGAAAACTCTGCTAGTTGTGGCCACAGATCAAGTTTGACTGCCCAGAAGTCCAGTGGATCCTCAAGGTGTGTTGGCATGGTGATGTCAAGGTATACCACCACCTGCTGATTTATGTCCTGCTCCATGTCAACCCGCTGCTCATGAGTTGCCTCACTATGTGGGTGAAGAAAGCTACTCATTAGCGACTAAAGACTCAGGCTTGGCAGTGGAAGGTGAGCGCACAGGGCCCCCCGACCTGCAAGAGGATCGACGATGGCGCACAAAGGCATCGGTGCACTGACTACATAGGATGTCTCTGTAGTAGGTCAGTTTGTCCTCCCTCTCAGTGGGTGTAAAAAGGCCCCCATTTGTACACAACAGCGGCAGGTGTCTGGCCTTTCACACTAACTAGCCCATCAGCACCAAATGCAAACACTGCCAGATTCCCTGAAATGGGATTCCCCCTGCTCAAAGTTAGTTAATAGCACTACAGCAAACTTTAAACCATGTTTTTTGTAGAAAAGCAAAAGCAATATAGACTGCTGTCCGTGATGAACGCTAATGCAAACACACTGTCAGATTGCCTGAAATGGGATGCCCCATGCTCAGTTACTTAATAGCACTACAGAAAGTTTTAAAACATGGTTTTGTTAGAAAAGCAAGAGCAATATAGACAGGTTCTCTTACTAAAAACAAATGCAAACACACTGTCACATCATGGTCTGCTATGGGATGCCCCTGGTGAAAGTGATTTAAAAGCACTACAGAACTTTTAACACGTGGTTTGGTTAGAAAAGCAAGAGCAACATAGACAGGTTCTCTTACTAACAACAAATGCTAACACACTGTGACATCATGGCCTGAAATATTATGCCCCTGGTGAAAGTGATTTAAAAGCACTACAGAACTTTTAACACGTGGTTTAGTTATAAAAGCAAGAGCAATATAGACAGGTTATCTTACTATAAACAAATGCTAACACACTGTTACATCATGGCCTGAAATAGTATGCCCCTAGTGAAAGTGATTTAAAAGCACTACAGAACTTTTAACATTTTGTTTTGTTAGAAATGCAAGAGCAATATAGACAGGTTCTCCTACTAAAAATAAATGCAGACACACTGTCACATCATGGCCTGAAATATTATGCCCCTGGTGAAAATGATTTAAAAGCACTACAGAACTTTTAAAACGTGGTTTTGTTAGAAAAGTAAAAGCTAAATAGGCAGGTGTATGTGACCTGTATTAACACTAAATAGGCTTGAAAGATCTTGGCATGAAAGCAATGCAAACACACTGTAAACTGTCTCTCTGTCACTTTCTCTCTCTGTCTCTTTCTCGCCATCTTTTTCTTTTACTATCTTTTTCTCTCCCTGGCTCTATCTGTCCCTGGCTCTAACTCTCCCTGACCCGTTCTCGCCACAATACACTGCTGAAATGATCCTCCGTAAGATGGCCGCCGCTTGTATAGGGCTGTGACATCATCAGGGAGCCTGGCTGCTGGTAGGCTGCATGTGATACCTACCCAGGATTCTTTGGCCCATGGGACATGTCCTGACATGTGGATCCACCATTTTAGATGGCCTGGACCGCACTAAATGGAGTTTAAGGAAGCAATTCGAGTGATCGAATCGCGGCGATATTCAGATTCGTTTAGAATTGAATTTTTCCTGAAATTCGTAACAAATTTGGATTTGTCAGATTCGATTCGCTCATCTCTAATATTGATAATTTAGGAAAATGTGTATTTTATTCAGCTTTTTAAAAATATTTTTTAGGGAAACCGGTCGCTGTGTACCAGTGAATTTCTCAAGGGTTTGTGTTCAGAAACCTGCACCCACAATAACAAGCCTGGTACACCTAGAAGGCTTGAGGTGTGCAGTTTAAGAGAATCTGTAGTTTGTTGGGGAATTCAAATATAAAGGGTTGTTTTTATTGCAAAACAGCAAGGTGTGCATAGTAGTAGTATTTTTCTAGATATTCTCGACTCCTGCTGAATCAAGCCTTTAGTCTCTGGAGTGGTGTAGCACCAAGGGTTGTCTTTATTACAATAATTTTTTTTTTTTTTAATTAACCCTACACCTTTTAATTAGGCTTGCTTATTGCACTGTTGAAACTGAGCTATCTACCTCTTACTTACAGGCTTTTGGGTGGTGTTGCACCTACCCCACACTCCAGTTACAGCAGTGTTTATTGTAAAAAATGTAACAAAAAAAAATTCTATTAGGTTATGTTAAAATGGCCTTGGTGCCCTGGGCTGGGCATGTGAATATAGTAGCCCAGTCAGTTTCAGGGAAATGTATGCATTTATTAGAAGGTAATTTTGCTTACATCACAACATGTGTTAGGATTTACATATAACAGTGCTGAGTATAACATATATATATATATATATATATATATATATATATATATATATATATATCATAACAATATGTGTTTATCTCAAAAATTGGACTTTTAAAACAAGTGTTAACTCATGAATAAGCATACAAATGTTGGTCTACTTATGCTAGAAAATCAGTTAAGTAATGTATAATCAGAGATATGTAGTTATGTTAAGGCACAATACATACAATAGTTAGTTACCCGAAGTAGTGATAACAATAACAGCATAAGCAGGCCTTATTTTGAGTCATGTTTGTTAAAGATTAATACAATGCGAATGAGCATTATTTGTTAAAGGTATATGAGGGCTAGGGAATGCTCGTGATATATAAGGTTCATACAGCAACCAGGTCAGAACTATAATGCAATGCCCCAAACATATTGGAAAAACTCCTTAGAACACATGTTCAATCATGCATTACAATATGACAAGGCATTCAATCTATGTTGGCCCCAATACACCATCCAATAAATTGTCTAATGTAAAAGAGCAGACAAGGAGCTCCCAAGTGCCAGGAAGAAGCAACACAGCGCAACTGCCCCTTCCAACAGGGCAGGATAGAAGGTTGGAGATAACATTACAGAATGTATGACAGTATAGGATGTTAATCAATCCTTCTGAAATCCTCCCCGCTGTCACACTCGGCCTGGGGAAAATAACTGGGTGGGCCAAAATCATGGCTACTAGTTTTAGGGAGAGGCATGCAGAGGCATGTGAACACACATGTATTTGCACTAATACATAAGTTAGTCATCCACATTCCTCTGGGCCTTCTCCTGTCCCTCTCTCTTGTGCTGCACCATCTGCCCAAGAGCTATTGGCAGGCTTTACCTCTTACTCTTTTTTTTGGGAGGGGGGATATTCAGCAGCTGGAGGCCAGCAGTTAGAGATGAGCGAACTTTTGAAAAATTCGATTCGACTGATTCGCCGAATTTTCCGACAAAAATCGTTTCGACCCGAATAAATTCGCGACGAATCGCTATTAAAAACAGCTATTTCTGAGCCTCCTAGAGCCTCGATAGGGTTGTAAACCATTCTGCCTTGCTGTAACACGCACAGGATGCGTGCTGGGTTAGTTAAATAATACTTTGAATAAATATCACATGCAGATCAGAGGCATCGCTAATAGAATCGCAGAGCGGCACAATTGCAGAGAGTTGAAGTGGCATCACTATGAGGGGCAGAAGGAGCCCAAACATTGCTTTAAAGAGACACTGGAGTTGGCAGCAGCAGGAGCCCAAAAATTGGATGAATCACACCCTGGAGTTGGCAGGAGTTGACAGCAGCAGCAGCAGCAGCAGGAGCCCAAATATTACTTTAAAGAGACCCGGGGGTTGGCCTCAGGAGCCCAAAAATTGGATGAATCACACCCTGGAGTTGGCAGCAGCAGCAGCAGGAGCCCAAATATACACTGGAGTTGGCTTCAGGAGCCCAAAAATTGGATGAATCACACCCTGGAGTTGGCAGGAGTTGACAGTAGCAGCAGCAGGAGCCCAAATATACACTGGAGTTGGCTTCAGGAGCCCACAAATTGGATGAATCACACCCTGGAGTTGGCAGGAGTTGACAGCAGCAGCAGCAGCAGGAGCCCAAATATTACATTAAAGAGACCCTGGGGTTGGCCTCAGGAGCCCAAAAATTGGATGAATCACACCCTGGAGTTGGCAGCAGCAGCAGCAGGAGCCCAACTATACACTGGAGTTGGCTTCAGGAGCCCAAAAATTGGATGAATCACACCCTGGAGTTGGCAGAAGTTGGCAGCAGCAGCAGCAGGAGCCCAAATATACACTGGAGTTGGCTTCAGGAGCCCAAAAATTGGATGAATCACACCCTGGAGTTGGCAGGAGTTGACAGTAGCAGCAGCAGGAGCCCAAATATTACATTAAAGAGACCCTGGGGTTGGCCTCAGGAGCCCAAAAATTGGATGAATCACACCCTGGAGTTGGCAGCAGCAGCAGCAGGAGCCCAAATATACACTGGAGTTGGCTTCAGGAGCCCAAAAATTGGATGAATCACACCCTGGAGTTGGCAGAAGTTGGCAGCAGCAGCAGCAGGAGCCCAAATATACACTGGAGTTGGCTTCAGGAGCCCAAAAATTGGATGAATCACACCCTGGAGTTGGCAGGAGTTGACAGTAGCAGCAGCAGGAGCCCAAATATACACTGGAGTTGGCTTCAGGAGCCCAAAAATTGGATGAATCACACCCTGGAGTTGGCAGGAGTTGACAGCAGCAGCAGGAGCCCAAATATACACTGGAGTTGGCTTCAGGAGCCCAAAAATTGGATGAATCACACCCTGGAGTTGGCAGAAGTTGGCAGCAGCAGCAGCAGGAGCCCAACTATACACTGGAGTTGGCTTCAGGAGCCCAAAAATTGGATGAATCACACCCTGGAGTTGGCAGAAGTTGGCAGCAGCAGCAGCAGGAGCCCAAATATACACTGGAGTTGGCTTCAGGAGCCCAAAAATTGGATGAATCACACCCTGGAGTTGGCAGGAGTTGACAGTAGCAGCAGCAGGAGCCCAAATATTACATTAAAGAGACCCTGGGGTTGGCCTCAGGAGCCCAAAAATTGGATGAATCACACCCTGGAGTTGGCAGCAGCAGGAGCCCAAATATACACTGGAGTTGGCTTCAGGAGCCCAAAAATTGGATGAATCACACCCTGGAGTTGGCAGAAGTTGGCAGCAGCAGCAGCAGGAGCCCAAATATACACTGGAGTTGGCTTCAGGAGCCCAAAAATTGGATGAATCACACCCTGGAGTTGGCAGGAGTTGACAGTAGCAGCAGCAGGAGCCCAAATATACACTGGAGTTGGCTTCAGGAGCCCAAAAATTGGATGAATCACACCCTGGAGTTGGCAGGAGTTGACAGCAGCAGCAGGAGCCCAAATATACACTGGAGTTGGCTTCAGGAGCCCAAAAATTGGATGAATCACACCCTGGAGTTGGCAGAAGTTGGCAGCAGCAGGAGCCCAAATATACACTGGAGTTGGCTTCAGGAGCCCAAAAATTGGATGAATCACACCCTGGAGTTGGCAGAAGTTGGCAGCAGCAGCAGCAGGAGCCCAAATATACACTGGAGTTGGCTTCAGGAGCCCAAAAATTGGATGAATCACACCCTGGAGTTGGCAGAAGTTGGCAGCAGCAGCAGCAGGAGCCCAAATATACACTGGAGTTGGCTTCAGGAGCCCAAAAATTGGATGAATCACACCCTGGAGTTGGCAGGAGTTGACAGTAGCAGCAGCAGGAGCCCAAATATACACTGGAGTTGGCTTCAGGAGCCCAAAAATTGGATGAATCACACCCTGGAGTTGGCAGCAGCAGCAGCAGGAGCCCAAGTATACACTGGAGTTGGCTTCAGGAGCCCAAAAATTGGATGAATCACACCCTGGAGTTGGCAGAAGTTGGCAGCAGCAGCAGGAGCCCAAATATACACTGGAGTTGGCTTCAGGAGCCCAAAAATTGGATGAATCACACCCTGGAGTTGGCAGAAGTTGGCAGCAGCAGCAGCAGGAGCCCAAATATACACTGGAGTTGGCTTCAGGAGCCCAAAAATTGGATGAATCACACCCTGGAGTTGGCAGAAGTTGGCAGCAGCAGCAGCAGGAGCCCAAATATACACTGGAGTTGGCTTCAGGAGCCCAAAAATTGGATGAATCACACCCTGGAGTTGGCAGGAGTTGACAGCAGCAGCAGCAGCAGGAGCCCAAATATTACATTAAAGAGACCCTGGGGTTGGCCTCAGGAGCCCAAAAATTGGATGAATCACACCCTGGAGTTGGCAGCAGCAGCAGCAGCAGGAGCCCAAATATACACTGGAGTTGGCTTCAGGAGCCCAAAATTGGATGAATCACACCCTGGAGTTGGCAGAAGTTGGCAGCAGCAGCAGCAGGAGCCCAAATATACACTGGAGTTGGCTTCAGGAGCCCAAAAATTGGATGAATCACACCCTGGAGTTGGCAGGAGTTGACAGTAGCAGCAGCAGGAGCCCAAATATACACTGGAGTTGGCTTCAGGAGCCCAAAAATTGGATGAATCACACCCTGGAGTTGGCAGGAGTTGACAGTAGCAGCAGCAGGAGCCCAAATATACACTGGAGTTGGCTTCAGGAGCCCAAAAATTGGATGAATCACACCCTGGAGTTGGCAGCAGCAGGAGCCCAAATATACACTGGATTTGGCTTCAGGAGCCCAAAAATTGGATGAATCACACCCTGGAGTTGGCAGAAGTTGGCAGCAGCAGCAGCAGGAGCCCAAATATACACTGGAGTTGGCTTCAGGAGCCCAAAAATTGGATGAATCACACCCTGGAGTTGGCAGAAGTTGGCAGCAGCAGCAGCAGGAGCCCAAATATACACTGGAGTTGGCTTCAGGAGCCCAAAAATTGGATGAATCACACCCTGGAGTTGGCAGAAGTTGGCAGCAGCAGCAGCAGGAGCCCAAATATACACTGGAGTTGGCTTCAGGAGCCCAAAAATTGGATGAATCACACCCTGGAGTTGGCAGGAGTTGACAGCAGCAGCAGCAGCAGGAGCCCAAATATTACTTTAAAGTGACACTGGGGTTGGCTTCAGGAGCCCAACAATTGGATGAATCACACCCTGGAGTTGGCAGAAGTTGGCAGCAGCAGCAGCAGGAGCCCAAAAAATGGCCTAAAGACATAAATATGTTTTGCACCATTTGGAAAGTGTAAAACGTGGCACCATGCTGAATCTAGTCGCATGCATCAGGCATTGGTGGGTGGAAATCCTGGCTGATCCATCCCTGATTCATTTTGACAAAGGTGAGTCTCTCCACATTTTTAGTTGACAGACGAGTTCTCCTCGCCGTAACTATGGCCCCCGCCGCACTAAACACCCGCTCAGATGGCATGCTACTTGCCGGGCAGGACAGCTTTTCCAGGGCAAACTCTGCTAGTTGCGGCCACAAATCAAGTTTGGCTGCCCAGAAGTCCAGCGGATCCTCAAGGTGTGTTGGCATGGTCATGTCAAAGTATGACATGACCTGCTGGTTGAGGTCCTGCTCCAGGTCTTCCTGCTGCTCATGAGTAGCCTCACTATGCGGGTGTAGAAAGCTACTCATTAGCGACTGAAGACTGAGGCTGCTGCTGCTGATGGAGCTGCTGCTGCTGCTCCTGCCAACCCCCCCAGCGGCCATGGCAGTGGAAGGTGAGAGCAGAGGTCCCCTCGAGTCAGACCTGCGAGAGTATGGACCATGGCGCAGATAGGCATCGGCCAACTGCCTACGTAGAATGTCTTTGTAGTAGTTGAGTTTGTCCTCCCTCTCGGTGGGTTTAAAAAATGCCCCCATTTTGTGCCGGAAGCGAGGGTCCAATAAGGTGGACAGCCAGAAGTCATCCCGCCGACAGATGGAAACAATTCTGGGGTCACTACGCAAGCACGTGAGCATGCTTCGTGCCATTTGCGCAAGTGACTCGGATGGACTACCTGTCTCCATCTCCACTGCATACTGCCACGGTGTGCCCGGGTCCTCTGTCTCGCCTTCCTCAAAAACCTCTAGCTCCTCTGGCTGCTCCTGCTCCTCCTCTCCTGTCCGCTGACTAGATAAACCAGCCATTTCGCCAAGCCTAAACTGTGTTTCGCTGGGCAACTCCTCCTCCTCCTCTTCCTCCTCCTCCTCCAGTTCAGCTCCAACGGGGTTCATGTGGCCGTAAGATGTAAACGCCATGTCTCCAGTGCCCTGACCAGCCATGGTTTCCAACATGTGCTGTAGTACATGAAGCAGTGGAATCACGTCGTTCATCCCGTAATCCTGCCGACTGACAAATAAAGTGGCTTCCCCAAAGGGCCTGAGCAAACGGCAGGTGTCACGTATGAGCTGCCACTGGTTGACATTGAAGTTACACAGGGGAGTCCCCCTATCTGCTTGGATCATCAGGAAATCCGTGATGGGTTTTCTCTGTTCATATAATCGGTCCAACATGTGAAGGGTGGAATTCCAACGGGTGGAAACATCGCAAATCAGACTATGTTGGGGGATACCATTCTGACGCTGTAGCTCAAGAAGGGTGTGTTTGGCGGTGTAGGAGTGGCTGAAGTGCATGCAAAGTTTCCTTGAAGTTGTTAGGATGTCCTGCAGATGGGGGGAACACTTCAGAAACCGCTTGACAACCAGATTGAAGACGTGAGCTATGCAGGGGGCATGGGTCAGGCTTCCTTGGCGCAGCGCAGACAAAATGTTCTTCCCATTGTTGGTAACCATGATTCCCATTTTAAGTTTTCTCGGAGTAAGCCATGTTTGGATTTCCTGATGAATACATTTAAGCAGTTCCTCCCCTGTGTGACTCCGTTCGCCAAGACAAACCATGTGAAGCACTGCGTGACACCTCCGTGCCCTGCACACATGGTAGACTGGAGGGGCACTGAGACTTGAGCCTACAGTGGAGGGTGAGGAGATGGCGGAGGATGAGGAGGCCGAGTCGCACGGTGTCACAGGCCCAATGGGCAGAGAGCACGGAGGCCGAAGCGGCGTGACCTGTCCAAGTTGCTGCTGCAAAGGGACCACATTCACCCAGTGGGCCGTAAACGACATGTACTGCCCCTGACCGTAGTTACAGCTCCAGATGTCAGCGCTGCCATGTATTTTGCTACACACCGACAGGCTCAAGGACTGGCCCACCTTCTGTTCAACAAAAGTGTGCAGCGCTGGTACTGCCTTCTTGGCAAAGAAATGACGGCTTCGGACTCTCCACCTCGGCTCGGCACAAGCCATCAGTTCTCTGAAAGGTGCAGATTCCACCACCTGAAAAGGGAGCGACTGCAGCACCAGCAACTTGGACAGGAGCACATTCAGCTTCTGCGCCGTAGGATGAGTGGGCGCATACTGCTGTCTCTTGGACATGGCTTCACTGATGGATTGCTGGCGGGATGCATGACTTGGAGGAGGAGGAGCAGGAGCGACAGAGGATGGGTATGACGCACAGCTGCCTTCGGCTGAGGTGCTGGAGCCTTGGCTGGCAGAAATTGGGAGCTCACTTGGTGAGGAAGCAGACTGGACCACCCCTTGGGAGCCTCGGTTCTCCCAGGTCGTTATATGGTGACGCATCATATGTTGACGCAGGGCCGTGGTGCCAACATTTGGACCCTGGCCACGCTTCACCTTTTGCCTACATATCTTGCATGTGGCCATGTTACCCTCCTGCGGATGCCTCAGGAAAAACTGCCACACTGCCGAGTAGCTACTTTTCCCACCCCCTGGCCTAACTGATTCACTGCTGCTGTTGCCAACTCCAGGAACCCCTGCTCCACTACCTCCCGATAAGGTAGACTGCCGCACAGCAGGTGCTCTACCCCGGCCCCGGCCCCGGCCGGCTCCAGCCTTTGGAATTGTGCCCCCATGCTGACTGCTACCACCTTGCTGCCTCAGCTGCTGACTCCGGGGCAACCTGCGCCCCTCTTCTCCTGATGATGACGATGAAGCCCCTTCATCACCCGGCTCCCAAGTGCGATCGGCTTCATCGTCATCATCATCATCATCACCGAGTTGTGGCTGTACGTCACTGATGTTCGTGGATTCGTCAACAGTGTCTGGCGCAGGAGCTGGAACGCTCGCAGCACCCACGACACTGTCCACATCACTATTTGTCTGCCTAGCTAAAGAAGCCACCTCCATTTCTTGGCTGGGCAGTAGCTGCTGACTGTCCTCCTGTATCTGATCGTCCTCCTCACTAAAGAGTGGAGCTCGTCGCAGGGGGAGGGAACGGCGTAGGACAGAGGCAATGGGAGGACAGGGACTGCTCTCGGGGCATGCCAACTCAGGGTTGTGTCAGAGGAACCTACCGACCCTAGACTGGGGGTCTCAGACGTAAGTTGTGATGATGTTGTTGATGAGCGCGTCAACCAATCTACCACGGCAGATGCGTTGTTGGTGGAGACCCGACCGCTAGCAGATACTGGCAGATTAGGTCTCTCAGCGTGACTCCTGCTGCTACTGGCCCCCAGTCTGATGCGAGCTCTGCCTGCGGAATCTTGGCCTCTGCCACTCCTCTTTTCACTTCCAGGCACTTGTCTGCCCGACATAGTCTAACTGGCATGGTAGTAGGTGATATTTTAAGATCCCCGGGCAGCGGTGGGTCTATATGAAACAGAATATAATGCACACCAAAAGTGAGCAGTAACACTCAGCCTCCAACAGGCCTGCTTAGTGTAAATAAGAGAGCTGCTTAGTGTAAATAAAGAGGGGTATGCTATGTTACAGAATGGGATGCCTCAACAGAAGTGCACCTGGCAGGCAGCAGTAAGCCTATGCCCAGCAAAAGTGTCTTATAATATAAATATAATAAGAGCAAATGGTTATATGGTCTTAAACAGAGGCTGCTTTAGTCACAGAATGGGATGCCCCCAAAAAAGATCCAGTAGTACTATGCCCAGCAAAAGTGTCTTTATCAGGCTAATTTCAAATATAATAAGAGCAAATGCTTATATGGTCTTAAACAGAGGCTGCTTTAGTCACAGAATGGGATGCCCCCAAAAAAGATCCAGTAGTACTATGCCCAGCAAAAGTGTCTTTATCAGGCTAATTTCAAATATAATAAGAGCAAATGGTTATATGGTCTTAAACAGAGGCTGCTTTAGTCACAGAATGGGATGCCCTGGCAGGGACAAGTAGTGCTATGCCCAGCAAAAGTGTCTTTATCAGGCTAATTTCAAATATAATAAGAGCAAATGCTTATATGGTCTTAAACAGAGGCTGCTTTAGTCACAGAATGGGATGCCCCCAAAAAAGATCCAGTAGTACTATGCCCAGCAAAAGTGTCTTTATCAGGCTAATTTCAAATATGATAAGAGCAAATGCTTATATGGTCTTAAACAGAGGCTGCTTTAGTCACAGAATGGGATGCCCTGGCAGGGACAAGTAGTGCTATGCCCAGCAAAAGTGTCTTTATCAGGCTAATTTCAAATATAATAAGAGCAAATGCTTATATGGTCTTAAACAGAGGCTGCTTTAGTCACAGAATGGGATGCCCCCAAAAAAGAACCAGTAGTACTATGCCCAGCAAAAGTGTCTTTATCAGGCTAATTTCAAATATAATAAGAGCAAATGCTTATATGGTCTTAAACAGAGGCTGCTTTAGTCACAGAATGGGATGCCCTGGCAGGGACAAGTAGTGCTATGCCCAGCAAAAGTGTCTTTATCAGGCTAATTTCAAATATAATAAGAGCAAATGCTTATATGGTCTTAAACAGAGGCTGCTTTAGTCACAGAATGGGATGCCCTGGCAGGGACAAGTAGTGCTATGCCCAGCAAAAGTGTCTTTATCAGGCTAATTTCAAATATAATAAGAGCAAATGCTTATATGGTCTTAAACAGAGGCTGCTTTAGTCACAGAATGGGATGCCCCCAAAAAAGATCCAGTAGTACTATGCCCAGCAAAAGTGTCTTTATCAGGCTAATTTCAAATATGATAAGAGCAAATGGTTATATGGTCTTAAACAGAGGCTGCTTTAGTCACAGAATGGGATGCCCTGGCAGGGACAAGTAGTGCTATGCCCAGCAAAAGTGTCTTTATCAGGCTAATTTCAAATATAATAAGAGCAAATGCTTATATGGTCCTAAACAGAGGCTGCTTTAGTCACAGAATGGGATGCCCTGGCAGGGACAAGTAGTGCTATGCCCAGCAAAAGTGTCTTTATCAGGCTAATTTCAAATATAATAAGAGCAAATGCTTATATGGTCTTAAACAGAGGCTGCTTTAGTCACAGAATGGGATGCCCCCAAAAAAGATCCAGTAGTACTATGCCCAGCAAAAGTGTCTTTATCAGGCTAATTTCAAATATGATAAGAGCAAATGCTTATATGGTCTTAAACAGAGGCTGCTTTAGTCACAGAATGGGATGCCCCCAAAAAAGATCCAGTAGTACTATGCCCAGCAAAAGTGTCTTTATCAGGCTAATTTCAAATATGATAAGAGCAAATGCTTATATGGTCTTAAACAGAGGCTGCTTTAGTCACAGAATGGGATGCCCTGGCAGGGACAAGTAGTGCTATGCCCAGCAAAAGTGTCTTTATCAGGCTAATTTCAAATATAATAAGAGCAAATGCTTATATGGTCTTAAACAGAGGCTGCTTTAGTCACAGAATGGGATGCCCCCAAAAAAGATCCAGTAGTACTATGCCCAGCAAAAGTGTCTTTATCAGGCTAATTTCAAATATGATAAGAGCAAATGCTTATATGGTCTTAAACAGAGGCTGCTTTAGTCACAGAATGGGATGCCCCCAAAAAAGATCCAGTAGTACTATGCCCAGCAAAAGTGTCTTTATCAGGCTAATTTCAAATATGATAAGAGCAAATGCTTATATGGTCTTAAACAGAGGCTGCTTTAGTCACAGAATGGGATGCCCCCAAAAAAGATCCAGTAGTACTATGCCCAGCAAAAGTGTCTTTATCAGGCTAATTTCAAATATAATAAGAGCAAATGCTTATATGGTCTTAAACAGAGGCTGCTTTAGTCACAGAATGGGATGCCCTGGCAGGGACAAGTAGTGCTATGCCCAGCAAAAGTGTCTTTATCAGGCTAATTTCAAATATAATAAGAGCAAATGGTTATATGGTCTTAAACAGAGGCTGCTTTAGTCACAGAATGGGATGCCCCCAAAAAAGATCCAGTAGTACTATGCCCAGCAAAAGTGTCTTTATCAGGCTAATTTCAAATATGATAAGAGCAAATGCTTATATGGTCTTAAACAGAGGCTGCTTTAGTCACAGAATGGGATGCCCCCAAAAAAGATCCAGTAGTACTATGCCCAGCAAAAGTGTCTTTATCAGGCTAATTTCAAATATAATAAGAGCAAATGCTTATATGGTCTTAAACAGAGGCTGCTTTAGTCACAGAATGGGATGCCCCAAAAAAAGATCCAGTAGTACTATGCCCAGCAAAAGTGTCTTTATCAGGCTAATTTCAAATATAATAAGAGCAAATGCTTATATGGTCTTAAACAGAGGCTGCTTTAGTCACAGAATGGGATGCCCTGGCAGGGACAAGTAGTGCTATGCCCAGCAAAAGTGTCTTTATCAGGCTAATTTCAAATATAATAAGAGCAAATGGTTATATGGTCTTAAACAGAGGCTGCTTTAGTCACAGAATGGGATGCCCCCAAAAAAGATCCAGTAGTACTATGCCCAGCAAAAGTGTCTTTATCAGGCTAATTTCAAATATGATAAGAGCAAATGCTTATATGGTCTTAAACAGAGGCTGCTTTAGTCACAGAATGGGATGCCCCCAAAAAAGATCCAGTAGTACTATGCCCAGCAAAAGTGTCTTTATCAGGCTAATTTCAAATATAATAAGAGCAAATGCTTATATGGTCTTAAACAGAGGCTGCTTTAGTCACAGAATGGGATGCCCCCAAAAAAGATCCAGTAGTACTATGCCCAGCAAAAGTGTCTTTATCAGGCTAATTTCAAATATGATAAGAGCAAATGCTTATATGGTCTTAAACAGAGGCTGCTTTAGTCACAGAATGGGATGCCCTGGCAGGGACAAGTAGTGCTATGCCCAGCAAAAGTGTCTTTATCAGGCTAATTTCAAATATAATAAGAGCAAATGCTTATATGGTCTTAAACAGAGGCTGCTTTAGTCACAGAATGGGATGCCCCCAAAAAAGATCCAGTAGTACTATGCCCAGCAAAAGTGTATTTATCAGGCTAATTTCAAATATGATAAGAGCAAATGCTTATATGGTCTTAAACAGAGGCTGCTTTAGTCACAGAATGGGATGCCCTGGCAGGGACAAGTAGTGCTATGCCCAGCAAAAGTGTCTTTATCAGGCTAATTTCAAATATAATAAGAGCAAATGCTTATATGGTCTTAAACAGAGGCTGCTTTAGTCACAGAATGGGATGCCCTGGCAGGGACAAGTAGTGCTATGCCCAGCAAAAGTGTCTTTATCAGGCTAATTTCAAATATAATAAGAGCAAATGCTTATATGGTCTTAAACAGAGGCTGCTTTAGTCACAGAATGGGATGCCCCCAAAAAAGATCCAGTAGTACTATGCCCAGCAAAAGTGTCTTTATCAGGCTAATTTCAAATATGATAAGAGCAAATGCTTATATGGTCTTAAACAGAGGCTGCTTTAGTCACAGAATGGGATGCCCTGGCAGGGACAAGTAGTGCTATGCCCAGCAAAAGTGTCTTTATCAGGCTAATTTCAAATATAATAAGAGCAAATGCTTATATGGTCTTAAACAGAGGCTGCTTTAGTCACAGAATGGAATGCCCCCAAAAAAGATCCAGTAGTACTATGCCCAGCAAAAGTGTCTTTATCAGGCAAATTTCAAATATAATAAGAGCAAATGCTTATATGGTCTTAAACAGAGGCTGCTTTAGTCACAGAATGGGATGCCCTGGCAGGGACAAGTAGTGCTATGCCCAGCAAAAGTGTCTTTATCAGGCTAATTTCAAATATAATAAGAGCAAATGCTTATATGGTCTTAAACAGAGGCTGCTTTAGTCACAGAATGGGATGCCCCCAAAAAAGATCCAGTAGTACTATGCCCAGCAAAAGTGTCTTTATCAGGCTAATTTCAAATATGATAAGAGCAAATGCTTATATGGTCTTAAACAGAGGCTGCTTTAGTCACAGAATGGGATGCCCCCAAAAAAGATCCAGTAGTACTATGCCCAGCAAAAGTGTCTTTATCAGGCTAATTTCAAATATGATAAGAGCAAATGCTTATATGGTCTTAAACAGAGGCTGCTTTAGTCACAGAATGGGATGCCCCCAAAAAAGATCCAGTAGTACTATGCCCAGCAAAAGTGTCTTTATCAGGCTAATTTCAAATATAATAAGAGCAAATGCTTATATGGTCTTAAACAGAGGCTGCTTTAGTCACAGAATGGGATGCCCCCAAAAAAGATCCAGTAGTACTATGCCCAGCAAAAGTGTCTTTATCAGGCTAATTTCAAATATGATAAGAGCAAATGCTTATATGGTCTTAAACAGAGGCTGCTTTAGTCACAGAATGGGATGCCCTGGCAGGGACAAGTAGTGCTATGCCCAGCAAAAGTGTCTTTATCAGGCTAATTTCAAATATAATAAGAGCAAATGCTTATATGGTCTTAAACAGAGGCTGCTTTAGTCACAGAATGGGATGCCCCCAAAAAAGATCCAGTAGTACTATGCCCAGCAAAAGTGTCTTTATCAGGCTAATTTCAAATATAATAAGAGCAAATGCTTATATGGTCTTAAACAGAGGCTGCTTTAGTCACAGAATGGGATGCCCTGGCAGGGACAAGTAGTGCTATGCCCAGCAAAAGTGTCTTTATCAGGCTAATTTCAAATATAATAAGAGCAAATGCTTATATGGTCTTAAACAGAGGCTGCTTTAGTCACAGAATGGGATGCCCTGGCAGGGACAAGTAGTGCTATGCCCAGCAAAAGTGTCTTTATCAGGCCTAATTTCAAATATAATAAGAGCAAATGCTTATATGGTCTTAAACAGAGGCTGCTTTAGTCACAGAATGGGATGCCCCCAAAAAAGATCCAGTAGTACTATGCCCAGCAAAAGTGTCTTTATCAGGCTAATTTCAAATATGATAAGAGCAAATGCTTATATGGTCTTAAAAAGAAGCTGCTTTAGTCACAGAATGGGATGCCCTGGCAGGGACAAGTAGTGCTATGCCCAGCAAAAGTGTCTTTATCAGGCTAATTTCAAATATAATAAGAGCAAATGCTTATATGGTCTTAAACAGAGGCTGCTTTAGTCACAGAATGGGATGCCTCACAGCAGACTTAAGATCAGTTCAGTATATATGCACAGTTAGTTAGTATAAGCAGCCTGAAAACGCTAACAAAGCCTGGCTGTCAGGCTGGATGAAAAAAAAAAAAAAACTGACAGCCTCCAATTTTCCATTCCTTTCCCTGTTTTCCGCTGACTTTCTGTCTGTCTCCTGTCTGTCTCCTGCCTGTCTCCAGCCTGTCCCTGTCTGTCCCTGCCTGTCTAACTGTCTAACTGTCTCTCCCTCAGCTACACAGCGTTCTGTCTCTCACGAATGCAATAGAGAAATGAGGCTGGAAAGCAAGATGGCCGGCCTTAAATACAGCTGTGACGTCACCGGGCTTGCTGGCTGCTGATAGGCTGCATGTGACTGTCCCAGCATACACTGCCCCAGCTTACATGTCTGGACATGTCCCGTCCGCCATCTTAGAATGCCTGTAATGTAAATGAATGGATGTTAAAGGAAAACTTCGAGCGATCGAATCGCGGGGAAATTCGGATTCGATCCGAATCGAATTTTTCCTGAAATTCGGATCGAATCCGGGTTCGTCCGGATCGATTCGCTCATCCCTACCAGCAGTCATCATGAAGATCCCAACAGTCACCATAAGGAGACTGCTAGGCCTCAAAGCACTCCTCAAGAGAGACAGGGAGGGTAAAATTCAGGTGGAGCCAGGGGAACACTGCGCAAGGCAGCTGATGGAGACAGCAGTGGCACTGAAACCTGCATTAAATGGTTGTGTCGCTGACCACATGTGGTGGCCGGGTTATGAGGTGACATCATCCTCATCATGGGACAAGGATAGCAGCAAGCCACAAACCTGGTGGCAGCCATTAGAGATTTTGTGCAAAATTTAGAAGGGGTACACCATCTGCTAGTCAGCACTAGGGATGAGCAAATCGATCCGGACGAACCCGGATTCGATCCGAATTTCATGAAAAATTCGATTCGGATCGAATCCGAATTTCCCCGTGCTTCGATCGCTCGAAGTTTTCCTTTAACATCCATTCATTTACATTACAGGCATTCTAAGATGGCGGACGGGACATGTCCAGGCATCTACCCCGCAGCAGTGCAAGCTGGGGCAGTCACATGCAGCCTATCAGCAGCCAGCAAGCCCGGTGACGTCACAGCGCTATTTAAGTCGGCGGACATCTCGCTTTTCCTCATTTCTCTATTGCATTCGTGAGAGACAGGACACTGCTGTAGTGAGGGAGAGACAGAGAGCCAGGGACAGACAGGGACAGGCTGGAGACAGGCAGGAGACAGACAGAAAGTCAGCGAAAAGCAGGGAAAGAAAAATCGGAGGCAGTCACAGGGAGATTTTTTTTTTTTCATCCAGCCTGAGTGTTACTGGCTGGCTGACTGGCTTTGTTAGCGTTTTCAGGCTGCTTATACACTTACTGTGCATATATACTGAACTGATCTCAAGTCTGCTGTGAGGCATCCCATTCTGTGACTACACCAGCCTCTATTTACTGCTATAACCCTTTGCACTTATTCTAATAGAAATTTGGCCTGATAAACACACTTGCTGTGCATAGTATTACTGCTCACAGGTGCACTCCTTTTGGGGCATCCCATTCTGTGACTACACCAGACTCTATTTACTGCTATAACCCTTTGCACTTATTCTAATAGAAATTTGGCCTGATAAACACACTTTTGCTGTGCATAGTAGTACTGCTCACAGGTGCACTCCTGCCTGTTGGGGCATCCCATTCTGTGACTACACCAGCCTCTATTTACTGCTATAACCCTTTGCACTTATTCTAATAGAAATTAGACCTGATAAACACACTTGCTGTGCATAGTATTACTGCTCACAGGTGCACTCCTGCCTGTTGGGGCATCCCATTCTGTGACTACACCAGCCTCTATTTAATACTATAACCATTTGCACTTATTCTAATAGAAATTTGGCCTGATAAAGACACTTTTTCTGTGCATAGTAGTACTGTTGCCAGGTGCACTGCTGACTGTTGGGGCATCCCATTCTGTGACTACACCAGCCTCTATTTACTGCTATAACCCTTTGCACTTATTCTAATAGAAATTTGGCCTGATAAACACACTTTTGCTGTGCATAGTATTACTGCTCACAGGAGCACTCCTGCCTGTTGGGGCATCCCATTCTGTGACTACACCAGCCTCTATTTACTGCTATAACCCTTTGCACTTATTCTAATAGAAATTTGGCCTGATAAACACACTTTTGCTGTGCATAGTATTACTGCTCACAGGTGCACTCCTGCCTGTTGGGGCATCCCATTCTGTGACTACACCAGCCTCTATTTAATACTATAACCATTTGCACTTATTCTAATAGAAATTTGGCCTGATAAAGACACTTTTGCTGTGCATAGTAGTACTGCTCACAGGTGCACTCCTGCCTGTTGGGCATCCCATTCTGTGACTACACCAGCCTCTATTTAATACTATAACCATTTGCACTTATTCTAATAGAAATTTGGCCTGATAAAGACACTTTTGCTGTGCATAGTAGTACTGCTGCCAGGTGCACTGCTGACTGTTGGGGCATCCCATTCTGTGACTACACCAGCCTCTATTTACTGCTATAACCCTTTGCACTTATTCTAATAGAAATTTGGCCTGATAAACACACTTTTGCTGTGCATAGTATTACTGCTCACAGGTGCACTCCTGCCTGTTGGGGCATCCCATTCTGTGACTACACCAGCCTCTATTTACTGCTATAACCCTTTGCACTTATTCTAATAGAAATTTGGCCTGATAAACACACTTGCTGTGCATAGTATTAATGCTCACAGGTGCACTCCTGCCTGTTGGGGCATCCCATTCTGTGACTACACCAGCCTCTATTTACTGCTATAACCCTTTGCACTTATTCTAATAGAAATTTGGCCTGATAAACACACTTTTGCTGTGCATAGTATTACTGCTCACAGGTGCACTCCTGCCTGTTGGGGCATCCCATTCTGTGACTACACCAGCCTCTATTTACTGCTATAACCCTTTGCACTTATTCTAATAAAAATTTGGCCTGATAAACACACTTTTGCTGTGCATAGTATTACTGCTCACAGGTGCACTCTTGCCTGTTGGGGCATCCCATTCTGTGACTACACCAGCCTCTATTTACTGCTATAACCCTTTGCACTTATTCTAATAGAAATTTGGCCTGATAAACACACTTTTGCTGTGCATAGTATTACTGCTCACAGGTGCACTCCTGCCTGTTGGGGCATCCCATTCTGTGACTACACCAGCCTCTATTTACTGCTATAACCCTTTGCACTTATTCTAATAGAAATTTGGCCTAATAAACACACTTTTGCTGTGCATAGTAGTACTGCTCACAGGTGCACTCCTGCCTGTTGGGGCATCCCATTCTGTGACTACACCAGCCTCTATTTAATACTATAACCATTTGCACTTATTCTAATAGAAATTTGGCCTGATAAAGACACTTTTGCTGTGCATAGTAGTACTGCTGCCAGGTGCACTGCTGACTGTTGGGGCATCCCATTCTGTGACTACACCAGCCTCTATTTACTGCTATAACCCTTTGCACTTATTCTAATAGAAATTTGGGCTGATAAACACACTTTTGCTGTGCATAGTACTACTGCTCACAGGTGCACTCCTGTTGGGGCATCCCATTCTGTAACATACCATACCCCTCTTTATTTACACTAAGCAGCTCTCTTATTTACACCAAGCAGGCCTGTTGGAGGCTGAGTGTTACTGCTCACTTTTGGTGTGCATTATATTCTGTTTCATATAGACCCACTGCTGCCTGGGGGTTCTTAAAATATCACCTACTACCACGCCAGTTAGACTATGTCGGGCAGACAAGTGCCTGGAAGTGAAAAGAGGAGTGGCAGAGGCCAAGATTCCGCAGGCAGAGGTCGCAGCAGACTGGGGGCCAGTAGCAGCAGGAGTCACGCTGAGAGACCTAATCTGCCAGTATCTGTTAGCGGTCGGGTCTCCACCAGTAACGCATCTGCCGTGGTAGATTGGTTGACGCGCTCATCAACAACATCATCACAACTTACGTCTGAGACCCCCAGTCTAGGATCGGTAGGTTCCTCTGACACAACCCTGAGTTGGCATGCCCCGAGAACAGTCCCAGTCCTCCCATTGCCTCTGTCCTACGCCGTTCCCTCCCCCAGCGACGTATCCTATGCTTTGGGTTCAGCTCCACTCTTTAGTGAGGAGGATGATCAGATAGAGGACAGTCAGCAGCTACTGCCCAGCCAAGAAATGGAGGTGGCTTCTTTAGCTAGGCAGACAAATAGTGATGTGGACAGTGTCGTGGGTGCTGCGAGCATTCCAGCTCCTGCGCAAGACACTGTTGACGAATCCACTTACATCAGTGACGTACAGCCACAACTCGGTGATAATGATGATGACGATGAAGCCGATCGCACTTGGGAGCCGGGTGATGAAGGGGCTTCATCGTCATCATCAGGAGAAGAGGGGCGCAGGTTGCCCCGGAGTCAGCAGCTGAGGCAGCAAGGTGGTAGCAGTCAGCATGGGGGCACAATTCCAAAGGCTGGAGCTGGCTGGGGCCGGGGCCGGGGTAGAGCACCTGCTGTGCGGCAGTCTACCTTATCGGGAGGTAGTGGAGCAGGGGTTCCTGGAGTTGGCAACAGCAGCAGTGAATCAGTGAGGCCAGGGGGTGGGAAAAGTAGCTACTCGGCAGTGTGGCAGTTTTTCCTGAAGCATCCGCAGGAGGGTAACATGGCCACATGCAAGATATGTAGGCAAAAGGTGAAGCGTGGCCAGGGTCCAAATGTTGGCACCATGGCCCTGCGTCAACATATGATGCGTCACCATAAAGCGACCTGGGAGAACCGAGGCTCCCAAGGGGTGGTCCAGTCTGCTTCCTCACCAAGTGGCACGCCGCTCCCAATTTCTGCCAGCCAAGGCTCCAGCACCTCAGCCGAAGGCAGCTGTGTGTCATACCCATCCTCTGTCGCTCCTGCTCCTCCTCCTCCAAGTCATGCATCCCGCCAGCAATCCATCAGCGAAGCCATGTCCAAGAGACAGCAGTATGCGCCCACTCATCCTACGGCGCAGAAGCTGAATGTGCTCCTGTCCAAGTTGCTGGTGCTGCAGTCGCTCCCTTTTCAGGTGGTGGACTCTGCACCTTTCAGAGAACTGATGGCTTGTGCCGAGCCGAGGTGGAGAGTCCGAAGCCGTCATTTCTTTGCCAAGAAGGCAGTACCAGCGCTGCACACTTTTGTTGAACAGAAGGTGGGCCAGTCCTTGAGCCTGTCGGTGTGTAGCAAAGTGCATGGCAGCACCGACGTCTGGAGCTGTAACTACGGTCAGGGACAGTACATGTCGTTTACGGCCCACTGGGTGAATGTGCTCCCTTTGCAGCAGCAGCAGCAGCAACTTGGACAGGTCACGCCGCTTCGGCCTCCGCGCTCCTTGCCCGTTGGGCCTGTGACACCATGCGACTCGGCCTCCTCATCCTCCGCCATCTCCTCACCCTCCACTGTAGGCTCAAGTCTCAGTGCCCCTCCAGTCTACCATGTGTGCAGGGCACGGAGGTGTCACGCAGTGCTTCACATGGTTTGTCTTGGCGAAAGGAGTCACACAGGGGAGGAACTGCTTAAATTTATTCATCAGGAAATCCAAACATGGCTTACTCCAAGAAAACTTAAAATGGGAATCATGGTTACCGACAATGGGAAGAACATTTTGTCTGCGCTGCGCCAAGGAAGCCTGACCCATGCCCCCTGCATGGCTCACGTCTTCAATCTGATTGTCAAGCGGTTTCTGAAGTGTTCCCCCATCTGCAAGACATCCTAACAACTTCAAGGAAACTTTGCATGCACTTCAGCCACTCATACACCGCCAAACACACCCTTCTTGAGCTACAGCGTCAGAACGGTATCCCCCAACATAGTCTGATTTGCGATGTTTCCACCCATTGGAATTCCACCCTTCACATGTTGGACCGATTATATGAACAGAGAAAAGCCATCACGGATTTCCTGATGATCCAAGCAGATAGGGGGACTCCCCTGTGTAACTTTAATGTCAACCAGTGGCAGCTCATACGTGACACCTGCCGTTTGCTCAGGCCCTTTGAGGAAGCCACTTTATTTGTCAGTCGGCAGGATTACGGGATGAACGACGTGATTCCACTGCTTCATGTACTACAGCACATGTTGGAAACCATGGCTGGTCAGGGCACTGGAGACATGGCGTTTACATCTTACGGCCACATGAACCCCGTTGGAGCTGAACTGGAGGAGGAGGAGGAAGAGGAGGAGGAGTTGCCCAGCGAAACACAGTTTAGGCTTGGCAAAATGGCTGGTTTATCTAGGTCAGCAGGCAGGAGAGGAGGAGCAGGAGCAGCCAGAGGAGCTAGAGGTTTTTGAAGAAGGCGAGATAGAGGACCCAGGCACACCGTGGCAGTATGCGGTGGAGATGGAGACAGGTAGTCCATCCGAGTCACTTGCGCAAATGGCAGGAAGCATGCTCATGTGCTTGCGTAGTGACCCCAGAATTGTTTCCATCTGTCGGCGGGATGACTTCTGGCTGTCCACCTTATTGGACCCTCGCTTCCGGCACAAAATGGGGGCATTTTTTAAACCCACCGAGAGGGAGGACAAACTGAACTACTACAAAGACATTCTACGTAGGCAGTTGGCCGATGCCTATCTGCACCATGGTCCATACATTCGCAGGTCTGACTCGAGGGGACCTCTGCGCTCACCTTCCACTGCCATGGCCACTGGGGGGGTTGGCAGGAGCAGCAGCAGCAGCTCCATCAGCAGCAGCCTCAGTCTTCAGTCGCTAATGAGTAGCTTTCTACACCCGCATAGTGAGGCTACTCATGAGCAGCAGGAAGACCTGGAGCAGGACCTGAACCAGCAGGTCATGTCATACTTTGACATGACCATGCCAACACACCTTGAGGATCCGCTGGACTTCTGGGCAGCCAAACTTGATTTGTGGCCGCAACTAGCAGAGTTTGCCCTGGAAAAGCTGTCCTGCCCGGCAAGTAGCATGCCATCTGAGCGGGTGTTTAGTGCGGCGGGGGCCATAGTTACGGCGAGGAGAACTCGTCTGTCAACTAAAAATGTGGAGAGACTCACCTTTGTCAAAATGAATCAGGGATGGATCAGCCAGGATTTCCACCCACCAATGCCTGATGCATGCGACTAGATTCAGCATGGTGCCACATTTTACACTTTCCAAATGGTGCAAAACATATTTATGTCTTTAGGCCAATTTTTGGGCTCCTGAAGCCAACCCCAGTGTCTCTTTAAAGTAATATTTGGGCTCCTGCTGCTGCTGCCAACTCCAGGGTGTGATTCATCCAATTTTTGGGCTCCTGAAGCCAACCCCAGGGTCTCTTTAAAGTAATGTCTGGGCTCCTGCTGCTGCTGCTGCCAACTCCAGGGTGTGATTCATCCAATTTTTGGGCTCCTGAAGCCAACTCCAGTTTCTCTTTAAAGTAATATTTGGGCTCCTGCTGCTGCCAACTCCAGGGTGTGATTCATCCAATTTTTGGGCTCCTGAAGCCAACTCCAGTGTCTCTTTAAAGTAATATTTGGGCTCCTGCTGCTGCTGCTGCTAACTCCAGGGTGTGATTCATCCAATTTTTGGGCTCCTGAAGCCAACTCCAGTGTCTCTTTAAAGTAATATTTGGGCTCCTGCTGCTGCTGCTGCCAACTCCAGGGTGTGATTCATCCAATTTTTGGGCTCCTGAAGCCAACCCCAGTGTCTCTTTAAAGTAATGTTTGGGCTGCTGCTGCTGCTGCCAGCTCCAGGGTGTGATTCATCCAATTTTTGGGCTCCTGCAGCCAACTCCAGTGTCTCTTTCAGCGAATGTTTGGGCTCCTGCTGCTGCTTGCAACTCCAGGGTGTGATTCATCCAATTTTTGGGCTCCTGCTGCTGCCAACTCCAGTGTCTCTTTAAAGCAATGTTTGGGCTCCTGCCCCTCATAGTGATGCCACTTCAACTCCCTGCAATTGTGCCGCTCTGCGATTCTATTAGCGATGCCTCTGATCTGCATGTGATATTTATTCAAAGTATTATTTAACTAACCCAGCACGCATCCTGTGCGTGTTACAGCAAGGCAGAATGGTTTACAACCCTATTGAGGCTCTAGGAGGCTCAGAAATAGCAGTTTTTAATAGCGATTCGTCGCAAATAAATTCGGGTCGAAACGATTTTTGTCGGAAAATTCGGCGAATCAGTCGAATCGAATTTTTCAAAAGTTCGCTCATCTCTAGTCAGCACAATAGCTAGATATCCCAACTCCTAATGGATTAAAGTGGACCTTCACCCTGAATAAGAGCCTATGTTAAATATTTCCCCTACCCTGTACATACAGATTGCCCACATTAAAAAATCATCCTACCTGCATCTACTGCATGTTATAAGCCTTTAAACATCCAAGAGGTGGCTCATGCAGCCTGCAAACTGGAAGTGTCTTCTGACTGTGTTGCTCTGCATTCTGGGATTGCTGACCTTTCCCTGACCCAAGCTCTGCTCTGTCTGTGCAAATCACAGCTATAACCCTGCCCCATGCACTTTATTCCGCTCTCCTCAGTATGTGTGATGCTTATGAGTCAAGATGGGGGGTGCTCGTATCCTGAACATAGTTGCAGCCCGGTGGGGGAAAGAATGATAGGTAAGTGAATAAAAACTTAAAATATATGAATTTTAGATGCCTGGGAATAGTTTTTTAAGGGTATGGGCTTTTCATTAAATCATGCTGAAGGTCCAGTTTAAATTGGAAATGCAACATCTTCGGCATGTTTTAATGTTGTTTCGCCTTTTTTATCTTTCAGATAAATGAAAGAGGAATGAATCAGAATCCACTAGATATCTATATATATATCGGCCAGCCAGGTATGTCATGTTCCCTCTGATACGGGGAGGTCGATTCAGTAATAGCTCCAGGTAGCGACAGATGAGCGACTGAAGTATGGCGCTATGAGCGCCGCTAGCGTACGCCGCGGGCGGCAGAGATTCGCTATAGCAGGCCTCCTCAGTCGCTACCTGGCGTTGTTGGGAACAATGCCTACATTGGTGAATATGATGTTTCAGATCAGCTTTGTAGGCGCTGTCATTTGGACACACGCTATTCAACACAGCGCCTGCGCGTTGCTTTGCTGTTGGCTTGAAATCAATGTTAGTACCTTCAGAAACACATTGCAACATGTTTCTTTGTTTAATTTATATTTATTTTTTTAATTTTTTGGTTGAAAGTGAAAAATTATAAATCCACAGGATAGTTATCTTGGTGCTTTTTCGCAGTTATTAACATTTTTTGTTTTTTGTTTGGGACAGTTTTTGCCAACTTGCACAACAACCCTAATTGTTATGTTGGTCAACTTACACCCCCCTTATAGTGGTTTGGGTCATCTTACACCCCCCTTATAGTGGTTTTGGTCATCTTACACCCCCCTTATAGTGGTTTTGGTCATCTTACACCCCCCTTATAGTGGTTTGGGTCATCTTACACCCCCCTTATAGTGGTTTGGGTCAACTCCCTCCCCCCTTTTATTGGTTTTGGTCATCTTACACCCCCCTTATAGTGGTTTGGGTCATCTTACACAGCCCTTATAGTGGTTTGGGTCAACTTCCCCCCCCTTTTAGTGGTTTGGGTCATCTTACACCCCCTTTTTATTGGTTTTGGTCATCTTACACAGCCCTTATAGTGGTTTGGGTCATCTTACACAGCCCTTATAGTGGTTTGGGTCATCTTACACAGCCCTTATAGTGGTTTGGGTCATCTTACACAGCCCTTATAGTGGTTTGGGTCATCTTACACAGCCCTTATAGTGGTTTGGGTCATCTTACACAGCCCTTATAGTAGTTTGTGACAAATTATGATTGTAGACAACAAATAGTTCCCCTGTAGTGCAGTACTTGGATTAGAGTGAAGGGTAGTTAGCTTACCACAAAAAATGAAGTGATCATGCTTTCCCTTAGCTCAAAGCCAGTCTGGGTGTCCTCACTCGTTTCTGCGGGCAAGTTGGGGATTTCAGGCACCAGTGCTGTTTCTTCAGGGGGTTGGATTCTGTGGCATATGCAGAGATTGTGGAGCACACAGCATGCGAGGATAATCTTGGAGACCTTTTGTGGACTGTACAACATCTCTCCTCCTGGGCGTGCCAAACACAGAAAGCGCGCTTTCAGCAGTCCAATGGTTCATTCCACAATGCTTCTGGTTTTGCGATGTGCTGCATTGTAGCGTTCTTGGGCAGAGGTCTGTGGCTTTCTGACCGGAGTCATCACCCACGTTCTCTGCCCATATCCCTTGTCCGCTGTGGAAAAAACACAAGGAGAGAGACAGCAATTAGTACTAGTACATGTTTTTGGTTTCATTTGTAAAAATATAGCTTACTAGGCCACATATTTAATGCAAAATACTTTGACGTGGTTAATTATTTACCCAGTAGCCAGCTGGCATTTCGTTGTTCTCAAACTTCCTGCACAGGACTGACCGCTGCAGGACGTAAGAGTCGTGGCATGAGCCGGGGAAGCCAGATCTCACGGCCCGCAGCTTCATGTCATGGTCACAGACAACCATGACATTCATGGAGTGGAACTGCTTTCTGTTCCTATAATGCAGCTCCTGTGCACGGGGAGGGTGGAAAGGGATATGTGTACCATCAACGCACCCTAGCACATTCGGGATCCCTCCCATGCGATAGAAAGCATGTTTTATTTGGGCAACCTCATCCTCATCCTCAGGAAACTGGATGTAAATAGGGATCAGGTCACAAATAGCCAGTACTACCTGGAAAAATATGCGGCTCATTGTAGCCTGGCTGATCCCGCTGAGGAGGGCAGAGGTTGCCTGGAAGGTCCCTCGTGCCAAAATATTTAGACTGGCACATAGGCGTACTATGCCTGGAATGGATCTGGTGCGTTTGGTGGATGGCTCGATTTTGTGCTTAATCTGATCATATAGGGACTGTAATGCAGCACGATTCAGACGGAAGCGGCTCCTGATCTGCTCGTCACTTAAATCCCACACTGAAAGGCGGATTCCAAAGGATCGGGGTGCCCTAAGCCTCACAGCACCCTCCTCCCTGGCCTCCTGCTCTTCCAGCATTCTCACACATCCCTGCACCCATAACCCATACATCACCCTCTTATCCATCTCACACTCAACAGATATACAAAAGAAGCAAAACAAAAACAAAAACCACAAACACACCACACACACAAGCAAGCACACTACTCACACACTCACTACAATGCAGCTCACCACCAAACCAGAAGTATAGTGGTCTGAACCACCAGACTGCTGAAAGTCAGCTTTCTAAGTTAGGCACAACCAAGAGGGGAGTTGCTGCACAGCCCACAAAAGGCCCCAAAATCAAGCCTCACTTGCTGTATGCTCCACAATATTTGCATATGCCAACAAAATCAATCTCCTAAAGAAACAGCACTGATGTCAGAAATCATCCAACAAGCCACAGAGAGTGAGGACCAAACCCAGCCAGACACTAAAATGAGCTAAGGGACCAAAGCACCACACCACCACACCACAGCCTTTGCCACAGTGTAACAATACCAGAAGGTTTGCAAATCCAGCCATTTATACTTCACTTGGAAAAAGGACAGGTCCGCTTTGCCACCTTTTGCGTTGCTCTGCTATTTCCTGTCTGCAATTAGCTGACCCAGGTGTGCGTGAAACGGAGTGCGCACGTGCACGCTAGTAGCGCTACTAGCGTACGTGAGCCTAAACTTGCGTGCATTAACGGACATGGCTGAAAATTCTGTGGTGGACCAATGAAAGGTAAGCTGCTCTTTATTTAAATAGCCGTTTGTATAGCCCTATGTCACAAGTGTTTAATATACATGAGTACATTGTTGTCTTTGGTTGTGTGTTGTTTGGTTAATGAGCTCTGTAATTAGTTAATTGACTATCACACATGGTTCAATCACTGCAGTGGCGCTGTGGCTACAAGCACCTGGCCAGTATGTGTGAATCAATTAAGTGGACCTGTTTGTGATTGGCTGTTAGAGCACATAAAACCTGCCCAAACCAAAAAGACGGTGATACCATTCTGTAGTCTGCATGCGTGCTTGTTGGTTGTGTATTGGTGTGTGTGTGCAGCTACAGGATGGAGCCAAATTCTGGGCATCTGCCGGCCACAGCTGGCCCAAGTAGGAGTGTGGTGGGTGCTGTGCGCAGACCTCCCTTAAGGAAAAGGGCCCAGCCTGAAGGTGATGCAGCACCCCAGGCTAAGCGCCCAGTTGCCAAGAGGGAGCCAGAATTTAATTTGGCGGAGAATAATACTCTTGTGCGTCTTACACTTGCAAAATGGGAGCTGATATTTGGCTCCCAAAGCAAGTCTATAGGCAAACAAGAAAGGAGCAAATTGTGGGATGCCATTGGTGTTGAACTTACTAGCAGTGCTCAACACCCACGTAGTGGCCCATCCTGCAGGAAACGCTTCTACACTTTGAGAAGGGCCCATATGCAAAAGATGAATCATGATCTTGAGGTCGAGAGTGGGACCATCCAGGGTCCAAAGAGTACCTACAGGCCATATGAGGAGATGCTGAAGGCCAAAATTCCACTCGTTCGGCTGCAGGGTGTGGATGCTGGGGATGACACCACAGGTTGGACTGAAGGTACATATTTTCTGCATATTTTTTGCTGGTAATGTTAATGTATGTGATTTGCTTTGTCTCTTTCTGGCCAACTAACAGTAGGACATGTGAAGTAGTACATTATACCTCATGAATGTTTTACTTTCCTGTCTGTTGCTTTCTGCATAGGTGCACATGGTGATGTCCATGAGTCGGGGGAGGAGGACACCCCAACTCCTGCCCTTCAACCAACCTCCAGCCTAACCCAGTCTGCCATTGAAGGTATTTATCACTAATTTAGGGGCTGGTTGTTTTGGGCCAAAATGGGAGTGGGAGCACCTCAAACAATAGATTTGACCACTGTTGAGGATTAATAATATGGGCCTGCGGACTATTTACACGTCCACTTTAACCCTCTCTGCAACTAACTAACAAGGCCCTAACATGTGTAGCTATGTTGGAAGCCAGAGATGTGTGGCCATATATCTGCATATACATGTGGAAGCCACACTGGCCGTGATTAGGGAATATTAGTGATTGAGCTGCTCACACACACCTTAATGCATGGTTTATTTTGTGCCGCACATTACCAATGGCTAAATGTTTTCTTTGCTTTTGCCTAGATGCACCGCCATTGGCACCAGCATCTCCTCAGGAGCCAAGGTACTCTTTGGATGCCGGTAAGTGCATGTGTCAACCTTGCTTTAGCCACTTGAACACAAGTGCATGTCTTTCATTCCTCTTTTTTCTTTGTAGGCCAAGTGACTAGTTCATCTTTGGACACCACTTCCGATGTTGCAGGTCAACAGGACCCTGTTGGTGTGTATTGCCAAAAAAAATGTATCCTTTATGCTGTTTATGTTACACTGGTTCGATTTGGTTAGTCTAATAATCTACATGTTTGCTATGTCAACTTGAAGATGCCTATTTGTAGTGGATTTGCCATCCCCAGCCTCATTATTATAGTTTTTAGAGTGATTGCAATGCATTTTTGCTGTCTATTTAAAGACAAACATTCACCCGAGTAGTGTTAGGAAAATTTAGAGACATTAATTGTGTATTTTAGTTGGCCGGAATATCGGAAGTGGCTGTCCAGAAAGGGCCCTTCACCTTGAGGCTGCCAGAGATGAGGGTAAGTTTGTTTTGCTTGATTATCTAGTACGGATTTTTGCAAAACTTTTTTTGTAATTTAGTAGGCCAACTTGTGTTTAAACATGTATTTTCAAGGGCAAAGCTCGAGTGAGGGCCCAACTCCAGACATCTGAGAGATTGCGGGTATGTGTAATTTGAGCAATATGTCTGTTATTTTTTGTCCCAATTATTGGCTCATCTTCCTCTTACATACATGTTAGCAATTAGTGATGAGCGAGTAGTATTCGATCGAATACCGGCTCGGTCGAATACTACTCACTCATCTCTACGCTGTTCGTCATACTCGATTTCGATCGAGTACAGCGGCGATGGCGCACTCACAATTCGTTTCCCCTCCCACCTTCCCTGGCGCGTTTTTTACACCAATCACCATGCAGGGGGTGTGGGACAGGTCCTGGGAGGACGCTGGCATCGCGAAAACGGCGTCTACACGCATTGGCTGGAAAAACCATGTGACCTCGAATATACAAAACTCAGCACTTCCTCTTCGTCAGCATTAGCAGCTTGAACTTAGTGAGGGACAGACGCTCACAGCAGGGAAAGACAGGCTGTCGCTGGCAGGGCCCCAGAAGCTCGGAATATCGCTTTTACCACCATCTATACCAGCTACCAGAAGAGAAGACAGTCCTTAAGAGCCATTATTAGGGCTGCTACGCTGAACAGTATATAGCTCATTTTCTATTTAGTCAGGCAGGGCCCCAGAAGCTCAGAATATACCTTTTACCACCAGCTACCAGAAGACAAGACAGTCCTTAATAGCCCTTATTAGGGCTGCTACGCTGAACAGTATATAGCTCATTTTCTATTTAGTCAGGCAGGGCCCCAGAAGCTCAGAATATACCTTTTACCACCATATATACCAGCTACCAGAAGACAAGACAGTCCTTAATAGCCCTTATTAGGGCTGCTACGCTGAACAGTATATAGCTTATTTTCTATTTAGTCAGGCAGGGCCCCAGAAGCTCAGAATATACCTTTTACCACCATATATACCAGCTACCAGAAGACAAGACAGTCCTTAAGAGCCCTTATTAGGGCTGCTACGCTGAACAGTATATAGCTCATTTTCTATTTAGTCAGGCAGGGCCCCAGAAGCTCAGAATATACCTTTTACCACCATATATACCAGCTACCAGAAGACAAGACAGTCCTTAATAGCCCTTATTAGGGCTGCTACGCTGAACAGTATATAGCTCATTTTCTATTTAGTCAGGCAGGGCCCCAGAAGCTCAGAATATACCTTTTACCACCATATATACCAGCTACCAGAAGACAAGACAGTCCTTAATCCCTTATTAGGGCTGCTATGTTGAACAGTATATAGCTCATTTTCTATGTAGTCAGGCAGGGCCCCAGAAGCTCAGAATATACCTTTTACCACCATATATACCAGCTACCAGAAGACAAGACAGTCCTTAATCCCTTATTAGTGCTGCTATGTTGAACAGTATATAGCTCATTTTCTATTTAGTCAGGCAGGGCCCCAGAAGCTCAGAATATACCTTTTACCACCATATATACCAGCTACCAGAAGACAAGACAGTCCTTAATCCCTTATTAGTGCTGCTATGTTGAACAGTATATAGCTCATTTTCTATTTAGTCAGGCAGGGCCCCAGAAGCTCAGAATATACCTTTTACCACCATATATACCAGCTACCAGAAGACAAGACAGTCCTTAATCCCTTATTAGTGCTGCTATGTTGAACAGTATATAGCTCATTTTCTATTTAGTCAGGCAGGGCCCCAGAAGCTCAGAATATACCTTTTACCACCATATATACCAGCTACCAGAAGACAAGACAGTCCTTAATCCCTTATTAGTGCTGCTATGTTGAACAGTATATAGCTCATTTTCTATTTAGTCAGGCAGGGCCCCAGAAGCTCAGAATATACCTTTTACCACCATATATACCAGCTACCAGAAGACAAGACAGTCCTTAAGAGCCCTTATTAGGGCTGCTACGCTGAACAGTATATAGCTCATTTTCTATTTAGTCAGGCAGGGCCCCAGAAGCTCAGAATATACCTTTTACCACCATATATACCAACTACCAGAAGACAAGACAGTCCTTAATAGCCCTTATTAGGGCTGCTACGCTGAACAGTATATAGCTCATTTTCTATTTAGTCAGGCAGGGCCCCAGAAGCTCAGAATATACCTTTTACCACCATATATACCAGCTACCAGAAGACAAGACAGTCCTTAATCCCTTATTAGTGCTGCTATGTTGAACAGTATATAGCTCATTTTCTATTTAGTCAGGCAGGGCCCCAGAAGCTCAGAATATACCTTTTACCACCATATATACCAGCTACCAGAAGACAAGACAGTCCTTAAGAGCCCTTATTAGGGCTGCTACGCTGAACAGTATATAGCTCATTTTCTATTTAGTCAGGCAGGGCCCCAGAAGCTCAGAATATACCTTTTACCACCATATATACCAGCTACCAGAAGACAAGACAGTCCTTAATCCCTTATTAGTGCTGCTATGTTGAACAGTATATAGCTCATTTTCTATTTAGTCAGGCAGGGCCCCAGAAGCTCAGAATATACCTTTTACCACCATATATACCAGCTACCAGAAGACAAGACAGTCCTTAAGAGCCCTTATTAGGGCTGCTACGCTGAACAGTATATAGCTCATTTTCTATTTAGTCAGGCAGGGCCCCAGAAGCTCAGAATATACCTTTTACCACCATATATACCAGCTACCAGAAGACAAGACAGTCCTTAAGAGCCCTTATTAGGGCTGCTACGCTGAACAGTATATAGCTCATTTTCTATTTAGTCAGGCAGGGCCCCAGAAGCTCAGAATATACCTTTTACCACCATATATACCAGCTACCAGAAGACAAGACAGTCCTTAATCCCTTATTAGTGCTGCTATGTTGAACAGTATATAGCTCATTTTCTATTTAGTCAGGCAGGGCCCCAGAAGCTCAGAATATACCTTTTACCACCATATATACCAGCTACCAGAAGACAAGACAGTCCTTAATCCCTTATTAGTGCTGCTATGTTGAACAGTATATAGCTCATTTTCTATTTAGTCAGGCAGGGCCCCAGAAGCTCAGAATATACCTTTTACCACCATATATACCAGCTACCAGAAGACAAGACAGTCCTTAATCCCATATTAGTGCTGCTATGTTGAACAGTATATAGCTCATTTTCTATTTAGTCAGGCAGGGCCCCAGAAGCTCAGAATATACCTTTTACCACCATATATACCAGCTACCAGAAGACAAGACAGTCCTTAAGAGCCCTTATTAGGGCTTCTACGCTGAACAGTATATAGCTCATTTTCTATTTAGTCAGGCAGGGCCCCAGAAGCTCAGAATATACCTTTTACCACGATATATACCAGCTACCAGAAGACAAGACAGTCCTTAATAGCCCTTATTAGGGCTGCTACGCTGAACAGTATATAGCTCATTTTCTATTTAGTCAGGCAGGGCCCCAGAAGCTCAGAATATACCTTTTACCACCATATATACCAGCTACCAGAAGACAAGACAGTCCTTAATCCCTTATTAGTGCTGCTATGTTGAACAGTATATAGGTCATTTTCTATTTAGTCAGGCAGGGCCCCAGAAGCTCAGAATATACCTTTTACCACCATATATACCAGCTACCAGAAGACAAGACAGTCCTTAAGAGCCCTTATTAGGGCTGCTACGCTGAACAGTATATAGCTCATTTTCTATTTAGTCAGGCAGGGCCCCAGAAGCTCAGAATATACCTTTTACCACCATATATACCAGCTACCAGAAGACAAGACAGTCCTTAATAGCCCTTATTAGGGCTGCTACGCTGAACAGTATATAGCTCATTTTCTATGTAGTCAGTCAGGGCCCCAGAAGCTCAGAATATACCTTTTACCACCATATATACCAGCTACCAGAAGACAAGACAGTCCTTAATAGCCCTTATTAGGGCTGCTACGCTGAACAGTATATAGCTCATTTTCTATTTAGTCAGGCAGGGCCCCAGAAGCTCAGAATATACCTTTTACCACCATATATACCAGCTACCAGAAGACAAGACAGTCCTTAATAGCCCTTATTAGGGCTGCTACGCTGAACAGTATATAGCTCATTTTCTATTTAGGAAGGCAGGGCCCCAGAAGCTCAGAATATACCTTTTACCACCATATATACCAGCTACCAGAAGACAAGACAGTCCTTAATCCCTTATTAGTGCTGCTATGTTGAACAGTATATAGCTCATTTTCTATTTAGTCAGGCAGGGCCCCAGAAGCTCAGAATATACCTTTTACCACCATATATACCAGCTACCAGAAGACAAGACAGTCCTTAAGAGCCCTTATTAGGGCTGCTACGCTGAACAGTATATAGCTCATTTTCTATTTAGTCAGGCAGGGCCCCAGAAGCTCAGAATATACCTTTTACCACCATATATACCAGCTACCAGAAGACAAGACAGTCCTTAATAGCCCTTATTAGGGCTGCTACGCTGAACAGTATATAGCTCATTTTCTATTTAGTCAGGCAGGGCCCCAGAAGCTCAGAATATACCTTTTACCACCATATATACCAGCTACCAGAAGACAAGACAGTCCTTAATCCCTTATTAGTGCTGCTATGTTGAACAGTATATAGCTCATTTTCTTTTTAGTCAGGCAGGGCCCCAGAAGCTCAGAATATACCTTTTACCACCATATATACCAGCTACCAGAAGACAAGACAGTCCTTAAGAGCCCTTATTAGGGCTGCTACGCTGAACAGTATTGGGCTCATTTTCTATTTAGTCAGGCAGGGCCCCAGAAGCTCAGAATATACCTTTTACCACCATATATACCAGCTACCAGAAGACAAGACAGTCCTTAATAGCCCTTATTAGGGCTGCTACGCTGAACAGTATATAGCTCATTTTCTATTTAGTCAGGCAGGGCCCCAGAAGCTCAGAATATACCTTTTACCACCATATATACCAGCTACCAGAAGACAAGACAGTCCTTAATCCCTTATTAGTGCTGCTATGTTGAACAGTATATAGCTCATTTTCTATTTAGTCAGGCAGGGCCCCAGAAGCTCAGAATATACCTTTTACCACCATATATACCAGCTACCAGAAGACAAGACAGTCCTTAATCCCTTATTAGTGCTGCTATGTTGAACAGTATATAGCTCATTTTCTATTTAGTCAGGCAGGGCCCCAGAAGCTCAGAATATACCTTTTACCACCATATATACCAGCTACCAGAAGACAAGACAGTCCTTAATCCCTAATTAGTGCTGCTATGTTGAACAGTATATAGCTCATTTTCTATTTAGTCAGGCAGGGCCCCAGAAGCTCAGAATATACCTTTTACCACCATATATACCAGCTACCAGAAGACAAGACAGTCCTTAATCCCTTATTAGTGCTGCTATGTTGAACAGTATATAGCTCATTTTCTATTTAGTCAGGCAGGGCCCCAGAAGCTCAGAATATACCTTTTACCACCATATATACCAGCTACCAGAAGACAAGACAGTCCTTAATCCCTTATTAGTGCTGCTACGTTGAACAGTATATAGCTCATTTTCTATTTAGTCAGGCAGGGCCCCAGAAGCTCAGAATATACCTTTTACCACCATATATACCAGCTACCAGAAGACAAGACAGTCCTTAAGAGCCCTTATTAGGGCTGCTACGCTGAACAGTATATAGCTCATTTTCTATTTAGTCAGGCAGGGCCCCCAGAAGCTCAGAATATACCTTTTACCACCATATATACCAGCTACCAGAAGACAAGACAGTCCTTAATAGCCCTTATTAGGGCTGCTACGCTGAACAGTATATAGCTCATTTTCTATTTAGTCAGGCAGGGCCCCAGAAGCTCAGAATATACCTTTTACCACCATATATACCAGCTACCAGAAGACAAGACAGTCCTTAATCCCTTATTAGTGCTGCTATGTGGAACAGTATATAGCTCATTTTCTATTTAGTCAGGCAGGGCCCCAGAAGCTCAGAATATACCTTTTACCACCATATATACCAGCTACCAGAAGACAAGACAGTCCTTAATCCCTTATTAGTGCTGCTATGTTGAACAGTATATAGCTCATTTTCTATTTAGTCAGGCAGGGCCCCAGAAGCTCAGAATATACCTTTTACCACCATATATACCAGCTACCAGAAGACAAGACAGTCCTTAATCCCTTATTAGTGCTGCTATGTTGAACAGTACATAGCTCATTTTCTATTTAGTCAGGCAGGGCCCCAGAAGCTCAGAATATACCTTTTACCACCATATATACCAGCTACCAGAAGACAAGACAGTCCTTAATCCCTTATTAGTGCTGCTATGTTGAACAGTATATAGCTCATTTTCTATTTAGTCAGGCAGGGCCCCAGAAGCTCAGAATATACCTTTTACCACCATATATACCAGCTACCAGAAGACAAGACAGTCCTTAATCCCTTATTAGTGCTGCTACGTTGAACAGTATATAGCTCATTTTCTATTTAGTCAGGCAGGGCCCCAGAAACTCAGAATATACCTTTTACCACCATATATACCAGCTACCAGAAGACAAGACAGTCCTTAATAGCCCTTATTAGGGCTGCTAAGCTGAACAGTATATAGCTCATTTTCTATTTAGTCAGGCAGGGCCCCAGAAGCTCAGAATATACCTTTTACCACCATATATACCAGCTACCAGAAGACAAGACAGTCCTTAATCCCTTATTAGTGCTGCTATGTTGAACAGTATATAGCTCATATTCTATGTAGTCAGGCAGGGCCCCAGAAGCTCAGAATATACCTTTTACCACCATATATACCAGCTACCAGAAGACAAGACAGTCCTTAATAGCCCTTATTAGGGCTGCTACGCTGAACAGTATATAGCTTATTTTCTATTTAGTCAGGCAGGGCCCCAGAAGCTCAGAATATACCTTTTACCACCATATATACCAGCTACCAGAAGACAAGACAGTCCTTAATAGCCCTTATTAGGGCTGCTACGCTGAACAGTATATAGCTCATTTTCTATTTAGTCAGGCAGGGCCCCAGAAGCTCAGAATATACCTTTTACCACCATATATACCAGCTACCAGAAGACAAGACAGTCCTTAATCCCTTATTAGTGCTGCTATGTTGAACAGTATATAGCTCATTTTCTATTTAGTCAGGCAGGGCCCCAGAAGCTCAGAATATACCTTTTACCACCATATATACCAGCTACCAGAAGACAAGACAGTCCTTAATCCCTTATTAGTGCTGCTATGTTGAACAGTATATAGCTCATTTTCTATTTAGTCAGGCAGGGCCCCAGAAGCTCAGAATATACCTTTTACCACCATATATACCAGCTACCAGAAGACAAGACAGTCCTTAATCCCTTATTAGTGCTGCTATGTTGAACAGTATATAGCTCATTTTCTATTTAGTCAGGCAGGGCCCCAGAAGCTCAGAATATACCTTTTACCACCATATATACCAGCTACCAGAAGACAAGACAGTCCTTAATCCCTTATTAGTGCTGCTATGTTGAACAGTATATAGCTCATTTTCTATTTAGTCAGGCAGGGCCCCAGAAGCTCAGAATATACCTTTTACCACCATATATACCAGCTACCAGAAGACAAGACAGTCCTTAATCCCTTATTAGTGCTGCTATGTTGAACAGTATATAGCTCATTTTCTATTTAGTCAGGCAGGGCCCCAGAAGCTCAGAATATACCTTTTACCACCATATATACCAGCTACCAGAAGACAAGACAGTCCTTAATCCCTTATTAGTGCTGCTACGTTGAACAGTATATAGCTCATTTTCTATTTAGTCAGGCAGGGCCCCAGAAGCTCAGAATATACCTTTTACCACCATATATACCAGCTACCAGAAGACAAGACAGTCCTTAATAGCCCTTATTAGGGCTGCTACGCTGAACAGTATATAGCTCATTTTCTATTTAGTCAGGCAGGGCCCCAGAAGCTCAGAATATACCTTTTACCACCATATATACCAGCTACCAGAAGACAAGACAGTCCTTAATAGCCCTTATTAGGGCTGCTACGCTGAACAGTATATAGCTCATTTTCTATTTAGTCAGGCAGGGCCCCAGAAGCTCAGAATATACCTTTTACCACCATATATACCAGCTACCAGAAGACAAGACAGTCCCTAATCCCTTATTAGTGCTGCTATGTTGAACAGTATATAGCTCATATTCTATGTAGTCAGGCAGGGCCCCAGAAGCTCAGAATATACCTTATACCACCATATATACCAGCTACCAGAAGACAAGACAGTCCTTAATCCCTTATTAGTGCTGCTATGTTGAACAGTATATAGCTCATTTTCTATTTAGTCAGGCAGGGCCCCAGAAGCTCAGAATATACCTTTTACCACCATATATACCAGCTACCAGAAGACAAGACAGTCCTTAAGAGCCCTTATTAGGGCTGCTACGCTGAACAGTATATAGCTCATTTTCTATTTAGTCAGGCAGGGCCCCAGAAGCTCAGAATATACCTTTTACCACCATATATACCAGCTACCAGAAGACAAGACAGTCCTTAATAGCCCTTATTAGGGCTGCTACGCTGAACAGTATATAGCTCATTTTCTATTTAGTCAGGCAGGGCCCCAGAAGCTCAGAATATACCTTTTACCACCATATATACCAGCTACCAGAAGACAAGACAGTCCTTAATCCCTTATTAGTGCTGCTATGTTGAACAGTATATAGCTCATATTCTATGTAGTCAGGCAGGGCCCCAGAAGCTCAGAATATACCTTTTACCACCATATATACCAGCTACCAGAAGACAAGACAGTCCTTAATAGCCCTTATTAGGGCTGCTACGCTGAACAGTATATAGCTTATTTTCTATTTAGTCAGGCAGGGCCCCAGAAGCTCAGAATATACCTTTTACCACCATATATACCAGCTACCAGAAGACAAGACAGTCCTTAAGAGCCCTTATTAGGGCTGCTACGCTGAACAGTATATAGCTCATTTTCTATTTAGTCAGGCAGGGCCCCAGAAGCTCAGAATATACCTTTTACCACCATATATACCAGCTACCAGAAGACAAGACAGTCCTTAATCCCTTATTAGTGCTGCTATGTTGAACAGTATATATCTCATATCCTATGTAGTCAGGCAGGGCCCCAGAAGCTCAGAATATCGCATTTACCACCATATATACCAGCTACCAGAAGACAAGAGAGTCATTGAGAGCCCTTATTAGGGCTGCTATGTTTTAAAAATTGTGTGGAGGCCCAAGAGCTGAGACCTTTTAAAAATTGTGTGGAGGCCCAAGAGCTGAGACCTTTTAAAAATTGTGTGGAGGCCCAAGAGCTGAGACCTCTCAAACATTGTGTGGAGGCCCAAGAGCTGAGACCTTTTAAAAATTGTGTGGAGGCCCACGAGCTGAGACCTCTTAAAAATTGTGTGGAGGCCCAAGAGCTGAGACCTTTTAAAAATTGTGTGGAGGCCCAAGAGCTGAGACCTCTCAAACATTGTGTGGAGGCCCAAGAGCTGAGACCTTTTAAAAATTGTGTGGAGGCCCAAGAGCTGAGACCTTTTAAAAATTGTGTGGAGGCCCACGAGCTGAGACCTTTTAAAAATTGTGTGGAGGCCCACGAGCTGAGACCTTTTAAAAATTGTGTGGAGGCCCACGAGCTGAGACCTCTTAAAAATTGTGTGGAGGCCCAAGAGCTGAGACCTCTTAAAAATTGTGTGGAGGCCCAAGAGCTGAGACCTTTTAAAAATTGTGTGGAGGCCCAAGAGTTGAGACCTCTTAAAAATTGATTGTATTAAGCCTAAGAGGTGAGCCATAATTTTTTTCATTAATACAGCAATTCTACGGCGGTTAAGGAGGAGGAGGAGGAGGAGGAGGAGGAGGAGGAGGAGGAGGAAATGGCACTTCATACAGATGGCACTTCACTCTTGGCTGCTTTCCACTGTTGTACAAGCAAAGTCCGGGTCAATCCACTTGCTGTTCATTTTGATTAGCGTCAGCCTGTCGGCACTGTCGGTTGACAGGCGGCTGCGCTTATCGGTTATAATGCCCCCGGCTGCGCTGAACACACCCTTTCTGATAGCACGCTGGCGGCAGGGCAGGCAAGCACCTCCAAGGCGTACAGGGACAGTTCCAGCCACGTGTCCAACTTGGAGACCCAGTAAGTGTAGGTCGCCGAGGGATCGGGGAGGACAGGGGTGTGGTCTGCCAGGTAGTCCCGCAACATCCGCCGATACTTGTCCCTCCTGCTGATAGCGGGCCCCGCAGTGATGGAAGTTGCACGAGGGGGTGACATGAACGTGTCCCACACCTTGGAGAGTGTTCCCCTGGTGGCTGTGGGCCTGATCGATGTTGTCAGACTCTGGGAGACACTCTCCTCTCTGCCGCCAGTGATGCTGGGTGGGAAAATCTGCATCATGTTCTGCAAGAGTTCCCTCTGGTATTCCAGTAATCGATTCGTCCTCTCCTCTACCGGAATAAAAGAGGAGAAGTTATCTTTATACCGGGGGTCCAGGAGTGCGAAGACCCAGTATAGTTTGTTCTCCAATATCCGGACAACACGTATGTCCCGGGAAAAGCAGCCCAGCATGAAGTCAGCCATGTGTGCCAGACTCTGAGTAGGCATGACGTCACTGCCCCCACCAGAAGGATCATTTTCCATTTCCTCCTCTTCCTCCTCCTCTCCGCCCCATCCGCGCTGAACCAATGGGACGCACACAGCCTGACTGCTACCCTCGCCGCCAGCATCCTCTTCCACAGCCACCTCCACGTTGTCCTCCTCCTCCTCATCCTCCTCCTGCAACTGCCACCGAGCAGCAGACAAAAGTGTGGTCTGACTGTCTACCTGCGTTGCGTCTCCTCCTACCCCCATCTCCTCTGTGTGCAATGCGTTCTCCCTTATTGCGATGAGCGATTCTTTAAGGACGCCTAGGAGCGGGATGGTTACGCTCACTATAGCGTCCTCGCTGCTGACCTTCTTAGTGGACTCCTCAAAGATACGCAATACATCGCATATGTCTGCCATCCATGGCCACTCGTGGTTGGCAAACTGAGGGAGCTGAGTTGGAGGCACGCGTGGATGCATCATCTGGTACTCCATCAATGCTTTCTGCTGCTCACACACCCTGGCCAACATGCAATAGGTGGAATTCCAGCGAGTGGGCAGGTCGCACAACAGCCGATGTTGAGGCAAATGGAGGCGTTGCTGGATTTTTTTTTAAGCTAGCAGCAGCTACAGTTGACTTCCGAAAGTGAGCGCACAAGCGCCGCACTTTGACCAGTAGCTCTGCCAGGTTGGGGTAAGTCTTTAGAAACTTTTGTACTACCAAATTAAAAACGTGGGCCAGGCATGGTACGTGATTGAGTTCTGCAAGCTCCAGAGCCGCCACCAGGTTACGGCCGTTATCGCACACGACCATGCCTGGTCCTAGCTGCAGCGGCGACAGCCACATCTCTGTCTGCTGCAATATGGCGTGCCTCACCTCTGCGGCGCTGTGCTTCCTGTCGCCCAAGCTGATGAGCTTAAGCACCGCCTGCTGACGTCTCCCCGTGCCAGTGCTGCAACGCTTCCAGCTAGGGGCTGAGGGCGATGTTAAGGCAGAGGAGGAGGAGGAGGAGGAGGAGGAGGATGAGGAGGAGGATGAGGATGATGAGGAGGATGAGGAGGAGGAGGAGGATGAGGAGGAGGATGAGGAGGAGGATGAGGATGAGGATGAGGAGGAGGATCTATCAGAACCTGTGCTGGCAATCTTGGGCAGGGGTGGTATGTAGGCCGTCCCTGTTTGCGACCCCGTCCCCGCTTCCACAACATTCACCCAGTGTGCCGTCAAAGAGATGTAGCGTCCTTGGCCGCAAGCGCTTGTCCACGAGTCGGTGGTCAAGTGGACCTTTGCGCTGACTGCGTACCTCAGGGTCCGCCTGATGTTACGCGACACGTGCTGGTGCAGGGCGGGGACGCCACACCGGGAAAAATAGTGGCGGCTAGGGACGGAATAGCGAGGTGCGGCAGCCGCCATCAGGTCGCGGAAGGCCTGCGTCTCCACAAGCCTAAACGGCAACATCTCCAGGGCCAGCAGTTTGGAGATGAGGCAGGTTAAGGCTTGGGCTTGGGGGTGACTGGAGGCGTACTTCCGCCTGCGGTTGAACGCCTGCGAGATGGACAGTTGATGGGACGAGGAGCTGGAAGGTGCAGACGAAGATGCGGGGGAAGGGGGGGCTGAAGGAGAAGGCCCCAAAGTAGCCGAGGCAGAGGCAGATGTGGAGGTGTCCTGGCTGGAGGTCTGGACCGCAGTGGCAGCACACAACAAAGGGGAAGAGGCAGTGGCAGCAAGACGGGGCGCAGGTTGTATTGCGTTTGCTCTCTCCCACTCAGCCCAGTGCTTGAATTCCAAGTGACGGCGCATGCCTGAGGTGGTCAGATTGCTCTTCTCAGAGCCCCTACTCAGTTTTGAGTGGCAGATTGCGCAAACCGCGCTCAGTTTGTCATCCGCGCAAACGTAAAAAAATCTCCACACCACAGAAGTACGAGGCCTCGATGGGGGAGCTTCGCGCGACTGCCTGCTGCCGGGAAGAGCTTCGGCCCTGCTGGCTGTGGCCTGCCTTCTCTGTCTGGACTGTCCTCTGCCTCTGGACTGTCCTCTGCTTTTTGCTGCCTTATTCGGTGATGCGCAGACCGCATCTCCACTGCTTTCCCCGCTGGACATCACCCCTGTCCAAGTGGGGTCGGTCATTTCGTCGTCCACCACCTCCTCTTCCACTTCCTCTCTCTGCTCCTCCTCCTGCCCACTGGACATTCCAACAGCCTCCCTTGATGGCAACTGCGTCTCATCATCATCATCGCTCATGATAGCAGATGCTGGTTCCGGGTCCACATCACTAGCAGATGGCGGATACTCAAGTGTTTGGGCATCACTACAAACAAATTCCTCTGCTAGCTCCTGGGATTCTTGCAGCACATCTGGAAAAGGACCCGAAAAGAGGTCCTGGGAGGGGTCAAGGTTGGGCTGACTCTGTTGGCCAGGTTGGGAGGAAGGAGGGTCAGAGTGAGACTGTGTGGATGACTGGGTGGTGGACAAGTGACTGGAAGCGTTATCGGCCATCCATTGCACCACCTGTTCACGCTGCTCAGGCCTTAACAGAGATGTACCCCGCCCCCCGCATAACTGTCCCATAAAGGCAGGGAAGCTGGATGAGCGTAATGCTGGCTGCCCCTCACCAGCACGCATTGTATCCCCACTGGCTTCAACGCGGTTTGTGCCCCCACAAGCATTTCCGCGCCCCCGTCCTCGTCCACGTCCCTTTGCGCTAGCCCTCCGCATTTCAGACGTTTTACTTTTTTGGCCACGCGTTATGCCAAATATAAAAATATTTTTAAGAAGAACACCTGGCTATACAGCCGTATACTGCCAGAAGGTGAAATGGTGCCTATACGCACCGTGTATAAAACAGTGTTTTGTTGGCACAGAGGACACAAAACAGTAGTGCCAAATATAAATATATTTTTAAGAACACCTGGCTATACAGCCGTATACTGCCAGAAGGTGAAATGGTGCCTATATACGCACCGGGTATATAACAAGGTTTTGTTGGTAAAGAGGACACAAAACAGTAGTGCCAAATATAAAAAATATTTTTAAGAAAAACACCTGGCTATACAGCCGTATACTGCCAGAAGGTGAAATGGTGCCTATACGCACCGTGTATAAAACAGTGTTTTGTTGGCACAGAGGACACAAAACAGTAGTGCAAAATATAGTTTTGTATATAGGTGCTAATACACCACTGAAGTCTTTCTGTCCCTATTCCAGCATCAGCAGCTACCCCTCACTAAAGCAGCCGTTTTGAGCAGAGTGTATATAGTTTTGTATATAGGTGGTAATACACCACTGAAGTCTTTCTGTCCCTATTCCAGCAGCAGCAGCTACCCCTCACTAAAGCAGCCGTAGCTGCAGCACTAATAGGTGCTCAGCTCTTGGGCCTCCACACAATGTTTGAGAGGTCTCAGCTCTAGGGCCTCCACACAATTTTTAAAAGGTCTCAGCTCTTGGGCCTCCACACAATGTTTGAGAGGTCTCAGCTCTTGGGCCTCCACACAATTTTTAAAAGGTCTCAGCTCTTGGGCCTCCACACAATTTTTTAAAGGTCTCAGCTCTTGGGCCTCCACACAATTTTTAAAAGGTCTCAGCTCTTGGGCCTTCACACAATGTTTGAGAGGTCTCAGCTCTTGGGCCTCCACACAATTTTTAATATATCTCAGCTCTTGGGACTCCACACAATTTTTAAAAGGTCTCAGCTCTTGGGCCTCCACACAATTTTTAAAAGGTCTCAGCTCTTGGGCCTCCACACAATGTTTAAGAGGTCTCAGCTCGTGGGACTCCACACAATGTTTGAGAGGTCTCAGCTCTTGGGCCTCCACACAATGTTTAAGAGGTCTCAGCTTGTGGGACTCCACACAATGTTTGAGAGGTCTCAGCTCTTGGGCCTCCACACTATTTTTAAAAGGTCTCAGCTCTTGGGCCTCCACACAATGTTTGAGAGGTCTCAGCTCTTGGGCCTCCACACAATTTTTAAAAGGTCTCAGCTCTTGGGCCTCCACACAATTTTTAAAAAGTCTCAGCTCTTGGGCCTCCACACAATTTTTAAGAGGTTTCAGCTCTAAGCTTCCCTTACTGCTGGGGTGACACACTGTAACAAACCTCCTCCTGTAAGCTTCCCTGACTGCTGGGGTGACACACTGTAACAAACCTCCTCCTGTAAGCTTCCCTTACTGCTGGGGTGACACACTGTAACAAACCTCCTCCTGTAAGCTTCCCTTACTGCTGGGGTGACACACTGTAACAAACCTCCTCCTTTAAGCTTCCCTTACTGCTGGGGTGACACAATGACACAAGAGGACATGTCTGACCACATCTCACACACACACACACACACACAATGACAATAAGGGGTGGGGTATATTTATTTTCCCCCTTGCCTATGCCATCTGTGGTTGTCATTAGGCAACGTGATTTTAAGGGGTGCAGAATTTTGTTCTTCTTTTTTGTACAGTTTGGCTTGGGGTCCATGGCAATGTAGAGGAAAGAAGGTTTCCTTGTCTTGTCTCACTTTACGTAGAAGTAATATTGTGTTTGGAGTGTATTGTTGAGAGGCTGTGATAGTGGCGTAATAGTGCGACTTGGGCGCGTTATATGCACCCAGACATGCTTCCCCTGCTGTCCCAGTTGCATTCCAGCAGTGTTGGCATCATTTTCTGATGTTTCAGGGTGGACTTGGTGACCTCCAAGTGGTCGAATTGAGATTTCCAAGTGTCGAGCATTTTTTTCCCATAGACTATAATGGGATTCGATATTCGGTCGAGTAGTCGAGTAACGCGGTCTATTCGAATCGAAATTCGAAATTTCGAATATTTCACTACTCGCTCATCTCTATTAGCAATCTGAGTTTACAAGATACCTTTTGGCTAGTGTGTAATCTGGCACTTTGTGGAGGTATGGCCTCGATAGTCTATCCATCTTACATTTGAGTTTGGTCCACTGACCTACTAACATGACTTTCCTGTTTAGCATATGCCAACTTGCCCAATCTCTCAGATGTGGATTTGCCCCTCTCTGGCAGCCAGACCCCGGACCTACTTCGGGCGGACGACACAGAGGTAACACAGCTGATTTATAGGAACAATAACCACATTGACATGTTGGTGGGTAGTCCAGGAACCAACATGTCACATGTTATTTCTTTGTTGTTTTGGCAGGAGGCCAGACCAGAACCCCAAGCTGGGACCTCTTCCCAAGTGCCATGTGGCCAAGCTACAGAGGCTCAAGCAAGGGTAAGTTGGATTGTTACACTTTGGGGAAATGATTTGGAGGGGCATAGCTGCATTGTTTCAGCTTCACTAAAATCTTTTCTTTTGTTTTTTTAGCCTGAACACAGAGCAAGAGGAGGTGTGGCACCGACCAGTGCGGATTTTTATGAACTAGGGGTCCGGATGCTGGAGGACTACAGTCGCCAACAGCCGCGTGATGGAAATAATGAGCGCATTGCGGCGTTGGAAAATCAGGTGCTGATGTGTCGGCAACAAATTGAGGACCTGCAGCGCCAGCTCCAGGATGTGAGACAAGGCCACCAACAGCAAACAAACTGGGAACTGAATCGGCTGTCACATCTGATGGAGCAATCTTTACAGCGCCAGGAACAAAATTTGTTGTTGACGCAACAGCTCATACAACAGCAGTCTATTTTTTTTACTGCACTGTTGGCCCCCAACACCACCCCTAGCAATGACTCACAACCTCCCAGGCCCCCAAGCCAAGAATATTGATTTGATTTGTGTTGTGTTGAATTTGTTTAAAATACATTTGAGTACCCCACCTCTAAATTGTGTTTTTCCTAAGACATAGCTAAGAACACAGTCAGGGATGAGTCTCTAGATCTAGATATGTACATGCAGCCAAAAATGTATGCCACACATTGGTGACCATATCTTACTATGGTTTACACATTAAATGGCTACAAAGGTACACCAACATTTTACAAATAATGGGTTTTTAGACACATAAACTATGCTTGACAAGGCACAACACACTGTAATTACAAAAATACAAAATATTTATTTTGCAAGGCGGGCAACAGGCCCAACATTTGGCCGCACAGCGGCTCCAAACATCCCCCCCCCACCCTAACGACGCCTCTTCAAGGCCAGCAGCATAAGGCGAAGACGCCGGATCGACCGCCACAGTCTGCGATGCTGGTTTGCACAAGCTGTAGAGAGTAGAAAAAAAACATATTCAAAAGATAGAATGTGACCTCAACAGACACAGATGTAGCAATGTAATGTAAGTGGCTAAAATTAGCTGACGCCCACATTCACATTGTTGGCCACTGTGCCCTTAGGTGTTACCATTATATGAGTACTAGTGGCTGCCTTAAATGTGGCCACAACATCCCAAGCATACATTTACTCTTAACTCTTGGGAATAAAATAAGGTCTAAGTCCCAGTGTGGACATTTATTTGTTTAGTTACAGCCAAACATCAGGGCCTAAGTCCTAACGAGTAAACTTGTTTGGCCAAGAATCTTAGAGGTCACCACCTTAGCAGGCCAATTTTGTTGGGTAGAAACCACAATTTGCCACTATGTGGCGAAAACAAGAATGTGAGCCAACAATCAAGCATGCAGACATGCATTTAGGATTGTTGGACAAACACGTGTAACCTAGATGTGTGTTGATGAAACACATAGGTACATTGTAAATGTCTCCAGAATTTACTATAAGACATAGGGGTCACAAATCTTTAGGCATATGAAGTGGGATGTACTCACCATCGCAGCTGTGGCTGGGGCCCATGCTGCTGGCCGTCCCGGGAGCTGGGGTGGGGAGGATGGTCACCGGCTCCGTCTGCGTGAATAGGTGGATAAAAACACACAAGGCCAGCATGCGACAGGATATCCAGCAATCACCATACCATTGATATACAGTATGGCTTCTGTGAAGACCTTAGGAGGCGCTGCTACTCTAAAAGTGTGTTTCTGTGGGGTCATGTACTGATAAATGCTACTCTGACATTTGAGTCTCCTTTAAGATGGCATTACCAGGTCAGATGAGTTGTGATGTGCCTGTGAAAATGTGGACGGGTATACAAGTGCTCATGCTTATATAGCATGTCATCGGTGTCAACATGTTAATTATCAGTTAACAGGTTATTGAAATGGCGGGCATTCAGGGGCATGTTTAGTATACTTATGGCTTAGGTAATTAGCATGTTTTTGATGTATCTTGTTATTGGACTGTATTAATAGTAGAAGATTATGTGTAGATAGGTTTTTAACTTTAGATCCATGGGGTCGCGGCCTGTCTCTTGCCCCGCCGACGTACTTGCTGGGCCGTCGGGTGGCGGTCTGCTGCCTGCATGTATCAGCTTGCATGGGCGGACCTCCTGTTTACAGTCAGGCCCGTCATCTCTCGCCCTGCTGTCAGGAGTCCCTTGGTTACATGAGGACTCCGGCGGCGCTGGGGGCGGGGGGCGGGGACGCGTCATCCGACGGCTCCAGCCTGTCAGTGCCTGGGGTCATGTGCCCTGGCCTGTGGCTGAGGTCATCACGCCTGGACGGGGAGCGCGCTCTGTCCACACTGTGCGCGCGCCTGGACGGCGTGGCGTTTTGGCGGGAGCGCCGGCGAGACAGGGGACAGGTAGGTGTCCCTATAAATGGGAATCAGATAATCTGTATCCTCACCTTCACCCTTCTGAAGCCGCACGGGGCGGCGGGCGCGGGTGGCCGGGTTTGTTGCGGTCCCATTCTTGTGATGCTTGGTGACATGCTTCTCCTATATGTTTAACTTTGGGCACTGGCAACATGGCAATTGCCTATTACTTATACATATCTAATTGTGTCTCTTGAGCTCTTTGTGTATTTCACATCACTTGGCATTTTGATTCATTGAATGTATAGTTTTTTATCTTTCATTATCTATTCTTGATATATTTATTCATTTGGGTATATTTATTAGCTTGAGATATTTATTTATTTGCTGTATATAGGTTGGATTGACACATATTATAGCACTTAAGCACCTTTATTCACGCACATTGCACTTTGTTTTTTATATTATTGCTTCATTTTTTATTTTTCACTTTTTGTGGGTTGTACAGGGGATAGGTTTATTGTATATAGTATAGACCCTACACCGGGTCTTTAGAGTGCCGGCACAGATGCTGGGGTAAGTTGGTGCAGAGGTAGTTTACCCCTGCGCACACAGACCCCAGTATCCTATTTTTAGGAGTCCACTGCCCTTTTATCTATTTATCCATTCATATATATGACAGGAGTTTCGTCTGCATCACCACTAATAGTTATATTATACTCCCCAGGTTTGGGGTTTTGAGAGATATATTGGAATAAGTATATGAATTGGGACCTTGCATTTGTTTTTAATTGTCCTGTGATTATGTGTTAATTTGTATATATGTATTTTATTAATTGATATGTAACAATAAATTTTGAATAATAGTTTTTGATATAGTCTGGTGCTCCTCATTAGGGAGGGAGGTGTGTTTTTCACGGCCGCTCCCATTGAAGTGCGTGGCAACATCTCTCAGGAAAAACCAAAATTAGTGGGCCAATGACACATGACTATTTGACAGCCATCTGGTTATGGAGTCTGCCAAAACAAATGCTTGCATGGTTACACACATGTTGTCCGACATTAGCATATTTCCTGGTCCATGAGTTCATGTAAATTATTTATGGTTGCAACATGGACACATAAAGATAATGTGCCAATAACCTTGACAGTGCAATGGTAAGGACTAATTTGCAGTTGATTGTAGAATCTTACTAGTGTGCAACATGTGTTAGCCGGAAAAACTTACAAAAATAACACATTTGCTAGCCCCCATCATGGTGTTGGTTGAAACATAGGGGTGGTTGCCAGTTGGATTGCACTGTAGTGGGGTTTGTAATGTTAATGTACATTAGAAAACCAGCTTGGCCTATGGACCAGGAAACATGTGTATGTTAAAAGTGGCCCAAGACCCAGGATTTATACTATCCTGTGTTTTGGTCCACTTTGGCAGGGCACAACAATTGGAGAGAGAGCCCGTCTGCCGCCGCTGCCTTCCGCGCGTCACTCCTCCAGTGCGTGCGCACGCGCAGGCCATTCTGAAACGGAGAGCGCAGGCGCACACACATCTAGAGGGGCACGCAGGAGGCTGCGGCGGTGGCTTCTGCCACCCCCAATGAGGTAAGGAATTTGTGGGCTTTTGGGGGGGGGCCGCGGTGAGGGAGGTGATTAGGCAGGGAAGCTTATAGATTCCAAGCCCAATCAACAATGGGTGTTGGTCCACTTTAAGGAATGTCATAACATAGGGAATGTGAGGGATAACAACAAACACTTACCATGACTATGCCCGTGGAGAAGGCGTTGCCAAAAGCTCCTGGAGGTGCCGCCTATATGATGCGCTGCAAATTAGAGAGGAATGGCAAGGGCTAAGTACAAATGGCCATATGTAACCTGTCACAGACTAACACTGACTAAATCTGCACTCACCAGGGGATGAGCTGCCACTTGAAGCCCAGGGAGGGCTCTGAGGAGGAGGCGTGGAGCCTCGGCTCCTCACACTCTGATCCAAAGATCCCCCAGCCAAAGGGCCACCCTCCTCCCTCTCACTCCCTGCTCCTTCAGGGAGTGTGGGAGAGTCCATTACTTCCACCCCACTTGGACTGCCCACTTGAGAGTGGCCCCTTTTCTGGTGAGACTCCTCAGAGTCAGAGTGTGAGGAGCTGAGGCTCGATCCTGCCAGCCCCCCAGCAGCACACTCCTCTGGGGCGTCATCCCCTTCCTCCCCTGGGTCCTCTAAATAGGAGCCTCGAGAGGGACCCTCCCCCGATGACTCCCCCGAGTCCGCCTGTCTCGTTCGGGGGAGGAATCCCTTCCCACATTTCCCCAGGGGAGGACGCTTATCTGTGTTGAGGGGGTGAATAAAAAAAATTACAATTACTACCCAAAATGGACACAGCTTAGAATATTATTTCCCAAAAATTCTAAACATAGCATAAACTTCCACTTACCTGAAGCGTACGCATCATATAGGCGGTACACGCCTTCAGGGTCCCGGCGCTTAAAGTCGGACCACTTTTGCATTATGGAGCCCACACTGAGGCTGGTGTTGAAGCGCCGGGACACTGTGGCCTTCACCTCCAGGGCAATGCGCTTCTTGCCCCCACGGGCATAGTCATATTGGTGGATGCAGAAATCCTATGAGAAATGAAAAAAAAAGGTTATCAATACATGACATCAGAACAATGGCCTAAACATTTATACTGAGAACAGATTAAACATATAATCCAAGGAAAATATACTCACTTTCACCACCTGGCCGTTTACGCGGCTATCCACCCTCTTCCGCTTTTGCTTTGGTGGCCCAGGGGGGGGAGGGGTGGAGGGGGGTTAGGTGGGGGAGGTGAGGCAGGTGGGGGAGGGGTGGGGGGGCCAGAGTCAGAGGAGGAGCTGGGGAGGCGCAGCACACGTCGGCTAGGCATCATGGTGGAAACGCAAAGGAGGAAACCGGAAGTGGATATGACGAAAGCGACAGCAAAAAAAAAAAAAAAAACGCTCCACGCACTAGGAAGAAGCTAATATCTGCTACGTGCAAGCTAAGTGGCGGTAATAGGATTTTTACGCATTACAACAAGCTATTGGCCAAGACGCCATTAATTATTAGCTTGATTTAGCAGGGAAACGCAAAGGAGCAAACCGGAAGTGGATATGATGAAAGCGAAAAAAAAAAACGCTCCGCGCACTAGGAACCAGCTAATGTCCGCTACATGCAAGCTAAGTGGCGGGAATAGGATATTTACGCATTACAACAAGCTATTGGCCAAGACGCCATTAATTATTAGCTTGATTTAGCTGGGTGTTCAATATCCTGTAATGCATAGGTCAGAGCAAAAACAGAGCTGGTTGCTTACAAATAACAATCTGATTCCTTAATAAAATAATAACACAATAAAACTATCCAACTACATGATAATGTGGCACACAGGAGAATGCATAACGGGTTGTTATGAGCTTGTACGCCTGAACAAATCCAGCAGAATGTGGACATGTGCACTCAGAACTAGTGTATTCATTAAGAACGACTGGGGTCGCTGCAAGTGAATTCAGGGAAAAAGGCAGAAAGGCACATGTATGAACAGCACAGCGCAGCACAGCGACGCTAGCGCCGCCACATAGCGAATCACAACAGCGACTGCACAAACTCTGTGTCACGCTCTGGTAACTCCAGCCCTCTAGGTAAGCCCTCAACCCCCAATCTCCGCAGCCAGCTTCACCTGTAGGAGCCCCCGCTTGCCGGGACGCAGAATACGCCTGTCCGGGATCGGTTGCCCCCAGGACTTCAATGGCTCAAAGGATGAGAGCTTACTGGTTTAGAGGTCTGAAGAACCAATGGCTAAGAGCGAGTGTAGCAGAAGTCCAGAGACAGGCCAGAGGTTGACACGGGGAAATCAGAGATCGCAGCGGTACAGAGGGAAGAGGCAGCTCGAGGTCAAGGTACAAAGCAGAGGTCGGCAGCGGAGATCAGATCGAGAATGGTCGGTTCAGGCAGGGGTCGGCAACGGAGATCAGATCGAGAATAGTCGGTTCAGGCAGGGGTCGGCAACGGAGATCAATCAAGGTAAATAACAAGTGAAAGCAAGGTACAAGGCGCTATCACAGGCAATTCACAACTGGGAGGGAATTGCTTTTATAGGGACAGACAGGGGAGGGGGAGTGTAGGTGATTGGTGCACTTTTGGGATTACACCCAGGATTGGTCTGCAGGGCTGAGAGGGCGCATCCCTAAGTGATTGGTGCACTTTGGGATTACACCCAGGATTGGTCTGCAGGGCTGAGAGGGCGCATCCCTAATTACTCCTAGGGCTCATTGGCCCTTTAACTGATCCTCCGGCGGGCGCGCACAGTACAGCGCCGCCGGAGGGTATAACAACCACGTGCTCGCGCCCGCGCGCGAGCACGTCCAGAGGATGAGGAAGCGGGGGGCGTGGCCGAGCTGAGCGCCGCTCGAGCCGACGCTGCTGGATCCGCCACCGCCCGGCGCGGCCGCCGCACATTGACAGCCGCGGCCGGACGCCTGGAGACGGCGCTGGAACGGGGGCCAGGTAGGTGATTCCTGACACTCTGACCACCACAGATTCAACAAGGACAGGGCTGCCGAATAGCTTGGGCGCTGACAATTTCAATGAGCGAACGTGAGCGCCAAACATGACTGACTAAAAAGTAGCTTTACAAGCCATGTGTGTTGTGAAAGCAAGCTAATTTGAGGCTAATGTGTTTTGTGGAAGGAGATGCATTTTAGATTTCACTCACAACATTCCAGTGTAAAAATTACATCTTTCATCAAAAATTCAATAAAAACAAGACAGATTAATCAAACATATCCTAAACAACACTTTTGGCAAAAGACAAGAACACAAAAACCACTTAAAAAAATCATTGCAGTGTCTGCCATTGAAATGTATGGGAGAGCGCCAGGTAGGGAGAGGTCATACCTGTCGCTGTGATGGGATTAGCAGCGGCGCTGTTCGTTGCAGTCGGCTACATGATGAATCCGGCGCCAGCTGACGCTTTCGCCGGCGCTAGCCTCATTTAGCGTGATAAATGCGTGATTGTGTTCGCAGCCTGGCATTCTGTAATCGGTAGCCGCCATTAGCTGGCGATACCTGGCGCTAGTGAGACACTACCTGGCGCTATCCCTTGATAAATAAGGCCCTAAGTATATACATTGTCAGGGAACTGAGGCCCACGAGATCCAACTAACAATCCTGGACCTCCGAGCACACAGCCTGCTTTCCCAAAGCACCGTCCGTTCGCCTGCCTACCGGGGCTACGCACAGATTCTTGGCTAAGGAAAAAAGATTGCTCAAGTTAAATATAGCTTTTAATGCTGGTCTTCTCAGTTTGAGGTACCAGGAACCCCATGTGTGGGGTGGTCGGAATAGCAGAGACCATCCCATGTCCATTTCCCAGGACCTCCCTCTGGACCTCCGTTGGCCCTAGCCGCCACTTGGTTTGAAGGAAGGGAGCCTTCAGACTCCCGAGGGGCCCCTGGACCACCAGCGCTCCCACTATGCATGATAGTGGCCAGAGCCACTGTGGCCTCAGGTAATTCCTGTCCTCCTTCCACTTTCATTTAAGCTGCCAGTGCAGACAGACCAGCCTGGCCCTCTGACAAACCAGCGGTGGAGCAACCCTGCGATGGGGACTTAGCTAGGGGTCCCACGTCTCCTGGAACAGCCCTCACCTCAGTAGCAGTTCCCTCCAAAGCTGCTGGATAACCCTCCTTCCTCTGGGAGGAAGAAGCACACATTATATTTCATACCCCCACATTCCCTGTAGCAGGCAGGTTACACCCATAACTTGTATTGATTGCACACATTGGAGTATACATTTCATTACAGTCTAGGGGACCAGACCTTGGGGATTCATTGGCCACATACTGAGACACTAGCCGCCCCCAAGTCTGTCCCTAACAAAACACTGGCAGGGATATTTGATGATACCCTCACCTCCCGAACACCCACCCCAGCACCTCAGTCCTAATAAACTGTGCCAATAGGTGCCAATGCACCTCCCTCAATCCCAGAGACTGAAACAGTCTTTCCAGGGGGTGAAGTCCGATGGGGACACCATCTTAGGGCGCACAAGAGTCATCTCCACGCCTGTGTCCCTAGGTCCCACAGCCACATCCTGGCCCATGGTGATGAGTTGCAAGTTGTCCTGGGACCTCCCAGTGCCCCTACCCACATACAGCACAGTGGAGGAGTTCTGGGACGGGGCCCTGCTGGCACTGGGGACATGCGGCCTTGAAGTGTCCAGGTGGGTTGCATTGGTGACAATAGGGGAGCCCCTCCTTCTTGATTGCCAGGAGAGGGAAGTAGGGGAAGGGGCCTTGGGCTAATGGGCATGGACAACAGATGCCAGATGCCCCTTTCCAGCTGGCAGGTTTCCGGGTCTCAGGGGCCCTGTTTTGTGTGCACTCATCCGCAAGTGCTGCAGTTTCTGAGGCCCCTTTAGGCTTCCAGTCCTGTAGAAACTGCTGCAGATCCTCCGCAATTCCAACTGATTTCTAGCAATAAGCTCCTTCAGTTGCTGGATGGTGGTAAGTTCTAAGCCAGTAGTCCACTGCTCGACTGCTCTCTGTAGGGCCCTAATGTGGTCAGCCCAGCTGTCGATGGGGCCCATCGCAAACTCCTCAGTTTCTTGCATTAGAACTCAGGGGTCAGGTTATATTGGCGGATCAGAGCTTGCTTGACAACCTTGTAGTTCAGGGCAGTCTTGCCTGACCCACTGATCCTCCGGTACATTGTACTGATAAAAAGCAGTTTCAAAAGCCAGCAGAAAGGTGTCCAAATCTGTACCTTTGTCCAAAATTTGGAAATCCTCTGCATGCAACTTTGGGGCCTGGTTCTCAGGGGGTTCGCTACCAGCTGTGCTGGGTTACTGGTGCTGAAGCTTAAGCTAGATTAATTGGAGATCGTGTGCATGTTCAGCTTGGTCCCTACATTCTGCAGCATCGACCCGCTCTCGCTCACGTGGTTCTGCAGCCTTGACCTGCTTGTGTTCACAAATTTCGTCACGTTCTGCTTGACGCTCTGCAGCCTCAATCTGCTCGCGTTCACATTGTTCCTCACGTTCTGCTTGGCGCTCTGCAGCCTTGATGAGGACCTCATAGGTAGCCTGGTCTCCACCCAGAGACTGGCCAGAGCAGCATCCAGGAGAGCATCTGAGTCTGGCTGGGAAGACCAGCAGGCAGAGCACAGTCCTCTGGGATGCTGAGGGCTGGTGATTGGCATCTGGGAGAGCCCTGGCTCAGCTCCTACATGGCTTCTGGCCCTGGTGCCACTCACCATGTCTGCAGCTGCTGATCCCTGACAAATATTGCACCCTGTAATCACAAAAGCTATTGTAACCACTCTTATAATTTGTCTAGTGTTGATCTGATCCTAAGATCCCAGCAACAGAAAGGCCACTGCTGGTAATCTTTAGTGTATGAGATTATGGGGCCCACACCCACTCACACTATTTGCCTTAGTCCACAGCTGCCACCAAATTGTCAGGGAACACAGGTCACAAGATTAAAGCACCGTCCGTTCACCCACCGGGACTACCAGGTCCAAAGCCTACGGACACACAGATTCTTGGCTAAGGCAAAAAGATAGCTCAAGTTAAATAAAGGTGTTAATGTGATAAGTATACTAGGCAGTGATAATAGACATTTGGCTATGATGGAATATGAATGAATACAAAAGTCTTCTGAGAAGTGGGTTACAGGTTACACACAGAGATACAACAGTCATAGTTACCTTAAAATGCAGATGCTGGGAATTGATGAAGGGCTCCCACATGGAGGTGAGTAGAGAGCTGATTGATGATTCGAGCACCTCCAGCACGCATGCAACATGATCTCCCCTGAAGTGACAAAGTTCTCATCTCCAAAGCTTACTTATAAGCTCAGTCTCTGCCCCCCACCCTCCATCCTCCCAGACACAGGTCCTGGAGCATTCTTTTGTAGCGCCATATGCTATCACACATCCAGCAAAGAGAGATGTTGGCTTCTGGCTGTCTGATCAAGGTGTTAGGGGAGCCGTAGGGGGGCTTTCATCCTCGAACTGTCTTTTCTGAGAGTCAGAACCTTATGCACATATATGGACTTCCTTTTCCTGCTAGCCTTATAAGGGTAAAATTTGCTAAGAACAGGGAAGGGGAAGACGGGCATCAGTGATAAAATGAAATATAACATTTACCATATTCCTCACATACACTTTTTCTCTTCATTTAATTTTAGCTCAGCTTAAGGAATCACCTCTCCTCCTTTGCAGCCATAGCTCATTGGGTTAGTTATATGGGGACCCCTACTAATGTGTAGTATAAGGACTCTCTCTCTAGCTCTGCTGGAGCTTATTTATTATTGCTCATTCTGCCCTGTAAGGGCCCATTAGAAACCTAGGAACCTTATGAGCTAGGATGACTAGTAGGTATCGCCTACATTAATTTACCTCTCCTCCTTTGTAGGCATAGCTCATTGGGGTTAATTATATGGGGACCCCTACTAATGTGTAGTAGTAGTAGTATCCATTAGAAACCTTATGAGCTAGAATGATTCTTTAATTTACACAGTGGCATGTGAATGGACCTCCAAAGACACTCCTTCTTGGGCACCATTGGGATTTGATGCTTGCTTCTTTTTAACTAATATACTGTATATGCAAATATATAGACCAATAATATGTCTCGATCACATCTGGTGACATCACATAAACCCAACGCAATGACACCCAGAACAGTGCAGCCGCAGGAGCCTCGGTCTGCATGCTTCTTGCTTTTTAATCACATGTATATCGGTGGGAAAACATGCTTCTGCTCTTGGTCCTCTTGAGTTAATGGGAGGTCTTCACCCTGGGGATATGAATTGCACAATATCTACTAACTGATTTTCTTGTTTATGTTTACCCTTTGGTAATGCTTCCTTCTCTTTATATGCGGTATTGCTAAATTGTATTTAGTATTGTGTCGGTACACAGTGGGTGTTACTATTTTGTTCCATATTTTGATCTATTATAATCATGCATTGTCTTATTATGTGGAAATATTATTACTTATATGACTACTGTGAACTATTATTGGGGCCAACTCTCTCCATTAACTGTAAGCTTTTGAACTATACCTATTTAGAGGATTACATCTGGGGATTGCATTTTGTATAGCACTGTATGTATTTCCATGTCATTATTTTTGGACAAACTAGAATTACCATTTTGCATTATACCTGGGTGCTTCAGTTGTCTCATTATTTTTCATCATTTTTTTTTTTTAGTGGAGTGAAAGTTTGAGGGATACCTAGTCCATAGAGAAAGTTTTCTCTCTATGCTTCCATTTTGTAGCTTGTATATAAAAACACTAAACTTACACTAAGCTTCAGCTAGTAAAACATCAATGCATGAGAAAATGCCTTTGAATATCAGACTGATTGTATGTCATATGCTAGAACTGGAATACTGGAATACGTTTTGCAGAGGCTGTTTCCCAGAATGTAGCCAAGGTATAGCCATAATAAGAAATTCCTTTCTTTTTCTATTGCAAAATAGAGGTCACGGTGAAATTCTGTTTTAGCATTAATAGTTAGAATTCATGTAAGCAATGTGAAAACCATGCCTATTTCTGTATAACCAATTAGAAGCTAACCTGTTAGATGTAGAACCACCTAGGAGTGGTTAAACATAACCAATCTTCTGTGCCTACTATTTAATCAATTATCAGAGACATTTTAAATTGACACAAGTGAGGTTATTGCATTTGTGCTGGTCAAAGGTTCTCTCCTGAACTTAGTGATGTGGTGTGTTTGGGTGAGAACTTTTACTCTGAGATTTAATGTGTCATTGGGGCCGATTCAGAGTCAGTTCTCACATCTTTTGTAGGAGAGAAAACTGCTATTGACTTCCATTGTCTATCAGGTGTAAATTTTCACCTGGCTCTGAATCAGCCCTGAAGTAGACAATGAAAGTCAGTGGCAGTTTTCTCTCCTAAAAAAGGAGTGAGAATTGTCACCTGACTCTGAATCAACCCCATTAGTGAATATGTTGCAGATGACACTTGGGTTGATTTTGCTTTTGTGCTTTGGCCTCTTATTCTTACTCCTTGTGATTTCTGAAGTGTTGAGGTTTTGTAAGAACTCTGGAGACTCCAGGGCAGGCATACTTGCTGCCCCTGAGACATCCAGATTTGCGGTCCACGCTGTGTAAAACACCCCAGGTTTCCTAGTAAAACAGATCCAGATCTGGTTTAGTAAACCAGAACCAGATCCAATGACACATGTGCGATTGGCACCGCTCCCTGCTATACCTTTACCAAGCATTTGTGCTTGGCCAGCGTGGGTACGCTCCCTGTTAGAGGGGATGCTGCCGCCAGCACACTCTGGTCCGCTCGTCAGGACTCAGCCAGACTCGGCTGAAGCCGAGTCTTAGACAATCCTTAGACGAGTGAGCAGGAGTGGATCCAAGTGCACTGATTGTACAGGAAGCTGTGCATGTGCTGCAGGACTGAGGATAGGTGAGTTAGTTTGGGCAACCTGGGGGGAGTTTACACAGTGGGACATCTGTCCTCCGATCCCGAAAGACCAAAGCCCAGGATAGTCAAAATCCTGGGTTTTGGTCCACTTTAAGCCTCTTGTTGACCCGATAACAGGCTCTACGTGAGATGAGTCCCTACTAGTCTATTAGTAGCAAAGGTTAAGATCATACGGATTGAGATACAGTTAATCTCAAATCAGCCTCAATAGGGTTGATTCAGAGACACATACACATGCATTTTCTCATGTGTCTGTGTATTTTTTGTAAATTTTTGCCTTGTTTTTTGGTTTTTACGTTACTGTTTTAATGCATATATGTGTTTACGTTAACGTGTATATGTGCATTCGATGGACGGATCAAAATAGTAATTTTTGCGTTATGTCTGATAACTTACGTTATTGGTATGGGCTGGTGTCTGATTCTGAGACCTGATGCACCTCCATCCTATATAACGGTTTCATTTCCGCTCCACTTACGGGATCATTTTGAACTCGGAATTAGTGTTGAACATGTTTTGCGGCTATGCGGAGGAGTATGAGCGCCTTCAGCTCAATGGCTTTACCTGTATCAGCATGGTGGAGGCCAGATTGCACCGGAGACGCGTGAACATCGATTGCATGCATGACGTTGAGCTGTTCGAGCTGACCAGACTCATCGCGTTTCCCTCCATAAATTGTACAGTGAGCTGCGGCCATGTTTAGCCCGCACCACGAGGAAGGGGCAAGCAATTTCAGGTATGACCAAGATGCTTGGCTGCCTGCAATTTTTGGCGAACGGCTCGTTCCAGTGGCTGGGTGCCCTCTCCTTGGGGATGTCCCAGTCTACGCTGAGCCGGGCGCTATCCAAGTTTCTGGATGGCATGGCTACCCTTTGTCCCAAATATATTTCCTTTCCAGACGACATGGTAGCCTGGAACGCGATTAAGTTGGGATTTTATAATATCGCCAACATGCCCAACGTCATAGGTGCAATCGATTGCACCCACGTTGCCTTAGTCCCACCCATAGCCGATGAATACATCTATAGGTAAGTTATTTATGTCCTTTTTGTATATTGTTTAGCCAAACTTAATTTTAACTAACTAGTAATCCCTCCTTCTCAAGTATCCATTTGAACCAGTTTAGAATGCATACCTTAATCCGTCCTTCTCAAGTATCCCTTTAAACCAGTTTAGAATGCATACCTTAATACCTCCTTCTCAAGTATCCCTTTGAAACAGTTTAGAATGCCGACCTTAATTAGTCCTTAGCATGTAGCCCTTAGAAAAGCATTGGAATGCTGACCTTAATCAATACTTATCATGTAGCCCTTAGAAAAGCATTGGAATGCTGACCTTAATTAGTCCTTAGCATGCTCACCTTGTTCATGTTCAACCTTATTTACCAATTTACCTTGGCCTTGTGTAATATTTTTGTTTTTGTTTCAGGAACCGCAAGATGGGCCACTCGCTGAACATCCAAGAAGTGGTTGGTCTGGACATGCGTTTCCTGAGTGTCCTTGCTGGGTATCCAGGGTCGTCCCATGACGCATATATTTTGAGGAGTTCAGGCTTATATACTCGGTTTGAGTCTGGCAAATAATCTGGTGGATGGCTACTGGGTAAGTTTGTTCAAATTCAATCATTCCCTTTTCACTGTATGCCTATGAATATAGTTGATGACCCATGTATCAACCTATGGCTGTTTTTAGCCCTTGATGACATATTGAACAATAATGTTGCTTAGAATGTGTAATTAATGTTAGTATTTTGTTATTCTTTCAGGGGATTGTGGATATCCACTGATGCCGTGGCTCCTGACACCCGTTCTTTGCCCGCAGAATGCAGCCCAGGAGTGCTATAATCATGCCTACCACAAGACCCGGGCAGTAGTGGAGAGGGCCTTCGGCCTGTTGAAGTCGTGGTTTCGCTGTTTGGACCATACGGGGGGGGGACTGCAGTATGACCCCAACAAGGTTATCAAAATTATTTTAGCATGCTGCGTGCTCCACAATTTTGCCCTGAGGCAGCAGGTCCCCCGTTATGTGGATATGCCCCCCCTCTCCAACCAGGCAGGAGCCTGATAAATTTTATGATGGCACCCCGAGTGCTTCTGGGCAATCCGTCCGTGCCCAGCTTATTGATAATTTCTTTTCTTAAGATTTGTATATTTTGTTATTGTTTTTGTGTTATTTGTATATTTGTAGGCTATCTGAAGGCCTTTATTTTGGTTTAAAAATTGAGTTAATTACAAAACAATTTGCACCTGATTTGAGCATAATGCAGTTTATTTGCTCATGTTTGTCATTACAAACTTTCATTAATGTAAAAGGCCCACAAACGTAAATGCATCAACTTAGCCCAGAACAGATAAAGTCCCATTCCATACATTTACAGTAAAGATTTAACATTTTATTGGATGGGCACTCGCAGACTCCATGGACATCCATTTGCAAACGTAAGTATACATTGGGAAAGACTCCTGGCCCATAGAAATTGTCCACATCCAGGAGTTCTAAGCTAACTTACTCCAGGCCGAAGGTTCCCCACCCACCAACATCCAGATCCATAGGGAGCACGACTTTCAAGGGGAATAGTAGGGCAGGAATACATAGGGCCACATACACACCCTCTCCTGCTTTTGCCATGTTTCATCAGTGCAATGTTTCAAGGCCAGAGTCATCTGCAAACTCTAGGGCTGCAAGGTATTTTTCCAGCCTATGACAGCCAGCCCCCATGCCAGTCCAGTCCAATCTTTTCCATGGCCAAATGGTGATGTTCTTCAGCCAAGAATGTCCCCCAATATTGCCAACAAACAGGATGACTCAACCAGCATTTCATTAGGCCCAAGCCTGCTGCGTGGGAGCTTGAGCGGGTGCTTGACTGAGGCTCAAACTCAGGCATTGGCTAGTGGGGTATCTGAGCACTATAATGAGCTTTATGGGCAATTTCCAAAATAAACCAGTAAAGGCATCAACCACCAAATCTTGGTTGCGCTCACCACACAGGTAAATAGGGTTGGGATGGAGAGGAAATATGTTGAGCAGATCCAGATCAAATTCTTAATATTGTTGATGGCCATAACAATGTTGGGGTTGGCCTTTGAGGTGGGCCAATACCTGGGCATGTGTGGCATTCATAATCTGCCACTGCTCCAGCATCTGTCTGTTGTTAGTGCAAAATCCATCTAACATGGCGTGAAGTTGTTATATAAGGTGGGCATTTGTTCTGCCATCTGCCTGTTGCTTGTCCTAAATTCTGTCAGCGTGGTGGTGAAGTTATTATTGAAGGTCTCTAATTGTGCAGTAATCTGCTCAGTGGTTCTTTGAGTCATCTGCCTAAAGTAACGGCTGTCATGGCGCCATGCTGACTCCAGGATCGGCACGCGGCTTCCCTGGGAAAACTGGTCGACGTTGCTGACTGCGTCTTCCAATTCCCTGGGTTTGAGCACCTGTAGATGCTGGAGGTCTAGGCCAAGCAACAGTACCAGATGTACTAGGCAAAACCTCTGCTGCAGAGCTAGCATTGGGGACTGTAGGGTCAGTCTCAGCCTGCTGGCCATGATGGGCTGGCAGCATGCGTCCAGCTTCACTCTGCTGCAGAGGATTTGTTGCAGTAGGATGCTGGGGCAGTGGCAGATTAGGTTCCAGGGGGGTAATTGCAGAAGGTCCAATCCGTCTGGCATCCTCCTCCTCCATATGCTGTATAACATCCATTAGTGGTGGAGTCTGTTGGGACATGTGCAAAAATGAAATTTTTTGGGATAAATATATTTGTGAACAATTAGTCATGTCCATTCACATGCATCACCAGTTACAGCACAGTACACTTACCCTATCTAGCTGGTCCTGTGTCCTAGGCAGCAGGGAAGTAGATGGCGCGGTGAAACTGGAGGAGGCTTCCACACTTGCAGAGGCATGATGCTGAGCTGGGGTACGTAAGGCACATAAACACACAAACATCCCTTGATGAGCCTGATGAGTAGATATGCTTTAGAACACAAAGGGCAAAGCAGGAATGACAACTCCCCCAATGGTTAAAGTGGACCTTCCCAATGAATCTGAGTCTATCTTATATGTTTTACTCACCTTGTACCTACAGATTAGTCACCTTAAAAAATACAAACATGCATGTAATGCATGTTAGGAGGCTTTACATATCCAAAATGGCGCCTTAGGGGCCAACAGTCAGCTTGCAAATAGAATTTGCCTTCTGACTGTGCTGCTGTGCATTCTTGGAATGATAAACTTTCCTTGACCCCAGCTCAACTTTGTCTGACCAAAGCACAGCTAGAACCCCAGTGGTAGAAAAAAGAAGAAGTAAGTGATCACAAATTGTCTAAATATTAAAATCAGATGCAGTGGTTTGGTAAGCTAAATTGTTTGTTATTTTAAATAAATCATGGTGAAGGTCGTGTATAGACTGAAAACCTTTCTAAGGACCATGAACTACTGCACCCTGGGAGAGTGTCCATCATTAACCCCATTCAACACCCGCCTACAACAGTAACCTCTCCTCAAACACACTCCCTATGGGCCTGTTTCCAATAAATCACATTAAAACAATCATTACTAACCTGCAGAAATGTCCTAGTTGTCCATGTCCCATGTGCCAGAGAGCCCCTGTAATGCTGTGGGGTGGATCAAAGCCAGGACCATTTCCTCTGCTCTGGTGTATTGCAATTTTGTGGGGAAGACTCCGCCTGTTTGCAACCTGAAAATAAGACAATAAACATTATTTGTCATTGTGGTCACTACAACAAGCAGCAAAATGCAAACATCAATATGTACCCGTGATTCCTGCGTTTGTTCTTCTTCTTCCTTACTGCACATTTGAGGTCAGAAAATGTTCACTGGATCTGCTCAACATCTTTCCTCTCATCCCCCGCTGCATTCACCTGTCTGGTGAGGTCTTCCCAGATTTGTTTTTTACGCACTTTGCTAGTAGCTTTGGAATTACGTCCATATAGCTCATCAAAATGCACTGTTATCCCACTTGCCAAGGCGAGTGTTTGTGACCACCAAAGCGTCCGCTCAAGTGTCCTCGCCGCAAGGTTCGCCCTAATGTTTGCTGTTCTGGCTCTTCTCTGGTTGTTGACAATTCAGGGGACATTCTTGCCTGAGTGTGAGGCGAAGAATAGGCCGTTACGTCGCTCGAAAATGAATGGACTGGGCTGGCATTTGGACTGGGGGTCATTGGCTGGCTGGCCACAGAACTTGCAGCCGTGGATGTGGCATAGGACTCGCTTGTTTCAACGTGTTCCGGTGGCAAATGTGGATGAGCAGGAGAGGGTGTGCTTGGGGGGCTCGGGCTATTCGGCCTCTGCTTCCTTTTCCCCTTGGAAGTCGTGCTCCCTTGCTCTTTCAATGTGGTTGGGCGGGGAGCCTTCTTCCTGGAGGAAGTTTCTTTCCTTTTCCTGGTGCTGGCAGATTTGGATGGGCCAGGAGTTGTGGCCAATGTAGCCTTGTGGTGACCACTTTTGCTCCGCATTTCCGGCACCTTGGAACTTGATTTGAGGGCCCGAGTGCTTGGTCTTGGTGGTTGTTTGCCACTACTTTTCTTTCGTGCCATGATGACATTCACAAAGAGAATGAACTGTATGTCCATTACCCTTTAAATACTAATAAATGGCTGTGACGCTTACACGTACGCGTATGCGTGCGTCCGGCCGCACGCATCCCGGAAACTGCTGGGGCACTACCTATCTACTGCGGACTAGAAAGAAGATGGCGCCCACGATCTTCACCCGCCAACAACAAGATATAATTATGCTCGTAGGTTTTTTAAGGACGTTTATATGACATCTAAATGCATGCATATGCTTTAAGAAAGCGCAGGAAGAAACAGTTGTTTTTAAAAGTGATTTAAACTCCGTGCCAAACAGAAGTTAGTGCGCACATGTGCGAACCAAATCACTTGCATCCAGAAGGGTAGGTTAAGGCTAGAAATGTGATGGGGAATGTCATTTAGTCAACTGATCTAATTGTGAATGGGATTTGTATGCTGTTTGATCTAACAACTATTTTTATTTTTGTGTTTTTTAGACCATGATGGAGCACAGGTACAACTACCTGCCCAACGACTATGAGAAGCGGAAGATGGCCCTGGAGATAGTGGCCAGAATAGACGCTGAAATGGACACCACTTCACTTTCACGCAGATCATCCAGCACTGGTCGAACCTCAAGCGACGAAAGAGGCCCTGAGTGCAGCGATTTTTTGCGACACATTTTCCAAGTAAGTACATTACGATTGCATGCTAGATCTAACAAACACAGAAGGTAGGCCTTTATTTAGAAATGCTATTCTTTTCTAGTGTCGGAATTTGAATACAGAATAAGACTCACCCGGAGGCAAGCAGTCCAGCCAGTGTGGGATGATTCTGCACCAAGTGAAGGTGGTGCATCTCCAGGGCCAACCTCCTACCCCTCCTCTGTAGGTGTCTCAGACCAGCCACTCGATCTCTCTACAGAGGAGGGGCTTCACCGCATGGGCAGGGAGTCGTACCAAATGACTGAGCCCATACACACCGGTATGTGACACAGGTACATGCTATTTAAACCGAAACTCATTTCCTGCTTCTCTTTTTATAGATGAATATGTAGCGGGTGAAGGATCTGGACCAGAGAGAGCAGCAGATCCAGCCCATGAGGAACATGGAGAAGGTGGGTGATGTCACACACACATTCTAAGTGTAATTTGGTTACTGTTCAATCAGACATTAGAAGTGAGCCTATTTTAAATGTCTCTACAGACTCACATTCCCAGCAGTGGCAGGCCCCAGAGCAGAGGGTGGTCCCCGAAGCTGAGGTCGCCCACCAGCCAAGTAAGTTTATACTTTAAGATTTGGAGTATGTCGAACATGACATCATCAGCAAGAAACCAAAATCCCTAGCCAATGTAATTAGCATCCATTGATGAATTCCTCATTCATTGATGAATTCCTTAGCATAAAGACATATGGCCTCATCCATTTATGAATTCCTTAGCATAATGACATATGGCCTCATCCATTGATGAATTCCTTAGCATAATGACTACGGATGAGCGAATCGATCCGGACGAACCCGGATTTGATCCGAAATTTCATGAAAAATTCGATTCGGATCGAATCCGAATTTCCCCGCGATTCGATCGCTCGAAGTTTTCCTTTAACATCCATTCATTTACATTACAGGCATTCTAAGATGGCGGACGGGACATGTCCAGACATCTACCCCGTGCCAGTGCAAGCTGGGGCAGTCACATGCAGCCTATCAGCAGCCAGCAAGCCCGGTGACGTCACAGCGCTATTTAAGGCGGCAGACATCTTGCTTTTCCTCATTTCTCTATTGCATTCGTGAGAGACAGGACGCTGCTGTAGTGAGGGAGAGACAGAGAGCCAGGGACAGACAGGGACAGGCTGGAGACAGGCAGGAGACAGGCAGGAGACAGACAGAAAGTCAGCGAAAAGCAGGGAAAGTTAGGAAAAATCGGAGGCAGTCACAGGGAGATTTTTTTTATTTTTCATCCAGCCTGAGTGTTACTGGCAGGCTGACTGGCTTTGTTAGCGTTTTCAGGCTGCTTATACACTTACTGTGCATATATACTGAACTGATCTCAAGTCTGCTGTGAGGCATCCCATTCTGTGACTACACCAGCCTCTATTTAATACTATAACCCTTTGCACTTATTCTAATAGAAATTTGGCCTAATAAACACACTTTTGCTGTGCATAGTAGTACTGCTGCCAGGTGCACTGCTGGCTGTTGGGGCATCCCATTCTGTGACTACACAAGCCTCTATTTAATACTATAACCCTTTGCACTTATTCTCATAGAAATTTGGTCTGATAAAGACACTTTTGCTGTGCATAGTAGTACTGCTGCCAGGTGCACTGCTGGCTGTTGGGGCATCCCATTCTGTGACTACACAAGCCTCTATTTAATACTATAACCCTTTGCACTTATTCTAATAGAAATTTGGCCTGATAAAGACACTTTTGCTGTGCATAGTAGTACTGCTGCCAGGTGCTCTCTGGTTGTTGGGGCATCCCATTCTGTGACTACACCAGCCTCTATTTAATACTATAACCCTTTGCACTTATTCTAATAGAAATTAGGCCTGATAAAGACACTTTTGCTGTGCATAGTAGTACTGCTGCCAGGTGCACTGCTGGTTGTTGGGGCATCCCATTCTGTGACTACACCAGCCTCTATTTAATACTATAACCATTTGCACTTATTCTAATAGAAATTTGGCCTGATAAAGACACTTTTGCTGTGCATAGTAGTACTGCTGCCAGGTGCTCTCTGGTGGTTGGGGCATCCCATTCTGTGACTACGCCAGCCTCTATTTAATACTATAACCCTTTGCACTTATTCTAATAGAAATTTGGCCTGATAAAGACACTTTTGCTGTGCATAGTAGTACTGCTCACAGGTGATCTCTGGTTGTTGGGGCATCCCATTCTGTGACTACACCAGCCTCTATTTAATACTATAACCCTTTGCACTTATTCTAATAGAAATTTGGCCTGATAAAGACACTTTTGCTGTGCATAGTAGTACTGCTGCCAGGTGCACTGCTGGTTGTTGGGGCATCCCATTCTGTGACTACACCAGCCTCTATTTAATACTATAACCCTTTGCACTTATTCTAATAGAAATTTGGCCTGATAAAGACACTTTTGCTGTGTATAGTAGTACTGCTCACAGATGCTCTCTGGTTGTTGGGGCATCCCATTCTGTGACTACACCTGCCTCTATTTAATACTATAACCCTTTGCACTTATTCTAATAGAAATTTGGCCTGATAAAGACACTTTTGCTGTGCATAGTAGTACTGCTGCCAGGTGCTCTCTGGTTGTTGGGGCATTCCATTCTGTGACTACACCAGCCTCTATTTAATACTATAACCCATTGCACTTATTCTAATAGAAATTAGGCCTGATAAAGACACTTTTGCTGTGCATAGTAGTACTGCTCACAGGTGCCTTCTGGTTGTTGGGGCATCCCAGTCTGTGACTACACCTGCCTCTATTTAATACTATAACCCTTTGCACTTATTCTAATAGAAATTAGGCCTGATAAAGACACTTTTGCTGTGCATAGTAGTACTGCTCACAGGTGCTCTCCGGTTGTTGGGGCATCCCATTCTGTGACTACACCAGCCTCTATTTAATACTATAACCCTTTGCACTTATTCTAATAGAAATTTGGCCTGATAAAGACACTTTTGCTGCGCATAGTAGTACTGCTGCCAGGTGCACTGCTGGCTGTTGGGGCATCCCATTCTGTGACTACACCAGCCTCTATTTAATACTATAACCCTTTGCGCTTATTCTAATAGAAATTTGGCCTGATAAAGACACTTTTGCTGTGCATAGTAGTACTGCTGCCAGGTGCACTGCTGGCTGTTGGGGCATCCCATTCTGTGACTACACAAGCCTCTATTTAATACTATAACCCTTTGCACTTATTCTAATAGAAATTTGGCCTGATAAAGACACTTTTGCTGTGCATAGTAGTACTGCTGCCAGGTGCTCTCTGGTTGTTGGGGCATCCCATTCTGTGACTACACCAGCCTCTATTTAATACTATAACCCTTTGCACTTATTCTAATAGAAATTAGGCCTGATAAAGACACTTTTGCTGTGCATAGTAGTACTGCTGCCAGGTGCTCTCTGGTTGTTGGGGCATCCCATTCTGTGACTACACAAGCCTCTATTTAATACTATAACCCTTTGCACTTATTCTAATAGAAATTTGGCCTGATAAAGACACTTTTGCTGTGCATAGTAGTACTGCTGCCAGGTGCACTGCTGGCTGTTGGGGCATCCCATTCTGTGACTACACCAGCCTCTATTTAATACTATAACCACTTGCGCTTATTCTAATAGAAATTTGGCCTGATAAAGAGACTTTTGCTGTGCATAGTAGTACTGCTGCCAGGTGCTCTCTGGTTGTTGGGGCATCCCATTCTGTGACTACACCAGCCTCTATTTAATACTATAACCCTTTGCACTTATTCTAATAGAAATTTGGCCTGATAAAGACACTTTTGCTGTGCATAGTAGTACTGCTGCCAGGTGCTCTCTGGTTGTTGGGGCATCCCATCCTGTGACTACACCAGCCTCTATTTATTACTATAACCCTTTGCACTTATTCTAATAGAAATTAGGCCTGATAAAGACACTTTTGCTGTGCATAGTAGTACTGCTGCCAGGTGCACTGCTGGCTGTTGGGGCATCCCATTCTGTGACTACACAAGCCTCTATTTAATACTATAACCATTTGCACTTATTCTAATAGAAATTTGGCCTGATAAAGACACTTTTGCTGTGCATAGTAGTACTGCTGCCAGGTGCTCTCTGGTTGTTGGGGCATCCCATTCTGTGACTACACCAGCCTCTATTTAATACTATAACCCTTTGCACTTATTCTAATAGAAATTAGACCTGATAAAGACACGTTTGCTGTGCATAGTAGTACTGGTGCCAGGTGCTCTCTGGTTGTTGGGGCATCCCATTCTGTGACTACACCAGCCTCTATTTAATACTATAACCCTTTGCGCTTATTCTAATAGAAATTTGGCCTGATAAAGACAGTTTTGCTGTGCATAGTAGTACTGCTGCCAGGTGCACTGCTGGTTGTTGGGGCATCCCATTCTGTGACTACACCAGCCTCTATTTAATACTATAACCCTTTGCACTTATTCTAATAGAAATTAGGCCTGATAAAGACACTTTTGCTGTGCATAGTAGTACTGCTGCCAGGTGCACTGCTGGCTGTTGGGGCATCCCATTCTGTGACTACACAAGCCTCTATTTAATACTATAACCCTTTGCACTTATTCTAATAGAAATTTGGCCTGATAAAGGCACCTTTTGCTGTGCATAGTAGTACTGCTGCCAGGTGCTCTCTGGTTGTTGGGGCATCCCATTCTGTGACTACACCAGCCTCTATTTAATACTATAACCCTTTGCACTTATTCTAATAGAAATTAGACCTGATAAAGACACGTTTGCTGTGCATAGTAGTACTGGTGCCAGGTGCTCTCTGGTTGTTGGGGCATCCCATTCTGTGACTACACCAGCCTCTATTTAACACTATAACCCTTTGCGCTTATTCTAATAGAAATTTGGCCTGATAAAGACACTTTTGCTGTGCATAGTAGTACTGCTGCCAGGTGCACTGCTGGTTGTTGGGGCATCCCATTCTGTGACTACACCAGCCTCTATTTAATACTATAACCCATTGCACTTATTCTAATAGAAATTAGGCCTGATAAAGACACTTTTGCTGTGCATAGTAGTACTGCTCACAGGTGCCTTCTGGTTGTTGGGGCATCCCAGTCTGTGACTACACCTGCCTCTATTTAATACTATAACCCTTTGCACTTATTCTAATAGAAATTAGGCCTGATAAAGACACTTTTGCTGTGCATAGTAGTACTGCTCACAGGTGCTCTCCGGTTGTTGGGGCATCCCATTCTGTGACTACACCAGCCTCTATTTAATACTATAACCCTTTGCACTTATTCTAATAGAAATTTGGCCTGATAAAGACACTTTTGCTGCGCATAGTAGTACTGCTGCCAGGTGCACTGCTGGCTGTTGGGGCATCCCATTCTGTGACTACACCAGCCTCTATTTAATACTATAACCCTTTGCGCTTATTCTAATAGAAATTTGGCCTGATAAAGACACTTTTGCTGTGCATAGTAGTACTGCTGCCAGGTGCACTGCTGGCTGTTGGGGCATCCCATTCTGTGACTACACAAGCCTCTATTTAATACTATAACCCTTTGCACTTATTCTAATAGAAATTTGGCCTGATAAAGACACTTTTGCTGTGCATAGTAGTACTGCTGCCAGGTGCTCTCTGGTTGTTGGGGCATCCCATTCTGTGACTACACCAGCCTCTATTTAATACTATAACCCTTTGCACTTATTCTAATAGAAATTAGGCCTGATAAAGACACTTTTGCTGTGCATAGTAGTACTGCTGCCAGGTGCTCTCTGGTTGTTGGGGCATCCCATTCTGTGACTACACAAGCCTCTATTTAATACTATAACCCTTTGCACTTATTCTAATAGAAATTTGGCCTGATAAAGACACTTTTGCTGTGCATAGTAGTACTGCTGCCAGGTGCACTGCTGGCTGTTGGGGCATCCCATTCTGTGACTACACCAGCCTCTATTTAATACTATAACCACTTGCGCTTATTCTAATAGAAATTTGGCCTGATAAAGAGACTTTTGCTGTGCATAGTAGTACTGCTGCCAGGTGCTCTCTGGTTGTTGGGGCATCCCATTCTGTGACTACACCAGCCTCTATTTAATACTATAACCCTTTGCACTTATTCTAATAGAAATTTGGCCTGATAAAGACACTTTTGCTGTGCATAGTAGTACTGCTGCCAGGTGCTCTCTGGTTGTTGGGGCATCCCATCCTGTGACTACACCAGCCTCTATTTATTACTATAACCCTTTGCACTTATTCTAATAGAAATTAGGCCTGATAAAGACACTTTTGCTGTGCATAGTAGTACTGCTGCCAGGTGCACTGCTGGCTGTTGGGGCATCCCATTCTGTGACTACACAAGCCTCTATTTAATACTATAACCATTTGCACTTATTCTAATAGAAATTTGGCCTGATAAAGACACTTTTGCTGTGCATAGTAGTACTGCTGCCAGGTGCTCTCTGGTTGTTGGGGCATCCCATTCTGTGACTACACCAGCCTCTATTTAATACTATAACCCTTTGCACTTATTCTAATAGAAATTAGACCTGATAAAGACACGTTTGCTGTGCATAGTAGTACTGGTGCCAGGTGCTCTCTGGTTGTTGGGGCATCCCATTCTGTGACTACACCAGCCTCTATTTAATACTATAACCCTTTGCGCTTATTCTAATAGAAATTTGGCCTGATAAAGACAGTTTTGCTGTGCATAGTAGTACTGCTGCCAGGTGCACTGCTGGTTGTTGGGGCATCCCATTCTGTGACTACACCAGCCTCTATTTAATACTATAACCCTTTGCACTTATTCTAATAGAAATTAGGCCTGATAAAGACACTTTTGCTGTGCATAGTAGTACTGCTGCCAGGTGCACTGCTGGCTGTTGGGGCATCCCATTCTGTGACTACACAAGCCTCTATTTAATACTATAACCCTTTGCACTTATTCTAATAGAAATTTGGCCTGATAAAGGCACCTTTTGCTGTGCATAGTAGTACTGCTGCCAGGTGCTCTCTGGTTGTTGGGGCATCCCATTCTGTGACTACACCAGCCTCTATTTAATACTATAACCCTTTGCACTTATTCTAATAGAAATTAGACCTGATAAAGACACGTTTGCTGTGCATAGTAGTACTGGTGCCAGGTGCTCTCTGGTTGTTGGGGCATCCCATTCTGTGACTACACCAGCCTCTATTTAACACTATAACCCTTTGCGCTTATTCTAATAGAAATTTGGCCTGATAAAGACACTTTTGCTGTGCATAGTAGTACTGCTGCCAGGTGCACTGCTGGTTGTTGGGGCATCCCATTCTGTGACTACACCAGCATCTATTTAATACTATAACCCTTTGCACTTATTCTAATAGAAATTAGGCCTGATAAAGACACTTTTGCTGTGCATAGTAGTACTGCTGCCAGGTGCACTGCTGGCTGTTGGGGCATCCCATTCTGTGACTACACAAGCCTCTATTTAATACTATTACCCTTTGCACTTATTCTAATAGAAATTTGGCCTGATAAAGGCACTTTTGCTGTGCATAGTAGTACTGCTGCCAGGTGCTCTCTGGTTGTTGGGGCATCCCATTCTGTGACTACACCAGCCTCTATTTAATACTATAACCCTTTGCACTTATTCTAATAGAAATTAGACCTGATAAAGACACGTTTGCTGTGCATAGTAGTACTGGTGCCAGGTGCTCTCTGGTTGTTGGGGCATCCCATTCTGTGACTACACCAGCCTCTATTTAATACTATAACCCTTTGCGCTTATTCTAATAGAAATTTGGCCTGATAAAGACACTTTTGCTGTGCATAGTAGTACTGCTGCCAGGTGCACTGCTGGTTGTTGGGGCATCCCATTCTGTGACTACACCAGCCTCTATTTAATACTATAACCCTTTGCACTTATTCTAATAGAAATTAGGCCTGATAAAGACACTTTTGCTGTGCATAGTAGTACTGCTGCCAGGTGCACTGCTGGCTGTTGGGGCATCCCATTCTGTGACTACACAAGCCTCTATTTAATACTATAACCCTTTGCACTTTTTCTAATAGAAATTTGGCCTGATAAAGGCACTTTTGCTGTGCATAGTAGTACTGCTGCCAGGTGCTCTCTGGTTGTTGGGGCATCCCATTCTGTGACTACACCAGCCTCTATTTAATACTATAACCCTTTGCACTTATTCTAATAGAAATTAGACCTGATAAAGACACGTTTGCTGTGCATAGTAGTACTGGTGCCAGGTGCTCTCTGGTTGTTGGGGCATCCCATTCTGTGACTACACAAGCCTCTATTTAATACTATAACCCTTTGCGCTTATTCTAATAGAAATTTGGCCTGATAAAGACACTTTTGCTGTGCATAGTAGTACTGCTGCCAGGTGCACTGCTGGTTGTTGGGGCATCCCATTCTGTGACTACACCAGCCTCTATTTAATACTATAACCCTTTGCACTTATTCTAATAGAAATTTGGCCTGATAAAGACACTTTTGCTGTGCATAGTAGTACTGCTGCCAGATGCACTGCTGGCTGTTGGGGCATCCCATTCTGTGACTACACAAGCCTCTATTTAATACTATAACCATTTGCACTTATTCTAATAGAAATTTGGCCTGATAAAGACACTTTTGCTGTGCATAGTAGTACTGCTGCCAGGTGCTCTCTGGTGGTTGGGGCATCCCATTCTGTGACTACGCCAGCCTCTATTTAATACTATAACCCTTTGCACTTATTCTAATAGAAATTTGGCCTGATAAAGACACTTTTGCTGTGCATAGTAGTACTGCTCACAGGTGATCTCCGGTTGTAGGGGCATCCCATTCTGTGACTACACCAGCCTCTATTTAATACTATAACCCTTTGCACTTATTCTAATAGAAATTTGGCCTGATAAAGACACTTTTGCTGTGCATAGTAGTACTGCTGCCAGGTGCACTGCTGGTTGTTGGGGCATCCCATTCTGTGACTACACCAGCCTCTATTTAATACTATAACCCTTTGCACTTATTCTAATAGAAATTTGGCCTGATAAAGACACTTTTGCTGTGTATAGTAGTACTGCTCACAGATGCTCTCTGGTTGTTGGGGCATCCCATTCTGTGACTACACCTGCCTCTATTTAATACTATAACCCTTTGCACTTATTCTAATAGAAATTTGGCCTGATAAAGACACTTTTGCTGTGCATAGTAGTACTGCTGCCAGGTGCTCTCTGGTTGTTGGGGCATTCCATTCTGTGACTACACCAGCCTCTATTTAATACTATAACCCATTGCACTTATTCTAATAGAAATTAGGCCTGATAAAGACACTTTTGCTGTGCATAGTAGTACTGCTCACAGGTGCCTTCTGGTTGTTGGGGCATCCCAGTCTGTGACTACACCTGCCTCTATTTAATACTATAACCCTTTGCACTTATTCTAATAGAAATTAGGCCTGATAAAGACACTTTTGCTGTGCATAGTAGTACTGCTCACAGGTGCTCTCCGGTTGTTGGGGCATCCCATTCTGTGACTACACCAGCCTCTATTTAATACTATAACCCTTTGCACTTATTCTAATAGAAATTTGGCCTGATAAAGACACTTTTGCTGCGCATAGTAGTACTGCTGCCAGGTGCACTGCTGGCTGTTGGGGCATCCCATTCTGTGACTACACCAGCCTCTATTTAATACTATAACCCTTTGCGCTTATTCTAATAGAAATTTGGCCTGATAAAGACACTTTTGCTGTGCATAGTAGTACTGCTGCCAGGTGCACTGCTGGCTGTTGGGGCATCCCATTCTGTGACTACACAAGCCTCTATTTAATACTATAACCCTTTGCACTTATTCTAATAGAAATTTGGCCTGATAAAGACACTTTTGCTGTGCATAGTAGTACTGCTGCCAGGTGCTCTCTGGTTGTTGGGGCATCCCATTCTGTGACTACACCAGCCTCTATTTAATACTATAACCCTTTGCACTTATTCTAATAGAAATTAGGCCTGATAAAGACACTTTTGCTGTGCATAGTAGTACTGCTGCCAGGTGCTCTCTGGCTGTTGGGGCATCCCATTCTGTGACTACACCAGCCTCTATTTAATACTATAACCACTTGCGCTTATTCTAATAGAAATTTGGCCTGATAAAGAGACTTTTGCTGTGCATAGTAGTACTGCTGCCAGGTGCTCTCTGGTTGTTGGGGCATCCCATTCTGTGACTACACCAGCCTCTATTTAATACTATAACCCTTTGCACTTATTCTAATAGAAATTTGGCCTGATAAAGACACTTTTGCTGTGCATAGTAGTACTGCTGCCAGGTGCTCTCTGGTTGTTGGGGCATCCCATCCTGTGACTACACCAGCCTCTATTTAATACTATAACCCTTTGCACTTATTCTAATAGAAATTAGGCCTGATAAAGACACTTTTGCTGCGCATAGTAGTACTGCTGCCAGGTGCACTGCTGGCTGTTGGGGCATCCCATTCTGTGACTACACCAGCCTCTATTTAATACTATAACCCTTTGCGCTTATTCTAATAGAAATTTGGCCTGATAAAGACACTTTTGCTGTGCATAGTAGTACTGCTGCCAGGTGCACTGCTGGCTGTTGGGGCATCCCATTCTGTGACTACACAAGCCTCTATTTAATACTATAACCCTTTGCACTTATTCTAATAGAAATTTGGCCTGATAAAGACACTTTTGCTGTGCATAGTAGTACTGCTGCCAGGTGCTCTCTGGTTGTTGGGGCATCCCATCCTGTGACTACACCAGCCTCTATTTAATACTATAACCCTTTGCACTTATTCTAATAGAAATTAGGCCTGATAAAGAGACTTTTGCTGTGCATAGTAGTACTGCTGCCAGGTGCTCTCTGGTTGTTGGGGCATCCCATTCTGTGACTACACCAGCCTCTATTTAATACTATAACCCTTTGCACTTATTCTAATAGAAATTTGGCCTGATAAAGACACTTTTGCTGTGCATAGTAGTACTGCTGCCAGGTGCTCTCTGGTTGTTGGGGCATCCCATCCTGTGACTACACCAGCCTCTATTTAATACTATAACCCTTTGCACTTATTCTAATAGAAATTAGGCCTGATAAAGACACTTTTGCTGTGCATAGTAGTACTGCTGCCAGGTGCACTGCTGGCTGTTCGGGCATCCCATTCTGTGACTACACAAGCCTCTATTTAATACTATAACCATTTGCACTTATTCTAATAGAAATTTGGCCTGATAAAGACACTTTTGCTGTGCATAGTAGTACTGCTGCCAGGTGCTCTCTGGTTGTTGGGGCATCCCATTCTGTGACTACACCAGCCTCTATTTAATACTATAACCCTTTGCACTTATTCTAATAGAAATTAGACCTGATAAAGACACGTTTGCTGTGCATAGTAGTACTGGTGCCAGGTGCTCTCTGGTTGTTGGGGCATCCCATTCTGTGACTACACCAGCCTCTATTTAATACTATAACCCTTTGCGCTTATTCTAATAGAAATTTGGCCTGATAAAGACACTTTTGCTGTGCATAGTAGTACTGCTGCCAGGTGCACTGCTGGTTGTTGGGGCATCCCATTCTGTGACTACACCAGCCTCTATTTAATACTATAACCCTTTGCACTTATTCTAATAGAAATTAGGCCTGATAAAGACACTTTTGCTGTGCATAGTAGTACTGCTGCCAGGTGCACTGCTGGCTGTTGGGGCATCCCATTCTGTGACTACACAAGCCTCTATTTAATACTATAACCCTTTGCACTTATTCTAATAGAAATTTGGCCTGATAAAGGCACCTTTTGCTGTGCATAGTAGTACTGCTGCCAGGTGCTCTCTGGTTGTTGGGGCATCCCATTCTGTGACTACACCAGCCTCTATTTAATACTATAACCCTTTGCACTTATTCTAATAGAAATTAGACCTGATAAAGACACGTTTGCTGTGCATAGTAGTACTGGTGCCAGGTGCTCTCTGGTTGTTGGGGCATCCCATTCTGTGACTACACCAGCCTCTATTTAACACTATAACCCTTTGCGCTTATTCTAATAGAAATTTGGCCTGATAAAGACACTTTTGCTGTGCATAGTAGTACTGCTGCCAGGTGCACTGCTGGTTGTTGGGGCATCCCATTCTGTGACTACACCAGCATCTATTTAATACTATAACCCTTTGCACTTATTCTAATAGAAATTAGGCCTGATAAAGACACTTTTGCTGTGCATAGTAGTACTGCTGCCAGGTGCACTGCTGGCTGTTGGGGCATCCCATTCTGTGACTACACAAGCCTCTATTTAATACTATTACCCTTTGCACTTATTCTAATAGAAATTTGGCCTGATAAAGGCACGTTTGCTGTGCATAGTAGTACTGCTGCCAGGTGCACTGCTGGTTGTTGGGGCATCCCATTCTGTGACTACACCAGCCTCTATTTAATACTATAACCCTTTGCACTTATTCTAATAGAAATTAGACCTGATAAAGACACGTTTGCTGTGCATAGTAGTACTGGTGCCAGGTGCTCTCTGGTTGTTGGGGCATCCCATTCTGTGACTACACCAGCCTCTATTTAATACTATAACCCTTTGCGCTTATTCTAATAGAAATTTGGCCTGATAAAGACACTTTTGCTGTGCATAGTAGTACTGCTGCCAGGTGCACTGCTGGTTGTTGGGGCATCCCATTCTGTGACTACACCAGCCTCTATTTAATACTATAACCCTTTGCACTTATTCTAATAGAAATTAGGCCTGATAAAGACACTTTTGCTGTGCATAGTAGTACTGCTGCCAGGTGCACTGCTGGCTGTTGGGGCATCCCATTCTGTGACTACTCAAGCCTCTATTTAATACTATAACCCTTTGCACTTTTTCTAATAGAAATTTGGCCTGATAAAGGCACTTTTGCTGTGCATAGTAGTACTGCTGCCAGGTGCTCTCTGGTTGTTGGGGCATCCCATTCTGTGACTACACCAGCCTCTATTTAATACTATAACCCTTTGCACTTATTCTAATAGAAATTAGACCTGATAAAGACACGTTTGCTGTGCATAGTAGTACTGGTGCCAGGTGCTCTCTGGTTGTTGGGGCATCCCATTCTGTGACTACACAAGCCTCTATTTAATACTATAACCCTTTGCGCTTATTCTAATAGAAATTTGGCCTGATAAAGACACTTTTGCTGTGCATAGTAGTACTGCTGCCAGGTGCACTGCTGGTTGTTGGGGCATCCCATTCTGTGACTACACCAGCCTCTATTTAATACTATAACCCTTTGCACTTATTCTAATAGAAATTTGGCCTGATAAAGACACTTTTGCTGTGCATAGTAGTACTGCTGCCAGATGCACTGCTGGCTGTTGGGGCATCCCATTCTGTGACTACACAAGCCTCTATTTAATACTATAACCCTTTGCACTTATTCTAATAGAAATTTGGCCTGATAAAGACACTTTTGCTGTGCATAGTAGTACTGCTGCCAGGTGCTCTCTGGTTGTTGGGGCATCCCATTCTGTGACTACACTAGCCTCTATTTAATACTATAACCCTTTGCACTTATTCTAATAGAAATTAGGCCTGATAAAGACACTTTTGCTGTGCATAGTAGTACTGGTGCCAGGTGCTCTCTGGTTGTTGGGGCATCCCATTCTGTGACTACACCAGCCTCTATTTAATACTATAACCCTTTGCGCTTATTCTAATAGAAATTTGGCCTGATAAAGACACTTTTGCTGTGCATAGTAGTACTGCTGCCAGGTGCACTGCTGGTTGTTGGGGCATCCCATTCTGTGACTACACCAGCCTCTATTTAATACTATAACCCTTTGCACTTATTCTAATAGAAATTTTGCCTTATAAAGACACTTTTGCTGTGCATAGTAGTACTGCTGCCAGGTGCTCTCTGGTTGTTGGGGCATCCCATTCTGTGACTACAAAAGCCTCTATTTAATACTATAACCCTTTGCACTTATTCTAATAGAAATTAGGCCTGATAAAGACATGTTTGCTGTGCATAGTAGTACTGCTCCCAGGTGCTCTGCTGTTGGGGCATCCCATTCTGTAACATACCATACCCCTCTTTATTTACACTAAGCAGCTCTCTTATTTACACTAAGCAGGCCTGTTGGAGGCGGAGTTTTACTGCTCACTTTTGGTGTGCATTATATTCTGTTTCGTATAGACCCACCGCTGCCTGGGGGTTCTTAAAATATCACCTACTACCACGCCAGTTAGACTATGTCAGGCAGACAAGTGCGTGGAAGTGAAAAGAGGCCAAGATTCCGCAGGCAGAGCTCGCAGCAGACTGGGGGCCAGTAGCAGCAGGAGTCACGCTGAGAGACCTAATCTGCCAGTATCTGCTAGCGGTCGGGTCTCCACCAGTAACGCATCTGCCGTGGTAGTTTGGTTGACACGCTCATCAACAACATCATCACAACTTACGTCTGAGACCCCCAGTCTAGGGTCGGTAGGTTCCTCTGACACAACCCTGAGTTGGCATGCCCCGAGAGCAATCCCTGTCCTCCCATTGCCTCTGTCCTACACCGTTCCCTCCCCCAGCGACGTATCCTATGCTTTGGGTTCAGCTCCACACTTTAGTGAGGAGGACGATCAGATAGAGGACAGTCAGCAGCTACTGCCCAGCCAAGAAATGGAGGTGGATTATTTAGCTAGGCAGACAAATAGTGATGTGGACAGTGTCGTGGGTGCTGCGAGCGTTCCAGCTCCCGCGCCAGACACTGTTGACGAATCCACGAACATCAGTGACGTACAGCCACAACTCGGTGATAATGATGATGACGATGAAGCCGATCGCACTTGGGAGCCGGGTGATGAAGGGGCTTCATCGTCATCATCAGGAGAAGAGGGGCGCAGGTTGCCCCGGAGTCAGCAGCTCAGGCAGCAAGGTGTTAGCAGCATGGTTGGCAGGCAGCATGGGGGCACAATTGTAAAGCCTGGAGCCAAACGGGGCCGGGGCCGGGGTAGAGCACCTGCTGCGCGGCAGGCTACCTTATCGGGAGGTAGTGGGGCAGGGGTTCCTGGAGTTGGCAACAGCAGCAGTGAATCAGTGAGGCTAGGGGGTGGGAAAAGTAGCTACTCGGCAGTGTGGCAGTTTTTCCTGAAGCATCCGCAGGAGGGTAACATGGCCACATGCAAGATATGTAGGCAGAAGGTGAACCGTGGCCAGGGTCCAAATGTTGGCACCACGGCCCTGTGTCAACATATGCAGCATCACCATAAAGCGGCCTGGGAGAACCTAGGCTCCAGAGAGGTGGGCCAGACTGCTTCCTCACCGAGTGGCACGCCGCTCCCAATTTCTGCCAGCCAAGGCTCCAGCACCTCAGCCGAAGGCAGCTGTGCGTCATCCCCATCCTCTGTCGCTCCTGCTCCTCCTCCTCCTCCAAGTCATGCATCCCGCCAGCAATCCATCAGCGAAGCCATGTCCAAGAGACACCAGTATGCGCCCACTCATCCTACGGTGCAGAAGCTGAATGTGCTCCTGTCCAAGTTGCTGGTGCTGCAGTCGCTCCCTTTTCAGGTGGTGGACTCTGCACCTTTCAGAAAACTGATGGCTTGTGCCGAGCCGAGGTGGAGAGTCCCAAGCCATCATTTCTTTGCCAAGAAGGCAGTACCAGCGCTGCACACTTTTGTTGAACAGAAGGTGGGCCAGTCCTTGAGCCTGTCAGTGTGTAGCAAAGTGCATGGCAGCGCCGACGTCTGGAGCTGTAACTACGGTCAGGGACAGTACATGTTGTTTACGGCCCACTGAGTGAATGTGCTCCCTTTGCAGCAGCAGCAACTTGGACAGGTCACGCCGCTTCGGCCTCCGCGCTCCCTGCCCGTTGGGCCTGTGACACCGTGCGACTCGGCCTCCTCATCCTCCACCATCTCCTCACCCTCCACTGTAGGCTCAAGTCTCAGTGCCCCTCCAGTCTACCATGTGTGCAGGGCACGGAGGTGTCACGCAGTGCTTCACATGGTTTGTCTTGGCAAACGGAGTCACACAGGGGAGGAACTGCTTAAATGTATTCATCAGAAAATCCAAACATGGCTTACTCCAAGAAAACTTAAAATGGGAATCATGGTTACCAACAATGGGAAGAACATTTTGTCTGCGCTGCGCCAAGGAAGCCTGACCCATGCCCCCTGCATGGCTCACGTCTTCAATCTGGTTGTCAAGCGGTTTCTGAAGTGTTCCCCCCATCTGCAAAACATCCTAACAACTTCAAGGAAACTTTGCATGCACTTCAGCCACTCATACACCGCCAAACACACCCTTCTTGAGCTACAGCGTCAGAATGGTATCCCCCAACATAGTCTGATTTGCGATGTTTCCACCCGTTGGAATTCCACCCTTCACATGTTGGACCAATTATATGAACAGAGAAAAGCCATCACGGATTTCCTGATGATCCAAGCAGATAGGGGGACTCCCCTGTGTAACTTCAATGTCAACCAGTGGCAGCTCATACGTGACACCTGCCGTTTGCTCAGGCCCTTTGAGGAAGCCACTTTATTTGTCAGTCGGCAGGATTACGGGATGAACGACTTGATTCCACTGCTTCATGTACTACAGCACATGTTGGAAACCATGGCTGGTCAGGGCACTGGAGACATGGCGTTTACATCTTACGGCCACATGAACCCCGTTGGAGCTGAACTGGAGGAGGAGGAGGAAGAGGAGGAGGAGGAAGAGGAGGAGGAGTTGCTAGAGGTTTTTGAGGAAGGCGAGACAGAGGACCCGGGCACACCGTGGCAGTATGCAGTGGAGATGGAGACAGGTAGTCCATCTGAGTCACTTGCGCAAATGGCAGGAAGCATGCTCACGTGCTTGCGTAGTGACCCCAGAATTGTTTCCATCTGTCGGCGGGATGACTTCTGGCTGTCCACCTTATTGGACCCTCGCTTCCGGCACAAAATGGGGGCATTTTTTAAACCCACCGAGAGGGAGGACAAACTGAACTACTACAAAGATATTCTACGTAGGCAGTTGGCTGATGCCTATCTGCGCCATGGTCCATACTCTCGCAGGTCTGACTCGAGGGGACCTCTGCGCTCAGCTTCCACTGTCATGGCTGCTGGGGGGGTAGGCAGGAGCAGCAGCAGCAGCTCCATCAGCAGCAGCCTCGGTCTTCAGTCGCTAATGAGTAGCTTTCTACACCCGCATAGTGAGGCTACTCATGAGCAGCAGGAAGACCTGGAGCAGGACCTGAACCAGCAGGTCATGTCATACTTTGACATGACCATGCCAACACACCTTGAGGATCCGCTGGACTTCTGGGCAGCCAAACTTGATTTGTGGCCGCAACTAGCAGAGTTTGCCCTGGAAAAGCTGTCCTGCCCGGCAAGTAGCGTGCCATCTGAGCGGGTGTTTAGTGCGGCGGGGGCCATAGTTACGGCGAGGAGAACTCGTCTGTCAACTAAAAATGTGGAGAGACTCACCTTTGTCAAAATGAATCAGGGATGGATCAGCCAGGATTTCCACCCACCAATGCCTGATGCATGCGACTAGATTCAGCATGGTGCCACGTTTTACACTTTCCAAATGGTGCAAAACATATTTATGTCTTTAGGCCAATTTTTGGGCTCCTGCTGCTGCTGCCAACTCCAGGGTGTGATTCATCCAATTTTTGGGCTCCTGAAGCCAACCCCAGTGTCTCTTTAAAGTAATGTTTGGGCTCCTGCTGCTGCTGCCAACTACAGGGTGTGATTCATCCAATTTTTGGGCTCCTGAAGCCAACCCCAGTGTCTCTTTAAAGTAATGTTTGGGCTCCTGCTGCTGCCAACTCCAGGGTGTGATTCATCCAATTTTTGGGCTCCTGAAGCCAACTCCAGTGTCTCTTTAAAGTAATATTTGGGCTCCTGCTGCTGCTGCCAACTCCAGGGTGTGATTCATCCAATTTTTGGGCTCCTGAAGCCAACCCCAGTGTCTCTTTAAAGTAATGTTTGGGCTCCTGCTGCTGCTGCCAACTCCAGGGTGTGAATCATCCAATTTTTGGGCTCCTGAAGCCAACTCCAGTGTTTCTTTAAAGTAATGTTTGGGCTCCTGCTGCCAACTCCAGGGTGTGATTCATCCAATTTTTGGGCTCCTGAAGCCAACCCCAGTGTCTCTTTAAAGTAATGTTTGGGCTCCTGCTGCTGCTGCCAACTCCAGGGTGTGAATCATCCAATCTTTGGGCTCCTGAAGCCAACCCCAGTGTCTCTTTAAAGTAATGTTTGGGCTCCTGCTGCTGCTGCCAACTCCAGGGTGTGAATCATCCAATTTTTGGGCTCCTGAAGCCAACTCCAGTGTCTCTTTAAAGTAATATTTGGGCTCCTGCTGCTGCTGCTGCCTACTCCAGGGTGTGATTCGTCCAATTTTGGGGCTCCTGAAGCCAACTCCAGTGTCTCTTTAAAGTAATATTTGGGCTCCTGCTGCTGCTGCTGCCAACTCCAGGGTGTGATTCATCCAATTTTTGGGCTCCTGAAGCCAACCCCAGTGTCTCTATGAAGTAATGTTTGGGCTCCTGCTGCTGCTGCCAACTCCAGGGTGTGATTCATCCAATTTTTGGGCTCCTGAAGCCAACTCCAGTGTCTCTTTAAAGTAATATTTGGGCTCCTGCTGCTGCCAACTCCAGGGTGTGATTCATCCAATTTTGGGGCTCCTGAAGCCAACTCCAGTGTCTCTTTAAAGTAATGTTTGGGCTCCTGCTGCTGCTGCCAACTCCAGGGTGTGAATCATCCAATTTTTGGGCTCCTGAAGCCAACTCCAGTGTCTCTTTAAAGTAATGTTTGGGCTCCTGCTGCTGCTGCCAACTCCAGGGTGTGATTCATCCAATTTTTGGGCTCCTGAAGCCAACTCCAGTGTCTCTTTAAAGTAATGTTTGGGCTCCTGCTGCTGCTGCTGCCAACTCCAGGGTGTGATTCATCCAATTTTTGGGCTCCTGAAGCCAACTCCAGTGTCTCTTTAAAGTAATATTTGGGCTCCTGCTGCTGCTGCTGCCAACTCCAGGGTGTGATTCATCCAATTTTTGATTATAAGGACTGCTAAAGGGCAAAAGGAGGAAGAAATGGACAAATCTATGAAGAGGGGAGATAAAACCTTTTTCCGATATATTGGTGACAGAAAGAAGAAAAACAATGCAGTCTCAAAAATTAGAAATAGGGAAAATAAATATATTGACGGAGATAAGGCTGTGGCTGACCATCTGAATAGCTACTTTTGTTCGGTATTTTCAGATAGTAGCAGGCATGGCCATAGCACAGCATCCCGCTGGGAGGGCACAGCTCCGGAGTTTCTGGAGGCTGATGTCCTATCCGAGCTGGCACATCTAAAGGTAAGTAAGGCGATGGGTCCAGATGGAATCCACCCCAGAGTTCTAAGAGAACTTAGGTTTGTGATTGCAGCCCCTCTGACTGATTTACTTAACCATTCCCTTTCAACTGGTGAGGTTCCAGATGATTGGAGAATGGCCAATGTCGTACCAATCCATAAAAAGGGGAGTAGAGAAGAAGCCAGTAATTACAGGCCAGTTAGTTTAACATCTATAGTGGTCAAATTAATGGAAACACTCTAAAAAAAAACAGATAATTTCCCATCTAAAAAGGAATGACCTATTGAACCCAAAACAGCACGGCTTTACTGAGGGCAGATCATGTCAGACCAATCCTATTGATTTCTTTGACAATGTCACTAAAGTGTTAGATGAAGGTGGTGCTGTGGATATCGCCTATCTGGATTTTAGCAAAGCCTTTGACACTGTACCACATAAGGAGCTCATAGATAAGTTATTGAAGGTAGGACTCAATCCCTGGATAGTTCAGTGGATTTCCAGTTGGCTGAGGGATCGGTATCAGAGCGTTGTTGTAAATGGTGTGCAATCTGAACAAAGGCGAGTTACAAGTGGTGTGCCGCAAGGCTCTGTCCTGGGCCCCATTCTTTTTAATATATTTGTAAGTGACATAGGAGAAGGCTTGGTAGGAAAAGTTTGTCTGTTTGCTGATAATACAAAGGTTAGTAATAGGGTGGATATTCCTGGAGGTGTCTGCAACATGGAAAATGATTTAGCTTTACTGGATAGATGGTCAAAACTGTGGAGTTTAATGTCTCTAAATGTAAAATCATGCACTTGGGTAGAAGGAATCCCTGCTCTGAGTACCGTATGGGCAGCACTGTGTTAGCCAGGACCTCGGAGGAGAGAGATTTAGGGGTACTCATTACTGATAGCTGCAAGATGAGTGGACAGTGTAGCCAGGCAGTGGGAAAAGCAAGCAGGATGCTTGGCTGCATAGCTCGAGGCATCACCAGTAGGAAGAGGGAGGTTGTGATGCCGCTGTATAGAGCCCTGGTAAGGCCACAGCTAGAATACTGTGTGCAGTTCTGGAGACCTTACCTGCAAAAAGACATTATTCAAATAGAACGTGTCCAAAGGCGGGCAATGAAAATGGTGGAATGACTTAAACTTAAAACTTATCAGGAGAGACTTAAAGAGCTTAATTTGTACAGTCTGGAGGAAAGAAGGAAGAGGGGGGACATGATTGAGACCTTTAAATATGTGAAAGGATTGAATAAGGTTCAGGAGGGAAGTGTTTTTAAGAAGAAGCTTAATGATAGAACAAGGGGGCACAACCTGAAGCTAGTCGGGGGGAAGATCAGGAGCAATGTTAGAAAATATTATTTTACAGAAAGAGTAGTAGATGCTTGGAACAAACTTCCAGCAGAGGTAGTTGAAAAATCAACAGTCACTGAATTTAAACATGCCTGGGATAAGCACACATCTATTCTAAGATAAAGAGTACATACAGTATACACATAAGGGCAGACAAGATGGACCGTATGGTCTCCTTCTGCCGTCAACCTTCTATGTTTCTATAATGATTGTTTTTTGGGTTGTTTGCGTGCCTTTTCATTGTTAATATAGGCCAGCATCAAGCCTCAGCAAGTGTGGAAGCCTCATCGAGTTTGGCCACGCCCTCAACTTCCGCGCTGCCTAGGAGCCAGGATGAGATATATATGGTAAGTGGACTTGGATGAAACTGCTGATGCATGTGACTGAACATGACTCATTTGCATCACAAATATATTGAGGGCCCAAACTGAACCTTTGTTTGCACATGTTCCAACAGACCCACACACTGATGGAGGAAATCCAGGAGATGGAGGAGGATGTCAGCTTGATAGGACCTTCCCAAGTGACCCCCCTGGAACCTAATCTGTCACTATCCCAACATGCTATTGCACCAAATCCTCTGCAGAAGAGTGAAGCTGGACGCATGCTGCCAGACCATCTTGGGCAGCAGGCTGAGACTGAGCCTACAGTCCCCAGTGGTAGCACTGCTGCAGAGGATTTGCCAAGCACATCTGCGACTCTTGCTCGGCCTAAGCATCTGCAGGCGCTCAAACCCAGGGAATTGGTAGAGTCAGCAACGTCGACCAGTTTCCCTGGGGAGGCGCATGTCGATCCTGGAGTCAGCATGGCACCACGAGAGGCGTTTATTTCGCCAGCTAACTCAAAGAAGCACAGAGCAGCATCAGGCACAATTAGAGACCTTAAATGAGACCTTAACCACCATGCTGACAGAATTTAGGACAACCAATAGCCACATGGCCACCTTAAATAAGAATTTAACAGCCATGCTTGAGGAAGTTCGAGCTAGCAACAGCCACATAGCCACCTTAACTAAGAATTTCACTGCCATGCTGGATGAAGTTCGAACAAGCAATAGACACATGTTGGAACAGTTTCAGATTATGAATGCCACACATTACCAGGTGATGGGCCACCTCCAAGGCCCACCACCAGGGTTTTATGGGCAACACCCATTTTAATAGATAGTTTCATTGTATCTGCTCAACATCTTTCCTCTACATCCCCAATGTATTGACCTTTGTGGTGAGTGCTACCAAGATAGCCTTTTTTCAGGCTTGGCTTGTATTGAATGTTTGCCCATATAGCTCTGGTGAGATACCCCACTAGCCAATGCCTGAGCTAAAGACTCACTGTACCTGCCGCTGAAGCTTCCATGCTGCAGGGTTAGGCCTAATGAAATTGTGTCTGGCTCATCCTGTTTGTAGGCATGATTGGGGGAGATTCTGGGCTGGCAAACTACTACGTTGAACCCTGGCAAAGATTGGACTGGACTTGCATTTGGAATGGTGGTTCTTGTTTGGGTGGGCCACTAACTTACAGGCATTGATGTGGCATAGGTATGGGTGCTTTCAACCTGTGCCTTTGGCAAATGTGGCCAAGCAGGAGAGGGGGTGTATTTGGGCCTATGTATTACTGGGCAAGATTTGCATGAAAATGGTAGCTCCCTATGTATATATCTTTTATTTTGTGTGGAAACTTCGGCCTGGAGTGCGTAACTTTCAAACTCCAGGATGTGACCTGGATTTCTTATGTCACATCCTGGAGTTTGAAAGTTCCACATACCGGGGGACACGCTGCTTTATAGCAAAATTGTGTAGCACACATCATGCCAGGATAATATCAATTACCTTGTTGGGGTGATACTGGAGTGCCCCCCGGTATGGTCCAAACATTGGAACCTCGTTTTTAGTAGGCCAAAGGCCCTCTCCACAATAGCCCGGGTTTTTCGGTGGGCCCGATTGTAGGCGTCCTGGGCTGCATTCTGTGGCCGAAGGACGGGCGTCATCAGCCAGGGAAGAAGCGGATAGCCAGAATCCCCCTGACTAAGAGACTATCTTATATTTATGCTACACCCTGTACATACAGATTGGTCACCTAAAAAAAGAGCCAAACACCATCTACTGCATGTTCTGAGCCTTTAAACAGAAAAGATGGAGACTGAGCCCAAATCAGGCAGCCTGCAAACGGGAAGTGCCTTCTGACTGTGCTGCTCAGCATTATAGTATTTTACTATACGCTGACAGGCGTAGCCGGCCTACCCGCTCCCACCATGCCGGCATTTTTTTTTAAAGCAAAAATGCTGGCATGGTGGAAGCGGGCAGGCTGGCTACGCTGTCAGCGGGTGGCAGAAGGACGCGTCATCAGAGGGCGCGTCATCAGAGGGCGCCTGAGAGCGGCGCCGACCTCCACGCTCCGACCATGCAGGTAAGTGTTTGCTTTTTAAAAAAATGCCGGCATGGTGGGAGCGGGCAGGCCAGCTGCGCTGTCAGTGGGCTGGCTTCCGCCACCCGCTGACAGCGTAGCCGGCCTGCCCGCTCCCATCATGCCGGCATTTTTTTTTTTTTATTTCAGGGAAAATTCGATCGGCACGAACCAAAAAAAATTCGGGTTTGTGCCGAATCGATTTTCCCTGAAATTCGGAGCGAATTCCGGTTCGTCCGAACCGGTTCGCTCATCCCTAGTCATCAACTATATTCATAGGCATACAGTGAAAAGGGAATGAGGAATTTGGCATAAACTTACCAAGGAAAAAAGAAAAAAAGAAAGTTAACCCTCTGCAGACTCATACTATTGAAAAACCTAGCTAACACTTGTTAAGAACATGGATTGTTAACATAGATTGCAATGAATGTAAAAGCGAGGTAGCCGCGTCAAGGCCGTTCAGTTTGTACCCCGTCCCTAATATTACTAAGTTTAAAAGTTTGTGCAGACATTGCTACTTCTTTACTTGTGTGGGCACAAGCAATGCAATACATGAATCAGCCTGTCTAAAGACATTGCAATAACTTAACTTGCTTGCACACACACAATGAAAAATGCTTTACTTGCCTGCACAGTGTTACAGTTCAAAAAGGGGGTATTTCAGGTACAGGCCAATTGGACTCCCTGTTACATTGGGAGAGCTTCAATCCAGCAGATCTGACCACTGACCTGCAAATGCAACAGCAAAAAGAAAGAAAGGATGTGCTCATCCAGTCAATATATAGCAGTCTAGAGGTGCTAGAGGGGTGTGACCACACACTAAGCAAAAAAGAAAGTTAACCCTCTGCACACTCATACTATTGAAAGCTTGTAGCTCTCCCAATGTAACAGGGAGTCCAATTGGCCTCTACCTGAAATACCCCTTTAGACAGGCTGATTCGTGTATTGCATTGCTTGTGCACACACAAGTAAAGAAGTAGCAATGTCTGCACAAACTTTTAAACTTAGTAACATTAGGGACGGGGTACAAAATGAACGGCCTTGATGCGGCTACCTCGCTTTTACATTCATTGCAATCTATGTTAACTAACAGTCCATGTTCTTAACAAGTGTTAGCTAGGTTTTTCAATAGTATGAGTGTGCAGAGGGTTAACTTTCTTTTTTGCTTAGTGTGTGATCACACCCCTTTAGCACCTCTAGGCTGCTATATATTGACTGGATGAGCACATGCTTTCTTTCTTTTTGCATAAACTTACCAAGGAGCCATCCACCTGATAATTCTCCAGACTCAAACCGACGGTACATTCCAGATCTTCTCAATATGTACGCATCATGGGATGAGCCTGAAAACCCAGCGAGCACACTAAGGAACCACATGTCCGGGGCCACCACTGCTTGGACATTCAGTAAATGGCCCAAGTATGTTTCCCTAAAAGAAGGATATGTATGTTGCCTGAAATAAAGTTTAACATTCAATTTACTAATTAAGATCCACATGAAACAGTTTGCCGAAGGCAGACATTAAGAACATTGTTGAAGCTAGACAAGGTCAAATGGCACACAGGGACGATTTAAGAGGAGGAATTAAGCTAGACACGGTCAAATGGCACACAGGGACAATTTAAGAGGAGGGATTAAGCTAGACACGGTCAAATGGAACACAGGGACAATTTAAGAGGAGGGATTAAGATAGACACGGTCAAATGGCACACAGGGACAATTTAAGAGGAGGAATTAAGCTAGACACTGTCAAATGGCACACAGGGACAATTTAAGAGGAGGGATTAAGCTAGACATGGTCAAATGGCACACGGGCACAACATTTAAAAAGGGATTATACTAGACACTGTAAGCTGTTTCACAGGGACAATTTAAAAAGAGGGATTAATAGATATTTACAATACAGTTTGACGAAACTATATTACAAAATGACCGAGTGTACATACCTATAGATGTACATGTCGGCTGCCGGAGGGACCAGTGCAACGTGTGTGCAATCAATGGCACCCATGACGTTGGGCATGTCGGTGATATTATAAAATGCCAGCTTAAGCCCTTTCCGGTCTACCATGTAGTCAGGAAAAAATATATATTTCTGACTAATGGTAGCCATGCCTTCCAAAAACTTCGATAGCGCGCGGCTCAGCATAGGCTGGGACATCCCCACGGAGAGGGCACCCAGCCTCTGGAACGAGCCGTTCGCCAAAAATTGCAGGCAGCCAAGCATCTTGGTCATACCTGAAATTGCTTGCCCCTTCCTTGTGGTGTGGGCTAACCATGGCCGCAGCTCACTATACAAATCATGATGGGAAGCGCGATTAAGTCTGGTCAGCTCGAACAGCACAACGTCATGCATGCCATCGATTTACATGCGTCGACAGTGCAATCTGGCCTCGCCCCTGATGATACATTCTATGCCCAATAGCTGGAGGTCGTGATGCTGCTCCACAAAGGCACAAAACTGGTTCATAGCAAGGGTATACGAGGTCAAAATGGTCCCGTAAGGGGATCGCAAAGGAAACGGTTTTATAGGGTGGTGATACCTCGGCAATCAGTTCTCTGAATGAGATGCAAGCCCATGCCAATAACGTAAGTTATCTGAACGAACGCAAAATTTCAGATTTGGATGGAAAAATTATCTGAAATCACGCAAATTATCCGATTTGCTTTCGTTCTTCGAAAGCACATATTCGCATTAGCCCGAACGTTCGTACGAATGGAAAATAGAACGAAAAAAGCAAAAAAAATTACAAACACACACACAAAAACATACACAGACAGCTACGAAAGTCCAGACGAATGTGTCTATGAATCGAGCCTATTGTTAATGGCAATGCAAAACTAACAGGTGTTTTGCCACTGTGTTCTCTTGTTGAGCATCTTGGTTCTGTGTCTAAGCTTGCCTGTTTACTCTTCAGTACTGGTAGGTTCTGCACTCACTTCAACTGTTTGTTCAGAAGTTACAGATGAAGGCTGATCAGTGTCAGTTTTCTCTTCTGTTCTTACTTCTTCTGTTGTATTCACATTGTCTCTCAGATCTTCAACAAATATTATGCTATTACTAATGGTAACCTTGTTAACCGGGATTTAGGATTCTGTTATTTAACATTGTCACTTTATCCAGCAAAGACTCCTTCAAATGCTCTGTTTTGGAGTTTGGTGCATTTCTTTTTCTCTGGAATGAAGATGAACGCTGTGCATCCACACTTTGTTTTACACTTGGTTTCTCATTGTGCCATAGTCCATATGGTGTTTTCTTCACTCTTTTGCAAATATGAGGCTGTCATTGCTGTCTCACCCAATATTTTTGTGATAGCCCAGAGCCTGTCAGCATACATCATTCAGTCAAAGTTCTTTTCTCTCTTTCAGCTGCCCCATTTTGTCTATTTCATTCAGCTTAAATTATTCCTGTAGTCTGTGTCCTGTTAATTCACCACCATTATCAGTCCATAGTAGGTTTTCTCTGAAATGTGTTACTTGTCTTTACTACATAGTCCTGAAAATGAACTCTTGCGTGGCATTAGGTAACTGACTGTGCATCATGAAAAGTTATCTACGAAAGTCCCTATGTACCTGTTGCCTAGGGTGTAGGTGGGTTTAGGGGTCCACATACATCACTGTGAACTAGGTCAAGGGAGTCTTAAAGATCTCTTGGATTTGATGCAACATTCACACTTTACAGTAACTGGACAAGGAGATACTGTCAGATCTGTGTGTGGCACCTAAAATACACTCTGGTTTCCTTCTTGTGTATCTTTGTATGTGCTTTAAGAGCAGTTCTGGTGTCTGTTTCTGTGGAGTCATGCACAAGCTTTTATCTTCGCTAATACTCATCTATGAGCCTGATCTTTACAAATGCTAGTGTTAGATCTGTCTCAGATTGTGTCTCCAGCACATTAATTTATGTATCGGGTAAGCTGCACAACAAAATGGTGGCGGCATGACTGTCTGTTATATTCTCACACACTGATCCGAGTTGTGCAATGACTTCCAGCATGAAATTTATGTGGTCTTGTATGTCCTGCTCTCTGATAAGCATTGTTTTGTAAAGTTTCCTCAGCAGAAACAATTTGCTGTTTAAACTGGATCTCTCATGCAGTCTTTTCAGTACATCCCACATGCCTTCATTGTATTCTCACTGCGTATGTGAATAAGATGATCATCTTCTACTAGTAAGCTTATGGTGGGCCGAACCTGCCTGCTTTTCCTGTCCCATTCCTATTACCCTGTGGCCTCTCTGTAATGATAATCTCCCAAAAGGCATGTCTGGATTAACAGCTTGCATCCCATATGCATTTCACACATGGGAGCAGCAACTCAAGTCTATAGGACACTTGGGGGAGGTTGATCTACATCTTTATAAATCATCTCAAATTGGGATGCCCCACTGTTTGAAACCCATGCAAGATGCAAGTCTGTAATTGGCTAAATGCAAGGCAAGCCGGTGTTTGGCTGAGTGGCCTGTGCATGCACGGTGGAAACAAGGAAAATGTGAGTTTATGGGGGATCCTGGGAGATACCCACAATGGGGCATCCCAAATAGAGATGTGAGGTAGGTGAATCCCCTCGAGTCCCTCGGTAAACTTAGCCATCCACAGTACCAATGGTACATGTGCAGGTCAAAGCAGCATCACCATCTTTTTCCCAGCTGATGTGCGTACCCATACCAACTATTCATCAATGGCTGATGTGGGGGGTGCACATTAGCTAGAGGGAAGCACCAGTTGATTTACACAGGATGCCCCAGTGAAGCAGACCAAAACCCACGTGAGTGAAAAACTTTGGTTTAGGTCTACTCTAAAGCAGACAAAGCTCCATCTAATGGGGGCAAGAAACTGCAACACGTACAATATCTATAGCAGACAAGCAGCACTGCAGTGTGCATCTGTTTCCTCACCCTTTCATACAACATGCAATCAGTAAATGGCAAGCTGCAACATTTTCAACAAGTATACATTTAATTTAATAATAACACACCCCATTCCCGCCCAAAGAAGAGCAAAATCCAGGATTTTCACTTCCCTGGGATTTGTTCCTCCTGATAAGGGCATCTCTGTTTAGGATGACCGTTGTGCGTATCTCCCAGGATCACCTGTAAACTCATCTTTTCCTCATTCCCATGGTGCATGCACGGGCACTTCAGTCAACAACCGGCTTGTATTTTATTCAGCCAATCACCGACTTGCATCCTCACATGGATTTCACACTGCATGGCATCTTAATCTGGGATGCTACCTGAAGATTTAGACCAACCCCCCCAAAAGTTCTATAGACTTGAGGGGGTGTTGCTGCTCTTTGAAGTGGACTGATGCCCCAGTTTGTTATTCCCCCCTTGATTGCTCTAAAAACACACCTTTCTGCCATTCCCATGGCACATGCATGGGCCATTCATTTATATTCCTGTCCTCTATCATATTTCTTCAATCGGCTAGCATTTTATTCAGGTAAAAAAAGAGAGAGAAAGTGAACTTATTCCTCAAATATGCCAGCTTTTTAGAACATATATGCAATTAAAATTTTATAGTTTTATTCATAAATTGAAACAATTGCTGAATTGTTTGGCTTTTCATAATTACTGTTAAAAACAAGCATGTGTCACAGTGGCTGATCGAAAATAGGTGAAGAAATTTCATGGTAATCCTTTATTGGGTAGACATTTTTCGCTGATTTGCTTCCTCTGAGCCCTTTAGAGGCTGAAAATAGGAAATACATACATGCCTTTAAGCATATGTTCATTTACATTTATGTTAATACATTATTATTAGAGATGAGCGAGTAGTGAAATATTCGAAATTTCGAATTTCGATTCGAATAGACCGCGTTACTCGACTACTCGACCGATTATCGAATCCCATTATAGTCTATGGGAAAAAAATGCTTGCCACTTGGAAATCTCAATTCGACCACTTGGAGCTCACCAAGTCCACCCTGAAACATCAGAAAATGATGCCAACACTGCTGGAATGCAACTGGGACAGCAGGGGAAGCATGTCTGGGTGCATATAACGCGCCCAAGTCGCACTATTACGCCACTATCACAGCCACTCAACAATACACTCCAAACACAATATAACTTCTACATAAAGTGAGACAAGACAAGGAAACCTTCTTTCCTCTACATTGCCATGGACCCCAAGCCAAACTGTACAAAAAAGAAGAACAAAATTCTGCACCCCTTAAAATCACATTGCCTAATGACAACCACAGATGGCATAGGCAAGGGGGAAAACAAATAGACCCCACCCCTAATTGTCATTGTGTGTGTGTGTGTGTGTGTGTGTGTGAGATGTGGTCAGACATGTCCTCTTGTGTCATTGTGTCACCCCAGCAGTAAGGGAAGCTTAAAGGAGGAGGTTTGTTACAGTGTGTCACCCCAGCAGTAAGGGAAGCTTACAGGAGGAGGTTTGTTACAGTGTGTCACCCCAGCAGTCAGGGAAGCTTACAGGAGGAGGTTTGTTACAGTGTGTCACCCCAGCAGTAAAGGAAGCTTACAGGAGGAGATTTGTTACAGTGTGTTACCCCAGCAGTAAGGGAAGCTTACAGGAGGAGGTTTGTTACAGTGTGTCACCCCAGCAGTCAGGGAAGCTTACAGGAGGAGGTTTGTTACAGTGTGTTACCCCAGAAGTAAGGGAAGCTTACAGGAGGAGGTTTGTTACAGTGTGTTACCCCAGCAGTAAGGGAAGCTTACAGGAGGAGGTTTGTTACAGTGTGTAACCCCAGCAGTCAGGGAAGCTTACAGGAGGAGGTTTGTTACAGTGTGTTACCCCAGCAGTAAGGGAAGCTTACAGGAGGAGGTTTGTTACAGTGTCAGTGTGTTACCCCAGCAGTAAGGGAAGCTTACAGGAGGAGGTTTGTTACATTGTGTCACCCCAGCAGTCAGGGAAGCTTACAGGAGGAGGTTTGTTACATTGTGTCACCCCAGCAGTCAGGGAAGCTTACAGGAGGAGGTTTGTTATAGTGTGTCACCCCAGCAGTAAGGGAAGCTTACAGGAGGAGGTTTGTTACAGTGTGTCACCCCAGCAGTAAGGGAAGCTTACAGGAGGAGGTTTGTTACAGTGTGTCACCCCAGCAGTCAGGGAAGCTTACAGGAGGAGGTTTGTTACAGTGTGTCACCCCAGCAGTAAGGAAAGCTTACAGGAGGAGGTTTGTTACAGTGTGTTACCCCAGCAGTAAGGGAAGCTTACAGGAGGAGGTTTGTTACAGTGTGTCACCCCAGCAGTCAGGGAAGCTTACAGGAGGAGGTTTGTTACAGTGTGTTACCCCAGCAGTAAGGGAAGCTTACAGGAGGAGGTTTGTTACAGTGTGTTACCCCAGCAGTAAGGGAAGCTTACAGGAGGAGGTTTGTTACAGTGTGTCACCCCAGCAGTCAGGGAAGCTTACAGGAGGAGGTTTGTTACAGTGTGTTACCCCAGCAGTAAGGGAAGCTTAAAGGAGGAGGTTTGTTACATTGTGTCACCCCAGCAGTCAGGAAAGCTTACAGGAGGAGGTTTGTTACAGTGTGTCACCCCAGCAGTAAGGGAAGCTTACAGGAGGAGGTTTGTTACAGTGTGTCACCCCAGCAGTCAGGGAAGCTTACAGGAGGAGGTTTGTTACAGTGTGTCACCCCAGCAGAAAGGGAAGCTTACAGGAGGAGGTTTGTTACAGTGTGTCACCCCAGCAGTAAGGGAAGCTTACAGGAGGAGGTTTGTTACATTGTGTCACCCCAGCAGTCAGGGAAGCTTACAGGAGGAGGTTTGTTACAGTGTGTCACCCCAGCAGTAAGGGAAGCTTACAGGAGGAGGTTTGTTACAGTGTGTCACCCCAGCAGTCAGGGAAGCTTACAGGAGGAGGTTAGTTACAGTGTGTCACCCCAGCAGTAAGGGAAGCTTACAGGAGGAGGTTTGTTACAGTGTGTCACCCCAGCAGTAAGGGAAGCTTACAGGAGGAGGTTTGTTACAGTGTGTCACCCCAGCAGTCAGGGAAGCTTACAGGAGGAGGTTTGTTACAGTGTGTCACCCCAGCAGTAAGGGAAGCTTACAGGAGGAGGTTTGTTACATTGTGTCACCCCAGCAGTAAGGGAAGCTTACAGGAGGAGGTTTGTTACATTGTGTCACCCCAGCAGTCAGGGAAGCTTACAGGAGGAGGTTTGTTATAGTGTGTCACCCCAGCAGTAAGGGAAGCTTACAGGAGGAGGTTTGTTACAGTGTGTCACCCCAGCAGTCAGGGAAGCTTACAGGAGGAGGTTTGTTACAGTGTGTCACCCCAGCAGTCAGGGAAGCTTACAGGAGGAGGTTTGTTACAGTGTGTCACCCCAGCAGTAAGGGAAGCTTACAGGAGGAGGTTTGTTACATTGTGTCACCCCAGCAGTAAGGGAAGCTTACAGGAGGAGGTTTGTTACATTGTGTCACCCCAGCAGTCAGGGAAGCTTACAGGAGGAGGTTTGTTACAGTGTGTCACCCCAGCAGTAAGGCAAGCTTACAGGAGGAGGTTTGTTACAGTGTGTCACCCCAGCAGTCAGGGAAGCATACAGGAGGAGGTTTGTTACAGTGTGTCACCCCAGCAGTAAGGGAAGCTTACAGGAGGAGGTTTGTTACAGTGTGGCACCCCAGCAGTAAGGGAAGCTTACAGGAGGAGGTTTGTTACATTGTGTCACCCCAGCAGTCAGGGAAGCTTACAGGAGGAGGTTTGTTACAGTGTGTCACCCCAGCAGTAAGGGAAGCTTAAAGGAGGAGGTTTGTTACAGTGTGTCACCCCAGCAGTAAGGGAAGCTTAGAGCTGAGACCTCTTAAAAATTGTGTGGAGTCCCAAGAGCTGAGACCTCTTAAAAATTGTGTGGAGGCCCAAGAGCTGAGACCTCTTAAAAATTGTGTGGAGGCCCAAGAGCTGAGACCTCTTGAAAATTGTATTAAGGCCCAAGAGCTGAGACCTCTTAAAACTTGTGTGGAGGCCCAAGAGCTGAGACCTCTTAAAAATTGTGTGGAGTCCCAAGAGCTGAGACCTCTTAAAAATTGTGTGGAGGCCCAAGAGCTGAGACCTCTTAAAACTTGTGTGGAGTCCCAAGAGCTGAGACCTCTTAAAAATTGTGTGGAGGCCCAAGAGCTGAGACCTCTTAAAAATTGTGTGGAGGCCCAAGAGCTGAGACCTCTTGAAAATTGTATTAAGGCCCAAGAGCTGAGACCTCTTAGAAATTGTGTGGAGGCCCAAGAGCTGAGACCTCTTAAAACTTGTGTGGAGTCCCAAGAGCTGAGACCTCTTAAAAATTGTGTGGAGGCCCAAGAGCTGAGACCTCTTAAAAATTGTGTGGAGGCCCAAGAGCTGAGACCTCTTAAAACTTGTGTGGAGTCCCAAGAGCTGAGACCTCTTAAAAATTGTGTGGAGGCCCAAGAGCTGAGACCTCTTAAAAATTGTGTGGAGGCCCAAGAGCTGAGACCTCTCAAACATTGTGTGGAGTCCCAAGAGCTGAGACCTCTTAAAAATTGTGTGGAGTCCCAAGAGCTGAGACCTCTTAAAAATTGTGTGGAGGCCCAAGAGCTGAGACCTCTCAAACATTGTGTGGAGTCCCAAGAACTGAGACCTCTTAAAAATTGTGTGGAGGCCCAAGAGCTGAGACCTCTCAAACATTGTGTGGAGGCCCAAGAGCTGAGACCTCTTGAAAATTGTATTAAGGCCCAAGAGCTGAGACCTCTTAGAAATTGTGTGGAGGCCCAAGAGCTGAGACCTCTCAAACATTGTGTGGAGTCCCAAGAGCTGAGACCTCTTAAAAATTGTGTGGAGGCCCAAGAGCTGAGACCTATCAAACATTGTGTGGAGTCCCAAGAGCTGAGACCTCTTAAAAATTGTGTGGAGGCCCAAGAGCTGAGACCTCTTAAAAATTGTGTGGGGTCCCAAGAGCTGAGACCTCTTAAAAATTGTGTGGAGGCCCAAGAGCTGAGACCTCTCAAACATTGTGTGGAGTCCAAAGAGCTGAGACCTCTTAAAAATTGTGTGGAGGCCCAAGAGCTGAGACCTCTTAAAAATTGTGTGGAGGCCCAAGTGCTGAGACCTCTTGAAAATTGTATTAAGGCCCAAGAGCTGAGACCTCTTAGAAATTGTGTGGAGGCCCAAGAGCTGAGACCTCTTAAAAATTGTGTGGAGGCCCAAGAGCTGAGACCTCTTGAAAATTGTATTAAGGACCAAGAGCTGAGACCTCTTAGAAATTGTGTGGAGGCCCAAGAGCTGAGACCTCTTAAAAATTGTGTGGAGTCCCAAGAGCTGAGACCTCTTAAAAATTGTGTGGAGGCCCAAGAGCTGAGACCTCTCAAACATTGTGTGGAGTCCCAAGAGCTGAGACCTCTTAAAAATTGTCTGGAATCCCAAGAGCTGAGACCTCTTAAAAACTGTGTGGAGGCCCAAGAGCTGAGACCTCTCAAACATTGTGTGGAGTCCCAAGAGCTGAGACCTCTTAAAAATTGTGTGGAGGCCCAAGAGCTGAGACCTCTCAAACATTGTGTGGAGTCCCAAGAGCTGAGACCTCTTAAAAATTGTGTGGAAGCCCAAGAGCTGAGACCTCTTGAAAATTGTATTAAGGCCCAAGAGCTTAGACCTCTTAGAAATTGTGTGGAGGCCCAAGAGCTGAGACCTCTCAAACATTGTGTGGAGTCCCAAGAGCTGAGACCTCTTAAAAATTGTGTGGAGGCCCAAGAGCTGAGACCTCTCAAACACTGTGTGGAGTCCCAAGAGCTGAGACCTCTTAAAAATTGTGTGGAGGCCCAAGAGCTGAGACCTCTTAAAAATTGTGTGGAGTCCCAAGAGCTGAGACCTCTTAAAAATTGTGTGGAGTCCCAAGAGCTGAGACCTCTTAAAAATTGTGTGGAGGCCCAAGAGCTGAGACCTCTTAAAAATTGTGTGGAGGCCCAAGAGCTGAGACCTCTTGAAAATTGTTTTAAGGCCCAAGAGCTGAGACCTCTTAGAAATTGTGTGGAGGCCCAAGAGCTGAGACCTCTCAAACATTGTGTGGAGTCCCAAGAGCTGAGACCTCTTAAACATTGTGTGGAGGCCCAAGAGCTGAGACCTCTTAAAAATTGTGTGGAGGCCCAAGAGCTGAGACCTCTCAAACACTGTGTGGAGTCCCAAGAGCTGAGACCTCTTAAAAATTGTGTGGAGGCCCAAGAGCTGAGACCTCTTAAAAATTGTGTGGAGTCCCAAGAGCTGAGACCTCTTAAAAATTGTGTGGAGTCCCAAGAGCTGAGACCTCTTAAAAATTGTGTGGAGGCCCAAGAGCTGAGACCTCTTAAAAATTGTGTGGAGGCCCAAGAGCTGAGACCTCTTGAAAATTGTATTAAGGCCCAAGAGCTGAGACCTCTTAGAAATTGTGTGGAGGCCCAAGTGCTGAGACCTCTCAAACATTGTGTGGAGTCCCAAGAGCTGAGACCTCTTAAAAATTGTGTGGAGGCCCAAGAGCTGAGACCTCTTAAAAATTGTGTGGAGTCCCAAGAGCTGAGACCTCTTAAAAATTGTGTGGAGTCCCAAGAGCTGAGACCTCTTAAAAATTGTGTGGAGGCCTAAGAGCCTAGACCTCTTAAAAATTGTGTGGAGGCCCAAGAGCTGAGACCTCTTAAAAATTGTGTGGAGGCCCAAGAGCTGAGACCTCTTAAAAATTGTGTGGAGGCCCAAGAGCTGAGACCTCTTAAAAATTGATTGTATTAAGCCCAAGAGGTGAGCCATAATTTTTTTTATTAATACAGCAATTCTACGGCGGTTAAGGAGGAGGAGGAGGAGGAGGAGGAGGAGGAAATGGCACTTCATACAGATGGCACTTCACTCTTGGCTGCTTTCCACTGTTGTACAAGCAAAGTCCGGGTCAATCCACTTGCTGTTCATTTTGATTAGCGTCAGCCTGTCGGCACTGTCGGTTGACAGGCGGCTGCGCTTATCGGTTATAATGCCCCCGGCTGCGCTGAACAACCTTTCTGATAGCACGCTGGCGGCAGGGCAGGCACGCACCTCCAAGGCGTACAGGGACAGTTCCAGCCACGTGTCCAACTTGGAGACCCAGTAAGTGTAGGGCGCCGAGGGATCGGGGGGGACAGGGGTGTGGTCTGCCAGGTAGTCCCGCAACATCCGCCGATACTTGTCCCTCCTGCTGATAGCGGGCCCCGCAGTGATGGAAGTTGCACGAGGGGGTGACATGAACGTGTCCCACACCTTGGAGAGTGTTCCCCTGGTGGCTGTGGGCCTGATCGATGTTGTCAGACTCTGGGAGACACTCTCCTCTCTGCCGCCAGCGATGCTGGGTGGGAAAATCTGCATCATGTTCTGCAAGAGTTCCCTCTGGTATTCCAGTAATCGATTCGTCCTCTCCTCTACCGGAATAAAAGAGGAGAAGTTATCTTTATACCGGGGGTCCAGGAGTGCGAAGACCCAGTATAGTTTGTTCTCCAATATCCGGACAACACGTATGTCCCGGGAAAAGCAGCCCAGCATGAAGTCAGCCATGTGTGCCAGACTCTGAGTAGGCATGACGTCACTGCCCCCACCAGAAGGATCATTTTCCATTTCCTCCTCTTCCTCCTCCTCTCCGCCCCATCCGCGCTGAACCAATGGGACGCACACAGCCTGACTGCTACCCTCGCCGCCAGCATCCTCTTCCACAGCCACCTCCACGTTGTCCTCCTCCTCCTCATCCTCCTCCTCCTGCAACTGCCACCGAGCAGCAGACAAAAGTGTGGTCTGACTGTCTACCTGCGTTGCGTCTCCTCCTACCCCCGTCTCCTCTGTGTGCAATGCGTTCTCCCTTATTGCGATGAGCGATTCTTTAAGGACGCATAGGAGCGGGATGGTTATGCTCACTATAGCGTCCTCGCTGCTGACCTTCTTAGTGGACTCCTCAAAGATACGCAATACATCGCATATGTCTGCCATCCATGGCCACTCGTGGTTGGCAAACTGAGGGAGCTGAGTTGGATGCACGCGTGGATGCATCATCTGGTACTCCATCAATGCTCTCTGCTGCTCACACACCCTGGCCAACATGCAATAGGTGGAATTCCAGCGAGTGGGCAGGTCGCACAACAGCCGATGTTGAGGCAAATGGAGGCGTTGCTGGATTTTTTTTAAGCTAGCAGCAGCTACAGTTGACTTCCGAAAGTGAGCGCACAAGCGCCGCACTTTGACCAGTAGCTCTGCCAGGTTGGGGTAAGTCTTTAGAAACTTTTGTACTACCAAATTAAAAACGTGGGCCAGGCATGGTACGTGATTGAGTTCTGCAAGCTCCAGAGCCACCACCAGGTTACGGCCGTTATCGCACACGACCATGTCTGGTCCTAGCTGCAGCGGCGACAGCCACATCTCTGTCTGCTGCAATATGGCGTGCCTCACCTCTGCGGCGCTGTGCTTCCTGTCGCCCAAGCTGATGAGCTTAAGCACCGCCTGCTGACGTCTCCCCGCGCCAGTGCTGCAACGCTTCCAGCTAGGGGCTGAGGGCGATGTTAAGGCAGAGGAGGAGGAGGAGGAGGAAGAGGAGGGGGGTCTATCAGAACCCGTGCTGGCAATCTTGGGCGGGGGTGGTATGTAGGCCGTCCCTGTTTGCGACCCCGTCCCCGCTTCCACAACATTCACCCAGTGTGCCGTCAAAGAGATGTAGCGTCCTTGGCCGCAAGCGCTTGTCCACGAGTCGTGGTCAAGTGGACCTTTGCGCCCGACTGATGTTACGCGACACGTGCTGGTGCAGGGCGGGGACGCCACACCGGGAAAAATAGTGGCGGCTAGGGACGGAATAGCGAGGTGCGGCAGCCGCCATCAGGTCGCGGAAGGCCTGCGTCTCCACAAGCCTAAACGGCAACATCTCCAGGGCCAGCAGTTTGGAGATGAGGCAGGTTAAGGCTTGGGCTTGGGGGTGACTGGAGGCGTACTTCCGCCTGCGGTTGAACGCCTGCGAGATGGACAGTTGATGGGACGAGGAGATGGAAGGTGCAGACGAAGATGCGGGGGAAGGGGGGGGCTGAAGGAGAAGGCCCCAAAGTAGCCGAGGCAAAGGCAGATGTGGAGGTGTCCTGGCTGGAGGTCTGGACCGCAGTGGCAGCACACAACAAAGGGGAAGAGGCGGTGGCAGCAAGACCGGGCGCAGGTTGTATTGCGTTTGCTCTCTCCCACTCAGCCCAGTGCTTGACTTCCAAGTGACGGCGCATGCCTGAGGTGGTCAGATTGCTCTTCTCAGAGCCCCTACTCAGTTTTGAGTGGCAGATTGCGCAAACCACGCTCAGTTTGTCGTCCGCGCAAACATTAAAAAATCTCCACACCACAGAAGTACGAGGCCTCGATGGGGGAGCTTCGCGCGACTGCCTGCTGCCGGGAAGAGCTTCGGCCCTGCTGGCTGTGGCCTGCCTTCTCTGTCTGGACTGTCCTCTGCCTCTGGACTGTCCTCTGCCTCTTGCTGCCTTATTCGGTGATGCGCAGACCGCATCTCCACTGCTTTCCCCGCTGGCCATCACCCCTGTCCAAGTGGGGTCGGTCATTTCGTCGTCCACCACCTCCTCTTCCACTTCCTCTCTCTGCTCCTCCTCCTGCCCACTGGACATTCCAACAGCCTCCCTTGATGGCAACTGCGTCTCATCATCATCGCTCATGATAGCAGATGCTGGTTCCGGGTCCACATCACTAGGAGATGGCGGATACTCAAGTGTTTGGGCATCACTACAAACAAATTCCTCTGCTAGCTCCTGGGATTCTTGCAGCACATCTGGAAAAGGACCCGAAAAGAGGTCCTGGGAGGGGTCAAGGGTGGGCTGACTCTGTTGGCCAGGTTGGGAGGAAGGAGGGTCAGAGTGAGACTGTGTGGATGACTGGGTGGTGGACAAGTGACTGGAAGCGTTATCGGCCATCCATTGCACCACCTGTTCACGCTGCTCAGGCCTCAACAGAGGTGTACCCCGCCCTCCGCATAACTGTTCCATAAAGGCAGGGAAGCTGGATGAGCGTAATGCTGGCTGCCCCTCACCAGCACGCATTGTATCCCCACTGGCTTCAACGCGGTTTGTGCCCCCACCAGCATTTCCGCGCCCCCGTCCTCGTCCACGTCCCTTTGCGCTAGCCCTCCGCATTTCAGACGTTTTACTTTTTTGGCCACGCGTTATGCCAAATATAAATATATTTTTTAGGAGAACACCTGGCTATACAGCCGTATACTGCCAGAAGGTGAAATGGTGCCTATACGCACCGGGTATATAACAGGGTTTTGTTGGCACAGAGGACACAAAACAGTAGAGCCAAATATAAATATATTTTTTAGGAGAACACCTGGCTATACAGCCGTATCCTGCCAGAAGGTGAAATGGTGCCTAATACACACCGGGTATATAACAGGGTTTTGTTGGTAAAGAGGACACAAAACAGTAGTGCCAAATATAAATATATTTTTTAGGAGAACACCTGGCTATACAGCCGTATACTGCCAGAAGGTGAAATGGTGCCTAATACGCACCGGGTATATAACAGGGTTTTGTTGGTAAAGAGGACACAAAACAGTTGTGCCAAATATAAATATATTTTTTAGGAGAACACCTGGCTATACAGCCGTATACTACCAGAAGGTGAAATGGTGCCTAATACGCACCGGGTATATAACGGGGTTTTGTTGGTAAAGAGGACACAAAACAGTAGTGCCAAATATAAATATATTTTTTAGGAGAACACCTGGCTATACAGCCGTATACTGCCAGAAGGTGAAATGGTGCCTAATACGCACCGGGTATATAACAGGGTTTTGTTGGTAAAGAGGACACAAAACAGTAGTGCCAAATATAAATATATTTTTTAGGAGAACACCTGGCTATACAGCCGTATACTGCCAGAAGGTGAAATGGTGCCTAATACGCACCGGGTATATAACAGGGTTTTGTTGGTAAAGAGGACACAAAACAGTAGTGCCAAATATAAATATTTTTTTAGGAGAACACCTGGCTATACAGCCGTATACTGCCAGAAGGTGAAATGGTGCCTAATAAGCACCGGGTATATAACAGGGTTTTGTTGGTAAAGAGGACACAAAACAGTAGTGCCAAATATAAATATATTTTTTAGGAGATCACCTGGCTATACAGCCGTATACTGCCAGAAGGTGAAATGGTGCCTAATACGCACTGGGTATATAAAAGTGTTTTGTTGGCACAGAGGACACAAAACAGTAGTGCCAAATATAAATATATTTTTTAGGAGAACACCTGGCTATACAGCCGTATACTGCCAGAAGGTGAAATGGTGCCTAATACGCACCGGGTATATAATAGGGTTTTGTTGGTAAAGAGGACACAAAACAGTAGTGCCAAATATAAATATATTTTTTAGGAGAACACCTGGCTATACAGCCGTATACTGCCAGAAGGTGAAATGGTGCCTAATACGCACTGGGTATATAACAGTGTTTTGTTGGCACAGAGGACACAAAACAGTAGTGCCAAATATAAATATATTTTTTAGGAGAACACCTGGCTATACAGCCGTATACTGCCAGAAGGTGAAATGGTGCCTATACGCACCGGGTATATAACAGTGTTTTGTTGGCACAGAGGACATAAAACAGTAGTGCAAAATATAGTTTTGTATATAGGTGCTAATATACCACTGAAGTCTTTCTGTCCCTATTCCAGCAGCAGCTACCCCTCACTAAAGCAGCCGTTTTGAGCAGAATGTATATAGTTTTGTATATAGGTGGTAATACACCACTGAAGTCTTTCTGTCCCTATTCCAGCAGCAGCTACCCCTCACTAAAGCAGCCGTTTTGAGCAGAGTGTATATAGTTTTGTATATAGGTGGTAATACACCACTGAAGTCTTTCTGTCCCTATTCCAGCAGCAGCTACCCCTCACTAAAGCAGCCGTTTTGAGCAGAGTGTATATAGTTTTGTATATAGGTGGTAATACACCACTGAAGTCTTTCTGTCCCTATTCCAGCAGCAGCTACCCCTCACTAAAGCAGCCGTTGTGTGCAGTGTGTATATAGCTAGAATGAGCTATATACCGTTCAGCATAGTAGCCCTAATAAGGGCTCTCAATGACTCTCTTGTCTTCTGGTAGCTGGTATATATGGTGGTAAATGCGATATTCTGAGCTTCTGGGGCCCTGCCTGCCTACATATGGGCTATATACCATTCAGCATAGTAGCCCTAATAATAAGGACTCTCAATGACTCTCTTGTATTCTGGTAGCTGGTATATATGGTGGTAAATGCGATATTCTGAGCTTCTGGGGCCCTGCCTGCCTACATATGGGCTATATACTGTTCAGCATAGTAGCACTAATAAGGGCTCTCAATGACTCTCTTGTCTTCTGGTAGCTGGTAGAGATGAGCGAGTAGTGAAATATTCGAAATTTCGAATTTCGATTCCAATAGACCGCGTTACTCGACTACTCGACCGATTATCGAATCCCATTATAGTCTATGGGAAAAAAATGCTCGCCACTTGGAAATCTCAATTCGACCACTTGGAGGTCACCAAGTCCACCCTGAAACATCAGAAAATGATGCCAACACTGCTGGAATGCAACTGGGACAGCAGGGGAAGCATGTCTGGGTGCATATAACGCGCCCAAGTCGCACTATTACGCCACTATCACAGCCACTCAACAATACACTCCAAACACAATATAACTTCTACGTAAAGTGAGACAAGACAAGGAAACCTTCTTTCCTCTACATTGCCATGGACCCCAAGCCAAACTGTACAAAAAAGAAGAACAAAATTCTGCACCCCTTAAAATCACGTTGCCTAATGACAACCACAGATGGCATAGGCAAGGGGGAAAACAAATAGACCCCACCCCTAATTGTCATTGTGTGTGTGTGTGTGTGTTTGTGTGAGATGTGGTCAGACATGTCCTCTTGTGTCATTGTGTCACCCCAGCAGTAAGGGAAGCTTAAAGGAGGAGGTATGTTACAGTGTGTTACCCCAGCAGTAAGGGAAGCTTACAGGAGGAGGTTTGTTACAGTGTGTCACCCCAGCAGTAAGGGAAGCTTACAGGAGGAGGTTTGTTACAGTGTGTCACCCCAGCAGTCAGGGAAGCTTACAGGAGGAGGTTTGTTACAGTGTGTCACCCCAGCAGTCGGGGAAGCTTACAGGAGGAGGTTTGTTACAGTGTGTTACTCCAGCAGTAAGGGAAGCTTACAGGAGGAGGTTTGTTACAGTGTGTCACCCCAGCAGTAAGGGAAGCTTACAGGAGGAGGTTTGTTACAGTGTGTCACCCCAGCAGTAAGGGAAGCTTAGAGCTGAGACCTCTTAAAAATTGTGTGGAGGCCCAAGAGCTGAGACCTTTTAAAAATTATGTGGAGTCCCAAGAGCTGAGACCTCTTAAAAATTGTGTGGAGTCCCAAGAGCTGAGACCTTTTAAAAATTGTGTGTGGAGGCCCAAGAGCTGAGACCTCTTAAAAATTGTGTGGAGTCCCAAGAGCTGAGACCTCTTAAAAATTGTGTGGAGGCCCAAGAGCTGAGACCTCTCAAACATTGTGTGGAGTCCCAAGAGCTGAGACCTCTTAAAAATTGTGTGGAGGCCCAAGAGCTGAGACCTCTTAAAAATTGTGTGGAGTCCCAAGAGCTGAGACCTCTTAAAAATTGTGTGGAGGGGGGCGTGGCTTGGCCGGAGAGCGGAATGGCTGCTTGAACTGTGTGCTCTTGGCGGAGTCTCCACTAACGCAGCTTTTTGAATACTTCTGACGAGCGATGGGCCGAATTAGCAAAGCCGGGGCTCCCGCAAAGACCCCCCGACCCTCGCAGACTGCAAAATCGGGGAGCAGAAACTTACAGGAGATGTTTTCTAGTCAGCGCTCGGAAGACGCAGCTCCTCGTGGGCCTAAAATGGCGGACGCCTCCTCCCCTCATGGCTCTCCAGACAGGAGAGACGAGATGCTCTCAGACGACGAGGAACAGGGCTTGGCGGCTCAACTAAGCCAGCTACCTACCCGCAGCGAACTGGCCACATTCGCTCGAGACATCAAGTCCTCCATTGCGGAGGCGGTCGCAGATCTGAAGGCAGACATGCGGTCTCTTTCCCACCGCATCGACAAGGTGGAGCGCGAGGAGGCCGACACCAGCAAGAGACTTACGGAGGTTAAAGAGGTGGTCCTGGCTCATAATCAGCACTTACTGGGCTTTCACCGACATCTAGAGGACCTAGATAACCGCAACAGAAGATGCAACATCAGAGTGAGGGGTGTCCCAGAGGCGGTCGCACCGGACCAAACCCAGGAGGCCCTGACGTCCATCTTTAATTCGCTGTTGGAAAGGCCCCCGGACACCCCAATAGATTTTGTGAGAGCACACAGAGCCCTCCGCCCGCGGAGCACGGGGGATTCCTCCCCACGGGATATTATATGCTGCTTACAGAGCTTCCAGCTCAAAGAGGACATACTCTCTAAGGCCAGGAACAGAGATATGATCACCTTCAATAACAGTGAAGTGCAACTTTACCAGGACCTCTCCTTAATCACACTCCAACAACGTCGGGCCCTACGACCTCTCACTGCTGCCCTAAGAGAAAGGGGCATCCCTTACAGATGGCGCTTCCCGTTTGCCCTTTCCGCCTCCTACAATGGTAGGTCTGGTGTCCTACGCTCACCTGAGGATCTTTCTGACTTCTGCGAGTTGCTACACCTTCCACAGATTTCCGTGCCAGATTGGCTCAGCGACTTTTCGATCCCCCTGCTGGTGCAGAGAGCGGGACGCCGGGGCCGTGTCGACGCCTCCCCCGGCCGGGCTCCGGAGGTCTCCCCCCCGCGAGACAGGAGAGAACGAAGCAGATCTGGACAACGTAGATGAACAGTTTGCAGCCAGTTAGCACGCCAAACCGACATTATACGTGATGTATATAGTTAACTATCTGTGTTGTATATAGCTAGCTCGATGCTTCTGACGTAGGCCATTTTCTACTTAGCTATAGCTTATGTAGGCTTGTTATCCCTATCAGAATAGTAGTTTTTGTAAGATCCGCTCTCCTATGGTCCTCACCGGGGCTTTCGGCGCATTTGGCTTGGGGGATTTGGGGGGGACCATGGCGATGGCAATAAGAGGTTTGGTGCACATGCTGCTAGTGGTCTTATTGCACAGACTGCAATCGGTCCCTCCGTCATGGGGTCACTACTCTCTAATGGTTCTACTTATAATGACGTCTGTGACGTGGGCCACCTATTGCTTAATCCTTTGACTATGTATGCTTGTTAATTCTATCATGTAGGCAACTGCTGTGTACCTCGCTCTCCTATGATATCCCCCGTGGCCCTCTGCGCTTGTAATGAGGGTGCTATGGAGGGATTCATGGCGACGGCAACAAAGACATTGATGTACATAACTAGAATGCCAAACCGACATTATACGTGATGTGTATGGTTATCTTGCTGTATTGTATATAGCTAGGTCGATGCTTCTGACGTAGGCCATTTTCTACTTAGCTATAGCTTATGTAGGCTTGTTAACCCTGGCAGAATAGTAGTTTTTGTAAGATTCGCTCTCCTATGGTTCTCACCGGGGCTTTCGGCGCATGTGGCGTGGGGGATTTGGTGGGGACCATGGTGATGGCAATAAGAGGTTTGGGGCACATGCTGCTAGTGGTTTTATTGCACAGACTGCAGTTGGCCCCTCCGTCATAGTGACACTACTCTCTAATGGTTTTGCTTATAATGACGTCTGTGACATGGGCCACCTATCGCTTAATCCTTTGATTATGTATGCTTGTTAACTCTATCATGTAGGCAGCTGCTGTGTGCCTCGCTCTCCTATGGTATCCTTCGTGGCCCTCTGCGCATGTAGTGCGGGCGCTATGGAAGGGTCCATGGCGACAGCAACAAAGACATTGATATACATGGTGCTCACGATCTAATAGCAGGATAATATGTCTAATTGACTGGGCGATGTGGGGAATTGACGGCCCACACCCTCTCGGACATCCCGAGCTCGCGACCCTGCCCCCCCCCCATTCCTGCTGCGGGGCGGACCGCCTTGGAGGGGTCCCTAGGCTTTTCATTGAACAACGTTAGCGGCACTGGCACCCCCCTGGGGGCCCTGCGCTGGGCAGACCGGTTGCGCTGCGTCTGGGGGGCCTGGGTGGCTCCCTCGGGGCGGCCCGTTCTCCTCAAATGGGATACATGGGATTCAATGGACACCTATTGCCAAAGACCACCTGCTGAGATGGTGTAGATAATATGGCCAACTCTATTGTAAAAATATTATTGTGTGGTCTGTTCCCCCGCTCGCTCCCCCGTGGCGACCCCCGGGGGGTGCTGGGGAGAGATCGGGGAGCAGTCATTAAAGTGTGAGGGGTGCATACTGTTGTATGCTTAGAGAGACTATACTCTGCTTATTTGTCCGGGCTACTCTGTGACCTTTTGTCCCGTTACTCACTTGACGCACGGAGACCGGGGCCCCTCCCTCCCGGGCGGCGGGACGGGCTGTCCTAGAGCTGTGACAGGGCAATATCAATAAAGATGCCGCTCTGTTTATCCTCCTCCGGCTGGGGCGCGGCTGGGGATCCTTATGGATGGGGCTCTGGGGCGGGCCGCCTCCCCATCTGTGATGATTGACTGGCCTGCGGTCGTGCTGGTCGTAGCCTGTCTCTCGCTTGTCTTGAGAATTGCATGTTATTGCTTATATGTAGAGGTAATTGCGATATCTGCCTCCCTGGGGTCTCCGCGGCGGTATCCCCCGGCCGCGCTCGGCTGGTGTGGGTGCTTCGGCGGTGACCACAGTGACAACACTAAGGATCTCCATTGCAGAGGTGACCTATTGGATGTACTGAACACCTATCTGAATTATCAGGCGGTTTATTTAACATAGCATGTACACCCTTCTTTTGTGCCAATTCATGCCATGGTTATGACCCTGCTTAATGTCTACTTGGGGTTGGAGAGGTGAATTCACTTGAAGGTCTATGGGTGATGTACCATACTCTATCCGCACAAGACACCCCATGGATGCACGTGTCACCTAGCTTATTATACTCATAGTGGCGCTCTCAATGCCTAAATCCCGGTCTGGAGCTTGGAGAGCGGGGGGGGAGTAGTGAAGCAGGGGGGGCAACGAGCCAATTCTACCTGCTCTCCTTATAGTTGGGAGTCACCTCTCAAAAATAATAAAAAGGGATACCTACATAGGCTGGGCGGTACGGGCTTGGGCGCAGGTCCACGGAAATGGTGCCTATCTGCTACCTTTTTCTTTCTAGGTGTTGGAGTGGGGACTCCGCCAGCACTTCTGTTTTCCCCCTGCTCTTATCTCACATAGACTTGAGTAGTTGGACGGTGTGTCTCGCTCTTCGGCCTTTCACAGTTCCCCCAAAAGGGGCAACACGTTATAGTGGTGCAGGGGAGAGCCGGTCTCAGCGCTCTCCTCTGATAGGGTCTTGTGGGCTTTGCCCCAGATCGTGGGGGACAACTGAGGAGGCTGGCCCTCTGGGCCCTTAACAGTTGTTCCAAGAGCATCCACCACTCTTAAGGAGGGGATCTGCCCCTCATTGCCTCCTTCCCTTTTTTTTTCTCTGTTTTTTTTTCTTTCTTACCTTTCCCAATATCTGTTACTTGTCCCTGTCTTGGTCTGCGTTTTTTGGTTGTTGGTGTGTTGTCAGTGTTCTCTGTCTGTACCCCCCCCTTTCTTTCCTTCTCTTTCCTTTTCTTCTTCTTTTTCCCTCTATTTCTAACTTTCTCTCCCTACCTTGCCTCCCCCTAATACCTCCCTGGGCTGGTGGGGGTGGTTGAGGAAAGAACGAACCCGATTTATACCGAGATATTTGCGGAGTGGGGTGCCACTCTGTGGCCAGTTCTAAGATAATGGGGCCCCTGTGTCTAAATGTGGTGACTATAAATGCCAAAGGGTTGAATTTCCCTCAAAAACGTCACGCCCTATTTAGAGAACTCAGGAACTTTAAGGCACATATTGCATTGGTACAAGAGACCCATTTCCAAAGACATAAGGCTCCCTACTTGGGTAACAGAACGTACACGTCTTGCCACTCATCCCCTTCCCCCAACAATAAAGCTAAAGGGGTTGCTATTCTAGTGGCCCAGGAGGTGGGCCTTAAAGTGCTTGCGGTCGAGAGGGATCAGGAAGGCAGATTTATATTCTTAAAAGGGAAACTCCCTAATGATCAGGTGATCACTGTGGCCAGTATATATGCTCCCAATAGAGACCAACACACTTTCTGTAGGACGGTCCTCGGGAGGCTACGGAATTTCCAGGAGGGAATTCTGATCCTTGGAGGGGATCTGAACTGTGCCATGAACCCCCTGATGGACACCTCGGACGCTAAAACAGCCATATCCTACAGAGCACTGAAACAAATTAAAAGGGCTTTACAGGACCTTACGTTAGTAGATACGTGGCGTATGATGCACCCGTCTACTAAAGACTACACCTACTACTCACCCATACATACCAAATATTCCAGAATTGACTATATCTACTTATCCCAGAGGGACCTTGAGAGAGTGGATTCGGTGCGGATCGGAAACATTTCTTTCTCTGATCATGCCCCGGTCTCGCTCTCCCTGACCCTTCCATTCAGAGAGTGGAGGGAATGGAACTGGAGAATGAACGAAAGTATTCTGAAAGAGCCCGGCGTAGTCGAGAAGCTCAAAGATTCCATTTCATGGTACATCAAAGAAAATGATACGGGCGACGTAGACCCTCTGACTCTTTGGGAGGCTCAGAAATGCACATTAAGGGGGGTTCTGATCCAGGAGGGGGCGAGACTTAAGCGTGAGAGGGGGATGAGGCTGGAGGGATTGAATAGGCAGATAGCAGACCTGGAGGCTCAACACAAGCGCTCTCTTCTGCTGAAACATTTAGAGGAGCTGGACTCCAAGCGACAGGAATTGAAAGATCTTTTGACCAGGGAATCGGGCAGATTCTTCACCCGACGCTGTGGACTGTTTTATGAGCAAGGTAACAAGTCGGGGCGTTTATTGGCTAGAGCCATCCACCCGAAACACACACGGTCAAGGGTTGAGGGTATAAGAGGCCCTGATGGAGCTATATTCCAGAAAAACAAAGATATTGCAGGAGCTTTTGGTGATTATTACTCCTCCCTGTATAACTTGCCGGGATGTGGGAGGTCGAGAGCTAGGGATTGCGACATGGAAATCTACCTAAGAGAGTCCATGATGCCATCTCTGCCAAAAGAAGTTGTAGAGCAGCTTGAAGCGCCTATATCGGTCCTTGAGGTTCACGGGGCAATTAAGGCCTCCAGACCTGGGAGGGCCCCCGGGCCTGATGGTTTCCCTACTCAGTTCTACAAAATGTTCTCTGACCGATTGGCTCCTCTCATGGCCCGTGCTTTTGAATCTATTGCCTCTTCGGGTGTCTTGCCGGGCACGGATCTGGAAGCACGGATCGTGGTGATTCCGAAGGAGGGTAAGGACCCCTCAGACTGTAAGAGTTACAGACCAATCTCTCTTTTGAACGTTGATATAAAAATTTTTGCAAAGATACTGGCGGACAGACTGAGGGAATTCTTGCCTTCCCTGGTAGGTCAGGACCAAGTGGGCTTTGTTCCGGGAAGAGAGGCTCGAGATAATGTAACTAAGGCCCTGAATATCCAGTGGTGGTGCAGATCCAAGGGGGTGCAGGCCATGATGTTATCGACCGACGCCGAGAAGGCATTTGATCGGGTGGACTGGGGCTGGATAGAGAAGGTCTTAGAACATGTCGGCTTAGGTGAGGCGGCCAGAAATAGAATTTTGGCTTTATACTCAAACCCCGTTGCCAGAGTCAAAGTCAATGAGTGCTCCTCTCCCACCTTCAACATCCGAAACGGGACCAGACAGGGATGCTCGCTGTCTCCATTGATCTTTGCGCTCTCGCTGGAACCCTTCCTGCGGAAGGTTGATCTATGTGATAGTATCAGAGGTGTCCTGATAGGGGACAGAGAGCGAAAAGTAGCTGCATACGCTGACGATATGCTTTTCTTTTTGCGCTCACCGAGAGTGACGGTCCCCAATCTACTTAAAGAATTTGAGGTTTTCGGTCAGCTTTCAAACCTGAAAATTAACTACAGCAAATCTAGCGCCATGAACATATCTCTGCCAGAGATAGAGGCAAAAGCTCTTCAAAGCTTATTCCCATTTAGCTGGGAACTGAAGTGCCTCAAATACCTGGGGGTTCTGCTGCCGGTCAATCCCTCCAGTCTGCTGCAGCTGAATTTCATGCCTCTGGAATCTAGGATTAGGAAAGATCTGAATAAATGGTCCAGTCTGAGACTCTCTTGGTTCGGGCGTATGGCAGTCCTAAAAATGAACGTGCTTCCGCGGATTCTATATCTGTTGCAGTGCATACCCATTAAGCTGCCAGACTCATTTTTCAATTCTCTGTCGAGAGGCCTGCGATTTTTTGTATGGGCAGGCAAACCGCCCAGGATTAGACGCAACCTCCTTCTGCTCCCAAGAGATCAGGGGGGGTCGGGCATGCCATGTATGAAATCTTACTACCAAGCCGCCCATATTGGGAGAGTGGTGGACTGGCAGATTAATGGGGCACAGAAAGATTGGGTGAGAATTGAGGGTGAGGCTGCCACGGGAGGGGGTCTTGATTCGGTGTGCAATCTGAGGTGGTGTGATGTCCCGATAGAGGCCAGGTCTCATCCTTACATAGGCACTTCATTGTCTGTGCTACATCTCCTCTGCAAGGGGGAACCTGCTCTGACCTCGTTTCCTGGTCCTCTATCCCCAATCTTGGGCAACCCGGCCTTCCCGCCGGGTAGACAGCCATCTAAACTGCACGATTGTGGGGGCCCCAGACCTCTGCGAGCCTTTCATCTCCAGAGTGGTGGCGTGTTCCGGGACAAACTGAGTCTACAAGAAGTAGTTGAGGCAGAGATCCCCGCCTTTACATATTTTCAGCTACGACACTTTTTCTTATCGAAGGCCGTGAAAGACAGCCTGAAGAGAGAGCTGACAGAGTTTGAGAGAGTATGCCTAGGCCAAGGCCCCAAAGCGCATCTTTTGTCATGGGCCTATAACCTGATCAGGAGTAAGAGGAAACGGGACATTAAACCATGGGAAGCAAAATGGGAGGCGGATATTGGTCGGCCCCTATGTGAAGATGACTGGAAGAACATATACAGAAGCGTCCACAGAGGATTAATGAGTAGCTCGATGCAAGAAGCTAATTACAAATTGGTCACACGATGGTACCGCACCCCTGAGCTGTTACATTCAATTTTTCCAGCAATTCCAAATGTCTGTTGGAGATGTGGAGCGGCGGGCGCCTCGATGGTTCACATCTGGTGGTCCTGTCCTGGGATACGTGATTATTGGGAGCAGGTGAGAGACATCTGTACTGAGGTTCTGGGTGAACCTATGGACTGGAGCCCCGAGAGTGTCCTTCTGGGGTGGTCATCGGACGGCAGGGGCATAGCAGGGGGCGCTCCCTTAGGAAGGCACCTTCTAAATGCTGCTAAAGTACTGATTCCAAGGAAGTGGAGATCCCAAAAACCGCCCTCTATTAAGGACTGGTTCAGGCAGATAAACCATGTGGAAGTAATGGAGGAAATCTGCCATGCCAAACAGGATAGGATAGCTGCGTACCTGAATATTTGGACGATCTGGGTGGTCTTTAAGGACTCCGTTACCTACAAGCGGGTGTGGGATCCTTGATGGAATTAGACTGCTCCAGCGCTGACTTACAAAATATTATTCGGGAGTTCTGGGTCCCGTCTTGGAAAACCTCTGAACAGGAGTTGCAAGTACCTCTCTAACATCAACGGGGACAGATGGATGAGCGTTACCCTCTTCCCTCACCCCCACCTGCCTACCACCCCCTCCCCCCCCCCCCCCCTCTCCTGACTACCTACCTAGGTCTTTCTGCTCCTCTCTCCCCCCCTACTCCTTTTCTCCCCCCCCCTCAAGCCCTCTGTGCCTTCTTTTTATGTTCTCCTGTGTATCTGTCTTAAGTCTGTTTTGTCGGTTGGTCTATGTTAAATGTCACTTAGATGATGTTCAACCCCATGTCCAGACCTCAGCCCTTTGACCATATGCACTGGGGCAGCGATCAATCCCTGGCCCAGGTGGGCTGGGATGGGGGATGGCCCTGGGTGCCCAGCCCTGGGATGTGGGCGCTTGGAAGGCCTGAGGAACGACTCGTTTGCTTTGACGGGGGTGCTACAGAGTGGGAGTGAGACACTGGATCGGCCCCCCCCTCCGTTAATATGACCAGGGCCCCTTGGTTTCCCGGGGGTGGTGCCCCTGGGGTACTCCTGCCTGTTCATCTCCCCATATGTGTTATAGGATTTCTTTCTGCTCTTTATATTATGCAATGTAAACAAATGATGTTATACAGTCTTGATGCCAAATAATACCTGGACAATTTATATTTGTTTCATGTCTCTGTATTGTATTGTACTGAAAACCTTCAATAAAGATGAGTATGTTTAAAAAATTGTGTGGAGGCCCAAGAGCTGAGACCTCTTAAAAATTGTGTGGAGGCCCAAGAGCTGAGACCTCTTAAAAATTGATTGTATTAAGCCCAAGAGGTGAGCCATAATTTTGTTTATTAATACAGCAATTCTACGGCGGTTAAGGAGGAGGAGGAGGAGGAGGAAATGGCACTTCATACAGATGGCACGTCACTCTTGGCTGCTTTCCACTGTTGTACAAGCAAAGTCCGGGTCAATCCACTTGCTGTTCATTTTGATTAGCGTCAGCCTGTCGGCACTGTCGGTTGACAGGCGGCTGCGCTTATCGGTTATAATGCCCCCGGCTGCGCTGAACACCCTTTCTGATAGCACGCTGGCGGCAGGACAGGCAAGCACCTCCAAGGCGTACAGGGACAGTTCCAGCCACGTGTCCAACTTGGAGACCCAGTAAGTGTAGGGCGGCGAGGGATCGGGGGGGACAGGGGTGTGGTCTGCCAGGTAGTCCCGCAACATCCGCCGATACTTGTCCCTCCTGCTGATAGCGGGCCCCGCAGTGATGGAAGTTGCACGAGGGGGTGACATGAACGTGTCCCACACCTTGGAGAGTGTTCCCCTGGTGGCTGTGGGCCTGATCGATGTTGTCAGACTCTGGGAGACACTCTCCTCTCTGCCGCCAGCGATGCTGGGTGGGAAAATCTGCATCATGTTCTGCAAGAGTTCCCTCTGGTATTCCAGTAATCGATTCGTCCTCTCCTCTACCGGAATAAAAGAGGAGAAGTTATCTTTATACCGGGGGTCCAGGAGTGCGAAGACCCAGTATAGTTTGTTCTCCAATATCCGGACAACACGTATGTCCCGGGAAAAGCAGCCCAGCATGAAGTCAGCCATGTGTGCCAGACTCTGAGTAGGCATGACGTCACTGCCCCCACCAGAAGGATCATTTTCCATTTCCTCCTCTTCCTCCTCCTCTCCGCCCCATCCGCGCTGAACCAATGGGACGCACACAGCCTGACTGCTACCCTCGCCGCCAGCATCCTCTTCCACAGCCACCTCCACGTTGTCCTCCTCCTCCTCATCCTCCTCCTCCTGCAACTGCCACCGAGCAGCAGACAAAAGTGTGGTCTGACTGTCTACCTGCGTTGCGTCTCCTCCTACCCCCGTCTCCTCTGTGTGCAATGCGTTCTCCCTTATTGCGATGAGCGATTCTTTAAGGACGCATAGGAGCGGGATGGTTACGCTCACTATAGCGTCCTCGCTGCTGACCTTCTTAGTGGACTCCTCAAAGATACGCAATACATCGCATATGTCTGCCATCCATGGCCACTCGTGGTTGGCAAACTGAGGGAGCTGAGTTGGATGCACGCGTGGATGCATCATCTGGTACTCCATCAATGCTCTCTGCTGCTCACACACCCTGGCCAACATGCAATAGGTGGAATTCCAGAGAGTGGGCAGGTCACACAACAGCCGATGTTGAGGCAAATGGAGGCGTTGCTGGATTTTTTTTAAGCTAGCAGCAGCTACAGTTGACTTCCGAAAGTGAGCGCACAAGCGCCGCACTTTGACCAGTAGCTCTGCCAGGTTGGGGTAAGTCTTTAGAAACTTTTGTACTACCAAATTAAAAACGTGGGCCAGGCATGGTACGTGATTGAGTTCTGCAAGCTCCAGAGCCGCCACCAGGTTACGGCCGTTATCGCACACGACCATGCCTGGTCCTAGCTGCAGCGGCGACAGCCACATCTCTGTCTGCTGCAATATGGCGTGCCTCACCTCTGCGGCGCTGTGCTTCCTGTCGCCCAAGCTGATGAGCTTAAGCACCGCCTGCTGACTTCTCCCCGCGCCAGTGCTGCAACGCTTCCAGCTAGGGGCTGAGGGCGATGTTAAGGCAGAGGAGGAGGAAGAGGAGGGGGGTCTATCAGAACCCGTGCTGGCAATCTTGGGCAGGGGTGGTATGTAGACCGTCCCTGTTTGCGACCCCGTCCCCGCTTCCACAACATTCACCCAGTGTGCCGTCAAAGAGATGTAGCGTCCTTGGCCGCAAGCGCTTGTCCACGAGTCGGTGGTCAAGTGGACCTTTGCGCTGACTGCGTACCTCAGGGCCCGCCTGATGTTACGCGACACGTGCTGGTGCAGGGCGGGGACGCCACACCGGGAAAAATAGTGGCGGCTAGGGACGGAATAGCGAGGTGCAGCAGCCGCCATCAGGTCGCGGAAGGCCTGCGTCTCCACAAGCCTAAACGGCAACATCTCCAGGGCCAGCAGTTTGGAGATGAGGCAGGTTAAGGCTTGGGCTTGGGGGTGACTGGAGGCGTACTTCCGCCTGCGGTTGAACGCCTGTGAGATGGACAGTTGATGGGACGAGGAGATGGAAGGTGCAGACGAAGATGGGGGGGAAGGGGGGGCTGAAGGAGAAGGCCCCAAAGTAGCCGAGGCAGAGGCAGATGTGGAGGTGTCCTGTCTGGAGGTCTGGACCGCAGTGGCAGCACACAACAAAGGGGAAGAGGCAGTGGCAGCAAGACCGGGCGCAGGTTGTATTGCGTTTGCTCTCTCCCACTCAGCCCAGTGCTTGACTTCCAAGTGACAGCGCATGCCTGAGGTGGTCAGATTGCTCTTCTCAGAGCCCCTACTCAGTTTTGAGTGGCAGATTGCGCAAACCGCGCTCAGTTTGTCGTCCGCGCAAACATTAAAAAATCTCCACACCACAGAAGTACGAGGCCTCGATGGGGGAGCTTCGCGCGACTGCCTGCTGCCGGGAAGAGCTTCGGCCCTGCTGGCTGTGGCCTGCCTTCTCTGTCTGGACTGTCCTCTGCCTCTGGACTGTCCTCTGCCTCTTGCTGCCTTATTCGGTGATGCGCAGACCGCATCTCCACTGCTTTCCCCGCTGGCCATCACCCCTGTCCAAGTGGGGTCGGTCATTTCGTCGTCCACCACCTCCTCTTCCACTTCCTCTCTCTGCTCCTCCTCCTGCCCACTGGACATTCCAACAGCCTCCCTCATCATCATCGCTCATGATAGCAGATGCTGGTTCCGGGTCCACATCACTAGGAGATGGCGGATACTCAAGTGTTTGGGCATCACTACAAACAAATTCCTCTGCTAGCTCCTGGGATTCTTGCAGCACATCTGGAAAAGGACCCGAAAAGAGGTCCTGGGAGGGGTCAAGGGTGGGCTGACTCTGTTGGCCAGGTTGGGAGGAAGGAGGGTCAGAGTGAGACTGTGTGGATGACTGGGTGGTGGACAAGTGACTGGAAGCGTTATCGGCCATCCATTGCACCACCTGTTCACGCTGCTCAGGCCTCAACAGAGGTGTACCCCGCCCCCCGCATAACTGTCCCATAAAGGCAGGGAAGCTGGATGAGCGTAATGCTGGCTGCCCCTCACCAGCACGCATTGTATCCCCACTGGCTTCAACGCGGTTTGTGCCCCCACCAGCATTTCCGCGCCCCCGTCCTCGTCCCTTTGCGCTAGCCCTCCGCATTTCAGACGTTTTACTTTTTTGGCCACGCGTTATGCCAAATATAAATATATTTTTTAGGAGAACACCTGGCTATACAGCCGTATACTGCCAGAAGGTGAAATGGTGCCTATACGCAACGGGGTATATAACAGGGTTTTGTTGGTAAAGAGGACACAAAACAGTAGTGCCAAATATAAATATATTTTTAAGGAGAACACCTGGCTATACAGCCGTATACTGCCAGAAGGTGAAATGGTGCCTATACGCACCGGGTATATAACAGGGTTTTGTTGGTAAAGAGGACACAAAACAGTAGTGCCAAATATAAATATATTTTTTAGGAGAACACCTGGCTATACAGCCGTATACTGCCAGAGGGTGAAATGGTGCCTATACGCAACGGGTATAAAACAGTGTTTTGTTGGCACAGAGGACACAAAACAGTAGTGCAAAATATAGTTTTGTATATAGGTGCTAATACACCACTGAAGTCTTTCTGTCCCTATTCCAGCAGCAGCAGCTACCCCTCACTAAAGCAGCCGTTTTGTGCAGAGTGTATATAGTTTTGTATATAGGTGCTAATACACCACTGAAGTCTTTCTGTCCCTATTCCAGCAGCAGCTACCCCTCACTAAAGCAGCCGTTTTGAGCAGAGTGTATATAGTTTTGTATATAGGTGGTGATACACCACTGAAGTCTTTCTGTCCCTATTCCAGCAGCAGCAGCTACCCCTCACTAAAGCAGCCGTTGTGTGCAGTGTGTATATAGCTATAATGAGCTATATACCGTTCAGCATAGTAGTCCTAATAAGGACTCTCAATGACTCTCTTGTCTTCTGGTAGCTGGTATATATGGTGGTAAATGCGATATTCTGAGCTTCTGGGGCCCTGCCTGCCTACATATGGGCTATATACTGTTCAGCATAGTAGCCCTAATAATAAGGGCTCTTAATGACTCTCTTGTCTTCTGGTAGCTGGTATATATGGTGGTAAATGCGATATTCTGAGCTTCTGGGGCCCTGCCTGCCTACATATGAGCTATATACTGTTCAGCATAGTAGCCCTAATAAGGGCTCTCAATGACTCTCTTGTCTTCTGGTAGCTGGTATATATGGTGGTAAATGCGATATTCTGAGCTTCTGGGGCCCTGCCTGCCTACATATGGGCTATAAACTGTTCAGCATAGTAGCCCTAATAATAAGGACTCTCAATGACTCTCTTGTCTTCTGGTAGCTGGTATATATGGTGGTAAATGCGATACTCTGAGCTTCTGGGGCCCTGCCTGCCTACCTATGGGCTATATACTGTTCAGCATAGTAGCCCTAATAAGGGCTCTCAATGACTCTCTTGTCTTCTGGTAGCTGGTATATATGGTGGTAAATGCGATATTCTGAGCTTCTGGGGCCCTGCCTGCCTACATATGAGCTATATACTGTTCAGCATAGTAGCCCTAATAAGGGCTCTCAATGACTCTCTTGTCTTCTGGTAGCTGGTATATATGGTGGTAAATGCGATATTCTGAGCTTCTGGGGCCCTGCCTGCCTACATATGGGCTATATACTGTTCAGCATAGTAGCCCTAATAAGGGCTCTCAATGACTCTCTTGTCTTCTGGTAGCTGGTATATATGGTGGTAAATGCGATATTCTGAGCTTCTGGGGCCCTGCCTGCCTACATATGAGCTATATACTGTTCAGCATAGTAGCCCTAATAATAAGGACTCTCAATGACTCTCTTGTCTTCTGGTAGCTGGTATATATGGTGGTAAAAGCGATATTCTGAGCTTCTGGGGCCCTGCCTGCCTACATATGAGCTATATACTGTTCAGCATAGTAGCCCTAATAAGGGCTCTCAATGACTCTCTTGTCTTCTGGTAGCTGGTATATATGGTGGTAAATGCGATATTCTGAGCTTCTGGGGCCCTGCCTGCCTACCTATGGGCTATATACTGTTCAGCATAGTAGCCCTAATAAGGGCTCTCAATGACTCTCTTGTCTTCTGGTAGCTGGTATATATGGTGGTAAATGCGATATTCTGAGCTTCTGGGGCCCTGCCTGCCTACATATGGGCTATATACTGTTCAGCATAGTAGCCCTAATAAGGGCTCTCAATGACTCTCTTGTCTTCTGGTAGCTGGTATATATGGTGGTAAAAGCGATATTCTGAGCTTCTGGGGCCCTGCCTGCCTACATATGAGCTATATACTGTTCAGCATAGTAGCCCTAATAATAAGGACTCTCAATGACTCTCTTGTCTTCTGGTAGCTGGTATATATGGTGGTAAAAGCGATATTCTGAGCTTCTGGGGCCCTGCCTGCCTACATATGAGCTATATACTGTTCAGCATAGTAGCCCTAATAAGGGCTCTCAATGACTCTCTTGTCTTCTGGTAGCTGGTATATATGGTGGTAAATGCGATATTCTGAGCTTCTGGGGCCCTGCCTGCCTACATATGGGCTATATACTGTTCAGCATAGTAGCCCTAATATGGGCTCTCAATGACTCTCTTGTCTTCTGGTAGCTGGTATATATGGTGGTAAATGCGATATTCTGAGCTTCTGGGGCCCTGCCTGCCTACATATGGGCTATATACTGTTCAGCATAGTAGCCCTAATAAGGGCTCTCAATGACTCTCTTGTCTTCTGGTAGCTGGTATATATGGTGGTAAAAGCGATATTCTGAGCTTCTGGGGCCCTGCCTGCCTACATATGAGCTATATACTGTTCAGCATAGTAGCCCTAATAATAAGGACTCTCAATGACTCTCTTGTCTTCTGGTAGCTGGTATATATGGTGGTAAAAGCGATATTCTGAGCTTCTGGGGCCCTGCCTGCCTACATATGAGCTATATACTGTTCAGCATAGTAGCCCTAATAAGGGCTCTCAATGACTCTCTTGTCTTCTGGTAGCTGGTATATATGGTGGTAAATGCGATATTCTGAGCTTCTGGGGCCCTGCCTGCCGACATATGAGCTATATACTGTTCAGCATAGTAGCCCTAATAAGGGCTCTCAATGACTCTCTTGTCTTCTGGTAGCTGGTATATATGGTGGTAAATGCGATATTCTGAGCTTCTGGGGCCCTGCCTGCCTACATATGGGCTATATACTGTTCAGCATAGTAGCCCTAATAAGGGCTCTCAATGACTCTCTTGTCTTCTGGTAGCTGGTATATATGGTGGTAAATGCGATATTCTGAGCTTCTGGGGCCCTGCCTGCCTACATATGGGCTATATACTGTTCAGCATAGTAGCCCTAATAAGGGCTCTCAATGACTCTCTTGTCTTCTGGTAGCTGGTATATATGGTGGTAAATGCGATATTCTGAGCTTCTGGGGCCCTGCCTGCCTACATGTGGGCTATATACTGTTCAGCATAGTAGCCCTAATAAGGGCTCTCAATGACTCTCTTGTCTTCTGGTAGCTGGTATATATGGTGGTAAATGCGATATTCTATGCTTCTGGGGCCCTGCCTGCCTACATATGGGCTATATACTGTTCAGCATAGTAGCCCTAATAAGGGCTCTCAATGACTCTCTTGTTTTCTGGTAGCTGGTATATATGGTGGTAAATGCGATATTCTGAGCTTCTGGGGCCCTGCCTGCCTACATATGAGCTATATACTGTTCAGCATAGTAGCCCTAATAAGGGCTCTCAATGACTCTCTTGTCTTCTGGTAGCTGGTATATATGGTGGTAAATGCGATATTCTGAGCTTCTGGGGCCCTGCCTGCCTACATATGGGCTATATACTGTTCAGCATAGTAGCCCTAATAAGGGCTCTCAATGACTCTCTTGTCTTCTGGTAGCTGGTATATATGGTGGTAAATGCGATATTCTGAGCTTCTGGGGCCCTGCCTGCCTACATATGAGCTATATACTGTTCAGCATAGTAGCCCTAATAAGGGCTCTCAATGACTCTCTTGTCTTCTGGTAGCTGGTATATATGGTGGTAAATGCGATATTCTGAGCTTCTGGGGCCCTGCCTGCCTACATATGGGCTATATACTGTTCAGCATAGTAGCCCTAATAATAAGGGCTCTCAATGACTCTCTTGTCTTCTGGTAGCTGGTATATATGGTGGTAAATGCGATATTCAGAGCTTCTGGGGCCCTGCCTGCCTACATATGGGCTATATACTGTTCAGCATAGTAGCCCTAATAAGGGCTCTTAATGACTCTCTTGTCTTCTGGTAGCTGGTATATATGGTGGTAAATGCGATATTCTGAGCTTATGGGGCCCTGCCTGCCTACATATGAGCTATATACTGTTCAGCATAGTAGCCCTAATAAGGGCTCTCAATGACTCTCTTGTCTTCTGGTAGCTGGTATATATGGTGGTAAATGCGATATTCTGAGCTTCTGGGGCCCTGCCTGCCTACATATGGGCTATATACTGTTCAGCATAGTAGCCCTAATATGGGCTCTCAATGACTCTCTTGTCTTCTGGTAGCTGGTATATATGGTGGTAAATGCGATATTCTGAGCTTCTGGGGCCCTGCCTGCCTACATATGGGCTATATACTGTTCAGCATAGTAGCCCTAATAAGGGCTCTCAATGACTCTCTTGTCTTCTGGTAGCTGGTATATATGGTGGTAAAAGCGATATTCTGAGCTTCTGGGGCCCTGCCTGCCTACATATGAGCTATATACTGTTCAGCATAGTAGCCCTAATAATAAGGACTCTCAATGACTCTCTTGTCTTCTGGTAGCTGGTATATATGGTGGTAAAAGCGATATTCTGAGCTTCTGGGGCCCTGCCTGCCTACATATGAGCTATATACTGTTCAGCATAGTAGCCCTAATAAGGGCTCTCAATGACTCTCTTGTCTTCTGGTAGCTGGTATATATGGTGGTAAAAGCGATATTCTGAGCTTCTGGGGCCCTGCCTGCCTACATATGAGCTATATACTGTTCAGCATAGTAGCCCTAATAATAAGGACTCTCAATGACTCTCTTGTCTTCTGGTAGCTGGTATATATGGTGGTAAATGCGATATTCTGAGCTTCTGGGGCCCTGCCTGCCTACATATGGGCTATATACTGTTCAGCATAGTAGCCCTAATAATAAGGACTCTCAATGACTCTCTTGTCTTCTGGTAGCTGGTATATATGGTGGTAAAAGCGATATTCTGAGCTTCTGGGGCCCTGCCTGCCTACATATGAGCTATATACTGTTCAGCATAGTAGCCCTAATAAGGGCTCTCAATGACTCTCTTGTCTTCTGGTAGCTGGTATATATGGTGGTAAATGCGATATTCTGAGCTTCTGGGGCCCTGCCTGTCTAGATATGGGCTATATACTGTTCAGCATAGTAGCCCTAATAATGACTCTCAATGACTCTCTTGTCTTCTGGTAGCTGGTATATATGGTGGTAAATGCGATATTCTGAGCTTCTGGGGCCCTGCCTGCCTACATAGGAGCTATATACCGTTCAGCATAGTAGCCCTAATAAGGGCTCTTAATGACTCTCTTGTCTTCTGGTAGCTGGTATATATGGTGGTAAAAGCGATATTCTGAGCTTCTGGGGCCCTGCCTGCCTACATAGGAGCTATATACCGTTCAGCATAGTAGCCCTAATAAGGGCTCTTAATGACTCTCTTGTCTTCTGGTAGCTGGTATATATGGTGGTAAAAGCGATATTCTGAGCTTCTGGGGCCCTGCCTGCCTACATATGAGCTATATACTGTTCAGCATAGTAGCCCTAATAAGGGCTCTTAATGACTCTCTTGTCTTCTGGTAGCTGGTATATATGGTGGTAAAAGCGATATTCTGAGCTTCTGGGGCCCTGCCTGCCTACATATGAGCTATATACTGTTCAGCATAGTAGCCCTAATAAGGGCTCTCAATGACTCTCTTGTCTTCTGGTAGCTGGTATATATGGTGGTAAATGCGATATTCTGAGCTTCTGGGGCCCTGCCTGCCTACATATGGGCTATATACTGTTCAGCATAGTAGCCCTAATAAGGGCTCTCAATGACTCTCTTGTCTTCTGGTAGCTGGTATATATGGTGGTAAATGCGATATTCTGAGCTTCTGGGGCCCTGCCTGCCTACATATGAGCTATATACTGTTCAGCATAGTAGCCCTAATAAGGGCTCTCAATGACTCTCTTGTCTTCTGGTAGCTGGTATATATGGTGGTAAATGCGATATTCTGAGCTTCTGGGGCCCTGCCTGCCTACATATGGGCTATATACTGTTCAGCATAGTAGCCCTAATAATAAGGGCTCTCAATGACTCTCTTGTCTTCTGGTAGCTGGTATATATGGTGGTAAATGCGATATTCAGAGCTTCTGGGGCCCTGCCTGCCTACATATGGGCTATATACTGTTCAGCATAGTAGCCCTAATAAGGGCTCTCAATGACTCTCTTGTCTTCTGGTAGCTGGTATATATGGTGGTAAATGCGATATTCTGAGCTTCTGGGGCCCTGCCTGCCTAAATATGGGCTATATGCTGTTCAGCATAGTAGCCCTAATAATGACTCTCAATGACTCTCTTGTCTTCTGGTAGCTGGTATATATGGTGGTAAATGCGATATTCTGAGCTTCTGGGGCCCTGCCTGCCTACATATGAGCTATATACTGTTCAGCATAGTAGCCCTAATAAGGGCTCTCAATGACTCTCTTGTCTTCTGGTAGCTGGTATATATGGTGGTAAATGCGATATTCTGAGCTTCTGGGGCCCTGCCTGCCGACATATGAGCTATATACTGTTCAGCATAGTAGCCCTAATAAGGGCTCTCAATGACTCTCTTGTCTTCTGGTAGCTGGTATATATGGTGGTAAATGCGATATTCTGAGCTTCTGGGGCCCTGCCTGCCTACATATGGGCTATATACTGTTCAGCATAGTAGCCCTAATAAGGGCTCTCAATGACTCTCTTGTCTTCTGGTAGCTGGTATATATGGTGGTAAATGCGATATTCTGAGCTTCTGGGGCCCTGCCTGCCTACATATGGGCTATATACTGTTCAGCATAGTAGCCCTAATAAGGGCTCTCAATGACTCTCTTGTCTTCTGGTAGCTGGTATATATGGTGGTAAATGCGATATTCTGAGCTTCTGGGGCCCTGCCTGCCTACATGTGGGCTATATACTGTTCAGCATAGTAGCCCTAATAAGGGCTCTCAATGACTCTCTTGTCTTCTGGTAGCTGGTATATATGGTGGTAAATGCGATATTCTATGCTTCTGGGGCCCTGCCTGCCTACATATGGGCTATATACTGTTCAGCATAGTAGCCCTAATAAGGGCTCTCAATGACTCTCTTGTTTTCTGGTAGCTGGTATATATGGTGGTAAATGCGATATTCTGAGCTTCTGGGGCCCTGCCTGCCTACATATGAGCTATATACTGTTCAGCATAGTAGCCCTAATAAGGGCTCTCAATGACTCTCTTGTCTTCTGGTAGCTGGTATATATGGTGGTAAATGCGATATTCTGAGCTTCTGGGGCCCTGCCTGCCTACATATGGGCTATATACTGTTCAGCATAGTAGCCCTAATAAGGGCTCTCAATGACTCTCTTGTCTTCTGGTAGCTGGTATATATGGTGGTAAATGCGATATTCTGAGCTTCTGGGGCCCTGCCTGCCTACATATGAGCTATATACTGTTCAGCATAGTAGCCCTAATAAGGGCTCTCAATGACTCTCTTGTCTTCTGGTAGCTGGTATATATGGTGGTAAATGCGATATTCTGAGCTTCTGGGGCCCTGCCTGCCTACATATGGGCTATATACTGTTCAGCATAGTAGCCCTAATAATAAGGGCTCTCAATGACTCTCTTGTCTTCTGGTAGCTGGTATATATGGTGGTAAATGCGATATTCAGAGCTTCTGGGGCCCTGCCTGCCTACATATGGGCTATATACTGTTCAGCATAGTAGCCCTAATAAGGGCTCTTAATGACTCTCTTGTCTTCTGGTAGCTGGTATATATGGTGGTAAATGCGATATTCTGAGCTTATGGGGCCCTGCCTGCCTACATATGAGCTATATACTGTTCAGCATAGTAGCCCTAATAAGGGCTCTCAATGACTCTCTTGTCTTCTGGTAGCTGGTATATATGGTGGTAAATGCGATATTCTGAGCTTCTGGGGCCCTGCCTGCCTACATATGGGCTATATACTGTTCAGCATAGTAGCCCTAATATGGGCTCTCAATGACTCTCTTGTCTTCTGGTAGCTGGTATATATGGTGGTAAATGCGATATTCTGAGCTTCTGGGGCCCTGCCTGCCTACATATGGGCTATATACTGTTCAGCATAGTAGCCCTAATAAGGGCTCTCAATGACTCTCTTGTCTTCTGGTAGCTGGTATATATGGTGGTAAAAGCGATATTCTGAGCTTCTGGGGCCCTGCCTGCCTACATATGAGCTATATACTGTTCAGCATAGTAGCCCTAATAATAAGGACTCTCAATGACTCTCTTGTCTTCTGGTAGCTGGTATATATGGTGGTAAAAGCGATATTCTGAGCTTCTGGGGCCCTGCCTGCCTACATATGAGCTATATACTGTTCAGCATAGTAGCCCTAATAAGGGCTCTCAATGACTCTCTTGTCTTCTGGTAGCTGGTATATATGGTGGTAAAAGCGATATTCTGAGCTTCTGGGGCCCTGCCTGCCTACATATGAGCTATATACTGTTCAGCATAGTAGCCCTAATAATAAGGACTCTCAATGACTCTCTTGTCTTCTGGTAGCTGGTATATATGGTGGTAAATGCGATATTCTGAGCTTCTGGGGCCCTGCCTGCCTACATATGGGCTATATACTGTTCAGCATAGTAGCCCTAATAATAAGGACTCTCAATGACTCTCTTGTCTTCTGGTAGCTGGTATATATGGTGGTAAAAGCGATATTCTGAGCTTCTGGGGCCCTGCCTGCCTACATATGAGCTATATACTGTTCAGCATAGTAGCCCTAATAAGGGCTCTCAATGACTCTCTTGTCTTCTGGTAGCTGGTATATATGGTGGTAAATGCGATATTCTGAGCTTCTGGGGCCCTGCCTGTCTAGATATGGGCTATATACTGTTCAGCATAGTAGCCCTAATAATGACTCTCAATGACTCTCTTGTCTTCTGGTAGCTGGTATATATGGTGGTAAATGCGATATTCTGAGCTTCTGGGGCCCTGCCTGCCTACATAGGAGCTATATACCGTTCAGCATAGTAGCCCTAATAAGGGCTCTTAATGACTCTCTTGTCTTCTGGTAGCTGGTATATATGGTGGTAAAAGCGATATTCTGAGCTTCTGGGGCCCTGCCTGCCTACATAGGAGCTATATACCGTTCAGCATAGTAGCCCTAATAAGGGCTCTTAATGACTCTCTTGTCTTCTGGTAGCTGGTATATATGGTGGTAAAAGCGATATTCTGAGCTTCTGGGGCCCTGCCTGCCTACATATGAGCTATATACTGTTCAGCATAGTAGCCCTAATAAGGGCTCTTAATGACTCTCTTGTCTTCTGGTAGCTGGTATATATGGTGGTAAAAGCGATATTCTGAGCTTCTGGGGCCCTGCCTGCCTACATATGAGCTATATACTGTTCAGCATAGTAGCCCTAATAAGGGCTCTCAATGACTCTCTTGTCTTCTGGTAGCTGGTATATATGGTGGTAAATGCGATATTCTGAGCTTCTGGGGCCCTGCCTGCCTACATATGGGCTATATACTGTTCAGCATAGTAGCCCTAATAAGGGCTCTCAATGACTCTCTTGTCTTCTGGTAGCTGGTATATATGGTGGTAAATGCGATATTCTGAGCTTCTGGGGCCCTGCCTGCCTACATATGAGCTATATACTGTTCAGCATAGTAGCCCTAATAAGGGCTCTCAATGACTCTCTTGTCTTCTGGTAGCTGGTATATATGGTGGTAAATGCGATATTCTGAGCTTCTGGGGCCCTGCCTGCCTACATATGGGCTATATACTGTTCAGCATAGTAGCCCTAATAATAAGGGCTCTCAATGACTCTCTTGTCTTCTGGTAGCTGGTATATATGGTGGTAAATGCGATATTCAGAGCTTCTGGGGCCCTGCCTGCCTACATATGGGCTATATACTGTTCAGCATAGTAGCCCTAATAAGGGCTCTTAATGACTCTCTTGTCTTCTGGTAGCTGGTATATATGGTGGTAAATGCGATATTCTGAGCTTATGGGGCCCTGCCTGCCTACATATGAGCTATATACTGTTCAGCATAGTAGCCCTAATAAGGGCTCTCAATGACTCTCTTGTCTTCTGGTAGCTGGTATATATGGTGGTAAAAGCGATATTCTGAGCTTCTGGGGCCCTGCCTGCCTACATATGAGCTATATACTGTTCAGCATAGTAGCCCTAATAATAAGGACTCTCAATGACTCTCTTGTCTTCTGGTAGCTGGTATATATGGTGGTAAAAGCGATATTCTGAGCTTCTGGGGCCCTGCCTGCCTACATATGAGCTATATACTGTTCAGCATAGTAGCCCTAATAAGGGCTCTCAATGACTCTCTTGTCTTCTGGTAGCTGGTATATATGGTGGTAAATGCGATATTCTGAGCTTCTGGGGCCCTGCCTGCCGACATATGAGCTATATACTGTTCAGCATAGTAGCCCTAATAAGGGCTCTCAATGACTCTCTTGTCTTCTGGTAGCTGGTATATATGGTGGTAAATGCGATATTCTGAGCTTCTGGGGCCCTGCCTGCCTACATATGGGCTATATACTGTTCAGCATAGTAGCCCTAATAAGGGCTCTCAATGACTCTCTTGTCTTCTGGTAGCTGGTATATATGGTGGTAAATGCGATATTCTGAGCTTCTGGGGCCCTGCCTGCCTACATATGGGCTATATACTGTTCAGCATAGTAGCCCTAATAAGGGCTCTCAATGACTCTCTTGTCTTCTGGTAGCTGGTATATATGGTGGTAAATGCGATATTCTGAGCTTCTGGGGCCCTGCCTGCCTACATGTGGGCTATATACTGTTCAGCATAGTAGCCCTAATAAGGGCTCTCAATGACTCTCTTGTCTTCTGGTAGCTGGTATATATGGTGGTAAATGCGATATTCTATGCTTCTGGGGCCCTGCCTGCCTACATATGGGCTATATACTGTTCAGCATAGTAGCCCTAATAAGGGCTCTCAATGACTCTCTTGTTTTCTGGTAGCTGGTATATATGGTGGTAAATGCGATATTCTGAGCTTCTGGGGCCCTGCCTGCCTACATATGAGCTATATACTGTTCAGCATAGTAGCCCTAATAAGGGCTCTCAATGACTCTCTTGTCTTCTGGTAGCTGGTATATATGGTGGTAAATGCGATATTCTGAGCTTCTGGGGCCCTGCCTGCCTACATATGGGCTATATACTGTTCAGCATAGTAGCCCTAATAAGGGCTCTCAATGACTCTCTTGTCTTCTGGTAGCTGGTATATATGGTGGTAAATGCGATATTCTGAGCTTCTGGGGCCCTGCCTGCCTACATATGAGCTATATACTGTTCAGCATAGTAGCCCTAATAAGGGCTCTCAATGACTCTCTTGTCTTCTGGTAGCTGGTATATATGGTGGTAAATGCGATATTCTGAGCTTCTGGGGCCCTGCCTGCCTACATATGGGCTATATACTGTTCAGCATAGTAGCCCTAATAATAAGGGCTCTCAATGACTCTCTTGTCTTCTGGTAGCTGGTATATATGGTGGTAAATGCGATATTCAGAGCTTCTGGGGCCCTGCCTGCCTACATATGGGCTATATACTGTTCAGCATAGTAGCCCTAATAAGGGCTCTTAATGACTCTCTTGTCTTCTGGTAGCTGGTATATATGGTGGTAAATGCGATATTCTGAGCTTATGGGGCCCTGCCTGCCTACATATGAGCTATATACTGTTCAGCATAGTAGCCCTAATAAGGGCTCTCAATGACTCTCTTGTCTTCTGGTAGCTGGTATATATGGTGGTAAATGCGATATTCTGAGCTTCTGGGGCCCTGCCTGCCTACATATGGGCTATATACTGTTCAGCATAGTAGCCCTAATATGGGCTCTCAATGACTCTCTTGTCTTCTGGTAGCTGGTATATATGGTGGTAAATGCGATATTCTGAGCTTCTGGGGCCCTGCCTGCCTACATATGGGCTATATACTGTTCAGCATAGTAGCCCTAATAAGGGCTCTCAATGACTCTCTTGTCTTCTGGTAGCTGGTATATATGGTGGTAAAAGCGATATTCTGAGCTTCTGGGGCCCTGCCTGCCTACATATGAGCTATATACTGTTCAGCATAGTAGCCCTAATAATAAGGACTCTCAATGACTCTCTTGTCTTCTGGTAGCTGGTATATATGGTGGTAAAAGCGATATTCTGAGCTTCTGGGGCCCTGCCTGCCTACATATGAGCTATATACTGTTCAGCATAGTAGCCCTAATAAGGGCTCTCAATGACTCTCTTGTCTTCTGGTAGCTGGTATATATGGTGGTAAAAGCGATATTCTGAGCTTCTGGGGCCCTGCCTGCCTACATATGAGCTATATACTGTTCAGCATAGTAGCCCTAATAATAAGGACTCTCAATGACTCTCTTGTCTTCTGGTAGCTGGTATATATGGTGGTAAATGCGATATTCTGAGCTTCTGGGGCCCTGCCTGCCTACATATGGGCTATATACTGTTCAGCATAGTAGCCCTAATAATAAGGACTCTCAATGACTCTCTTGTCTTCTGGTAGCTGGTATATATGGTGGTAAAAGCGATATTCTGAGCTTCTGGGGCCCTGCCTGCCTACATATGAGCTATATACTGTTCAGCATAGTAGCCCTAATAAGGGCTCTCAATGACTCTCTTGTCTTCTGGTAGCTGGTATATATGGTGGTAAATGCGATATTCTGAGCTTCTGGGGCCCTGCCTGTCTAGATATGGGCTATATACTGTTCAGCATAGTAGCCCTAATAATGACTCTCAATGACTCTCTTGTCTTCTGGTAGCTGGTATATATGGTGGTAAATGCGATATTCTGAGCTTCTGGGGCCCTGCCTGCCTACATAGGAGCTATATACCGTTCAGCATAGTAGCCCTAATAAGGGCTCTTAATGACTCTCTTGTCTTCTGGTAGCTGGTATATATGGTGGTAAAAGCGATATTCTGAGCTTCTGGGGCCCTGCCTGCCTACATAGGAGCTATATACCGTTCAGCATAGTAGCCCTAATAAGGGCTCTTAATGACTCTCTTGTCTTCTGGTAGCTGGTATATATGGTGGTAAAAGCGATATTCTGAGCTTCTGGGGCCCTGCCTGCCTACATATGAGCTATATACTGTTCAGCATAGTAGCCCTAATAAGGGCTCTTAATGACTCTCTTGTCTTCTGGTAGCTGGTATATATGGTGGTAAAAGCGATATTCTGAGCTTCTGGGGCCCTGCCTGCCTACATATGAGCTATATACTGTTCAGCATAGTAGCCCTAATAAGGGCTCTCAATGACTCTCTTGTCTTCTGGTAGCTGGTATATATGGTGGTAAATGCGATATTCTGAGCTTCTGGGGCCCTGCCTGCCTACATATGGGCTATATACTGTTCAGCATAGTAGCCCTAATAAGGGCTCTCAATGACTCTCTTGTCTTCTGGTAGCTGGTATATATGGTGGTAAATGCGATATTCTGAGCTTCTGGGGCCCTGCCTGCCTACATATGAGCTATATACTGTTCAGCATAGTAGCCCTAATAAGGGCTCTCAATGACTCTCTTGTCTTCTGGTAGCTGGTATATATGGTGGTAAATGCGATATTCTGAGCTTCTGGGGCCCTGCCTGCCTACATATGGGCTATATACTGTTCAGCATAGTAGCCCTAATAATAAGGGCTCTCAATGACTCTCTTGTCTTCTGGTAGCTGGTATATATGGTGGTAAATGCGATATTCAGAGCTTCTGGGGCCCTGCCTGCCTACATATGGGCTATATACTGTTCAGCATAGTAGCCCTAATAAGGGCTCTCAATGACTCTCTTGTCTTCTGGTAGCTGGTATATATGGTGGTAAATGCGATATTCTGAGCTTCTGGGGCCCTGCCTGCCTAAATATGGGCTATATGCTGTTCAGCATAGTAGCCCTAATAATGACTCTCAATGACTCTCTTGTCTTCTGGTAGCTGGTATATATGGTGGTAAATGCGATATTCTGAGCTTCTGGGGCCCTGCCTGCCTACATATGAGCTATATACTGTTCAGCATAGTAGCCCTAATAAGGGCTCTCAATGACTCTCTTGTCTTCTGGTAGCTGGTATATATGGTGGTAAATGCGATATTCTGAGCTTCTGGGGCCCTGCCTGCCGACATATGAGCTATATACTGTTCAGCATAGTAGCCCTAATAAGGGCTCTCAATGACTCTCTTGTCTTCTGGTAGCTGGTATATATGGTGGTAAATGCGATATTCTGAGCTTCTGGGGCCCTGCCTGCCTACATATGGGCTATATACTGTTCAGCATAGTAGCCCTAATAAGGGCTCTCAATGACTCTCTTGTCTTCTGGTAGCTGGTATATATGGTGGTAAATGCGATATTCTGAGCTTCTGGGGCCCTGCCTGCCTACATATGGGCTATATACTGTTCAGCATAGTAGCCCTAATAAGGGCTCTCAATGACTCTCTTGTCTTCTGGTAGCTGGTATATATGGTGGTAAATGCGATATTCTGAGCTTCTGGGGCCCTGCCTGCCTACATGTGGGCTATATACTGTTCAGCATAGTAGCCCTAATAAGGGCTCTCAATGACTCTCTTGTCTTCTGGTAGCTGGTATATATGGTGGTAAATGCGATATTCTATGCTTCTGGGGCCCTGCCTGCCTACATATGGGCTATATACTGTTCAGCATAGTAGCCCTAATAAGGGCTCTCAATGACTCTCTTGTTTTCTGGTAGCTGGTATATATGGTGGTAAATGCGATATTCTGAGCTTCTGGGGCCCTGCCTGCCTACATATGAGCTATATACTGTTCAGCATAGTAGCCCTAATAAGGGCTCTCAATGACTCTCTTGTCTTCTGGTAGCTGGTATATATGGTGGTAAATGCGATATTCTGAGCTTCTGGGGCCCTGCCTGCCTACATATGGGCTATATACTGTTCAGCATAGTAGCCCTAATAAGGGCTCTCAATGACTCTCTTGTCTTCTGGTAGCTGGTATATATGGTGGTAAATGCGATATTCTGAGCTTCTGGGGCCCTGCCTGCCTACATATGAGCTATATACTGTTCAGCATAGTAGCCCTAATAAGGGCTCTCAATGACTCTCTTGTCTTCTGGTAGCTGGTATATATGGTGGTAAATGCGATATTCTGAGCTTCTGGGGCCCTGCCTGCCTACATATGGGCTATATACTGTTCAGCATAGTAGCCCTAATAATAAGGGCTCTCAATGACTCTCTTGTCTTCTGGTAGCTGGTATATATGGTGGTAAATGCGATATTCAGAGCTTCTGGGGCCCTGCCTGCCTACATATGGGCTATATACTGTTCAGCATAGTAGCCCTAATAAGGGCTCTTAATGACTCTCTTGTCTTCTGGTAGCTGGTATATATGGTGGTAAATGCGATATTCTGAGCTTATGGGGCCCTGCCTGCCTACATATGAGCTATATACTGTTCAGCATAGTAGCCCTAATAAGGGCTCTCAATGACTCTCTTGTCTTCTGGTAGCTGGTATATATGGTGGTAAATGCGATATTCTGAGCTTCTGGGGCCCTGCCTGCCTACATATGGGCTATATACTGTTCAGCATAGTAGCCCTAATATGGGCTCTCAATGACTCTCTTGTCTTCTGGTAGCTGGTATATATGGTGGTAAATGCGATATTCTGAGCTTCTGGGGCCCTGCCTGCCTACATATGGGCTATATACTGTTCAGCATAGTAGCCCTAATAAGGGCTCTCAATGACTCTCTTGTCTTCTGGTAGCTGGTATATATGGTGGTAAAAGCGATATTCTGAGCTTCTGGGGCCCTGCCTGCCTACATATGAGCTATATACTGTTCAGCATAGTAGCCCTAATAATAAGGACTCTCAATGACTCTCTTGTCTTCTGGTAGCTGGTATATATGGTGGTAAAAGCGATATTCTGAGCTTCTGGGGCCCTGCCTGCCTACATATGAGCTATATACTGTTCAGCATAGTAGCCCTAATAAGGGCTCTCAATGACTCTCTTGTCTTCTGGTAGCTGGTATATATGGTGGTAAAAGCGATATTCTGAGCTTCTGGGGCCCTGCCTGCCTACATATGAGCTATATACTGTTCAGCATAGTAGCCCTAATAATAAGGACTCTCAATGACTCTCTTGTCTTCTGGTAGCTGGTATATATGGTGGTAAATGCGATATTCTGAGCTTCTGGGGCCCTGCCTGCCTACATATGGGCTATATACTGTTCAGCATAGTAGCCCTAATAATAAGGACTCTCAATGACTCTCTTGTCTTCTGGTAGCTGGTATATATGGTGGTAAAAGCGATATTCTGAGCTTCTGGGGCCCTGCCTGCCTACATATGAGCTATATACTGTTCAGCATAGTAGCCCTAATAAGGGCTCTCAATGACTCTCTTGTCTTCTGGTAGCTGGTATATATGGTGGTAAATGCGATATTCTGAGCTTCTGGGGCCCTGCCTGTCTAGATATGGGCTATATACTGTTCAGCATAGTAGCCCTAATAATGACTCTCAATGACTCTCTTGTCTTCTGGTAGCTGGTATATATGGTGGTAAATGCGATATTCTGAGCTTCTGGGGCCCTGCCTGCCTACATAGGAGCTATATACCGTTCAGCATAGTAGCCCTAATAAGGGCTCTTAATGACTCTCTTGTCTTCTGGTAGCTGGTATATATGGTGGTAAAAGCGATATTCTGAGCTTCTGGGGCCCTGCCTGCCTACATAGGAGCTATATACCGTTCAGCATAGTAGCCCTAATAAGGGCTCTTAATGACTCTCTTGTCTTCTGGTAGCTGGTATATATGGTGGTAAAAGCGATATTCTGAGCTTCTGGGGCCCTGCCTGCCTACATATGAGCTATATACTGTTCAGCATAGTAGCCCTAATAAGGGCTCTTAATGACTCTCTTGTCTTCTGGTAGCTGGTATATATGGTGGTAAAAGCGATATTCTGAGCTTCTGGGGCCCTGCCTGCCTACATATGAGCTATATACTGTTCAGCATAGTAGCCCTAATAAGGGCTCTCAATGACTCTCTTGTCTTCTGGTAGCTGGTATATATGGTGGTAAATGCGATATTCTGAGCTTCTGGGGCCCTGCCTGCCTACATATGGGCTATATACTGTTCAGCATAGTAGCCCTAATAAGGGCTCTCAATGACTCTCTTGTCTTCTGGTAGCTGGTATATATGGTGGTAAATGCGATATTCTGAGCTTCTGGGGCCCTGCCTGCCTACATATGAGCTATATACTGTTCAGCATAGTAGCCCTAATAAGGGCTCTCAATGACTCTCTTGTCTTCTGGTAGCTGGTATATATGGTGGTAAATGCGATATTCTGAGCTTCTGGGGCCCTGCCTGCCTACATATGGGCTATATACTGTTCAGCATAGTAGCCCTAATAATAAGGGCTCTCAATGACTCTCTTGTCTTCTGGTAGCTGGTATATATGGTGGTAAATGCGATATTCAGAGCTTCTGGGGCCCTGCCTGCCTACATATGGGCTATATACTGTTCAGCATAGTAGCCCTAATAAGGGCTCTTAATGACTCTCTTGTCTTCTGGTAGCTGGTATATATGGTGGTAAATGCGATATTCTGAGCTTATGGGGCCCTGCCTGCCTACATATGAGCTATATACTGTTCAGCATAGTAGCCCTAATAAGGGCTCTCAATGACTCTCTTGTCTTCTGGTAGCTGGTATATATGGTGGTAAATGCGATATTCTGAGCTTCTGGGGCCCTGCCTGCCTACATATGGGCTATATACTGTTCAGCATAGCAGCCCTAATATGGGCTCTCAATGACTCTCTTGTCTTCTGGTAGCTGGTATATATGGTGGTAAATGCGATATTCTGAGCTTCTGGGGCCCTGCCTGCCTACATATGGGCTATATACTGTTCAGCATAGTAGCCCTAATAAGGGCTCTCAATGACTCTCTTGTCTTCTGGTAGCTGGTATATATGGTGGTAAAAGCGATATTCTGAGCTTCTGGGGCCCTGCCTGCCTACATATGAGCTATATACTGTTCAGCATAGTAGCCCTAATAATAAGGACTCTCAATGACTCTCTTGTCTTCTGGTAGCTGGTATATATGGTGGTAAAAGCGATATTCTGAGCTTCTGGGGCCCTGCCTGCCTACATATGAGCTATATACTGTTCAGCATAGTAGCCCTAATAAGGGCTCTCAATGACTCTCTTGTCTTCTGGTAGCTGGTATATATGGTGGTAAAAGCGATATTCTGAGCTTCTGGGGCCCTGCCTGCCTACATATGAGCTATATACTGTTCAGCATAGTAGCCCTAATAATAAGGACTCTCAATGACTCTCTTGTCTTCTGGTAGCTGGTATATATGGTGGTAAATGCGATATTCTGAGCTTCTGGGGCCCTGCCTGCCTACATATGGGCTATATACTGTTCAGCATAGTAGCCCTAATAATAAGGACTCTCAATGACTCTCTTGTCTTCTGGTAGCTGGTATATATGGTGGTAAAAGCGATATTCTGAGCTTCTGTGGCCCTGCCTGCCTACATATGAGCTATATACTGTTCAGCATAGTAGCCCTAATAAGGGCTCTCAATGACTCTCTTGTCTTCTGGTAGCTGGTATATATGGTGGTAAATGCGATATTCTGAGCTTCTGGGGCCCTGCCTGTCTAGATATGGGCTATATACTGTTCAGCATAGTAGCCCTAATAATGACTCTCAATGACTCTCTTGTCTTCTGGTAGCTGGTATATATGGTGGTAAATGCGATATTCTGAGCTTCTGGGGCCCTGCCTGCCTACATAGGAGCTATATACCGTTCAGCATACTAGCCCTAATAAGGGCTCTTAATGACTCTCTTGTCTTCTGGTAGCTGGTATATATGGTGGTAAAAGCGATATTCTGAGCTTCTGGGGCCCTGCCTGCCTACATAGGAGCTATATACCGTTCAGCATAGTAGCCCTAATAAGGGCTCTTAATGACTCTCTTGTCTTCTGGTAGCTGGTATATATGGTGGTAAAAGCGATATTCTGAGCTTCTGGGGCCCTGCCTGCCTACATATGAGCTATATACTGTTCAGCATAGTAGCCCTAAAAAGGGCTCTCAATGACTCTCTTGTCTTCTGGTAGCTGGTATATATGGTGGTAAATGCGATATTCTGAGCTTCTGGGGCCCTGCCTGCCTACATATGGGCTATATACTGTTCAGCATAGTAGCCCTAATAATAAGGACTCTCAATGACTCTCTTGTCTTCTGGTAGCTGGTATATATGGTGGTAAATGCGATATTCTGAGCTTCTGGGGCCCTGCCTGCCTACATATGAGCTATATACTGTTCAACATAGTAGCCCTAATAAGGGCTCTTAATGACTCTCTTGTCTTCTGGTAGCTGGTATATATGGTGGTAAAAGCGATATTCTGAGCTTCTGGGGCCCTGCCTGCCTACATATGGGCTATATACTGTTCAGCATAGTAGCCCTAATAATAAGGACTCTCTTGTCTTCTGGTAGCTGGTATATATGGTGGTAAATGCGATATTCTGAGCTTCTGGGGCCCTGCCTGCCTACATATGGGCTATATACTGTTCAGCATAGTAGCCCTAATAATAAGGACTCTCAATGACTCTCTTGTCTTCTGGTAGCTGGTATATATGGTGGTAAATGCGATATTCTGAGCTTCTGGGGCCCTGCCTGCCTACATATGGGCTATATACTGTTCAGCATAGTAGCCCTAATAAGGGCTCTCAATGACTCTCTTGTCTTCTGGTAGCTGGTATATATGGTGGTAAATGCGATATTCTGAGCTTCTGGGGCCCTGCCTGCCTACATATGGGCTATATACTGTTCAGCATAGTAGCCCTAATAAGGGCTCTCAATGACTCTCTTGTCTTCTGGTAGCTGGTATATATGGTGGTAAATGCGATATTCTGAGCTTCTGGGGCCCTGCCTGCCTACATATGGGCTATATACTGTTCAGCATAGTAGCCCTAATAAGGGCTCTCAATGACTCTCTTGTCTTCTGGTAGCTGGTATATATGGTGGTAAATGCAATATTCTGAGCTTCTGGGGCCCTGCCTGCCTACATATGAGCTATATACCGTTCAGCATAGTAGCCCTAATAATAAGGACTCTCAATGACTCTCTTGTCTTCTGGTAGCTGGTATATATGGTGGTAAATGCGATATTCTGAGCTTCTGGGGCCCTGCCTGCCTACATATGGGCTATATACTGTTCAGCATAGTAGCCCTAATAAGGGCTCTCAATGACTCTCTTGTCTTCTGGTAGCTGGTATATATGGTGGTAAATGCGATATTCTGAGCTTCTGGGGCCCTGCCTGCCTAGATATGGGCTATATACTGTTCAGCATAGTAGCCCTAATAATGACTCTCAATGACTCTCTTGTCTTCTGGTAGCTGGTATATATGGTGGTAAATGCGATATTCTGAGCTTCTGGGGCCCTGCCTGCCTACATATGAGCTATATACTGTTCAGCATAGTAGCCCTAATAAGGGCTCTCAATGACTCTCTTGTCTTCTGGTAGCTGGTATATATGGTGGTAAATGTGATATTCTGAGCTTCTGGGGCCCTGCCTGCCTACATATGAGCTATATACTGTTCAGCATAGTAGCCCTAATAAGGGCTCTCAATGACTCTCTTGTCTTCTGGTAGCTGGTATATATGGTGGTAAATGCGATATTCTGAGCTTCTGGGGCCCTGCCTGCCTACATATGAGCTATATACTGTTCAGCATAGTAGCCCTAATAAGGGCTCTCAATGACTCTCTTGTCTTCTGGTAGCTGGTATATATGGTGGTAAATGCGATATTCTGAGCTTCTGGGGCCCTGCCTGCCTACATATGGGCTATATACTGTTCAGCATAGTAGCCCTAATAAGGGCTCTCAATGACTCTCTTGTCTTCTGGTAGCTGGTATATATGGTGGTAAATGCGATATTCTGAGCTTCTGGGGCCCTGCCTGCCTACATATGGGCTATATACTGTTCAGCATAGTAGCCCTAATAAGGGCTCTCAATGACTCTCTTGTCTTCTGGTAGCTGGTATATATGGTGGTAAATGCGATATTCTGAGCTTCTGGGGCCCTGCCTGCCTACATATGGGCTATATACTGTTCAGCATAGTAGCCCTAATAAGGGCTCTCAATGACTCTCTTGTCTTCTGGTAGCTGGTATATATGGTGGTAAATGCGATATTCTGAGCTTCTGGGGCCCTGACTGCCTACATATGAGCTATATACTGTTCAGCATAGTAGCCCTAATAAGGGCTCTCAATGACTCTCTTGTCTTCTGGTAGCTGGTATATATGGTGGTAAATGCGATATTCTGAGCTTCTGGGGCCCTGCCTGCCTACATATGGGCTATATACTGTTCAGCATAGTAGCCCTAATAAGGGCTCTCAATGACTCTCTTGTCTTCTGGTAGCTGGTATATATGGTGGTAAATGCGATATTCTGAGCTTCTGGGGCCCTGCCTGCCTACATATGGGCTATATACTGTTCAGCATAGTAGCCCTAATAATAAGGACTCTCAATGACTCTCTTGTCTTCTGGTAGCTGATATATATGGTGGTAAATGCGATATTCTGAGCTTCTGGGGCCCTGCCTGCCTACATATGGGCTATATACTGTTCAGCATAGTAGCCCTAATAAGGGCTCTTAATGACTCTCTTGTCTTCTGGTAGCTGGTATATATGGTGGTAAATGCGATATTCTGAGCTTCTGGGGCCCTGCCTGCCTACATATGAGCTATATACTGTTCAGCATAGTAGCCCTAATAAGGGCTCTCAATGACTCTCTTGTCTTCTGGTAGCTGGTATATATGGTGGTAAATGCGATATTCTGAGCTTCTGGGGCCCTGCCTGCCTACATATGGGCTATATACTGTTCAGCATAGTAGCCCTAATAAGGGCTCTCAATGACTCTCTTGTCTTCTGGTAGCTGGTATATATGGTGGTAAAAGCGATATTCTGATCTTCTTGGGCCCTGCCTGCCTACATATGAGCTATATACTGTTCAGCATAGTAGCCCTAATAATAAGAACTCTCAATGACTCTCTTGTCTTCTGGTAGCTGGTATATATGGTGGTAAAAGCGATATTCTGAGCTTCTGGGGCCCTGCCTGCCTACATATGAGCTATATACTGTTCAGCATAGTAGCCCTAATAATAAGGGCTCTCAATGACTCTCTTGTCTTCTGGTAGCTGGTATATATGGTGGTAAAAGCGATATTCTGAGCTTCTGGGGCCCTGCCTGCCTACATATGAGCTATATACTGTTCAGCATAGTAGCCCTAATAATAAGGACTCTCAATGACTCTCTTGTCTTCTGGTAGCTGGTATATATGGTGGTAAATGCGATATTCTGAGCTTCTGGGGCCCTGCCTGCCTACATATGGGCTATATACTGTTCAGCATAGTAGCCCTAATAATAAGGACTCTCAATGACTCTCTTGTCTTCTGGTAGCTGGTATATATGGTGGTAAAAGCGATATTCTGAGCTTCTGGGGCCCTGCCTGCCTACATATGAGCTATATACTGTTCAGCATAGTAGCCCTAATAATAAGGACTCTCAATGACTCTCTTGTCTTCTGGTAGCTGGTATATATGGTGGTAAAAGCGATATTCTGAGCTTCTGGGGCCCTGCCTGCCTACATATGAGCTATATACTGTTCAGCATAGTAGCCCTAATAAGGGCTCTTAATGACTCTCTTGTCTTCTGGTAGCTGGTATATATGGTGGTAAATGCGATATTCTGAGCTTCTGGGGCCCTGCCTGCCTACATATGAGCTATATACTGTTCAGCATAGTAGCCCTAATAAGGGCTCTTAATGACTCTCTTGTCTTCTGGTAGCTGGTATATATGGTGGTAAATGCGATATTCTGAGCTTCTGGGGCCCTGCCTGCCTACATATGGGCTATATACTGTTCAGCATAGTAGCCCTAATATGGGCTCTCAATGACTCTCTTGTCTTCTGGTAGCTGGTATATATGGTGGTAAATGCGATATTCTGAGCTTCTGGGGCCCTGCCTGCCTACATATGGGCTATATACTGTTCAGCATAGTAGCCCTAATAAGGGCTCTCAATGACTCTCTTGTCTTCTGGTAGCTGGTATATATGGTGGTAAAAGCGATATTCTGAGCTTCTGGGGCCCTGCCTGCCTACATATGAGCTATATACTGTTCAGCATAGTAGCCCTAATAATAAGGACTCTCAATGACTCTCTTGTCTTGTGGTAGCTGGTATATATGGTGGTAAATGCGATATTCTGAGCTTCTGGGGCCCTGCCTGCCTACATATGGGCTATATACTGTTCAGCATAGTAGCCCAAATAATAAGGACTCTCAATGACTCTCTTGTCTTCTGGTAGCTGGTATATATGGTGGTAAATGCGATATTCTGAGCTTCTGGGGCCCTGCCTGCCTACATATGGGCTATATACTGTTCAGCATAGTAGCTCTAATAAGGGCTCTTAATGACTCTCTTGTCTTCTGGTAGCTGGTATATATGGTGGTAAAAGCGATATTCTGAGCTTCTGGGGCCCTGCCTGCCTACATATGAGCTATATACTGTTCAGCATAGTAGCCCTAATAAGGGCTCTTAATGACTCTCTTGTCTTCTGGTAGCTGGTATATATGGTGGTAAATGCGATATTCTGAGCTTCTGGGGCCCTGCCTGCCTACATATGAGCTATATACTGTTCAGCATAGTAGCCCTAATAAGGGCTCTCAATGACTCTCTTGTCTTCTGGTAGCTGGTATATATGGTGGTAAATGCGATATTCTGAGCTTCTGGGGCCCTGCCTGCCTACATATGGGCTATATACTGTTCAGCATAGTAGCCCTAATATGGGCTCTCAATGACTCTCTTGTCTTCTGGTAGCTGGTATATATGGTGGTAAATGCGATATTCTGAGCTTCTGGGGCCCTGCCTGCCTACATATGGGCTATATACTGTTCAGCATAGTAGCCCTAATAAGGGCTCTCAATGACTCTCTTGTCTTCTGGTAGCTGGTATATATGGTGGTAAAAGCGATATTCTGAGCTTCTGGGGCCCTGCCTGCCTACATATGAGCTATATACTGTTCAGCATAGTAGCCCTAATAATAGGGACTCTCAATGACTCTCTTGTCTTCTGGTAGCTGGTATATATGGTGGTAAAAGCGATATTCTGAGCTTCTGGGGCCCTGCCTGCCTACATATGAGCTATATACTGTTCAGCATAGTAGCCCTAATAATAAGGACTCTCAATGACTCTCTTGTCTTCTGGTAGCTGGTATATATGGTGGTAAATGCGATATTCTGAGCTTCTGGGGCCCTGCCTGCCTACATATGGGCTATATACTGTTCAGCATAGTAGCCCTAATAATAAGGACTCTCAATGACTCTCTTATCTTCTGGTAGCTGGTATATATGGTGGTAAATGCGATATTCTGAGCTTCTGGGGCCCTGCCTGCCTACATATGGGCTATATACTGTTCAGCATAGTAGCCCTAATAAGGGCTCTTAATGACTCTCTTGTCTTCTGGTAGCCGGTATATATGGTGGTAAAAGCGATATTCTGAGCTTCTGGGGCCCTGCCTGCCTACATATGGGCTATATACTGTTCAGCATAGTAGCCCTAATAAGGGCTCTTAATGACTCTCTTGTCTTCTGGTAGCTGGTATATATGGTGGTAAAAGCGAGATTCTGAGCTTCTGGGGCCCTGCCTGCCTACATATGGGCTATATACTGTTCAGCATAGTAGCCCTAATAAGGGCTCTTAATGACTCTCTTGTCTTCTGGTAGCTGGTATATATGGTGGTAAATGCGATATTCTGAGCTACTGGGGCCCTGCCTGCCTACATATGAGCTATATACTGTTCAGCATAGTAGCCCTAATAAGGGCTCTCAATGACTCTCTTGTCTTCTGGTAGCTGGTATATATGGTGGTAAATGCGATATTCTGAGCTACTGGGGCCCTGCCTGCCTACATATGGGCTATATACTGTTCAGCATAGTAGCCCTAATATGGGCTCTCAATGACTCTCTTGTCTTCTGGTAGCTGGTATATATGGTGGTAAATGCGATATTCTGAGCTTCTGGGGCCCTGCCTGCCTACATATGGGCTATATACTGTTCAGCATAGTAGCCCTAATAAGGGCTCTCAATGACTCTCTTGTCTTCTGGTAGCTGGTATATATGGTGGTAAAAGCGATATTCTGAGCTTCTGGGGCCCTGCCTGCCTACATATGGGCTATATACTGTTCAGCATAGTAGCCCTAATAATAAGGACTCTCAATGACTCTCTTGTCTTCTGGTAGCTGGTATATATGGTGGTAAAAGCGATATTCTGAGCTTCTGGGGCCCTGCCTGCCTACATATGAGCTATATACTGTTCAGCATAGTAGCCCTAATAAGGGCTCTCAATGACTCTCTTGTCTTCTGGTAGCTGGTATATATGGTGGTAAATGCGATATTCTGAGCTTCTGGGGCCCTGCCTGTCTAGATATGGGCTATATACTGTTCAGCATAGTAGCCCTAATAATGACTCTCAATGACTCTCTTGTCTTCTGGTAGCTGGTACATATGGTGGTAAATGCGATATTCTGAGCTTCTGGGGCCCTGCCTGCCTACATAGGAGCTATATACCGTTCAGCATAGTAGCCCTAATAAGGGCTCTTAATGACTCTCTTGTCTTCTGGTAGCTGGTATATATGGTGGTAAAAGCGATATTCTGAGCTTCTGGGGCCCTGCCTGCCTACATAGGAGCTATATACCGTTCAGCATAGTAGCCCTAATAAGGGCTCTTAATGACTCTCTTGTCTTCTGGTAGCTGGTATATATGGTGGTAAAAGCGATATTCTGAGCTTCTGGGGCCCTGCCTGCCTACATATGAGCTATATACTGTTCAGCATAGTAGCTCTAATAAGGGCTCTCAATGACTCTCTTGTCTTCTGGTAGCTGGTATATATGGTGGTAAATGCTATATTCTGAGCTTCTGGGGCCCTGCCTGCCTACATATGGGCTATATACTGTTCAGCATAGTAGCCATAATAATAAGGACTCTCAATGACTCTCTTGTCTTCTGGTAGCTGGTATATATGGTGGTAAATGCGATATTCTGAGCTTCTGGGGCTCTGCCTGCCTACATATGAGCTATATACTGTTCAACATAGTAGCCCTAATAAGGGCTCTTAATGACTCTCTTGTCTCCTGGTAGCTGGTATATATGGTGGTAAAAGCGATATTCTGAGCTTCTGGGGCCCTGCCTGCCTACATATGGGCTATATACTGTTCAGCATAGTAGCCCTAATAATAAGGACTCTCTTGTCTTCTGGTAGCTGGTATATATGGTGGTAAATGCGATATTCTGAGCTTCTGGGGCCCTGCCTGCCTACATATGGGCTATATACTGTTCAGCATAGTAGCCCTAATAATAAGGACTCTCAATGACTCTCTTGTCTTCTGGTAGCTGGTATATATGGTGGTAAATGCGATATTCTGAGCTTCTGGGGCCCTGCCTGCCTACATATGGGCTATATACTGTTCAGCATAGTAGCCCTAATAAGGGCTCTCAATGACTCTCTTGTCTTCTGGTAGCTGGTATATATGGTGGTAAATGCGATATTCTGAGCTTCTGGGGCCCTGCCTGCCTACATATGGGCTATATACTGTTCAGCATAGTAGCCCTAATAAGGGCTCTCAATGACTCTCTTGTCTTCTGGTAGCTGGTATATATGGTGGTAAATGCGATATTCTGAGCTTCTGGGGCCCTGCCTGCCTACATATGGGCTATATACTGTGCAGCATAGTAGCCCTAATAAGGGCTCTCAATGACTCTCTTGTCTTCTGGTAGCTGGTATATATGGTGGTAAATGCGATATTCTGAGCTTCTGGGGCCCTGCCTGCCTACATATGAGCTATATACCGTTCAGCATAGTAGACCTAATAATAAGGACTCTCAATGACTCTCTTGTCTTCTGGTAGCTGGTATATATGGTGGTAAATGCGATATTCTGAGCTTCTGGGGCCCTGCCTGCCTACATATGGGCTATATACTGTTCAGCATAGTAGCCCTAATAAGGGCTCTCAAAGACTCTCTTGTCTTCTGGTAGCTGGTATATATGGTGGTAAAAGCGATATTCTGAGCTTCTGGGGCCCTGCCTGCCTACATATGGGCTATATACTGTTCAGCATAGTAGCCCTAATAAGGGCTCTCAATGACTCTCTTGTCTTCTGGTAGCTGGTATATATGGTGGTAAATGCGATATTCTGAGCTTCTGGGGCCCTGCCTGCCTAGATATGGGCTATATACTGTTCAGCATAGTAGCCCTAATAATGACTCTCAATGACTCTCTTGTCTTCTGGTAGCTGGTATATATGGTGGTAAATGCGATATTCTGAGCTTCTGGGGCCCTGCCTGCCTACATATGAGCTATATACTGTTCAGCATAGTAGCCCTAATAAGGGCTCTCAATGACTCTCTTGTCTTCTTGTAGCTGGTATATATGGTGGTAAATGCGATATTCTGACCTTCTGGGGCCCTGCCTGCCTACATATGAGCTATATACTGTTCAGCATAGTAGCCCTAATAAGGGCTCTCAATGACTCTCTTGTCTTCTGGTAGCTGGTATATATGGTGGTAAATGCGATATTCTGAGCTTCTGGGGCCCTGCCTGCCTACATATGAGCTATATACTGTTCAGCATAGTAGCCCTAATAAGGGCTCTCAATGACTCTCTTGTCTTCTGGTAGCTGGTATATATGGTGGTAAATGCGATATTCTGAGCTTCTGGGGCCCTGCCTGCCTACATATGGGCTATATACTGTTCAGCATAGTAGCCCTAATAAGGGCTCTCAATGACTCTCTTGTCTTCTGGTAGCTGGTATATATGGTGGTAAATGCGATATTCTGAGCTTCTGGGGCCCTGCCTGCCTACATATGGGCTATATACTGTTCAGCATAGTAGCCCTAATAAGGGCTGTCAATGACTCTCTTGTCTTCTGGTAGCTGGTATATATGGTGGTAAATGCGATATTCTGAGCTTCTGGGGCCCTGCCTGCCTACATATGGGCTATATACTGTTCAGCATAGTAGCCCTAATAATAAGGACTCTCAATGACTCTCTTGTCTTCTGGTAGCTGGTATATATGGTGGTAAATGCGATATTCTGAGCTTCTGGGGCCCTGCCTGCCTACATATGGGCTATATACTGTTCAGCATAGTAGCCCTAATAAGGGCTCTCAATGACTCTCTTGTCTTCTGGTAGCTGGTATATATGGTGGTAAATGCGATATTCTGAGCTTCTGGGGCCCTGCCTGCCTACATATGGGCTATATACTGTTCAGCATAGTAGCCCTAATAAGGGCTCTCAATGACTCTCTTGTCTTCTGGTAGCTGGTATATATGGTGGTAAATGCGATATTCTGAGCTACTGGGGCCCTGCCTGCCTACATATGAGCTATATACTGTTCAGCATAGTAGCCCTAATAAGGGCTCTCAATGACTCTCTTGTCTTCTGGTAGCTGGTATATATGGTGGTAAATGCGATATTCTGAGCTACTGGGGCCCTGCCTGCCTACATATGGGCTATATACTGTTCAGCATAGTAGCCCTAATATGGGCTCTCAATGACTCTCTTGTCTTCTGGTAGCTGGTATATATGGTGGTAAATGCGATATTCTGAGCTTCTGGGGCCCTGCCTGCCTACATATGGGCTATATACTGTTCAGCATAGTAGCCCTAATAAGGGCTCTCAATGACTCTCTTGTCTTCTGGTAGCTGGTATATATGGTGGTAAAAGCGATATTCTGAGCTTCTGGGGCCCTGCCTGCCTACATATGAGCTATATACTGTTCAGCATAGTAGCCCTAATAATAAGGACTCTCAATGACTCTCTTGTCTTCTGGTAGCTGGTATATATGGTGGTAAAAGCGATATTCTGAGCTTCTGGGGCCCTGCCTGCCTACATATGAGCTATATACTGTTCAGCATAGTAGCCCTAATAAGGGCTCTCAATGACTCTCTTGTCTTCTGGTAGCTGGTATATATGGTGGTAAAAGCGATATTCTGAGCTTCTGGGGCCCTGCCTGCCTACCTATGAGCTATATACTGTTCAGCATAATAGCCCTAATAATAAGGACTCTCAATGACTCTCTTGTCTTCTGGTAGCTGGTATATATGGTGGTAAATGCGATATTCTGAGCTTCTGGGGCCCTGCCTGCCTACATATGGGCTATATACTGTTCAGCATAGTAGCCCTAATAATAAGGACTCTCAATGACTCTCTTGTCTTCTGGTAGCTGGTATATATGGTGGTAAAAGCGATATTCTGAGCTTCTGGGGCCCTGCCTGCCTACATATGAGCTATATACTGTTCAGCATAGTAGCCCTAATAAGGGCTCTCAATGACTCTCTTGTCTTCTGGTAGCTGGTATATATGGTGGTAAATGCGATATTCTGAGCTTCTGGGGCCCTGCCTGTCTAGATATGGGCTATATACTGTTCAGCATAGTAGCCCTAATAATGACTCTCAATGACTCTCTTGTCTTCTGGTAGCTGGTATATATGGTGGTAAATGCGATATTCTGAGCTTCTGGGGCCCTGCCTGCCTACATAGGAGCTATATACCGTTCAGCATAGTAGCCCTAATAAGGGCTCTTAATGACTCTCTTGTCTTCTGGTAGCTGGTATATATGGTGGTAAAAGCGATATTCTGAGCTTCTGGGGCCCTGCCTGCCTACATAGGAGCTATATACCGTTCAGCATAGTAGCCCTAATAAGGGCTCTTAATGACTCTCTTGTCTTCTGGTAGCTGGTATATATGGTGGTAAAAGCGATATTCTGAGCTTCTGGGGCCCTGCCTGCCTACATATGAGCTATATACTGTTCAGCATAGTAGCTCTAATAAGGGCTCTCAATGACTCTCTTGTCTTCTGGTAGCTGGTATATATGGTGGTAAATGCGATATTCTGAGCTTCTGGGGCCCTGCCTGCCTACATATGGGCTATATACTGTTCAGCATAGTAGCCCTAATAATAAGGACTCTCAATGACTCTCTTGTCTTCTGGTAGCTGGTATATATGGTGGTAAATGCGATATTCTGAGCTTCTGGGGCTCTGCCTGCCTACATATGAGCTATATACTGTTCAACATAGTAGCCCTAATAAGGGCTCTTAATGACTCTCTTGTCTCCTGGTAGCTGGTATATATGGTGGTAAAAGCGATATTCTGAGCTTCTGGGGCCCTGCCTGCCTACATATGGGCTATATACTGTTCAGCATAGTAGCCCTAATAATAAGGACTCTTTTGTCTTCTGGTAGCTGGTATATATGGTGGTAAATCCGATATTCTGAGCTTCTGGGGCCCTGCCTGCCTACATATGGGCTATATACTGTTCAGCATAGTAGCCCTAATAATAAGGACTCTCAATGACTCTCTTGTCTTCTGGTAGCTGTTATATATGGTGGTAAATGCGATATTCTGAGCTTCTGGGGCCCTGCCTGCCTACATATGGGCTATATACTGTTCAGCATAGTAGCCCTAATAAGGGCTCTCAATGACTCTCTTGTCTTCTGGTAGCTGGTATATATGGTGGTAAATGCGATATTCTGAGCTTCTGGGGCCCTGCCTGCCTACATATGGGCTATATACTGTTCAGCATAGTAGCCCTAATAAGGGCTCTCAATGACTCTCTTGTCTTCTGGTAGCTGGTATATATGGTGGTAAATGCGATATTCTGAGCTTCTGGGGCCCTGCCTGCCTACATATGGGCTATATACTGTGCAGCATAGTAGCCCTAATAAGGGCTCTCAATGACTCTCTTGTCTTCTGGTAGCAGGTATATATGGTGGTAAATGCGATATTCTGAGCTTCTGGGGCCCTGCCTGCCTACATATGAGCTATATACCGTTCAGCATAGTAGCCCTAATAATAAGGACTCTCAATGACTCTCTTGTCTTCTGGTAGCTGGTATATATGGTGGTAAATGCGATATTCTGAGCTTCTGGGGCCCTGCCTGCCTACATATGGGCTATATACTGTTCAGCATAGTAGCCCTAATAAGGGCTCTCAAAGACTCTCTTGTCTTCTGGTAGCTGGTATATATGGTGGTAAAAGCGATATTCTGAGCTTCTGGGGCCCTGCCTGCCTACATATGGGCTATATACTGTTCAGCATAGTAGCCCTAATAAGGGCTCTCAATGACTCTCTTGTCTTCTGGTAGCTGGTATATATGGTGGTAAATGCGATATTCTGAGCTTCTGGGGCCCTGCCTGCCTAGATATGGGCTATATACTGTTCAGCATAGTAGCCCTAATAATGACTCTCAATGACTCTCTTGTCTTCTGGTAGCTGGTATATATGGTGGTAAATGCGATATTCTGAGCTTCTGGGGCCCTGCCTGCCTACATATGAGCTATATACTGTTCAGCATAGTAGCCCTAATAAGGGCTCTCAATGACTCTCTTGTCTTCTTGTAGCTGGTATATATGGTGGTAAATGCGATATTCTGAGCTTCTGGGGCCCTGCCTGCCTACATATGAGCTATATACTGTTCAGCATAGTAGCCCTAATAAGGGCTCTCAATGACTCTCTTGTCTTCTGGTAGCTGGTATATATGGTGGTAAATGCGATATTCTGAGCTTCTGGGGCCCTGCCTGCCTACATATGAGCTATATACTGTTCAGCATAGTAGCCCTAATAAGGGCTCTCAATGACTCTCTTGTCTTCTGGTAGCTGGTATATATGGTGGTAAATGCGATATTCTGAGCTTCTGGGGCCCTGCCTGCCTACATATGGGCTATATACTGTTCAGCATAGTAGCCCTAATAAGGGCTCTCAATGACTCTCTTGTCTTCTGGTAGCTGGTATATATGGTGGTAAATGCGATATTCTGAGCTTCTGGGGCCCTGCCTGCCTACATATGGGCTATATACTGTTCAGCATAGTAGCCCTAATAAGGGCTGTCAATGACTCTCTTGTCTTCTGGTAGCTGGTATATATGGTGGTAAATGCGATATTCTGAGCTTCTGGGGCCCTGCCTGCCTACATATGGGCTATATACTGTTCAGCATAGTAGCCCTAATAATAAGGACTCTCAATGACTCTCTTGTCTTCTGGTAGCTGGTATATATGGTGGTAAATGCGATATTCTGAGCTTCTGGGGCCCTGCCTGCCTACATATGGGCTATATACTGTTCAGCATAGTAGCCCTAATAAGGGCTCTCAATGACTCTCTTGTCTTCTGGTAGCTGGTATATATGGTGGTAAATGCGATATTCTGAGCTTCTGGGGCCCTGCCTGCCTACATATGGGCTATATACTGTTCAGCATAGTAGCCCTAATAAGGGCTCTCAATGACTCTCTTGTCTTCTGGTAGCTGGTATATATGGTGGTAAATGCGATATTCTGAGCTTCTGGGGCCCTGCCTGCCTACATATGGGCTATATACTGTTCAGCATAGTAGCCCTAATAAGGGCTCTCAATGACTCTCTTGTCTTCTGGTAGCTGGTATATATGGTGGTAAATGCGATATTCTGAGCTTCTGGGGCCCTGCCTGCCTACATATGAGCTATATACTGTTCAGCATAGTAGCCCTAATAAGGGCTCTCAATGACTCTCTTGTCTTCTGGTAGCTGGTATATATGGTGGTAAATGCGATATTCTGAGCTTCTGGGGCCCTGCCTGCCTACATATGGGCTATATACTGTTCAGCATAGTAGCCCTAATAATAAGGACTCTCAATGACTCTCTTGTCTTCTGGTAGCTGGTATATATGGTGGTAAATGCGATATTCTGAGCTTCTGGGGCCCTGCCTGCCTACATATGGGCTATATACTGTTCAGCATAGTAGCCCTAATAAGGGCTCTTAATGACTCTCTTGTCTTCTGGTAGCTGGTATATATGGTGGTAAATGCGATATTCTGAGCTTCTGGGGCCCTGCCTGCCTACATATGAGCTATATACTGTTCAGCATAGTAGCCCTAATAAGGGCTCTCAATGACTCTCTTGTCTTCTGGTAGCTGGTATATATGGTGGTAAATGCGATATTCTGAGCTTCTGGGGCCCTGCCTGCCTACATATAGGCTATATACTGTTCAGCATAGTAGCCCTAATATGGGCTCTCAATGACTCTCTTGTCTTCTGGTAGCTGGTATATATGGTGGTAAATGCGATATTCTGAGCTTCTGGGGCCCTGCCTGCCTACATATGGGCTATATACTGTTCAGCATAGTAGCCCTAATAAGGGCTCTCAATGACTCTCTTGTCTTCTGGTAGCTGGTATATATGGTGGTAAAAGCGATATTCTGAGCTTCTGGGGCCCTGCCTGCCTACATATGAGCTATATACTGTTCAGCATAGTAGCCCTAATAATAAGGACTCTCAATGACTCTTGTCTACTGGTAGCTGGTATATATGGTGGTAAAAGCGATATTCTGAGATTCTGGGGCCCTGCCTGCCTACATATGAGCTATATACTGTTCAGCATAGTAGCCCTAATAAGGGCTCTCAATGACTCTCTTGTCTTCTGGTAGCTGGTATATATGGTGGTAAAAGCGATATTCTGAGCTTCTGGGGCCCTGCCTGCCTACATATGAGCTATATACTGTTCAGCATAGTAGCCCTAATAATAAGGACTCTCAATGACTCTCTTGTCTTCTGGTAGCTGGTATATATGGTGGTAAATGCGATATTCTGAGCTTCTGGGGCCCTGCCTGCCTACATATGGGCTATATACTGTTCAGCATAGTAGCCCTAATAATAAGGACTCTCAATGACTCTCTTGTCTTCTGGTAGCTGGTATATATGGTGGTAAAAGCGATATTCTGAGCTTCTGGGACCCTGCCTGCCTACATATGAGCTAAATACTGTTCAGCATAGTAGCCCTAATAAGGGCTCTCAATGACTCTCTTGTCTTCTGGTAGCTGGTATATATGGTGGTAAATGCGATATTCTGAGCTTCTGGGGCCCTGCCTGTCTAGATATGGGCTATATACTGTTCAGCATAGTAGCCCTAATAATGACTCTCAATGACTCTCTTGTCTTCTGGTAGCTGGTATATATGGTGGTAAATGCGATATTCTGAGCTTCTGGGGCCCTGCCTGCCTACATAGGAGCTATATACCGTTCAGCATAGTAGCCCTAATAAGGGCTCTTAATGACTCTCTTGTCTTCTGGTAGCTGGTATATATGGTGGTAAAAGCGATATTCTGAGCTTCTGGGGCCCTGCCTGCCTACATAGGAGCTATATACCGTTCAGCATAGTAGCCCTAATAAGGGCTCTCAATGACTCTCTTGTCTTCTGGTAGCTGGTATATATGGTGGTAAAAGCGATATTCTGAGCTTCTGGGGCCCTGCCTGCCTACATATGAGCTATATACTGTTCAGCATAGTAGCCCTAATAAGGGCTCTCAAGGACTCTCTTGTCTTCTGGTAGCTGGTATATATGGTGGTAAATGCGATATTCTGAGCTTCTGGGGCCCTGCCTGCCTACATATGAGCTATATACTGTTCAGCATAGTAGCCCTAATAATAAGGACTCTCAATGACTCTCTTGTCTTCTGGTAGCTGGTATATATGGTGGTAAATGCGATATTCTGAGCTTCTGGGGCCCTGCCTGCCTACATATGAGCTATATACTGTTCAACATAGTAGCCCTAATAAGGGCTCTTAATGACTCTCTTGTCTTCTGGTAGCTGGTATATATGGTGGTAAAAGCGATATTCTGAGTTTCTGGGGCCCTGCCTGCCTACATATGGGCTATATACTGTTCAGCATAGTAGCCCTAATAATAAGGACTCTCTTGTCTTCTGGTAGCTGGTATATATGGTGGTAAATGCGATATTCTGAGCTTCTGGGGCCCTGCCTGCCTACATATGGGCTATATACTGTTCAGCATAGTAGCCCTTATAATAAGGACTCTCAATGACTCTCTTGTCTTCTGGTAGCTGGTATATATGGTGGTAAATGCGATATTCTGAGCTTCTGGGGCCCTGCCTGCCTACATATGGGCTATATACTGTTCAGCATAGTAGCCCTAATAAGGGCTCTCAATGACTCTCTTGTCTTCTGGTAGCTGGTATATATGGTGGTAAATGCGATATTCTGAGCTTCTGGGGCCCTGCCTGCCTACATAGGGGCTATATACTGTTCAGCATAGTAGTCCTAATAAGGGCTCTCAATGACTCTCTTGTCTTCTGGTAGCTGGTATATATGGTGGTAAATGCGATATTCTGAGCTTCTGGGGCCCTGCCTGCCTACATATGGGCTATATACTGTTCAGCATAGTAGCCCTAATAAGGGCTCTCAATGACTCTCTTGTCTTCTGGTAGCTGGTATATATGGTGGTAAATGCGATGTTCTGAGCTTCTGGGGCCCTGCCTGCCTACATATGAGCTATATACCGTTCAGCATAGTAGCCCTAATAATAAGGACTCTCAATGACTCTCTTGTCTTCTGGTAGCTGGTATATATGGTGGTAAATGCAATATTCTGAGCTTCTGGGGCCCTGCCTGCCTACATATGGGCTATATACTGTTCAGCATAGTAGCCCTAATAAGGGCTCTCAATGACTCTCTTGTCTTCTGGTAGCTGGTATATATGGTGGTAAATGCGATATTCTGAGCTTCTGGGGCCCTGCCTGCCTACATATGGGCTATATACTGTTCAGCATAGTAGCCCTAATAAGGGCTCTCAATGACTCTCTTGTCTTCTGGTAGCTGGTATATATGGTGGTAAAAGCGATATTCTGAGCTTCTGGGGCCCTGCCTGCCTACATATGGGCTATATACTGTTCAGCATAGTAGCCCTAATAAGGGCTCTCAATGACTCTCTTGTCTTCTGGTAGCTGGTATATATGGTGGTAAATGCGATATTCTGAGCTTCTGTGGCCCTGCCTGCCTACATATGAGCTATATACTGTTCAGCATAGTAGCCCTAATAAGGGCTCTCAATGACTCTCTTGTCTTCTGGTAGCTGGTATATATGGTGGTAAATGCAATATTCTGAGCTTCTGGGGCCCTGCCTGCCTACATATGAGCTATATACCGTTCAGCATAGTAGCCCTAATAAGGGCTCTCAATGACTCTCTTGTCTTCTGGTAGCTGGTATATATGGTGGTAAATGCGATATTCTGAGCTTCTGGGGCCCTGCCTGCCTACATATGAGCTATATACCGTTCAGCATAGTAGCCCTAATAAGGGCTGTCAATGACTCTCTTGTCTTCTGGTAGCTGGTATATATGGTGGTAAATGCGATATTCTGAGCTTCTGGGGCCCTGCCTGGCTACATATGAGCTATATACCGTTCAGCATAGTAGCCCTAATAAGGGCTCTCAATGACTCTCTTGTCTTCTGGTAGCTGGTATATATGGTGGTAAAAGCGATATTCTGAGCTTCTGGGGCCCTGCCAGCTACAGCCTGTCTTTCCCTGCTGTGAGCGTCTATCCCTCACTAAGTTCAAGCTGCTAATGCTGACGAAGAGGAAGTGCTGAGTTTTGTAGATTCGAGGTCACATGGTTTTTCCAGCCAATGCGTCTAGACGCCGTTCTCGCGATTCCAGCGTCCTCCCAGGACCTGTCCCACCCCCCCGCATGGTGATTGGTGTATAAAACGCGCCAGGGAAGGTGTGAGGGGAAACGAATTGTGAGTGCGCCATTGCCGCTGTACTCGATCGAAATCGAGTATGACGAATAGTGTAGTATTCGATCGAATACCAACTCGGTCGAATACTACTCGCTCATCTCTAATTATTATATATAATAACCCAAGTGCAAATCCAAAGAAGTAGGATGCCCAAGTGCCTGTATTTCAGGTTCAAGAATTGTTTTTAAGAGTAATGTGTCCAGCTATGAAAATTAATAGGCCATGTATAAAAACGCTATTTTTTTCCCTCCACAATAGTATCCCCTACGGGGAATACATTCGGGCACGTAGGAGCTGTACCTCGAAGGACTTCCATAGAGTCGCTCAAGGCATTAAGCAGAGACTCACTGACAGAGGCTACAACAAAAGGTCCATAAAAAAACATCAAAAAGCATAAATTAAGTAGAGATGTAGTACTTTTTAAACCTAAATTATTCAAAGATAAAGGTCCCTGTATGATACTTAGATATGCACAGTCTAGCCTTAAAACACAACCTTCGGGACAAATTAACTAGTAGTCATTACAAAAGTCATTATAAAAGGACAACCGAATGCTGTAGGGTAAAGAGCAGCAGCCAGTGTCAGTCATATCACATGTGTAAGTTTATCAAACCTGGTAATACGATAACAATATCAAACCAGGCACCGATAATACTGAAACATTTCATTAACTGCAATACAACAAATGTAATATATCTACTCCACTGCCCCTGTAATATATTTTATGTGGGCAAAACAAATAAACAGCGTAAATTTATGAACACCAGTACAACATATGTACAGGCAATTTAAAGACCCCAATAGGCAGACATTTTACCCTTCAACACAATAAGGAACCATCAGGCCTTTATTTCCAAGGCCTGGATAGAATCCATGGTAACCCCAGGGCTGGAAAAATAAAAAAGGAAACGCTTAAACTGTAAATAAAATGGATATATGATTGGAAAGCATTTAATTATCCAGGCCTGAATGAAACTATTAGCTTTGCTTCATATATAGAGTCATTAATTGTCTGTATGTAGAGAAATGCAATATATCTATATCTAATATATATATATATATATATATATATATATATATATATATATATATGAGTCATAAGTTAATCCCAAATGTTGTGACAGTGACAATGGTTTGGGTCTACTTCAGCAAAGATGGGGTATTTTCTGAGGGACCAAGGGGAATGCAAGGACAAGAGTTCCCCGCCAAGGCAGACAGACCCAAACCACCCAACTCACAGGTAAGACTCAGGACATTTCAGGACAACTTAACAGTCTCCATGTTATGAATGACAGCAATATTTTCCTAATATTTTTTCTGATTAATGGTTTCCAAAAAGCCATGATAGCCATGAGGATATAAACAGCGTTTTTAGACATGGCCTATTAATTTTCATAGGTGGACACATAACCCAAAAAAACTGAGGCTCCTGACATACATGCACTTGGGCAACCTACAAATTTGCACATGAAGTATATTTACAAGGTGTGCAGCCAAATTAATAAGAATATATAATATTGTATTAACATAAATATAAATGAAGATATGCTTAAAGTCATGCATGTATTTCCTAGTTCAGCCTCTAGAGAGCACAGAGGAAGCCAAACATGCAAGGCTGTATTTAGGCTTCATGCTGCCCTAGGCACATTTTGACCATGCACCCTCTTCTCCCACAGTGTTAAAGAGGACCTCCAGGCAAAATAGACTGGAGCTGTACTCACCCTCTAAGTACAGAAGCATCACAATTTGGGATGTCTTGCTGCAACTCTTCTCAAAACCTGAGGTCTGGCAGCCCTCTACTTAAACAGGAACAGTGTTAATAAGAGGGATAATGTGCATGACTGGGCAACCGCAAAGCTCCTTCTACTGCTTCAGCTGTCTCAGCCTCTACCACCGCCTTACCAAAGCTAGGATGTGAGACCACTACCAACTCCAGGGAAGCATTCAGATTTCTATCCCCCAAACAATGGAGAGAATTTGGCCCACCCACAAGCCCTGTCCCTGAATGGGAGCATTTCAAAATTGCTGACCTTTGACTCCTCCCATTCTGGCTGGCGGAGATGGAGAGCTTTAAAAATCTGTCCCACAATATGACATCCCCACCAGCCACTACTTTTCTCGGCAGGCCATCCCTGCCCTGCGCCAACAGGTTGTGTAGAAAATTGGATGTACACTGTGCAATGCTATTATTTTCAGGGTCCACATCACAACCGACATGTGGCCAAGTAAGCATGGCTAGGGATGTTACATCCTTCTAACTGCCCACTGGGTTTATGTAGTGGTGGGTGGGCCTGGGGGGGGAAGCACGTCCACCAACCAGGATTGCAGGACATCACTCCTGTTACCGCAGCGGCCACACCACCAATTTGAGCACAGCCACGGGGAAATGGCAGCAGGCCATGCTGAAACTCATCTGTCTGGGAAAAAGACAACACACTGCCCAGAACCTGTGAACTGGCATCCAGGAACAGACAGATGAGTGGTTGCTGCTGCTGAACCTGAAGTGGATGGTGGCTGCATGGAGCTCTCTGCATCATCTCCAATGAGTGCTGCCAACCCTGCCCACCACCTGCCTCTTCCAGATTAATGAGGGGAGGGGTGGAGCCAGGCATCACACGCTGCTCAGCATTTTTCACTCTCATCTGTGGGGAGAAGCATGTGAGGAGAGCCATTCCTCAGCCAGAGGGAAAAGCAGCAGATCTTTTTCTTGATAAGGCTAGGTTGGGGCTGTAAAGAGTTTTAAAAAATGCAATAAAAACGTGTCTCACTCCAGTCTAGGGGTGGAGGAATGGCTGTGTGAGAGCCATCAAACAGAGCCTAGTTTTCTACACACACACATTATCTTGAGGGACTGTCCCGCATTTGAGTCCATACCCCCGTCCCTCATTGTTCCCATTTGTCCCTCTTTGAGGTGTAACATACAGATCTGCAGCAATAAATTATTCATTCATCTATTCAAAGTGTTTATATTGTTGTAACTATTACAATCTCCTATAAATCCCTCAATGAGGGGCGTAGCTTCATTAAACAATTGTCCCTCTTTCCCACCCTGAAAATTTGGAAAGTATGATATTATCATATTTTGATAAATAAAGGATGCACTATTTATTTCTGCTGTATCAGTCTTAAAGACTATGTCTATGAGCCTGATCACCTATATCCGCTCTCTGAAACCCACGTTTTATGTGAGAAAACAATTTTCAAATGATTTTTTCCCTCACAATTCAGCACCATTTTTAGTTGTGCATTTTTGTTTTAATTGCACAGCTAATTATGGTGCTGAATTGCACTGAGGACATAAATTCTCCTTGAGGAAGGCTCGTTCCAAAGACAGTCAAAAGTTTTAAGAACTATTTGTGTGATGAAGGGTGTAACATTAACAAACCCAATACCCAGAAATTATTGAATGTCAACAATTGTGTTAGACAGTCAGCCTCTAAGTTTAGGGCTTAGTCATGATACAATAGAGATTCTGATCGGAGTGCAGCTATACTCCTCTAAATCCACCCAGAATGGTCTAGGGTCAGTGCCATGTAGTCTAGGCAACCTAACAGGCCAGGTAGTATAAGCTTAAATTTTGGACAGCCAGGCCTCATTAAGATTTGGTCCTAAACATAACATACTGGCATATCCTGGGATGTCTGCCTGCACAAATAAAACCCAACATTTTCTTCTATAAGGAACACAAAATATGGGAGGGGATAGAAACCAGAAGAACCCAGAACAGGTACATCAGCTTAGAGATCCATGTCATCTCTACGGCTGCTATGCTTCCCAGCCATGAGATTTTAAGTTTAGACCAAGAGTCGAGGAGAACTTGTAGAGATCTTATCATCTGTGGGTAATTTGCAGAATACAGGGAAGAGTAGTCGTTAATCAAAGGGACACCTAAGTAAGAATCATACGACGATTTGACTGTAGATGCCAACATGGAGACATTAAGAGTGAAAGACTTGGCCAGACTAACCTGGAATCATAAAAGCTGTAAGAAGCTGAGGTTTTGTGTTTGTAACCACCCGTCTGCAAGCCAGAGATGTCTCTTTGGATGAGCTTGGCCAATGGCTTGATGACTAAGGCCTTGTTCGCCGATTTACAACAAATATTTGGAGCAGTATCCCACATACTTAGTAAAGGCTCAGTAGACATTTATTTTTAGCAAAAATGATAACCAAAAGTATTTTTTATCTTTTAATCAAGTTTATTGAAACCATTGTATATACTTTTGGTTTATTCATGAAGCTGTAGCACCAGGTAGTGTTTCGTAGTGTCAGGCAGCATCTGCTGAACACTGGGCGCTGTACGCAATACCATATTTATTAAAGTGTAGAGCAACTGGAAGAGCGCCATGTAGCGTACGATTCATCATTACAGACGGCTCAGCGTAGAGCGCCGACGCTCTAGCTTCCAAAGCGTCAGGCAAGACCTGTCGCTACCGTTCGCTCTTCCTTTCCTGATCCCTTTTTTTTTTTACTCTCAAATAATTATTACATCTCGTCTGGCCTGAAATAATATATATTTGACATTTTTTTTTCCGTTTTATGCAGAATTGTTCTTACAGGTCTGGCACTAAAGTGTTAATGTCACAGTGTTCCAACAATGTCATTCCATGTTTTTTTGCTTTGTTACTGGTGGATATGTGTCCAAAAAATCACTATAATCACACAGTGTCTGGCATTCTATGCTACAGCGAATCAAATTTGAGCGCCAACGCTGTGTGAGTCTGATTTTTGTTGAATATGGTGGGCAGCGCCAAGGGCCAGATGCTCTGACCAGTCGCTACCTCTCGCTACCGCTTGCGCTGTACTGTTGATAGATGGGATGTATGCTTGCCTGCTATTGTATTGAACTACGCCTTGAGTATGCTGTGGCAAATACGCAAACAGTATGAATACTTTACATTACTGAGCCTATTACAGTAACTTCAATACATTAGGTGAATATTAAATATAAGCATTTTTTTTTTCATTTGGTTTATTTGTTATTAAAGTTGTAGTCTAATGTTAGTTAATGTGTTTGTGCGTTCCTTAGCGTAAATATCATGTATTCATAGCATTCGTACCTTGCAAGGGGGTTAAAGGTTTTGCTTTCGGCTTCGTTTTGTGCAATTCTGGTTTTCATAGGAGAAGACATGGCTCCTCGCAGGCCTGCTCGGCGTCTCCCCAGCTCCTCTTCCTCATCATCCTTTGAGATCCCTCCTGTTGTGGCCTTCTTTCCATGAGTTATTTTTACATGCTGATGTTAATGTTTAATGCTTAATTAGGGTAATCTTATTTTCGTTTTTTAATATTTTTTTTGTTTTTTTTTATTTTTAATTTTTTTAAATGTGGAAATCAACCCATGAGTCAAGATGTTTGTTTAATGTTTGATTCTACTTAAATATCTCAATCATTACTCATCGGCCTTTTTTTTGAACCAGGCATTTGTGGCAGTTTAAAGGACAACAACAAATATTTGTTGTGATGTTATTAATTTGAATTTTTAAATTAAATTGTGTAATTAGTATAAAAGTTTGTGGTGTTATTATTTTTTTTGTGTGTTTTTCAAAATCTAGGATTTCTGTGTCATGGAGTACGACTATGCCCAGAGTGCCAAGTGCAGAATTGTACAGGAGATTAAGGCAACCGGTTCCTGGTGCATGAATACTATTTGAAAAGAGAAATCGATAATCCAGAGGTGGTCGAATTTTAAGCGCTGGGACAATGAGGGTGTGTATAGGCTCTATGATGCCTACACTTCTGGTAAGTTTAACACACATACACTATTGTTACATATTTACACATTAAAATGCTGTTGGCTAAAAATTTCTCCTTTGTCTTTTTTTCCCTCTCCACAGATAAGCGTGCTGCCCTGGGTAAGCACAGAAAGGGTATCCTCCTCCGCAGATGAGGTAGGGTTAAATGTGTCTGTTGGGGAGGGTCCCTCTCACAGATCCCAAATTGAGGGACCAGGGGAGGAAGGAGATGGTGCCCCAGTGGAGTCAGCTGTTGGGGGGAGGGCAGTGTGGAGCCTCAGCTCCTCCGATTCTGACTTAGCAGAGTCCCAACAACCTGGGGGCCACTCTTATGTGCGGAGTTCCAGTGGGGAGGAGGGAAAGGACTCCACCACACTTCCTGAGGGATCAGGGAGTGAGAGGGAGGACGGTGGCCCCTTGGGTTTGGACTCTGTTGGGACCATTTTGAGCAGTTGAGGCTCCACCCCTTCATCTCATAGCCCTCCCTGGGATCCAAGCCACCCGTCATCCCCTGGTGAGTGTACTTCTTATATTTGCTTAGTGTTGTCATTTTACATTTGTTGGGTCTAAACTTTTTTTTTTATGTTTATTGTTTTTTTCAGGGCATCATAGAGCCCTAACCTGCTCCACAGATGCTGCAGTTTCGTCACTCTGGCATAGTCGTGGTAAGAATGTATACAATTTACATAACTATATGCATCCATTGTTTAGGCCCAATATCAATTAATTTAAAAATGAGACTTGATATTGTGAAGTGGCCCTGTGGCCTCGGTCACAGTTAACATTCTACTGTACCCCAACTTCAAAAATTATGTAGGCTGAACATGTGTTTGCAAAATTAGATTAGTATTTGCTAACACATGGACAAGTGTGTCCCAACAATTACTCAGATTGAACTATTCCATAAAGATACATTTTAGTGTTTTTTTTTTCACCCCCCCCAAAAAAAATTCTTATGTTTGTTTCTGTTATTTTTCCTCTATACAGATGTTTCTACGCAGACAGAGGCTGTTTTAATTCTCCCCACCCCATCTCCAGGACCCTCCAGCAGCATGGGCCCAAACCACAGCTGTAATGGTGAGTAATGTTATTTTTTAATAAAAGCTTGAACACTTGCATATGTATGTGTCCATGAGCAGGTACACATGTTAGTGGCAGTCTAGAGTTGACATTTATACATGGAGACCCACTTTTAATTAGATTCAATCATCATTCAATCAAAGCATGGTAGTTTCCTGCCCCTGCTAATGTAACTTAACCCTACACGATAAATGCAGCAGTTAGGTATGTGCTTTATTTGCTGGATTTCTATTCCTGTAACTATTGTAACAACTCATTCATTATTTATTAGAAATGTAAACAATTTAAAATAAAAAGGTGGATGTTTGTAGATTATATTGCCTCAGATACAATTAACCACTACATTAATTACATTTTGCTGTGGTCATTTAGTCATTATTTGGTAAGGTTACATCCTTTGGGATGTTATAGTAGGGTGGTTATGTAGATTATTGCATTTTGCCATCTAGTATTCAGAAGTTTGGCCTGTTTTGTATGTTTACAAATATTCCTAATTAAGTATGGGTAACCATATTTTCCTAATATTATAGGTATTTCATTTTTTGGGGGAACTGTGAGACTTCATTGTGTATATTCTTTCCCACAGCTTGCAGAGAAGAGCATCACAGAATATGGCAGTATGTCATGGAGTTGAGGGGAATGCTGCTGGAGTTGCAGAATAAACATCAGGGTGGAGGGAACTAATTTAACTAAATATTTAGTTATTTAAACATCAATTTGTGTTTGGTTTTCATTTACACGAGTCTGCATACACACACACAACAAAAAAAGAAAAAAAAATCTTATGATGCTGTAACAGCAGCTATTGTTACGCTCAGGCGCTGCATTGAATTAGGGTGAGTGCCTGTTCAGTGCCGTTACAGCACCCAATAGCCGATCACAGTGTCTACTAGCGATCGCTCTTAGCGCCGCTGTACAGACGATCATCTGCTGATAGCTGCCGCTAGAAGTGAATCAGGCTGCCAGATTTAGAAGTGGTAAACAGCCAATGGAACATTTTGTCATAGATTTGAAGGCAAGATTATAAAATAGGTCAAATAGTTATGAAAGAAATGTTTTGGTTAAATGTTATTATTTGTTCCCTTTACAAAGAAGAGGCAATTATTAGCTTGTACTACAAAAGAAAACATTTAACAGGTTATTTTAAGTGGATGATTACATTATTTATTAACGGTGACAGTAAACTATATAGTCTTTCTTACTTCCTCATGTTTAGTAATATCATGCCTAAATCAATTATTTATGCCTATTCCATATGTAAAATCTACTTATTGAACTAGGAGTGTTGAATAGTTTCTCTAATTGTAACCTTGTGCGATCTGCAAACCTGTTTGCCTCAGGGCAGCTGTAGATCGAAAACCTACAATGTTCAATATTACATTTTACCTCTGAGAGTGAACACCCTGTGCAGTTTATGTGCATTCTGGCAATAATTCTGGGATATGATTTAATGATTTATGTAGTAAATATAGCATAATAATATACATTTTCAAGGATACGTTGTATAACAAAAAGGAACCACCTAAATATTTTAAAAGTTACAAAGAATGAATAGGCAATGAATGTCTGTCTAATGTATGACTCCAGGATCTTTTGCCACTACCACAGTAAAGACATTACACAGGAGTTGGCGCGACACAGCCCCATCCTGTGTGCCTCCTGCACTCCCAGGGGCTACGGGCTCACCTCAGCCCAATTACACCATTAGCAATTATGAATGTAAACTCCATGGAAGTATAAAGTAGTCAGCTTGGAATGTTTTTCACCAATTTCAGCTGGAAAAGGACTTCTTTATACTTCTATTGGGTGTAATTTTATGATTCACTGGGCTTGAGCTGTCACAACCAAGTGTTTTTGAATGGAAACTCCATCCTTTTATTGAACTTCCTGGCCCGGATAACTACCATTAATGCTCTGTCATTAACTAGGTTGTTCAAATTATTTTAGTTTTTTTCTGGAGAGGCTCGGTTTTGAGCTGCAGTACGAATTTCTCTCTTAGCAGACAATAAAGTGTTAAAAATTAGTTTTTTCTATTTAACATTCAAAATCCCCTGCTGTTTTTGGGTAGTTCTATAGGTGAGGTACTCCTCCACTTTCATGCGAGAAATGGTTGGTATGATTAAAAGAAACACCCACACATTTTTTACATGTGCAAGATGGCAGTGTGATGCCCAGCGGGACACCAGCCTTCTGTAAGCAGACAACCCCCAATCTCCACCGCCACCCCTAGGTCTTAATAGGCGAAAATTATGTCTGCTTATGGTGAAGGTCAATGAACCGCAAGGGTTTCCCAAAGCCGAGGTCATACACGGGAAGAGAGTCCGGAAGGTGCGTCAGAGTACAGGGATGAGACAGGAGCATAGTCAGGGCTAGCTGAAGGGTCAAGCCAGGAGGTCAGAGATAGCGGGGTATCCAAAGGGACAAGCAGATTCGAGGTCAGAAAAAGCAGAGGTCAGTACAGACAGCGGACGAGAATGGTCAATCAAGCCAGGTCGGAAACAGATTATCAATAATGAAATCACATCCTAATCACAAGAGACCACCGTGGGCACTGGGCTGACTCCATATTTATTGGGGGAGTGTATGTGCTGAATGGTGCAATGTGATTGGTGTAACTACAACATTGTGAGTGATTGGACACACTATGCAGGGGCTGGTCAGTCTTGGGAGCAAGGCTGACCAGCCCCTGATTCCCATCAGGTGTGGAGGATGCTGCGCTGCCTGCCACTGGCAGCGCAGCGCCTCCTAGTGGTGAAACTGACAGACTGCGCACAGCTAGAGAGGGGCAGGGGAGTCTGCTAGAGTAATGCGTAGCTCTCCCCATCATACTGGAGCAGTTGCTGGGCCATGCCAAACAGCAGATGCTAGCTGTGGGCCCCCAGACACAGGTAAGTTTCTTACATTACTCCCCCTGAGGAGGGGCCCAAGGAACCTCCACCCTGGTTTTAAGAGGATTTTCTTCAAGAAATTTTCTGATCAAACGGTCCGCATGTACATCTCTAGCTGGGACCCAACTCCATTCTTCTGAAACCATACCCTTTCCAGTTGATTAAATATTGCAAGGAATTACGGAGGAAACGGGAATCCAAAATTTGGGCCACTTCGAATTCTTGCTGACCATCAACTAAGATGGAAAAAGGAGAGGAATCCTCCTCCACTCACCTGGCAGGCTTAAAGCGGACCTTCACTCTGAATAAGAGTCTATCTTATATGTTTCCCACACCCTGTACATAGAGATTGTCCACATTAAAAATCATCCTACCTGCATCTACTGCATGTTATGAGCCTTTAAACATCCAAGATGGCGGCTTCCATAAGCCGCCATCTTGGATGTTTAAAGGCTCATAACATACAGTAGATGCAGGTAGGATGACTTATCAGGCAGCCTGCAAACAGGAAGTGCCTCCTGACTGTGCTGCTCTGCATTCTGGGACTGCTGACCTTTATCTGACCCCAGCTCTGCTCTGTCTGAGCAAAGCACAGCTATATCCCGCCCCCCCTGTACCTTATCCCACTCTCCTCTCCTCAGTAAGTGTGATGCTTCTGAGTCAAGATGGCGGCGCCCATATCCTAAATTCCTGAACAGAGTTGCAGCCCAGTGGGTGAAAGAATAATGTGGGTGAAGTTAGTGACTAAAAACGTAAAATATATTAATTTTAGATGCTGGGGAACTGTTTTTTAAGAGTTTGGGCTTTTCATTAAATCATGGTGAAGGTCCGGTTTAAGGAAGGAAACATGAAAAGAATTGCAAATCCTCAAGGATGGTGGAATCTTGAGCCTGTGTGTGACTTGGTTGATTTTCTGTAAAATGGGATAAGGGCCGATATATTGTGGTCCCAATTTTGGCGTGGCACCAAATCTTTGGTAGAGAACCAGACCAAATCCCCCACTTTATAGTCTGGGTTACTGGATCGATGACGATCCGCAAAGATCTTCTGCTGACCTGACGCCTGAACCAAATGCCGCTGAATCTTGGCCCACTGGGACAACCAATCGTCTAGAGAAGGCAAACCAGAGGACTGGCCAGAATCTGAGACCACATCTTCTGGAATTCCGTGAAGTCTAAAAATATAATCTAATTAATACTGAGCCAATTCTTGGGCTGTGGGCAGCTTTTTTAGGGGGACAAAATGTGCCATTTTGCTAAATCGATCTACCACAACCCAGATAACGGTATATCCCTGGGACTGTGGTAAATCAGTGATAAAATCCATTGCCAAGTGCGTCCAATCCTGTGAAGGAGTGGACAGGGCACCAGAAGTCTGGCATGAGCTGACCTGGGGGTTTTGCTACGGGTACAAATCTTATAGGCCTAAATAAAGGCCTGGGTATCTTTCCTGTAAGATGGCTACCAGACATGATGGGCTAAAAGGGCCAAAGTCTTTTCAACCCCTGGATGACCCACCGTCTTGGAGTCATGAAACTTCTGAAGTACTGCCGAACGGTGGGACAGGGGTACAAAGAGGAGGTGATCGGGTTTGCCTGGAGGAGAATCCGATTGAAACTGGCTTAGCTCACTCGATAGATCAGGTTGGATGACGACTATGACTTTATGTCGTGGGATTATGGGAAGAATCTCTTCTACAGAGACTCTATCAACTGTGAAACTTTTGTTCCTAGTTTGTACGTTATAGTGAAATTAAATTGGGGGAAGAAAAGAGACCATCGAGCCTGATGGGGGGTTAACCTTTTAGCTGATTCGATGTATTCTAAATTCTTGTGATCTGTGAATACCGTAATTGGGAACTGGGCCCCCTCTAACCAATGTCTCCATTCTTGAAAGGCTAATTTCACAGCTAGAAGTTCTCGATTGCCTATATCATAGTTCTGCTCAGTGGAATCAAATATTCTCGAGAAAAAGGCACAGGGATGTAGCCGTTTAGGAGACCCACTGTACTGTGAGAGAACCGCCCCTACCCCGAGCAAGGATTCATCTACTTTGACTATGAAGGCTCGTTGGATATCAGCATGGACCGACACAGGTGCTGAACTAAAGGCAGACTTAAGGTTCTCAAAGCCCTGGATAGATCGGCCCAACCAAGTAGGGGTAAACGCCCCCTTCTTAGTGAGGTCAGTGAGTGGGGCTACCCACCTATAAGCGCCTATAAAAATTAGCAAACCCCAGAAACCTCTGTAAACCCTTCGAATCTCTGGGTTGTTCCCACTGGAGAACTGCAGATACTTTTACATGATCCATTGTTAAACCAGTATCGACAAAAATGTATCCCAGGAATGGAACCTCAGAAACCTTAAAAAGGCACTTTTTAAGCTTGGCTTAGAGGTGATTCTCTCTAAATTTCTGTAGAACCATCTGTACATGCTCCACATGCTTGGTTAAGGTCGGGGAGAATATTAGGATGTCATCTAAGTAGATGACCACAAAACGGCCCAGGTACTCTCTAAAAACTTCATTAACAAAGTCCTGGAAGACTGCCGGAGCATTACACAGGCTGAATGGCATAACAAGATTTTCGTAGTTCCCGTCCTGGGTGTTGAAGGCAGTCTTTCACTCGTCCTCCTGATGGACCCTGATTAAATTGTAAGCCCCCCTCAGGTCAAGCTTAGAAAAAACCTGGGCCCCAATGACCCTCTATTAAGGGAACGGGGTATTTATTTTTAACTGTAATTTTATTCAGGCCCCTATAGTCAATACAGGGACGCAAGCCACTATCTTTCTTTTCCACAAAGAAAAATCCGCTGTTGAGGTAGACGCCCTAATAAAACCCTTCTGCAGATTCTCAGCTATGTATTCTTTCATGGCCTTATTCTCAGCTTGAGTTAAATTATAAATCTTTCCCTGAGGTGGCATAGTTCCGGGGAAAAGATCAATAGGGCAGTCAAAGGGCCTATGAGGAAGGAGTTCATCAGTGGCTTTTTCAGAAAACTTGTCTGCAAAATCTACATAGGGGGAAGGGATTTCCTCAGCAGTCAAGTGAGTGGCAAGTACAGGAAGCTCAAGACAAAACTGGAAACATTGTGGCCCCTACTTGATAACCTGCCCAGAAACCCAGTCAATTTGGGGATTGTGTTTAGACAGCCAGGGTAGTCCCAAAACCAAAGGGGTAAGAGGCATCTTAAGGAGAAGAAAGCTCATTAGCTCGGTATGTCCCACCCCCACTCTAACAAACACTAGCGGGGTTCGGTACTGAATCAGGCCCCGACAAGGGGAGTATTATCAATGGCTTTGACTCTAATTGGATTGGCTAAAGATTGCAGCAGAATCTTTAACGCTTGAGCCAGGCCCCAATCAATAAAATTCCCAGCAGCCCCACAATCCAAAAAAGCCTCTACAGATCTGGACTCAAAGTCATAACTAATCTCAACAGGCAACGTAATTTGTGTGCAACAAAGTGGAAATACCTTGCAGCTTAGGTGGCTTTCCTCAACCCCACCTAGGCTCTGAAGTTTCCCAATGCCTGTTTATGAGGGCAGGACTGGACTAGGTGACCGACTTCTCCGCAATATAGGCATAGACCTTGCGACAGACGCCTCCGCCTCTCAGCTTCAAAAAGCTTGGTGGCCCCAAGCTCCATAGGTTCTTCAGAAGAACTAGAAGGACTAAGGCCTCAGGCTGCAAAATGACTTCAGACTGAGCCCCTTTTTCAGGAATCTTTCTCGTATGTGTCGATCGATGTGGATAGCCAGTTGCATTGTTTCATCCAAGGGGTTAGGTACTGGATGATTTACCATGCCATCTTTTATGACCTCTGATGTCAGACCTAGCCTGAACTGTCCACACAATAGGCTCGATTCAGAGAGACAAAAAAATACTTCAGTTTTAGTGCCAATCTGTTTTTTTTTTAAATGTTTCCGCTCTCGTATGAGTGTACGAGCGATTCTATGCATGCATTGCAATCCTTCTGTAAAGTTTCCGTTCGTTCGTACGGCAGAATACGAATACGAGGATGTCATTTTCCAGCGTGACTTTTCCGTTTCATTTTCACATGTTACAACGTAGGCTTTCGTTTTTGCCCTTTTCCCATCGTATCCTCTCATGAATCCTTTACGTTTCCCATTAATTTCTGTTTCCCTTTTTCAATAAATAATCGTCCAGACGGAAATCCTTACGATCTTGATCCTGCGCACTACAAACTTAACTCATTACAGTGCTCGCCTACATATTTGCCAACCTCACTTCTACTACAATGTTTAGCTAAATCACTTCACTATCCTCCATCTTCCCTTTTGGACCCTTAAAGCACACCCAAACCACTTAGCACTATCCTCCATCTTCCCTTTTGGACCCTTAAAGCTCACCCAAACCACTTCGCGGTTAAGTTCTTCCATTTTAGCCCCCTAAAACTTACCCAAATCACTTCTCGGTCATGTGAATATTCATCTTTAAATATTTCTGGTCCCATTAGTTTTGTGTTAATGTATTTTGTAAATGAAATGACACTGTAACATTTTTTTATTCCATCATAAAATATAATTTTTTTTTTAAATTAAAAAAATATATATATATATAAAAAACAAAATACATAGCAATGGCAGGCCACAGAACATTATTCTTCATCTGTGGTCCCCAACGAGTTGCGCAGCTCCTGCATCTCGCCCACCAACTGAAGGACCCTGACACTCAGTTGTGCCACTCTGGCACGTCTGGTCCCTGTTAAAAAACATAAATTAAAATATTGGTATAACCTTGTTGGGGTCATACTGCAGTGCCCCCCCTGTATGGTCCAAACACCTAAATCTGGACTTCAAAAGCCAGAGGGCCCTCGCCACCACGGCCCGGGTTTTGCATAGTGCCCGATTAGACAACCCCTGGGCCGCATTCTGCAGGAAAAGAACGGGCATCAGGAGCAAGGGCAGGAGTGGATATCCAGAATCCCCTGAAATAATTTAAAAATACTAACATAAAATACACATTCTAAGCTACAATATTGTTTAACATGTCATCAAGGGCTAAAAACAGCCATAGGTTAAGACATGAGTCATCAACTATATTCATTGCCATACAGTGAAAATGGATTGATGGAATGTGAGCAAACTTACCCAGGAGCCATCCACCAGATAATTCTCCTGACTCAAACTGATGAAATAAGCCGGAGCTCTGCAATATATAAGCATCATGGGACGACCCTGGATGCCCTGCAAGAACACTGAGGAATCACATAGCTGGACCAAACACTGCTTATATGTTGTGCGAGTGGCACATCTTGCGGTTCCTGCAACCAAATATAAAATAATTACACAAAGCAAAGGTAACCGACTAAAACAAGAACTCCTACAACAAATTTAGATTCAAGTTCAACAATCCAAATATAATTCACAAAGGATATAAGTCTAAAAAAATATAGCAATTATATGGATGTGTGGGAAAATAAAGGTTTACATGCTAAGGACTAATTAAGGTCAGCATTAAAATGCTTCTATAAGGCATACATGAAATGTATTGATTTAGGTATGCATTGCTGTACAATTTATGGCCTCGGCCATGCTGATACATGCAATGCCTTGGTGCTAAAGGCGCGCAGACTCCTCCACATAGCCGCAAAACATGTTCAACAATAGCAATCCGAGCCCTCAAAGGTCCCGTAAGTGGATCGGAAATGAAATGGATTTATAGGATGGTGGTCCGTCGGAAATCAGCTCTCTGAATCAGACGCAAGCACATCCCAACAACGTAAGTTATCTGAACGAACGAAAAATATCAGATTTTGTTTGGAAAATGATCCGAACTAACGGAAATGTTCAGATTTGCTTTCGTTCCTTGAAAGCGCATATACACATTTTCCCGAACGTTCGTTTGAATGAAAAATGAACGAAAAAAAGCAAAAAATTGAAAAACACCCACTGAAACTTTCACAGACAGCTATGGAAGTTCAGACGAATGTGTCTCTGAATCGAGCCTAATGCAGGATCATTCCAGCGAGAATCCACTGCCCAGCGTCAGAATTCAGAGCAATATTCTGCCGGTCTTCGTCCCTGTCTTAGAGATCGTAGCTTAGCATCGGCAGTAGCCTCTCGGTTCGGGTCATCATACAGGATCTTCATGGCCTTGAAGAATTCCTCGACAAATTGGAGAGCATAATCCTGAGGGGAGAGGCTAAAAATCCAGGATTGGGGATCCACATGCATACATGACATTAAGGACCTCGGTCATTGGAACAGGAGGAAGCCCCTGACCCAGCATACCAGGATCAGGACACTGCCCAACAGGGGACAGAGAGAAGACAATGTGGATCTTTGAGTACTGTTTGATTTAGAATAATATTTTTTTGACTGTTGCTTATTTTTTAAGTATTGTTTGTGAACTGGTAAGGGGCATTGGGCATAGCACAAGACCTGTGCTGAAGGGCAAGGGGGTCTCGGGATTGTGGAGCTCGAGATTTTGATTGCCCCTCAATAGGATGGAATTGCTATGACTTTTGGTAATGCTTTTGCCGGGCAACTGCAAACCCAATCATGAATGTGCCCATAGAGTAGGTAATCATGGGCAGTGATTCATGGGCAGTGTGATCATAATTGCCCAACAATTGAAGCAAAACACCCTGATGTAAAAGAGCCCTTAAAACTGTTTGTATTTCAGGTAACTGAAAGCATGTTAGTGTACTGTACCTATAGGATGACGTATGTCCTTTATGGGTTGTGCTCACCACATTACAAATGAGATGTAATGTTAGTAAATGTAAAATAATGCTTCTGTGGGCTAAAAACATGCATGCAGTCTTTCAATTATGAGAGTACAACACTGTGGACAGCCACTGATGGAAAATGGTCTGGTGGTCATTCATATTGTAGATCACACACTTAGCAACACAATGCTGCTTTCAAAATACTGTTTTGTATTTAAAAATGTTTTTGACAACAGAGACAGGGAGAAAAAAAATAAATGGCTAGAAAGAATGGGTTATTCATACCCATTAACAAATCAGGTCTCATCTGGAAAAGAGAGATCAATTTCTAAGCTCTAGTTCATTACTATAAGATGCTAAGTCTGGTTAAATATCTAACCCTGGGCTATCCTAATTTGGGTTGCGCCCCTATGTGAAACCCTGCCAGGGTGGGTGAAGTTCTACCTTGCCAACCAGGCCATGGTGCATGCGTGGCTGGTGGCAGTATCTCTCACATATTCCGCATCTGCAGCCACACATCAATATGCATGGCCAGAAGCTAATTGGGGAAAGCCAGTGCCTGCACCATGGGTCGAGTTACCAGGTGTCACACAGGTTGGAATCCCAAATTGGGGCAGATTCAGGGATAGTGAAAATCCTGAGTTTCGGTCTACTTTAAAGCTTAAAGTGGACCAACACCCAGGATTTTCACTATCCTGGGTTTTGGTCCACTTCTGAGGGGCACCCCGATCGCTGCGTGAAACCCCCCAGATCGGCGTAAAAAACTCACCTCACCCCACTCCTACGCGAGCGCTCGTCCAATCAGAGCGCTCAGAGCCGCTGTGGTATGTCTGGACAAGTGACGGACAACCACAGAGGCTCTGAGCATGCTGGAGGCTGCATCTCAAACGGCCGACGCGGGTGCGCGCCCTGCTAGAGAGAAGCGCGAGATGCGGCCGTGGCTCGCGCATGCGCCGTTAGAACGGGGATAAGGTAAGGTTTCTGGCCATCCTGCGGGGTTTCACACAGCGGGGCATCCCGATTTTGGATGCCCCACAGGAAGGGATCTGATCGGCCGGGGAATCTTATAGATTCCCGAGCTGATCCCCCCTGGGTGTTGGTCCATTTTAAATAATGTTACATATCCCTATTTTAAAATTAAAATGCTGTAACATGCACACACAGTAGCTATAAAAAAAGTGTTGACATCATGGATCAGAAATTTTGATCTTATTTTTACCCACAGGCATCTTTTATATTTATCTAAATCTATATAATTTTTTGTTAGCCACATTTTAATTTGCAAATTCAGGCAAAATTGAACAAATAAAACTATGGTGCACATTAGAGATGAACAAATTTATGAAAAATGTGTTCAAATTTATTCGCGACTAATCGCTTTAAAAATGGCTATTTCTGGCCTTCCAAGAGCCTCAATAGGGTTCTAGAACATTTTACCTTGCTGTAACACACATAGGATACATGCTGGGTTAGTGAAATAACACTGTAAAGAAGTATGACATGCAGATCAGAGGCATCGCTATTAGAATCGCTGTCGTAGAGCGGCACAATTACAGAGCCTTGAGGTGGCATTAGCATAAGGAGCCCATATATTGCCTGAAAAACGCACCCTGGAGTTGGCAGCAGCATAAGGAGCCCATATATTGCCAGAAAAACACACCCTGGAGTTGGCAGCAGCATTAGACGCTTATATATTGCCTGAAAGACACACTAGAGTTGGTAGCAGCATAAGGAGCCCATATATTGCCTGGACGACACACTGGAGTTGGCAGCAGCATAAGGAACCCATATATTGCTTAAAAGACATATTGGAGTAGGCAGCTGCCAAAGGAGCCCATATATTGCCTGAAAGAACACCCTGGAGTTGGAGACAATATATTGCCCGAAAAAACACCCTGGAGTTGGCAGCAGCATTAGGAGCCCATATATTGCCGGAAAGACACACTGGAGTTGGCAGCAGCATTAGGAGCCCATATATTGCTGGAAAAACACACCCTGGAGTTGGCAGCAGCATTAGGCACTTATATATTGCCTGAAAGACACACTGTAGTTGGCAGCAGCGTAAGGAGCCCATTCATTTCCTGAAAGACACACTGGAGTTGGCAGCAGCATAAGGAGCCCATATATTTCTTAAAAGAAACATTGGAGTAGGCAGCAGCATAAGGAGCCCATATATTGCCTAAAAGAAACACCCTGGAGTTGGCAACAGCATAAAAATCCCATATATTGCCTGAAAAACACACTGGAGTTGGCAGCAGCATTAGAAGCCTATATATTGCCTGAAAGACACACTGGAGTTGGCAGCAGCATTAGGAGCCCCTATATTGCCTTAAAGACACACAATGGAGTTGGCAGCAGCATAAGGAGCCCATATATTGCCTAAGAGACACCCTGGAGTTGGAAGCAGCATTAGGAGCCCATATATTGCCTGAAAGACACACTGGAGTTGGCAGCAGCATTAGGAGCCCCTATATTGCCTGAAAAACACACCCTGGAGTTGGCAGCAGCAGAAAGAGCCCATATATTGCCTAAAAAACACACTTAAGTTGGCAGCAGCATAAGGAGCCCATCTATTGCCTGAAAGACACACCCTGGAGTTGGCAGCAGCATAAGGAGCCCATATATTGCCTGAAAGACACACTGGATGTGGCAGCAGCATAAGAAACCCATATATTGCCTGAAAAACACACCCTGGAGTTGGCATCAGCATTAGGAGCCCATATACTGCCTGAAAAACACACTGGAGTTGGCAGCAACATTAGGAGCCCATATATTGCCTGAAAGACACACTGGAGTTGGCATCAGCATTAGAAACCCATATATATTGCCTGAAAAACACACCCTGGAGTTGGCAGCAGCATAAGGAGCCCATATATTGCCTGAAAGACACACCCTGGAGTTGGCAGCAGCATAAGGAGCCCATATATTGCCTGAAAGATACACTGGAGTTGGCAGCAGCATTAGGAGCCCATATATTGCCTTAAAAACACACTTGAGTTGGCAGCAGCATTAGGAGCCCATATATTGCCTGACAGACACACTGGGGTTGGCAGCAGCATAAGGAGTCCATGTATTGCCTGAAAGACACACAATGGAGTTGGCAGCAGCATAAGGAGCCCATATATTGCCTGAAAGACACACCCTGGAGTTGGCAGCAGCATAAGGAGCCCATATTTGGCCTGAAAGACACACTGGAGTTGGCAGCAGCATTAGGAGCCCATATATTGCCTGAAAGACACACTGGAAATGGCTGCAGCATTAGGAGCCCATATATTGCCTGAAAGACACACTGGAGATGGCAGCAGCATAAGGAGCCCATATATTGCCTGAAAGACACACCCTGGAGTTGGAAGCAGCATAAGGAGCCCATATATTGCCTGAAAGACACACCCTGGTGTTGACAGCAGCATAAGGAGCCCATATGTTGCCTGAAAGACACACTCTGGAGTCGGCAGTAGCATAATGTGCCCATATATTGCCTGACAAAAACACTGGAGTTGGCAACATTAGGAGCCCATATATTGCCTGAAAGGCACACTTGTCAGGACACCGAGTTTGAACCCTGATTGCGGAGACTGGAACTCTGCTCTCCTCTCGACCGGGAAGCCTGGAGTCTAAGGACCAACCTGGTGTTCACTAGAGCCTCTGATGGTGAGGATAGACTGGGCTGCAGGAAGGCCCCAGGTCAGGCAACCTAGGAGCGGGTTTAGCTGAATTCCGAATAGGAGACAGACCAGAGCTGATCTGGGAGTGTGAGGCAGGCTGAAGTCGTGGGCTGGCAGATCTGGATCAAAGTCGATAAACAAGCTGAGGTCGTGGGCAGGCAGAACAGGATCGTAGTCATAAAACAAGCCGAAGTCGTCAGGAAGCATGATCATAGTCAGAAGCAAGCCGGGTCGGTACACAGGATGGAATCACAGAATCACAGGAGCATGCAGCAAAAAAGACCAACTGGTACTTCAGCACAGGCTTTGTCTGTTTTTATAGGCCCCTGCACATGCTCAGTAGAGAGAGAGCTCACGGGCGGCCTCTGCTGGTCACAGGAGGAAAAGTCCTGGTCTTTCGACCTAAGCGAACAGGCGCCCTCTGCTGGACTACAGGGGGGACAGTCCGGGTTCTCCGACACCTGGTTCTCTGACAACACTGGAGTTGGCTGCAGCATAAGGAACCCATATATTGCCTGAAAAACAAACCCTGGAGTTGGCAGCAGCATTAGGAGCCCATATATTGCCTGAAAAACACACTGGAGTTGGCAGCAGCATTAGGAGCCCATATATTGCCTGAAAGACACACTGGAGTTGGCAGCAGCATTAGGAGCCCCTATATTGCCTTAAAGACACACAATGGAGTTGGCAGCAGCATAAGGAGCCCATATATTGCCTAAGAGACACCCTGGAGTTGGAAGAAGCATTAGGAGCCCATATATTGCCTGAAAGACACACTGGAGTTGGCAGCAGCATTAGGAGCCCCTATATTGCCTGAAAAACACACCCTGGAGTTGGCAGCAGCAGAAAGAGCCCATATATTGCCTAAAAACACACTTAAGTTGGCAGCAGCATAAGGAGCCCATCTATTGCCTGAAAGACACACCCTGGAGTTGGCAGCAGCATAAGGAGCCCATATATTGCCTGAAAGACACACTGGATGTGGCAGCAGCATAAGAAACCCATATATTGCCTGAAAAACACACCCTGGAGTTGGCATCAGCATTAGGAGCCCATATACTGCCTGAAAAACACACTGGAGTTGGCAGCAACATTAGGAGCCCATATATTGCCTGAAAGACACACTGGAGTTGGCATCAGCATTAGAAACCCATATATTGCCTGAAAAACACACCCTGGAGTTGGCAGCAGCATAAGGAGCCCATATATTGCCTGAAAGACACACCCTGGAGTTGGCAGCAGCATAAGGAGCCCATATATTGCCTGAAAGATACACTGGAGTTGGCAGCAGCATTAGGAGCCCATATACTGCCTTAAAAACACACTGGAGTTGGCAGCAGCATTAGGAGCCCATATATTGCCTGACAGACACACTGGGGTTGGCAGCAGCATAAGGAGTCCATGTATTGCCTGAAAGACACACCCTGGAGTTGGCAGCAGCATAAGGAGCCCATATATGGCCTGAAAGACACACTGGAGTTGGCAGCAGCATTAGGAGCCCATATATGGCCTGAAAGACACACTAGAAATGGCTGCAGCATTAGGAGCCCATATATTGCCTGAAAGACACACTGGAGATGGCAGCAGCATAAGGAGCCCATATATTGCCTGAAAGAGACACCCTGGAGTTGGAAGCAGCATAAGGAGCCCATATGTTGCCTGAAAGACACACTCTGGAGTCGGCAGTAGCATAATGTGCCCATATATTGCCTGACAAAAACACTGGAGTTGGCAACATTAGGAGCCCATATATTGCCTGAAAGGCACACTTGTCAGGACACCGAGTTTGAACCCTGATTGCGGAGACTGGAACTCTGCTCTCCTCTCGACCGGGAAGCCTGGAGTCTAAGGACCAACCTGGTGTTCACTAGAGCCTCTGATGGTGAGGATAGACTGGGCTGCAGGAAGGCCCCAGGTCAGGCAACCTAGGAGCGGGTTTAGCTGAATTCCGAATAGGAGACAGACCAGAGCTGATCTGGGAGTGTGAGGCAGGCTGAAGTCGTGGGCTGGCAGATCTGGATCAAAGTCGATAAACAAGCTGAGGTCGTGGGCAGGCAGAACAGGATCGTAGTCATAAAACAAGCCGAAGTCGTCAGGAAGCATGATCATAGTCAGAAGCAAGCCGGGTCGGTACACAGGATGGAATCACAGAATCACAGGAGCATGCAGCAAAAAAGACCAACTGGTACTTCAGCACAGGCTTTGTCTGTTTTTATAGGCCCCTGCACATGCTCAGTAGAGAGAGAGCTCACGGGCGGCCTCTGCTGGTCACAGGAGGAAAAGTCCTGGTCTTTCGACCTAAGCGAACAGGCGCCCTCTGCTGGACTACAGGGGGGACAGTCCGGGTTCTCCGACACCTGGTTCTCTGACAACACTGGAGTTGGCTGCAGCATAAGGAACCCATATATTGCCTGAAAAACAAACCCTGGAGTTGGCAGCAGCATTAGGAGCCCATATATTGCCTGAAAAACACACTGGAGTTGGCAGCAGCATTAGGAGCCCATATATTGCCTGAAAGACACACTGGAGTTGGCAGCAGCATTAGGAGCCCCTATATTGCCTTAAAGACACACAATGGAGTTGGCAGCAGCATAAGGAGCCCATATATTGCCTAAGAGACACCCTGGAGTTGGAAGAAGCATTAGGAGCCCATATATTGCCTGAAAGACACACTGGAGTTGGCAGCAGCATTAGGAGCCCCTATATTGCCTGAAAAACACACCCTGGAGTTGGCAGCAGCAGAAAGAGCCCATATATTGCCTAAAAACACACTTAAGTTGGCAGCAGCATAAGGAGCCCATCTATTGCCTGAAAGACACACCCTGGAGTTGGCAGCAGCATAAGGAGCCCATATATTGCCTGAAAGACACACTGGATGTGGCAGCAGCATAAGAAACCCATATATTGCCTGAAAAACACACCCTGGAGTTGGCATCAGCATTAGGAGCCCATATACTGCCTGAAAAACACACTGGAGTTGGCAGCAACATTAGGAGCCCATATATTGCCTGAAAGACACACTGGAGTTGGCATCAGCATTAGAAACCCATATATTGCCTGAAAAACACACCCTGGAGTTGGCAGCAGCATAAGGAGCCCATATATTGCCTGAAAGACACACCCTGGAGTTGGCAGCAGCATAAGGAGCCCATATATTGCCTGAAAGATACACTGGAGTTGGCAGCAGCATTAGGAGCCCATATACTGCCTTAAAAACACACTGGAGTTGGCAGCAGCATTAGGAGCCCATATATTGCCTGACAGACACACTGGGGTTGGCAGCAGCATAAGGAGTCCATGTATTGCCTGAAAGACACACCCTGGAGTTGGCAGCAGCATAAGGAGCCCATATATGGCCTGAAAGACACACTGGAGTTGGCAGCAGCATTAGGAGCCCATATATGGCCTGAAAGACACACTAGAAATGGCTGCAGCATTAGGAGCCCATATATTGCCTGAAAGACACACTGGAGATGGCAGCAGCATAAGGAGCCCATATATTGCCTGAAAGAGACACCCTGGAGTTGGAAGCAGCATAAGGAGCCCATATATTGCCTGAAAGACACACCCTGGTGTTGACAGCAGCATAAGGAGCCCATATATTGCCTAAAAGACACACTCTGGAGTCGGCAGTAGCATAATGTGCCCATATATTGCCTGACAAAAACACTGGAGTTGGCAACATTAGGAGCCCATATATTGCCTGAAAGGCACACTGGAGTTGGCAGCAGCATAAGGAACCCATATATTGCCTGAAAAACAAACCCTGGAGTTGGCAGCAGCATTAGGAGCCCATATATTGCCTGAAAAACACACTGGAGTTGGCAGCAGCATTAGGAGCACATATATTGCCTGAAAGACACACTGGAGTTGGCAGCAGCATTAGAAACCCATATATTGCCTACAAAACACCCTGGAATTGGCAGCAGCATTAGGAGCCCATATATTGCCTGACAGACACATTGGAGATGGCAACAGCATAATGAACCCATATATTGCCTGAAAAACACACCCTGGCATTGGCAGCAGTATAAGGAGCTCATATATTGCCTGAAAGACACACCCTGGAGTTGGCAGCAGCATAAGGAGCCCATATATTGCCTGAAAGATACACTGGAGTTGGCAGCAGCATTAGGAGCCCATATATTGCCTGACAGACACACTGGGGTTGGCAGCAGCATAAGGAGTCCATGTATTGCCTGAAAGACACACCCTGGAGTTGGCAGCAGCATAAGGGGCCCATATATTGCCTGAAAGACACACAATGGAGTTGGCAGCAGCATAAGGTGCAAATATATTGCCTGACACAAAACACTGGAGTTGGCAGCATTAGGAGCCCATATATTGCCTGAAAGACACACTGGAGTTGGCAGTAGCATAAGGAACCCATATATTGCCTGAAAAACACACCCTGGATTTGGCAGCAGCATTAGGAGCCCATATATAGCCAGAAAAACACACTGGAGTTGGCAGCAGCATTAGGAGCTCATATATTGCCTGAAAGACACTGTAGTTGGCAGCAGCATTAGAAACCCATATATTGCCTGAAAAACACACCCTGGAGTTGGCTGCAGCATAAGGAGCCCATATATTGCCTGAAAGACACACCCTGGAGTTGGCAGCAGCATAAGGAGCCCATATATGGCCTGAAAGACACACTGGAGTTGGCAGCAGCATTAGGAGCCCATATATTGCCTGAAAGACACACTGGAAATGGCTGCAGCATTAGGAGCCCATATATTGCCTGAAAGACACACTGGAGATGGCAGCAGCATAAGGAGCCCATATATTGCCTGAAAGACACACCCTGGATTTGGAAGCAGCATAAGGAGCCCATATATTGCCTGAAAGACACACCCTGGTGTTGACAGCAGCATAAGGAGCCCATATATTGCCTGAAAGACACACTCTGGAGTCGGCAGCAGCATAATGTGCCCATATATTGCCTGACAAAAACACTGGAGTTGGCAACATTAGGAGCCCATATATTGCCTGAAAGGCACACTGGAGTTGGCAGCAGCATAAGGAACCCATATATTGCCTGAAAAACAAACCCTGGAGTTGGCAGCAGCATTAGGAGCCCATATATTGCCTGAAAAACACACTGGAGTTGGCAGCAGCATTAGGAGCCCATATATTGCCTGAAAGACACACTGGAGTTGGCAGCAGCATTAGAAACCCATATATTGCCTGACAGACACATTGGAGATGGCAGCAGCATTAGGAGCCCATATATTGCCTGACAGACACATTGGAGATGGCAACAGCATAATGAACCCATATATTGCCTGAAAAACACACCCTAGCATTGGCAGCAGTATAAGGAGCTCATATATTGCCTGAGAGACACACCCATTAGTTGGCAGCAGCATAAGGACCCCATATATTGCCTGAAAGACACACTGGAGTTGGCAGCAGCATTAGGAGCCCATATATTGCCTGAAAAACACACTGGAGTTGGCAGCATCATTAGGAGCCCATATATTGCCTGAAAGACACACTGGAGTTGGCAGCAGCATTAGAAACCCATATATTGCTGAAAAACACACCCTGGAGTTGGCAGCAGCATTAGGAGCCCATATATTGCCTGAAAGACACCCCTGGAGTTGGCAGCAGCATAAGGAGGCCATATATTGCCTGAAAGACACACTGGAGTTGGCAGCAGCATTAGGAGCCCATATATTGCCTGAAAGACATACTGGAGTTGGCAGCAGCATTAGGAGCCCATATATTGCCTGAAAGACACACGGGAGTTGGCAGCAACATAAGGAGCCCATATATTGCCTGAAAGACACACCCTGGAGTTGGCAGCAGCATAAGGACCCCATATATTGCCTGAAAGACACACTCTGGAGTTGGCAGCAGCAAAAGGTGCCCATATATTGCCTGAAAGACACGCCCTGGAGTTGGCAGCAGCATAAGGAGCTACCATGCTGGAAATGGCTGCAGCATTAGGAGCCCATATACTGCCTGAGAGACACACTGGAGATGGCAGCAGCATAAGGAGCCCATATATTGCCTGAAAGACACACCCTGGAGTTGGAAGCAGCATAAGGAGCCCATATATTGCCTGAAAGACACACCCTGGTGTAGACAGCAGCATAAGGAGCCCATATATTGCCTGAAAGACACACTCTGGAGTCGGCAACAGCATAATGTGCCCATATATTGCCTGACAAACACACTGGAGTTGGCAATATTAGGAGCCCATATATTGTCTGAAAGACACACTGGAGTTGGCAGCAGCATAAGGAACCCATATATTGCCTGAAAAACAAACCCTGAAGTTGGCAGCAGCATTAGGAGCCCATATATTGCCTGAAAGACACACCCTGGAGTTGGCAGCAGCATAAGGACCCCATATATTGCCTGAAACACACACTCTGGGGTTGGCAGCAGCAAAAGGTGCCCATATATTGCCTGGCAAAAACACTGGAGTTGGCACCATTAAGAGCCCATATATTGCCTGAAAGACACATTGGAGATGGCAACAGCATAATGAACCCATATATTGCCTGAAAAACACACCCTGGCATTGGCAGCAGTATAAGGAGCTCATATATTGCCTGAAAGACACACCCATTAGTTGGCAGCAGCATAAGGAGCCCATATATTGCCTGAAAGACACACCCTGGAGTTGGCAGCAGCATAAGGAGCTACCATGCATCAGCTACTTCCATGGATCAGTCATTGTTGGGTGGAATTCCTTGCTCATCCATGCCTGATTCATCTTCACAAAGGTGAGTCTCTCCACATTTTTCGTGGCCCGACGAGTTCTCCTTATCGTCCAATCAGAGCGCTCAGAGCTGCTGTGGTATGTACGGACAAGTGACGGACAACCACAGCGGCTCTGAGCACGCTGGAGGCTGCATCTCAAACGGCCGACGCGGGCGCGCGCCCTGCTAGAGAGAAGCGCGAGATGCGGCCGTGGCTCGTGCATGCGCCGTTAGAACGGGGATAAGGTAAGGTTTCTGGCCGTCCTGCGGGGTTTCACACAGCGGGGCATCCCGATTTTGGATGCCCCACAGGAAGGGATCTGATCGGCCGGGGAATCTTAAAGATTCCCGAGCTGATCCCCCTGGGTGTTGGTCCATTTTAAATAATGTTACATATCCCTATTTTAAAATTAAAATGCTGTAACATGCACACACAGTAGCTATAAAAAAATGTGTTGACATCATGGATCAGAAATTTTGATCTTATTTTTACCCACAGGCATCTTTTATATTTATCTAAATCTATATAATTTTTTGTTAGCCACATTTTAATTTGCAAATTCAGGCAAAATTGAACAAATAAAACTATGGTGCACATTAGAGATGAACAAATTTATGAAAAATGTGTTTTGGTCCGAATTTATTCGCGACAAATCGCTTTACAAAATGGCTATTTCTGGCCTTCCAAGAGCCTCAATAGGGTTGTAGAACATTTTACCTTTCTGTAACACGCATAGGATGCATGCTGGGTTAGTGAAATAACACTGTAAAGAAGTATGACATGCAGATCAGAGGCATCGCTATTAGAATCGCTGTCGTAGAGCGGCACAATTACAGAGCCTTGAGGTGGCATTAGCATAAGGAGCCCATATATTGCCTAAAAAACGCACCCTGGAGTTGACAGCAGCATAAGGAGCCCATATATTGCCAGAAAAACACACCCTGGAGTTGGCAGCAGCATTAGACGCTTATATATTGCCTGAAAGACACACTGGAGTTGGCAGCAGCATAAGGAGCCCATATATTGCCTGGACGATACAATGGAGTTGGCAGCAGCATAAGGAACCCATATATTGCTTAAAAGACATATTGGAGTAGGCAGCTGCCAAAGGAGTCCATATATTGCCTGAAAGAACACCCTGGAGTTGGAGCCCATATATTGCCCGAAAAAACACCCTGGAGCAGTATCCCGCTCTGGTAACTCCAGCCCTCTAGGTAAGCCCTCAACCCCCAATATCCGCAGCAAGCTTCACCTGTAGGAGCCCCCACTTGCTGGGACGCAGAATACGCCTGCCCGGGATCGGTTGCCCCCAGGACTTCAATGGCTCAAAGGATGAGAGCTTACAGGTATAGAGGTCTGAAGAACCAATGGTTAAGAGCGAGTGTAGCGGAAGTCCAGAGACAGGCAGAGGTTAACACGGGGAGTCAGAGTTCGTAGCGGTACAGAGGGGTGAGACAGCTCGAGGTCTAGGTACAAGGCAGAGGTCGGCAACGAGATCAGATCGAGATTGGTCGGTTCAGGCAGAGGTCGGCAACGGAGATCAGAATAGTCGGTTCAGGCAGAGGTCGGCAACAGAGATCAGAATAGTCGGTTCAGGCAGAGGTCGGCAACGGAGATCAGATTGAGAATAGTCGGTAATGGTGATCAGATCAATGAATAACACGAGTCAAAGCAAGGTACAAGGCGCTATCACAGGCACTGGGCAACTGAGAGGGGAAACCTTATATAGGGACAGATATGTAGGGAAGGTGAGTGTGATTGGTGCACGTAGGATAAAACAACTTATTGGCTGAACACATAGAAGGGCAATTAGCCCAAAAGATTCCAATGGGGCTGATTGGCCCACACAGCTGAGGAGGGCGATGCCCTCATATCCCATAGGGCTCATTGGCCCTGTCCCTGCAGGAAACGCCCCCTTCATGCCGGGCTCATAGGCCCTTTAACAGGTCCCCTCCGGCGGCCGCGCAGAGAGCAGCGCCGCCGGAGAGAATAAACAGCACGCGCGAGCACATGTACGGCAGCCGGCCCCGCCGGCTGGGGACGCGTAGAGCGCGGGAGCGCCGGCCGAGACAGGAGCCGCCGGCCTCCGCAGACGCCGCGGCTGCCGGGCGGGTGGCTGTGCGGCCGGGACATCGCTGGACCGGGAGTCAGGTGAGCGAAACCTGACAAGCAGCATAAGGAGCCCATATATTGCCTGAAAGACACACTGTAGTTGGCAGCAGCGTAAGGAGCCCATCCATTTCCTGAAAGACACACTGGAGTTGGCAGCAGCATAAGGAGCCCATATATTGCTTAAAAGAAACATTGGAGTAGGCAGCAGCATAAGGAGCCCATATATTGCCTAAAAGAAACACCCTGGAGTTGGCAACAGCATAAAAATCCCATATATTGCCTGAAAAACACACTGGAGTTGGCAGCAGCATTAGAAGCCCATATATTGCCTGAAAGACACACTGGAGTTGGCAGCAGCATTAGGAGCCCAAATATTGCCTTAAAGACACACAATGGAGTTGGCAGCAGCATAAGGAGCCCATATATTGCCTAAGAGACACCCTGGAGTTGGAAGCAGCATTAGGAGCCCATATATTGCCTGAAAGACACACTGGAGTTGGCAGCAGCATTAAGAGCCCTATATTGCCTGAAAAACACACCCTGGAGTTGGCAGCAGCAGAAAGAGCCCATATGTTGCCTAAAAAACACACTTAAGTTGGCAGCAGCATTAGGAGCCCATATATTGCCTGAAAGACACACTGGAGTTGGCAGCAGCATTAGGAGCCCATATATTGCCTGAAAGACACACTGGAGTTGGCAGCAACATAAGGAGCCCATATATTGCCTGAAAGACACACCCTGGAGTTGGCAGCAGCATAAGGACCCCATATATTGCCTGAAAGACACACTCTGGAGTTGGCAGCAGCAAAAGGTGCCCATATATTGCCTGAAAAACACACCCTGGAGTTTGCGGCAGCATAAGGAGTCCATATATTGCCTGAAAGATACACCCTGGAGTTTGCAGCAGCATAAGGAGCTACCATGCTGGAAATGGCTGCAGCATTAGGAGCCCATATATTGCCTGAGAGACACACTGGAGATGGCAGCAGCATAAGGAGCCCATATATTGCCTGAAAGACACACCCTGGAGTTGGAAGCAGCATAAGGAGCCCATATATTGCCTGAAAGACACACCCTGGTGTAGACAGCAGCATAAGGAGCCCATATATTGCCTGAAAGACACACTCTGGAGTCGGCAGCAGCATAATGTGCCCATATATTGCCTGACAAAAACACTGGAGTTGGCAACATTAGGTACCCATATATTGCCTGAAAGACATACTGGAGTTGGCAGCAGCATAAGGAACTCATATATTGCCTGTAAAACAAACCCTGGAGTTGGCAGCAGCATTAGGAGCCCATATATTGCCTGAAAGACACACCCTGGAGTTGGCAGCAGCATAAGGACCCCATATATTGCCTGAAAGACACACTCTGGAGTTGGCAGCAGCAAAAGGTGCCCATATATTGCCTGACAAAAACACTGGAGTTGGCACCATTAACCCTTTAAATGCCAAGCACGTAGTTTCTACGTGGTTGCTTCTCCTACCGTTAAGTGCCAAGCACGTAGAAACTACGTGCCTGGCATTTCCCCCAAACAGTTAAAAAATAGAAAAAAAAAAACACTTTCCTCCGGTATCCCTGTGAAGCTTGGGGTCCCCTCTTCCTGCGGGGGGCATCCGATCGCCCCCCCGTCGTCCTCCGTCTTCAGGGGGGGGCCCGAAACCTGCCGCCCCTCCCCCGTTTCCAGCGCTGACATCGGCGCTGTAAAAAAAGAAAAAAAAAACAAACTGTCATTTACTCACCTCCACGCCCGAGCCTTCTGTCGGGTCTCCTCTTCACCAGGGGGGGGGTCCGATCCCCCCCCTGGGCTGCGCAGTCTTCAGGTGAGGACCCTCTTCCGGGTCCTCACCTCTTGTAATGGCGGCTATGGCCGCCGCCGCTTAGCTCCGCCCATTGTGGGAGGAGCGGGATGACGTCATCATGCTCCTCCTATACCCCCTCCGAGCTCCGGCATCTGTCAGATGCCGGTGGTGATCGGAGCAGGGCGGATGTCAGCCGAGGAGGCTCCGGTCGGAGCCCCCTCGCCTGTCACCCGCCCTGCGCCGATCACCACCGGCATCTGTCAGTGACAGCGGCGCGGGACAGACAGCGGCGAGGGACGTCGGATCGGAGGTGAGTACAGTGTAAAAAAAGAAAAATAAAGATTTTTTTTCTCTGTGTCTGTGTGATTATTTACTTTTAACCCCTTGTGAACTGGTAAGGGGTCCATGACCCCTATACCAGTTCACAAGGCTGGGGGGATGGCAAGCCACCTGCGCTAGCGGGTGGCTTGCCATTAACCCCCGGCACCCCCATTACCTGCCTCCCCAAAGGCCAGGGGGGGGGCAGAAGAGCCCGGGCCCACACAGGGTATGTGGGCTCGTAGGCTGCAGGGTGGGGGGGCCACAAAAGCTGGCCCCCCCACTCTGTGCCTACAAGCCCCCATAGCTGGTCCCGGGCTGGTTACTTTGGGTAAGGGGGACCCCACGTCAATTTATTTTTTTATTTTTAAGGGTTTTTAACCCTTAAAAATCAAAAAAAAAATGGGGTCTCTCTCCCCTGGGAGGGGGGACCCTATGTCATTTTTTTCTCGATTTAACCCTTTGTAGTGTGGATGGTAGTTGTATTTTTTTTGTGAATGTTATAAAATACTTCTTTCAGTTAGGGGGGTCTCCTGGGCAGGAACAGGGGGCTACCGATAAATATGTGGTACCGTTCTAATCGGTAGAAATGGGGCTTTCACATGCAATATGATTTTCCTTAATAAAATACATTTTTTATTTAAAATAAAGGAGTCAATTTTCTAAAAAATTGTTTTATTTATTTATTTATTATTTTTACTTAATAATATTGTAAAAAAAAAAAAAATTTACAAACAAGACATTTCATGTTAAAGCCTAAACTCTGCTGCAAAAAAATATATATATAATTTTCCTGAAAGTTCCAGCAAAAATGGCGCAAAACATGGCGCAAAACATGACGCAAAATGGGGAAAAATGGCCTGTCAACAGAGGGTGACAAAATCTCAAGTAGGCTGGCAATTAAAACGGTTAATAGTACCTATGCATGTTGGGTATTGCTCTGTTCGGGGGACCTTGCGCTTTCAGACTTAGCTTGTTTTTTCTGGTTTGCATATTTATATTTTAGGAAAAGGTGTTTTTTATTCAGCTTTTTTATAAATTTTTTAGGGAAACCCTGCGCAAACAAAGAATTCTTTGAGGGATTACTTCCAGAAAGATGAGCCCACTACAACAAGCTGGGTACCGTTAGAAAGCTTAACGTGTGTACTTTCAGGGAATATATGGTTTATGGGGGATATTCCAAATGTCAAGAGTTGTTTTGGTTGAAAAATCGCAAGGTGCGCACTTTGTCTGCAGAGCTGAAATTTTCAAGTAAAATTACCGTTACGCACATGCTTTACTTTGGGGTGTTTGGCAACTCTTCCCTTGACAGTAGCTATGCATGTTGGGTATTTTTCTGTTCGGGGGATGTTGCGTTTTCAGATTAAACTTGTTTTTTCTTGTTTGTATATAGTTTTTTTTAGGAAAATGTGGCTTTGATTCTGCTTTTTTATCCTTTTTTTAGGGAAACTCTTTGCAACCAAAGAATCCATTGAGGGATTACTTCCAGAAAACTATGGCCACATCAACAAGCCTGGTACGCCTAGAAAGCCTGAGGTGTGTACTTCCAGAGAATATATAGTTTGTTGGGGGTATTTCAAATGTAAAGGGTTGTTTTTCTGGAAAAACTGCAAGGTGCGCATATTGCGTAGCACAGTTGTATTTTATCTGAAAATCCCCTAAAGCGCTGTTTCAGTTTGGGGGAGTCTCCTGGGCAGGAAAGGGTGTCTACCTATACATATGTGGTACTGCTGTAACCGGGAGAAATTGGGATTTCACACGCAATAAGATTTCATTGACAAACTTACATTTTTTATTATAAAAAAAACTACAATATGTAAAAATTTTTTTTTTTTTTTGCACATATTTCACCCAAAAATATTGAGAATACACCTAAAAAATGACAAACAAGACATTTCATGTTAAAGCCCAGACTCTGCTGAAAAAAACAATATATAATTTTCCTGGGAAATCCCTGGAAATCCCTTCAAAAATCACATTTGAACATGGGGAGCGCAAAATAGTGCAAAATGGTCTGGCAACAGAGTGTGACAAAAACTCCAGGTAGGCTGGCACTTAAAGAGTTAAGAGCCCATATATTGCCTGAAAGACACCCTGGAGTTGGCAGCAGCATAAGGAACCCATATATTGCCTTAAAAACACACCCTGGAGTTGGCAGCAGCATTGGGAACCCATATATTGCCTGAAAGACACATTGGAGATGGCAACAGCATAATGAACCCATATATTGCCTGAAAAACACACCCTGGCATTGGCAGCAGTTTAAGGAGCTCATATATTGCCTGAAAGACACACCCATTAGTTGGCAGCAGCATAAGGAGCCAATATATTGCCTGAAAAACACACCCTGGAGTTGGCAGCAGCATAAGGAGTCCATATATTGCCTGAAAGACACACCCTGGAGTTGGCAGCAGCATAAGGAGCTACCATGCATCAGCTACTTCCATGGATCAAACTCTGCCAGTTGCGGCCACAAATCAAGTTTGGCTGCCCAGAAGTACAGCAGATCCTCAAGATGCGTTGGCATGGTCATGTCAAGGTATGACACGACTTGCTTGTTCAAGTCCTGCTCCAGGTCTCCCTGCTGCTCATGAGTAGCCTCACTATGCGGGTGAAGAAAGCTACTCATTAGCGACTGTGGACTCAGGCTGATGCTGATGGAGCTGCTACTGCTCCTGCCACCCCCCCCCAGCAGCCATGGCAGTGGAAGGTGAGTGCAGAGGGCCCCCCGAGTCAAAACTGTGAGATTATGGACGATGGCACAGATAGGCATCGGCCAACTGACTATGTAGAATGTCTCTGTAGTAGGTCAGTTTGTCCTCCCTCTCAGTGGGTATAAAAAATGCCCCCATTTTGTGCCATATTGAGGGTCCAATAAGGTGGAAAGCCAGAAACCATCATGCTGACAAATGGAGACAATTTGGCGGGCACTACACGAGCACGTGAGCATGCATCTTGCCATTTGTGCTAGTGACTCCATCTCCACCGCATACTGCCATGGTGTGTCTGGGTCCTCTGTCTTGCCTTCCTCAAAACCCTCTAGCTCCTCTGGCTGCTCCTGCTCCTCCTCTCCTGTCAGATGACTAGATAATCCGCCCATTTCACCAAACCTAAACTGTGCTTCACTGTGCCCCTCCCCCTCCTCCTCCTCCAGTTCAGCTCCCACGGGGTTCATGTGGCTGTGAGATGTAGGCGCCATGTCTCCAGTGCCCTTACCAGCCATGGTTTCCAACATGTGTAGTAGATGAAGCAGTGGAATCCCGTCCTCAAAGGGCCTGAGCAAACAGCAGGTGTCACATAGGATGTAGGATGTCTCCATGTCTCAAGGCGCATACTGTTGTCTCTTGGACATGGCTTCGCAGATGGATTGCTGGCTGAATGACTGACTTGTAGTAGGAGGAGCAGGAGCATCTGGAGTGACAGAGGATGGGTATGACGCACAGTTACCTTCAGCTGAGGTGCTGAAGCCTTGGCTGGCTGAAATTGGGAGCAGCATGGCACTGGCTGACGCAGCAGGCTTGACCACAACTTCGGAGCCTTGGTTCTCCCAGGCAGCTTTATGGTGACACTGCATATGTTGCCACAGGGCCGTGGTGCCAACATTGGGGCCCTGGCCATGCTTCACCTTCTGCCTACACATCTTGCATGTGGCCAGGTTATCCTCCTGCGGATGTTTGATGAAAAAACTGCCACACTGCCGAGTAGCTAATTTTCCCACCAACAGTCCACACAAATTCACTGCTACTGCCGCCGACTCCAGGAACCCCTGATCCACTACCTCTCAGGAACATAGCATGCCACGCAGCAAGTGGTCTACCCCAGGCCACGTTTGGCTCCAGACTTTCAAATTCTGCCACCATGCTGACTGCCAACCATGCTACCACCTTGCTACTTCAGCTTATGACTCAGGGGCAACCTGCCACCCTCTTCTCCTGATGATTATGAAGCCCCTTCTGCACCGGGCTCCCAAGTGCGATCGGCTTCCTCCTCGGTTTCCTCAACAGTGTCTGCGGCAAGAGCTGGAACGCACGTCACACCACCTCCCACCCCCGTCTCCTCATCAGCGTTTGTCTGCCTAGCGAAAGAAGCGGCGGATGTCTCCTCCATTTCTTGGCTGGGCAGTAGCTGCTGACTGTCCTCTAATAGATTGTCCTCACTGAATAGTAGAGCTGAAGCCAAAGCATAGGATATGTCGCCTGGGGGGGCGTAGGACAGAGGCAAAGGAAGGACCCGGGCCATGCCAACTCAGGGTTGTGTCCGAGGAACCTACCGACTGTTGACTGGGGGTGTCACTTGTGATGAATTGGATGACCGCGTTAACCAATCGATGATGGCAGATGCTTTGCTGGTCGAGACACGACCACTAGCAGATACCTGGAGATCAGGCCTCTCACCGTGACTCCTGCTGCCACTCGCTCCTAGTCTGCTGCCACCTCTGCCTGATGAATCTAAGTCTCTCCTCTGTGCACATCCTGGCTCATCATTTTTACTGTGTTTGGGAGGGGAAAACAATAAGCTACACTACACTTAAACCAGTATTTTTGTAACAGCAGGTGTGTAGAAAAGTTAGCAAAATAGGCAGACACTGTAGCTAAAAGCTAATGCAAAGACAAGAAAGTCAGATGGCCTTATACAGGATGCCCCTGGTCAGAGTTAAGCGCACTACAGGCAGTTTTAAAACGTGTTTTTGGTTACAAATGGAAAAGGTAAGTAGCCAGGTACTCTTTAAAGACAAATGCTAGCACGCAGTGAAAGCATGGGATGCCCCCGGTGAAAGTCAATTACTAAAACGTGTTTTTTGTTACAAATGGAAAAGCTAAAGATGCAGGTACTCTTTAAAGACAAATGCTAGCACGTGGGATGCCCCCGGTGAAAGTACTGCAAACTTTTAAACTTGGTTTTTGTTACAAATGGGAAAGGTAGGTAGCCAGGTACTCTTTAAAGACAAATGCTAGCATGCGGGATGCCCCGGGGAAAGTGAATAACTACTGCAAATTTTAAAATGTGGTTTTGGTTAAAAATGGAAAAGGTAAGTAGCCAGGTACTCTTTAAAGACAAATGCTAGCACGCAGTGACAGCATGGGATGCCCCCGGTGATAGTCAATGACTACAGCAAACTTTAAAACGTGTTTTTTGTTACAAATGGAAAAGGTAAGTTGCCAGGTACTCTTTAAAGACAAATGCTAGCACACAGTGACAGCATGGGATGCCCCCGGTGAAGGTCAATGACTACAGAAAATGTGTTTTTTGTTACAAATGGAAAAGTTAAAGATGTAGGTACTTTTTAAAGACAAATGCTAGCATGCGGGATGCCCCCGGCGAAAGTGATTAACTCCTGCAAATCTATTTTTTGCAATTTGTAGTGTTTTTTGTAATAAAAAATGTAAGTGTGACAATAAAATTGTTTTGCGTGTGAAACCCCAATTTCTCCCGGTCACAGCGGTATCACATATGTATTGGTAGACACCCTTTCCTGCCCAGAAGACTCCCCCAAACTGAAACAGCGCTTTAGAAGATTTTCTGATAAAATACAACTATGCTATGAGCTAAGCGCACCTTGCAGTTTTTCCAAAAAAACAACCCTTTACATTTGAAATACGCCCCACAAACTATATATTCTCTGGAAGTACACTCCTCAAGCTTTTTAGGCGTACCAGGCTTGTTTATGTGGGTGTAGTTTTGTGCAAGTAATCCCTCAATCAATTCTTTGGTTGCATAGAGTTTCCCTAAAAAAGAAGAAAAAAGAAGAATCAAAGCCACATTTTCCTAAAAAAAACTATACGCAAACAAGAAAAAACAAGTAAAATCTTAAAAAGCAACACCCCCCGAACAGAATGGTACCCAACATGCATAGCTACTGTCAAGGGAAGAGTTGCCGAACACCCCAAAGTAAAGCATGTGCATAACGGTAATTTTATTTGAAAATTTCAGCTCTGCAGACAAAGTGCGCACCATGCAACTGAAAAGAGCACTTTATAACATTTACAAATAAAATACAACTACTATCCACACTATTAACATAAGGGGTTCATTTAAAAGAAAATGACATTTAAAAACCCTTAAAAATCCCCCCCAAAAATTACATGTGGTCCCCCCTACCCATCATAACCAGCCCGGGACCAGCTATGGGGGCTTGTAGAGCAGGGTGCAGGGGCCAGCTCTGGTGGCCCCCACCCTGCAGCCAACAAGCCCACATACCCTCTGTGGGCCCGGGCTCTTTTGCCCCCCCGGGCTTTGGGGAGGCTGGTAATTTGGGGTGCCAGGGTTTAATGGCAAGTCACCCGCTAGCTAGGTGACTTGCCAGCCCACAGCATTGTGAACTGGTATAGGGGTCTCATGGATCCCTTACCAGTTCACAAGGGGTTAAGTGAAAAAAAAAAAAAAACAGACATAGCTGCTGGGTGACAGAGCATAAGGGGTTAATTTTAAAAAAACGGGACCCCATTATTTTGGAATTTTAAGGGTTAAAAACCCTTACAAATCCCCCAAAAAATGACATGGGGTCCCCCCTACCCAAAATAACCAGCCTGGGACCAGCTATGGGGGCTTGTAGGAACAGGGTGCAGGGGCCAGCTTTTGTGGCCCCCACCCTGCAGCCTACAAGCCCACATACCCTCTGTGGGCACGGGCTCTTCTGGCCCCCCTGGGCTTTAGGGAGGCAGGTAATTGGGGGTGCCGGGGGTTAATGGCAAGTCACCTGCTAGCTGCAGCGGCTGGAGATCGGTGGAGGAGAGCTGGTAACCAGCCCTCCTCCTCCAATCTCCAACAGCGACTGAGCTTCGGGTCCCGGCTGCCTGGTGACAGGTGCCGGGTCACTTATGACGTCACCCTTGGGGGACGGGCTAGCAGCCTGAACCAGGAAGTGATGGAGAGGGCGATTTCTCGCCCTCTCCTCAGTTTGTGCCAGCGGCCAAAGCGTGGGGGCGCTATTTCAGGTGCCCTCCTGAAGACAGAAGAGCCCCGGGGGGGGGGGGGATCGGATGCCCCCCGGGTGAAGAGAAGAAGGGGTCAGGTGGGTTTTTAAATTTTATATTTTTTTTACTGTGGGGGTTTAAAGTTAGCTACGTGAGTCTCACATAGCTGGCACTTAACGGTAGGAGAGGCGACTACGTGAGACTCACGTAGCTGGCACTTGAAGGGTTAAAGAGTGACACCAGGAAAAAGAAAAGCTAAATAGGCAGTTGTGTTATTAACACTAAATAGGCTTGAAAGCTAATGCAAACACTGTAAACTGTCTCTCTCTGTCTCTGTCACTACCTCTCTCCTTCTCTCCCTGGCTCTATCTGTCCCTGGCTCTATCTATCTGTCCCTTGCTCTGTTATTACGTGAGTCTCACGTAGTCGCCTCTCCTACCATCTGTCCCTCGCTCTGTCTCTGCCTGACCCATTCGGCAATGCACCGGCGAAATGAGCCTCCGCAAGATGGCCGCTGCTTATATAGGGCTGTGACATCATCAGGAAGCCTGGTTGCTGATAGGCAGCATGTGATGCCTACCCAGGATTCGTTGCTCCATAGGACATGTCCTGACATGTGGATCCACCATTTTATATGGCCTGGACCCCAGTAAATGGAGTTTTAAGGAAGCGATTCGAGCGATTCAATCAATCGCATCGCGGCAATATTCGGAATCGTTTAGAATCAAATTTTTCCTGAAATTCATAACGAATTCGGATTCATCAGATTCAATTTGCTCATCTCTAGTGCACATAATTTAATAGTAAATTTTAACTGGTGATAGTATTTTTATCATGCTAACCACTAGTGAACCATAAGAGGTCACTGAGCCAGTTTATCCTGGAGCTTCTTTCAACATCAGGAATAGCAGCTTGTTTCATTAGCCAGCCAAACATCCCGGAAAACACGCTCTGGCAAAGTTTGTGCTACGTCACTAACTGACATGTACTGTTTATATGCCATTGATACCCAATAAAGCCTAAGGCATCAAGATGGTATGCATACAATTTAAGAATAGAATATTTATAAGCAAAAAACTCAATAACATACATGATGCAGAGAAATAAAATGTAAATTAGTGTCCACATATTAAACATACTATTCATTGGTAAATTTAGTTTTTTACTCCAGAAGTCAGCAATTTAAATAAAAATAAACAGATGGTCGACTTGTTTTTTTTTAGGATGTTAATATAAAATAACCATTATCCAAAGGCTTTATTATGTTCAGATACCATTTAGTCTCTTTCTTGTGTACAACTGTAAGAAGAAAATGCAGCACAACTACAGCACTGTGCATCAAACAGCATACAAAACATTGATAATAAATAGAAATCAATTTATGCTGATTACATTTAAAAAATATTTTCCTAATTTGCTGATAAATCCTAAAACACTGTGATTACCGCATTTTTCGCCCTATAAGATGCACTTATTTTTCCCCAAAAGTGGGGAGAATGTCAGTGCGTCTTATCAGGCGAATGTGGGAACAAAATAGATAAAAAGGAAAAAGTTAACTCACCTCTCCATCGTTCACGCTGTCCCGAAAGGGGCAGTAGCAGCTGTATCTGCGGCACCAGACACACAGACACCGTCCTGTTACAGTGGTAGGGGCATCGGCCACGCCCACCACTATACCAAGGCCTGGTGATCACTCTGTGTGCTGGCACCGCAGAGAGCGGGGAAGCGGCGGAGGCAGCTGTATCTGCCGTCTTCACGTACAGGCGCTGTGGAGAAGGCAGCAGATAAAGCGACGCAGGGGGGATTGCCACACTACCTATATGAGAATGCGGGGGAATGCCACACTGCCTATATGGGGAATGGAAGGGGGGGATGCCACACTACCTATATGGGAATGCGGGTGAATGCTACACTGCATATATGGGAATGGGAGGGGGGAATACCACACTGCCTATATGGGAATGGGGAGGGATGCCATACTGCCTACATGGGAATAGGAGGGGGGATGCCACACTGCCTATATGGGGAATGGAATGGGGAATGCCACACTGCCTATGTGGGGAATCGGATGGGGGGGATGCTACACTGCCTATGGGGAGTAGGAGGGGGGGAATACCACACTGCCTATTGGAATGGGATGGGTGCATCCCACACTGCCTATGGGAATGGGATGGGGGAATGCCACACTGTCTGTAATGGGGTGTTTTAGCACAACATTTGGCTTAGAATATTTTTTCTTCTTTTACTCTTTCTCCTTCTCCAAATCCTAGGTGTGTCTTATGGGCAGGTGCGTCTTATATGGCGAAAAATACAGAGCTAAGCTTTATTACTAATTAATTCATTAATGTACAGTATTTTATAATTTTTAGCAATTGCCAGTCTCCGTTAGCTTCCATTTTAAAAGAAAAGCTTACCTTTCTGAGGAACATTTATTTTTATTTTTTTAAAAATCCCATATTCCCTTACTTGATTTACAGTAATCTGGGTTCATATTCTCAAGTGATGACAATGTTTGATCATTTTGGTGCTATTTATGGGCTCAAATTCTTGCATTGTAAAAAAATTTAATAAGTTCACCTTAACAGAAAAAGTTTGGGGGAATGCTAATTATATCATGAAGCAAGTTGCACCTTGAGTGTGCCTTGCAATGTGAATTTCAACCTGCATCTCAGTGAGCTTTTTAATATATACATGCAAGAAAGTGCAATAAAAAATATCACCTGTACCGTACCTATGATGGGACATTTTTACAGGTGAGGTACATCATTTTTCTGTTGTTACATATGGGTTGAAATACAACCAAGACCAAAGAAAGATTAGCCAATAATGAGCCAAACTCCCACCTTGTCAACGGGTAAATTAAAAAATGCAGTAAAAAAAGACTAAAATGCTTATGTGCACTCATCCAGGGTCATGCTAAAGATCTGGTGAAGCAAGTGTACCTTTGGGTGTCCTTTCAGGTGAGATCTAAACTTTACATATGAGTGAGCTTTTATCTTGAACACACAAAAATTCTATATAACATTTATGTTCCAATATTTCCCAAAAATCACCTACCCCTGTGATGGGGCATTTACAGGTGAGGTACATCATTTTTCCAATGCAGTAATGATAATAGGCCTGATTCAGTGCCTCCTCGAAACCGTGTCGTATTAGGCCCGTTCTGTGTATAATACATTTTTTTCCCGTGTGTGTGTAAGCTTATGCATGATTCAGAGCCTCCATCTGAAGCCTTCCGTTTACTGTTCGTAGCTGCGTAAGCCAACGAGGAGTACATTTTCATACTCCTAATTTTTTACAGTTTTTAAGCGAACGTAGGTTTCCAAGAAAATTTACTGTGTCCCATTAGATTCTGCATGCATTTTCCTCCCAAAATACGTCCAAGTGGCATTTTTTTAAGGGAATCTGCTATGTACGCATGTGCGCACCTATTACCCTCAATCATGTCCCCATCTCAACTATTCTCTCACTCACTTCTGCTTCCATACTTACTTTAACTCACTCGCAGTTCTTGTTTTAATGTTCTCCTATACATAATGCTTACCTTAACTCACTTGCGGTTTCTGTTTTAATGTTCTCCCATGCATAATGCTTACCTTAACTCACTCGCGGTTCCTGTTTTAATGTTCTCCCATGCATAATGCTTACCTTAACTCACTCGCGGTTCCTTTTTTCATGTTCTCCCACACATAATGCTTACCTTAACTCACTCGCGGTTTCACTTTTTATCATGTTCTCCCATGCATAATGCTTACCTTAACTCACTTGCGGTTCCTGTTTCAATGTTCTTCCATGCATAATGCTTACCTTCACTGACTCGCGGTTCATTTTTTCATGTTCTCCCATGCATAACGCTTACCTTAGCTCACTCGCGGTTCCTGTTTTAATGTACTCCCATACATAATGCTTACCTTAACTCACTTGCGGTTCCACTTTTTACCATGTTCTCCCATGCATAATGCTTACCTTAACTCACTCGCGGTTCCTGTTTTAATGTTCTCCCATGCATAATGCTTACCGTAACTCACTCGCAGTTCCTGTTTTAATATTCTCCCATGCACAATGCTTACCTTAACTCACTCGCGATTCCTTTTTCCATGTTCCCCCATGCATAATGCTTACCTTAACTCACTTGCGGTTCCACTTTTTATCATCTCCCGTCCTTCATGCTTACCTTAAAGCGGACCTTCACTCTGAATAAGGGTCTATCTTATATGTTTCCCACACCCTGTACATACAGATTGCTCACATTAAAAATCATCCTACCTGGGGGCGCTCGTGAGCAGCCGAACGGAATGGCAGCAGCCTGAACCGGCTCCTCACTGGGCGGGGAATTGCGCTGCAATAACCGCAACTCCAGCAGCGTTTTTTCGGCTGGTGTGATCGGGGAACCCCCCAGGAGCACGGGGGGACGAACGGCAGCCCAGGGGAAAGCACTCCCTCCCGGATAAACGGAACAAACCTCCCAGACCCGAATCCAAGATGGCGACCGCGCTCTGAGGCAGACACCTGCATATCCAGCCTGCGCAGCCCGGACATAACAGTCCTCAGGTCAGTTGGCGTCGGGGGTTGCTGTGAGCGCAGGGGGGCTGCTCGTTGGAGGGGAGACTCAACGGTCTGAGACACGGAGCACACGTCAGGGCTCCCAGCAGCACTTAAAATGGCGGCCGCATGCTGATACAGGCATCTCCCCCTAGCAAGTCAGCGCAGCACGGGCCTGAAGTAAGACGCAGCAGCCCAGGACACACAGATTTATTGTGGGCACTAAGTGGGCCAGGGAACAGACCAGCAGGGAGAGGAATTGACCTGGGCTCCACAGCGCACACTGAAACCATACATAATGCTTACCTTAACTCACTTGCGGTTCCACTTTTTATCATGTTCTCCCATGCATAATGCTTACCTTAACTCACTCGCGGTTCCTGTTTTAATGTTCTCCCATGCATAATGCTTACCGTAACTCACTCACAGTTCCTGTTTTAATATTCTCCCATGCATAATGCTTACCTTAACTCACTCGTGATTCCTTTTTCCATGTTCCCCCATGCATAATGCTTACCTTAACTCACTTGCGGTTCCACTTTTTATCATCTCCCGTCCTTCATGCTTACCTTAAAGCGGACCTTCACTCTGAATAAGGGTCTATCTTATATGTTTCCCACACCCTGTACATACAGATTGCTCACATTAAAAATCATCCTACCTGGGGGCGCTCGTGAGCAGCCGAACGGAATGGCAGCAGCCTGAACCGGCTCCTCACTGGGCGGGGAATTGCGCTGCAATAACCGCAACTCCAGCAGCGTTTTTTCGGCTGGTGTGATCGGGGAACCCCCCAGGAGCACGGGGGGACGAACGGCAGCCCAGGGGAAAGCACTCCCTCCCGGATAAACGGAACAAACCTCCCAGACCTGAATCCAAGATGGCGACCGCGCTCTGAGGCAGACACCTGCATATCCAGCCTGCGCAGCCCGGACATAACAGTCCTCAGGTCAGTTGGCGTCGGGGGTTGCTGTGAGCGCAGGGGGGCTGCTCGTTGGAGGGGAGACTCAACGGTCTGAGACACGGAGCACACGTCAGGGCTCCCAGCAGCACTTAAAATGGCGGCCGCATGCTGATACAGGCATCTCCCCCTAGCAAGTCAGCGCAGCACGGGCCTGAAGTAAGACGCAGCAGCCCAGGACACACAGATTTATTGTGGGCACTAAGTGGGCCAGGGAACAGACCAGCAGGGAGAGGAATTGACCTGGGCTCCACAGCGCACACTGAAACCAGCACAGCCCCGCCCCCTCCCCCCACCTAACAGTCTAAAGTGACACAGCAGTGGCCACAGAGGTGGTGATCCCTGGAAGAATCGAGCCATGGGAACAGACCACCCTGTACACCTCCTGCATAAGCCCAGGCAGCGAATGGGGCGCAGGGATCGGAACAAGTCAGCCCAAACCCCAGGACCCCCTGTGCGCGCAACGGGTTCCAGAATGGCAGCCCCCTCAGGACCCACGTCCAGACCGCAGCTGTCCCTTTCTCCAATACCATCTCCAGAACTGGTGGACTCCCAGCCAGAATCGCAGCTGGAACCCCAAACTGCGACCCCGGTGCCCCAGCCATCAACACATCCAAATCCAGGCATACGGGATGCAGAGCTGCTAGAAAGATTTAAATGCGTATTGCAACAAGAGCTAGAAACAGCTACTGAGAAACTCTCCGCCACGTTTAAAGCGGAGCTGAGAGACTTGAGATCCCGTACATCAAAGCTGGAACATCAAATGACAGACACCACTTCTGTCCTGGAAGAGCATGATGCAGAGATTCAAGCTAGCAGAGCCGAGTTATCATCCGCCCTCCAGAAGATAGAAGACTTGGAGAATAGGTCCCGGCGCTGCAATCTGCGTTTCAGGGGGCTACCGGAATCCATCGTCGACCTTAACTCCACCATCACGGCCCTGATCCAGGAATTGATACCGGCAATACCAGTTGAACGCCTGGAGATGGACAGGGTTCTTCGGGCTCTGGGCCCCCCTAGACCAGACGGCCAACCCAGAGATGTCATTGCCAAGTTCACCTTTTATAACACCAAAGAACTGATTGCCCAGACCGCCAGGACCCGCAACAATTTGGTTTTTCAGTCCCACAAATACCAAATCTACTCTGACCTGGCCCCGGTGACCCTGCAGAAGCGCCGCCTGTTGAAGCCGTATCTTCTGGTTCTCCAATCGCATCAGATAGCATATAGATGGGGCTTCCCGTTTAGACTCTCCTTTACATATATGGGTCGCCAACATGCAGTTACGACCCCAGAAGAAGCCTCTGAAGTGCTGGAGCACCTGGGCCTGATCACGGCGGCCGGGCCGATTCACGCACCAAAACCTCCTCGGGAACAGTGCACGCGAGCTACGCGGAGGGATCAGCAGACCAACAACCAGCGCCCCTATCCTGCTTCGACCCCGACGCGAGCAGTAGCAGTCCGTCATCTTGACGACGGTTAACTCGGGACAGAAGGGTGAACAATCCGCCAGCGGTGCAACATGACCCCTAATACCCGGCGACCATGTGCAACGTTTCGGGACTCTTTTCGCCCCTTTGTTCCGTTTTCCCCCAAAGGTCTCTGCCCCCTCCTTCCCCATTCTTCCACTTATAGGTGCTGCCGGGATCTTCGGTGAACTATATGGAGGTAACTGACCTGGTTGTTTTGGGGGCGCCCGCCCGCTACTGGGAGGAGGGTGCTTTCCCTCTCCCGTGGGCTGGTGGGGGATCCCAATACAAGGAGAATGTATTATTACATGTTCTACCTCAACTGTTGATGCAAACTTATTTATACTCATTAGATAATTGTCTCGTTATCCTTAATCGTTGCATTGCTAGCCTGTACGGGCCCTTGTTTATTTTTTGGTGCGATGGTTCGGTCATGGGCCGCCGTGGTGGGGCGATGGTCACTGCTATACTCAGCCCCCCCCTTCCGCCTTAAGAGCGATAAGGCTGACAGCGAGGCCCCTTGGTAGGCGATCAGCTGTGCGGATGGTGGGAGCTGTGGTGGCCACTCGGCCTGGACGGACCCTTGAGTGAACAAATCTGTTATTTAACCCGCCTTCATTGTTAACTGTAATTGTGTTTTCTAAACTGATATACTACTAGCCTGCACCGGCGCCTGTTCTTTAGCGCCCTAGTTCGGTCGTGGGCCGTGGTGGCGGGGCGATGGTCTCTATTTTTTTAAGCCCCCATCTCCCCCGTTGGGGTGACGACACTGGCAGTATGCCCCCCTTGGGGCGACCAGTTGCGTGACTAGTGGGAGCTGTATAGACCATTCGACCCGGACGGACCCCCGAGTGAACATCATTGTCATCTGATCAGTTTTAATTGTTATATGACTTTGCGCTGCATTGAGGGGTTAGCCATATGGAGTATGTTAATCGCGTCCCGTTGTGGCTGACTCCCAATGGAGATATAATCGTTTTATGTGGTTAAATGTGCGCGGGGGCACACCCCTAGCAGGTGGCCCTAGGTCAAACGCCAATGTTATGCTGGCCCGTTGCCGGTCCCGGAACCTCTCGAGCACGGAGCCGGTTGGGGAACATGTGTACCCTAGTTTAGGTTGAGTTTGTTGTCTTAAGCTCCGAATTGGTTGACTAAATTTACACCTCTTTCCCCCCCCCCATGCCCCACTGTATATGCCGCCGATTCTGGGCCGCTACGAATATCTTTGCAGCAGCGAGGCAACTCCCCGCCCAGAGGCGACCCCCCTCTAAAAACCCAGAACACTTCCGATCGTGGGATACCCTCGGAAGGCATCCACTGACTCGCTTAGAGTCACCAATCTTCTGTGTTCCCCTATTCCCTTACCTTGTGAACACTACTTGTAGTGGTGACCCCCGGTGCCCCTATACTGTACCGGGTATACTTGGGGTTCCCAACTACCTGAACCGTACTGTACTCACCGCCACCCCCCCAGACCTATACACATCTGCCGATCCCTAACCTCTCCTCAATCCCGACCACCTTACCCTCTTAACTTCCCTTTTCTTTACCCTCACCCCCCCCTCCTTTCTTCTCTTATCGCCTCCTGTTCTTTTTAGTGCTCGGGTCTGCCTGTTGCCAGTGGAATTGCTACAATGAGCCAGGTCCAAAGTTCATCAAACAGAACTGACCTAAACTTTAAACTGCTTTCGCACAATGTGCCAGGTTTTAACTAGCCGCATAAGCGGGCCAAGGCGTTCCACTACTATAAGCAGATGCGGGCTGATGTTTTGTGCCTTCAGGAGACGAGGTTCTCAACCACTAGCTCCCCAAAGTACCTAAATCCGCAATATCCAACATTTTTCTTGGCCTGTCACACGGAGAAAACCAGAGGGGTCGCCATTGCATTCAGACGCGACATTCCATTCAAATGCGAAACGACAGTGGCTGACCCAACTGGCCGGTATCTGATTGTGATTGGAAGCTTAAATGATACGCAAATGACCTTTGTGTCGTACTACGCACCCAACACCCACCAGGCAAATTTTTCTCGCATCTTTTGAAAAAGGTTAAGGAACATAGCAAAGGGTTTCTAATTATGGCTGGGGATTCCAATATTGCACTAGACCCTAAGCTAGACAGATCACTCCAGCAGGGTGGAGGCCACCCCCCACCGCCCATGCAGCAACCCCCGAATCGTATTAACGCCATGTTAAAGGACGCAACCCTGATAGACGTATGGCGTGGCCTGAACCCTAACACGCGGGACTATACCTTTTACTCGAACCCCCACGACTCGTTCTGCAGAATTGATCATATCATGGTGCCCCAGACCATTCTGCCTATGATTAGCAAATTCCAGATTCTGGCTACACCATGGTCCGATCATGCCCCATTACTTATGCGGTTTGAGGCTGCCCCCCCCGCCGCTAAGCCGTTCAAATGGAGACTAAATGACTCCATACTTACACACAAGGAGACCCATGACCAGATCCTGCAGTCCCTTAAGAATTATTTTGCAATCAACACCGACTCATCCACGGCGACTAATGTATGGGAGGCCCACAAAGTGGTAATCAGGGGAGAACTCATAGCGCTAGCCACCTTTATCAAAAAACGCAGAACAGAGCGGATAGCCCAACTGACAACTAGCTTGGAAAAGCTACAATCTGCTTGGAAGGCGAACCCCTCGAGGGAGCTTAAAAAGAAGGTGGATGAGGTCCATGTGCAACTTAATGTAGCGTTAGATGAGATAGCAGAAAAGAAGCTTAGGTGGGGCAGGCAGAAGATGTATGCGAGGGCTAATAAACCCGATACCCCTTTAGCAAACAAACTTCGATACTCAGGGCCGAAACAATCCCCGATCTTGCTGCGATCTGCAGAGGGATCCAACACAGCTAACCCCGTGAGGATTGTTGGCATTTTTGAAAGGATGCTGGGCAAGCTCTACGCAGCACCTCAGGTGTTCCCCAAAGAGAGAGCCACCAAATTCCTAGACTCGATCTCACTCCCCGTGGTGGCAGACGCTTATAGAGCTAATCTTGAAGCAGAGATCTCAGTCCCAGAGGTTTTGAAGGCAATCAAAAGCTTTAAGGCTTCCAAGGCACCGGGCCCTGATGGCTTCTCAAACCTGTACTACAAGAAATATGCGGCAGAGCTGGCCCCTCACCTGGCAAAGATGTTTAACTCTCTTAAAGAAGGGGGCACCTTGAACCCAACCTCTATGGAAGCATTCATTAGCATGATCCCGAAGCCGGATAAGGATCACCTAAACCCGCAGAACTACAGGCCTATATCGTTGCTTAATGTAGATCTTAAAATATTTGGAAAAGTTCTGGTCTCTAGGATCAACGAGTTTTTGGGCACACTGATCGGGAAAGATCAAGTGGGATTTGTCCCTAATAGGCAAGCCTCGGATAACATCCGCAGAGTGACTCACTTGATCAAACAAGCCCAGCGGAGGGAAATCCACAGCCTTCTCTTATCATTGGATATGCAGAAGGCATTCGATTCTCTATCATGGGATTATATGTTCCTCGCTCTCCAGAAATGGGGTTTTGGAAATAACTAGGGATGAGCGAATCAATCCGGATGAACCAGGATTCGATCCGAATTTAATGAAAAATTCGATTCGGATCGAATCCGAATTTCCCCGCGATTCAATCGCTCGAAGTTTTCCTTTACCATCCATTCATTTACATTACAGGCATTCTAAGATGGCGGACGGGACATGTCCAGACATGTAAGCTGGGGCAGTGTATGCTGGGACAGTCACATGCAGCCTGTCAGCAGCCAGCAAGCCCGGTGACGTCACAGCGCTATTTAAGGCCGGCGGCCATCTTGCTTTTCTTCATTTCTGTATTGCATTCGTGAGAGACAGAACGCTGCTGTAGGCAGGGAGAGAGACAGTTAGACAGACAGGGACAGACAGGGACAGGCTGGAGACAGGCAGGAGACAGGCAGGAGACAGACAGAAAGTCAGCGAAAAACAGGGAAAGTTAGGAAAAATCGGAGGCAGTCACAGGGAGATTTTTTTTTTTTTCATCCAGCCTGAGTGTTTGTTACTGGCTGGCTGACTGGCTTTGTTAGCGTTTTCAGGCTGCTTATACACTAACTGTGCATATATACTGAACTGATCTTAAGTCTGCTGTGAGGCATCCCATTCTGTGACTACACCAGCCTCTATTTAAGACCATATAACCATTTGCACTTATTCTAATTGAAATTAGGCCTGATAAAGACACTTTTGCTGTGCATAGCACTACTGGTCCCAGGTGCACTCCTGTTGTGGCATCCCATTCTGTGACTACACCAGCCTCTATTTAAGACCATAACCATTTGCACCTATTCTAATTGAAATTAGGCCTGATAAAGACACTTTTGCTGTGCATAGACCTACTGCCTGCCAGGTGCACTCCTGTTTGGGCATCCCATTCTGTGACTACACCAGCCTCTATTTAAGACCATAACCATTTGCACCTATTATAATTGAAATTAGGCCTGATAAAGACACTTTTGCTGTGCATAGACCTACTGCCCGCCAGGTGCACTCCTGTTTGGGGCATCCCATTCTGTGACTACACCAGCCTCTATTTAAGACCATAACCATTTGCACCTATTATAATTGAAATTAGGCCTGATAAAGACACTTTTGCTGTGCATAGTACTACTGCCTGCCAGGTGCACTCCTGTTGTGGCATCCCATTCTGTGACTACACCAGCCTCTATTTAAGACCATAACCATTTGCACCTATTATAATTGAAATTAGGCCTGATAAAGACACTTTTGCTGTGCATAGTACTACTGCCTGCCAGGTGCACTCCTGTTGGTTTTTGGGGCATCCCATTCTGTGACTACACCAGACTCTATTTAAGACCATAACCATTTGCACCTATTCTAATTGAAATTAGGCCTGATAAAGACACTTTTGCTGTGCATAGACCTACTGCCTGCCAGGTGCACTCCTGTTGGTTTTTGGGGCATCCCATTCTGTGACTACACCAGCCTCTATTTAAGACCATATAACCATTTGCACTTATTCTAATTGAAATTAGGCCTGATAAAGACACTTTTGCTGTGCATACACTACTGGTCCCAGGTGCACTCCTGTTGTGGCATCCCATTCTGTGACTACACCAGCCTCTATTTAAGACCATAACCATTTGCACCTATTCTAATTGAAATTAGGCCTGATAAAGACACTTTTGCTGTGCATAGACCTACTGCCTGCCAGGTGCACTCCTGTTGGTTTTTGGGGCATCCCATTCTGTGACTACACCAGCCTCTATTTAAGACCATAACCATTTGCACCTATTATAATTGAAATTAGGCCTGATAAAGACACTTTTGCTGTGCATAGTACTACTGCCTGCCAGGTGCACTCCTGTTGTGGCATCCCATTCTGTGACTACACCAGCCTCTATTTAAGACCATAACCATTTGCACCTATTCTAATTGAAATTAGGCCTGATAAAGACACTTTTGCTGTGCATAGACCTACTGCCTGCCAGGTGCACTCCTGTTGGTTTTTGGGGCATCCCATTCTGTGACTACACCAGCCTCTATTTAAGACCATAACCATTTGCACTTATTCTAATTGAAATTAGGCCTGATAAAGACACTTTTGCTGTGCATAGCACTACTGGTCCCAGGTGCACTCCTGTTGGGGCATCCCATTCTGTGACTACACCAGCCTCTATTTAAGACCATAACCATTTGCACCTATTATAATTGAAATTAGGCCTGATAAAGACACTTTTGCTGTGCATAGTACTACTGCCTGCCAGGTGCACTCCTGTTGGGGCATCCCATTCTGTGACTACACTAGCCTCTATTTAAGACCATAACCATTTGCACCTATTCTAATTGAAATTAGGCCTGATAAAGACACTTTTGCTGTGCATAGTAGTACTGCTCACAGGTGCACTGCTGGCTGTTGGGGCATCCCATTCTGTAACATAGCATACCCCTCTTTATTTACACTAAGCAGCTCTCTTATTTACACTAGGCAGGCCTGTTGGAGGCTGAGTGTACTGCTCACTTTTGGTGTGCATTATATTCTGTTTCATATAGACCCACCGTTGCCTGGGGGTTCTTAAAATATCACCTACTACCACGCCAGTTAGACTATGTCGGGCAGACAAGAGCCTGGAAGTGAAAAGAGGAGTGGCAGAGGCCAAGATTCCGCAGGCAGAGCTTGCAGCAGACTGCGGGGCCAGTAGCAGCAGGAGTCACGCTGAGAGACCTTATCTGCCAGTATCTGCTAGCGGTCGGGTCTCCACCAGTAACGCATCTGCCGTGGTAGATTGGTTGACGCGCTCATCAACAACATCATCACAACTTACGTCTGAGACCCCCAGTCTAGGGTCGGTAGGTTCCTCTGACACAACCCTGAGTTGGCATGCCCCGAGAGCAGTCCCTGTCCTCCCATTGCCTCTGTCCTACGCCGTTCCCTCCCCCAGCGACGTATCCAATGCTTTGGGTTCAGCTCCACTCTTTAGTGAGGAGGACGATCAGATAGAGGACAGTCAGCAGCTACTGCCCAGCCAAGAAATGGAGGTGGCTTCTTTAGCTAGGCAGACAAATAGTGATGTGGACAGTGTCGTGGGTGCTGCGAGCGTTCCAGCTCCTGCGCCAGACACTGTTGACGAATCCACGAACATCAGTGACGTACAGCCACAACTCGGTGATAATGATGATGACGATGAAGCCGATCGCACTTGGGAGCCGGGTGATGAAGGGGCTTCATCGTCATCATCAGGAGAAGAGGGGCGCAGGTTGCCCCGGAGTCAGCAGCTGAGGCAGCAAGGTGGTAGCAGTCAGCATGGGTGCACAATTCCAAAGGCTGGAGCCGGCCGGGGTAGAGCACCTGCTGTGCGGCAGTCTACCTTATCGGGAGGTAGTGGAGCAGGGGTTCCTGGAGTTGGCAACAGCAGCAGTGAATCAGTGAGGCCAGGGGGTGGGAAAAGTAACTCGGCAGTGTGGCAGTTTTTCCTGAAGCATCCGCAGGAGGGTAACATGGCCACATGCAAGATATGTAGGCAAAAGGTGAAGCGTGGCCAGGGTCCAAATGTTGGCACCATGGCCCTGCGTCAACATATGATGCGTCACCATAAAGCGACCTGGGAGAACCGAGGCTCCCAAGGGGTGGTCCAGTCTGCTTCCTCACCAAGTAGCACGCCGCTCCCAATTTCTGCCAGCCAAGGCTCCAGCACCTCAGCCGAAGGCAGCTGTGCGTCATACCCATCCTCTGTCGCTCCTGCTCCTCCTCCTCCAAGTCATGCATCCCGCCAGCAATCCATCAGCGAAGCCATGTCCAAGAGACAGCAGTATGCGCCCACTCATCCTACGGCGCAGAAGCTGAATGTGCTCCTGTCCAAGTTGCTGGTGCTGCAGTCGCTCCCTTTTCAGGTGGTGGAATCTGCACCTTTCAGAGAACTGATGGCTTGTGCCGAGCCGAGGTGGAGAGTCCCAAGCCGTCATTTCTTTGCCAAGAAGGCAGTACCAGCGCTGCACACTTTTGTTGAACAGAAGGTGGGCCAGTCCTTGAGCCTGTCGGTGTGTAGCAAAGTGCATGGCAGCGCCGACATCTGGAGCTGTAACTACGGTCAGGGACAGTACATGTCGTTTACGGCCCACTGGGTGAATGTGGTCCCTTTGCAGCAGCAGCAGCAACTTGGACAGGTCACGCCGCTTCGGCCTCCGCGCTCCCTGCCCGTTGGGCCTGTGACACCGTGCGACTCGGCCTCCTCATCCTCCGCCATCTCCTCACCCTCCACTGTAGGCTCAAGTCTCAGTGCCCCTCCAGTCTACCATGTGTGCAGGGCACGGAGGTGTCACGCAGTGCTTCACATGGTTTGTCTTGGCGAACGGAGTCACGCAGGGGAGGAACTGCTTAAATGTATTTATCAGGAAATCCAAACATGGCTTACTCCAAGAAAACTTAAAATGGGAATCATGGTTACCGACAATGGGAAGAACATTTTGTCTGCGCTGCGCCAAGGAAGCCTGACCCATGCCCCCTGCATGGCTCACGTCTTCAATCTGGTTGTCAAGCGGTTTCTGAAGTGTTCCCCCCATATGCAAGACATCCTAACAACTTCAAGGAAACTTTGCATGCACTTCAGCCACTCATACACCGCCAAACACACCCTTCTTGAGCTACAGCGTCAGAATGGTATCCCCCAACATAGTCTGATTTGCGATGTTTCCACCCATTGGAATTCCACCCTTCACATGTTGGACCGATTATATGAACAGAGAAAAGCCATCACGGATTTCCTGATGATCCAAGCAGATAGGGGGACTCCCCTGTGTAACTTCAATGTCAACCAGTGGCAGCTCATACGTGACACCTGCCGTTTGCTCAGGCCCTTTGAGGAAGCCACTTTATTTGTCAGTCGGCAGGATTACGGGATGAACGACGTGATTCCACTGCTTCATGTACTACAGCACATGTTGGAAACCATGGCTGGTCAGGGCACTGGAGACATGGCGTTTACATCTTACGGCCACATGAACCCCGTTGGAGCTGAACTGGAGGAGGAGGAGGAGGAAGAGGAGGAGGAGGAGTTGCCCAGCGAAACACAGTTTAGGCTTGGCGAAATGGCTGGTTTATCTAGTCAGCGGACAGGAGAGGAGGAGCAGGAGCAGCCAGAGGAGCTAGAGGTTTTTGCGGAAGGCGAGACAGAGGACCCGGGCACACCGTGGCAGTATGCAGTGGAGATGGAGACAGGTAGTCCATCCGAGTCACTTGCGCAAATGGCACGAAGCATGCTCACGAATTGTTTCCATCTGTCGGCGGGATGACTTCTGGCTGTCCACCTTATTGGACCCTCGCTTCCGGCACAAAATGGGGGCATTTTTTAAACCCACCGAGAGGGAGGACAAACTGAACTACTACAAAGACATTCTACGTAGGCAGTTGGCCGATGCCTATCTGCGCCATGTTCCATACTCTCGCAGGTCTGACTCGAGGGGACCTCTGCGCTCACCTTCCACTGCCATGGCCACTGGGGGGGTTGGCAGGAGCAGCAGCAGCAGCTCCATCAGCAGCAGCAGCCTCAGTCTTCAGTCGCTAATGAGTAGCTTTCTACACCCGCATAGTGAGGCTACTCATGAGCAGCAGGAAGACCTGGAGCAGGACCTGAACCAGCAGGTCATGTCATACTTTGACATGACCATGCCAACACACCTTGAGGATCCGCTGGACTTCTGGGCAGCCAAACTTGATTTGTGGCCGCAACTAGCAGAGTTTGCCCTGGAAAAGCTGTCCTGCCCGGCAAGTAGCGTGCCATCTGAGCGGGTGTTTAGTGCGGCGGGGGCCATAGTTACGGCGAGGAGAACTCGTCTGTCAACTAAAAATGTGGAGAGACTCACCTTTGTCAAAATGAATCAGGGATGGATCAGCCACGATTTCCACCCACCAATGTCTGATGCATGCGACTAGATTCAGCATGGTGCCACGTTTTACACTTTCCAAATGGTGCAAAACATATTTATGTCTTTAGGCCAATTTTTGGGCTCCTGCTGCTGCCAACTCCAGGGTGTGATTCATCCAATTTTTGGCCTCCTGAAGCCAACCCCAGTGTCTCTTTAAAGTAATGTTTGGGCTCCTGCTGCTGCTGCTACCAACTCCAGGGTGTGATTCATCCAATTTTTGGGCTCCTGAAGCCAACTCCAGTGTCTCTTTAAAGTAATGTTTGGGCTCCTGTTGCTGCTGCTGCTGACAACTCCTGCCAACTCCAGGGTGTGATTCATCCAATTTTTGGGCTCCTGAAGCCAACTCCAGTGTCTCTTTAAAGTAATATTTGGGCTCCTGCTGCTGCTGCCAACTCCAGGGTGTGATTCATCCAATTTTTGGCCTCCTGAAGCCAACCCCAGGGTCTCTTTAAAGTAATGTTTGGGCTCCTGCTGCTGCTGCCAACTCCAGGGTGTGATTCATCCAATTTTTGGGCTCCTGAAGCCAACCCCAGGGTCTCTTTAAAGTAATGTTTGGGCTCCTGCTGCTGCTGCCAACTCCAGGGTGTGAATCATCCAATTTTTGGGCTACTGAAGCCAACCCCAGGGTCTCTTTAAAGTAATGTTTGGGCTCCTGCTGCTCCTGCTGCCAACTCCAGGGTGTGATTCATCCAATTTTTGGGCTCCTGAAGCCAACCCCAGGGTCTCTTTAAAGTAATGTTTGGGCTCCTGCTGCTGCTGCCAACTCCAGGGTGTGAATCATCCAATTTTTGGGCTCCTGAAGCCAACCCCAGTGTCTCTTTAAAGTAATGTTTGGGCTCCTGCTGCTGCTGCTGCCACCTCCAGGGTGTGATTCATCCAATTTTTGGGCTCCTGAAGCCAACCCCAGGGTCTCTTTAAAGTAATGTTGGGCTCCTGCTGCTGCTGCCAACTCCAGGGTGTGATTCATCCAATTTTTGGGCTCCTGAAGCCAACCCCAGGGTCTCTTTAAAGTAATGTTTGGGCTCCTGCTGCTGCTGCCAACTCCAGGGCGTGAATCATCCAATTTTTGGGCTACTGAAGCCAACCCCAGGGTCTCTTTAAAGTAATGTTTGGGCTCCTGCTGCTTCTGCTGCTGCTGCCAACTCCAGGGTGTGATTCATCCAATTTTTGGGCTCCTGAAGCCAACCCCAAGGTCTCTTTAAAGTAATGTTTGGGCTCCTGCTGCTGCTGCCAACTCCAGGGTGTGATTCATCCAATTTTTGGGTTCCTGAAGCCAATCCCAGGGTCTCTTTAAAGTAATGTTTGGGCTCCTGCTGCTGCTGCTGCTGCTGCCAACTCCAGGGTGTGAATCATCCAATTTTTGGGCTCCTGAAGCCAACCCCAGTGTCTCTTTAAAGTAATGTTTGGGCTCCTGTTTTGCTGGTGGCTAAAACACACCCAAATACCAGATATTTTACTAATTAGTGCCCAGGGCAGGGCTACTAATATAAATGCAGGTTCTTTATATTGTTTTAAAGAGATCAGAGCATAACCAATAAAGAATATTATTTTATTCTAAATAAGATATAAAAAGAATATATACACAATATACTATGTACAGAAAGAAAGCTTAACAAAGGTAAAAATACATATAAATACAGGAAAAACTGTCATAAATAGCTTAAAACTTAGTGGGATACATATGACATCACCACAGAAATAACCATTGTCTGAGACTCATCAGCCAGGAGCAGAGTAGGCAACAGACAAGGGGTTTGTGGGTAAACAACACTATGTACCTGACACAGGTAGCGCACCCTAATATCCACACACTAATACAGCATCACCATTCAGTAACATCACCTTTCCAATGGGAACTTGAATGGGAAATCGGCACCACGAAACAGAGCGGGCTTCTATCATCATCTGCCTCAGCATCAGCCAGAGAAGTACGGCGAAAAGCAGAGAGACCGCACTGTGTTAAGACGTCTCAAAACACAGGTTAATTCCTCCTTTTCGCAGCACTCTGCGTCCCTTTTTAAGGAGGCAAAGCCAGCTGTTATTTGCTGACTAGACATTTGAGGATCAAATACCCTCTCAGTTTCGTATTTAGACAGCTGAGGTAAACAGTAATAAACATATAGCAATATAAAGACCGGAGATGTAAATTTAGCAAGCAGATGTAAATGGACACATTCTCACACATAGACAATGGCAGTTTTTATGACAAGGACAGAGCTGTAGCTCTCAATGTTTGAGTCAACCCAGTAAAACCAAGTCAGCAACTTAAAAGCTTCTACCATGTCATGTTTTCAATAAAATATATACATTACATCTAAAAATTCTGTTGCATAACATTCCACCCTTATAATTTATTTAAAACAAACATGGTACCTGATAAAAATAGGCCCAGGTGAGATACCCTAAAAATTCAGGAACCAGTCCCACCACCCTTGGTTATCTATATCTATCCCATATCTCATTGGGGGGGAAACTGCTATAAGGCCTATTTATCTACTCTAAAGAAAAACTTAAATATGGCCTATCAACTATCTGATTTACCCTACAGAAATTCTCCAGTTTTAGGGCTGTAAAAACAAAAACATTTATATAGCAAAAAAAAAAAAAAAACATTTATGTTGGACCTAGATTTAAAACTGTAGCAAGTTTAACACTGTAGCAATTCTCCACAGACAACAGTTGCAGGACAGCAGGGTCGGTGCTGTATATTAAAGTCTCTTTATCCTCAGGACCTGTGCAGTTCACAAATTTATACTGTATATGTGCAATTATTTAATCATCATATCACATGAAGCTTTGCCCCAAACAGATCAGCTGTGTATGACTGGGCCCCAAATCACATTCCTCTTCGGCACCATGGCTTATGGTTGACTTGTCTGTAACGAAGACAGTAGAACTCCATCTTGCTGAGGACACTCTTGGTGAGGACACGCTCACTGAAACACAAAGGCCTGGGGTCTGTGGATAGGCCTGGTTAGTGCCTCTGGAAAGTCGCTTTGCTTCTTGTAGACAAGTAGAGCACGGTAGACATCAGGTGTGCTAAAGCAATACAAAGCCAGAATTGGAGGTAGAGGGGGAAATGCAGCTCGCAGAAGGGTTAAGCAGCTCTGGCTCACAGCAATTCAGCAGTGGTAGGGGCGGGCAAAATCACAGTTGCAATTGCACAGATGTAGCAGCTGAGAGTGGTCAGAGGAAAGAGTGTTAGAGACAGTTCAGAATCAGGACAGTTCATTACTTATAGTCAGTCCAACAACTCAAAAATAAGGCCTATACACACAAAAAGAAATTTCTGCAAGGGTAAATAATAAAACAAACTATTCTATTATTTGCTTCACCTAGCTACCCATGGAAATCTATTCTATGCATTCTATATTTTAGGCTATGGGACACCTAACTTTAACCTTTAACTACCCCTATTTTTAACTACCTAGGAGTCAATTTTTAAACTATGGGACACTTTTTATCCAGATCTAATATGGGGCACCGTTTTAAACTTTAAGCAAGTATAAGGCGCCTTTTTAACTAAAATAAGTATGGGGCACTTTTTAACCAGAACAAGTATGGAGAACTTTTCACCCACAAGGAAAATATAAAACCTGCACCCATACAGTATCTATATAAATCAAACAACCCATGAATTTGAATGCATGAGTTAAACAATCATTTCAAATTTCAATTTCAAAACATACATAATCAATATTACAAGTACAGTATATTTAGTGCCTTGTAAAGCATTATTATGTCACTCTCCACCCCTTGATTTACAAGGTACTTTGTTTATTTCCAATGAAAACTGAAGCTCTATTAGCTTTATTTTTCAAGTCATTTAATTTTAAACAATTCAGTCTTTTTACATTCACATTTTTTCACCTTTTGTTTACTGAAGAGGGAGGGGGGAAGCTCCCTCCTCAGTGTGTTCCTCAAAAACTCACACTGACACACTCGCGTGTGTGTCTTTCAAAAAATCACTCTGGTAGGTGTCTTTCTAAATCATCATTCATTACAGAAGAATTATTATTGCATTCAAACTAATACTCTGTAAATCATTACAGATAAATTAGATCCATTTGATGCAAGAAACTTCCCCACTCCAAACTTTTCACAAAAAAGGTAGAACAAAACAAAACAGTTTCGATTTCTGTGCTTGTAAATAAAAAAAAAAATGTTGTCTCTAAACTTTAAGAATAAAACATAAAAACTGATCAAAAAACTTTCCAAGCGCACAAAAAAAGTAAAAAAAAAACAAAAAACAAAGTAGGACTGTAAAACTCAGGCAATCAGCCCTGCTCTGAGTTTTACAATCTACCACAAAAACTGATCAGTCTCAATGGCCATCCCATAAAAACACAACAATGCTGGCTGTCCCCAGACTGGCAGATTTGTACGATCTAACCAGTCTGTACAATCACTAACAGAAAACAAAACGAGTGATTGTCTATTGTGTGGAGTGCAGGAACCATCTCCCCTTATTTGAGACACTCCCATTGTCACACCAGCTGAGCAGTACAGGCATTTTAAAAATAACGAAATTCAATTTGGAATTTTAGACAACCTGACTGCAAAAATCAAATCATATCCTCCGAGGCTTCCCCTTAACATTTGAGCAAAAATAGGAGCTTTAATGCTAAGGTCCTCAAATAATAAACATTTAGTTACACACAAGAGACAAAGAGAGCGAATTCGTCTTTATGCCGGGTCCGGTTTCTTTATTCCTAGAAGACAAAAATCTAAAACATTACTAACCTTTGACTGGGGTCCTAGGGACCCTTTGGACAGTACCTAACTCATTTTCTATTCTTCCTCTCACCAACATGCCTACCTCATCCCTGATTTCTTTAAATTGCTGCCACAGTTTTCCTAAATCCTGCCTAAGCTGCTGATTTTCAAATTTTAAACATTCATTTTTAGTCTTAAGGACAGTAAATGGAACATACTTTGCAGATTTACCTTCATGCTGATGAACCCTTGGCAATTTTCTCTGCTGGGGTCTGGCAATGCTCCACCTAGCAGAGTACACCACATTTTCCCTTCTATAGGTTCTAAAATTTTGAGGTGTATTACCGCATATCTGTTTCACTGAGCGGCAAAACTTAGATATATGCCCCAATTGCCCACACAAATTACACGTCATATTTCTTTTTTTCTTGATATTGTCTCTGCTCTGTACAGAAGAGACATTTGCTGATCTAGGCATTCTAGACTGTGTTTGGGGCACAACCTCTTTTGTAATACTAAAACTTGAGAGTCCCCCTGGTATATTTTTACTTATACTCCCAATGGGGCGAGTCTCACAAACCTTCTGAACCACCCTTGGCTCTTTGATAATACTAGATTCCAGCGTATGTGGTCTAAGGTGGCATGCTGCTGTCTGTACATCTGTGCCACTGCTTTTCAAACATGTAGCAGGGGGAGCAGCTGCCATAACTGAAAAGGCTTTATTATGCTGCACATCTGCTTTTTCTAATGATGCCTCTTCCAGCAATTGCGCATGCAACCTTAAATCAGCATTGCTGGAAACTTGTTCTAGTAGCTCAAACTTTTTTTGGGAAGCAATAAGTGCTGATTGGAGATCCTTAATCAAATTATCTTTTGCTTGGATGGAATCCTCCAAAGCAATGCAGCAAGACCACAAGCCTTGCATTGCCCAGCCTTTAATTTTGCTCTCAGAAATTTTAACATCAAAAACATTTGCTTTCAAAAACTCCTGCATCAATACCCATGATTGTCTCGCATCATCAGGGAATTCAAATGGACCTCCATAGCGCTTAATGCGTTTCAAAATCCATGCATCAACAACATCAGCATTAGCACCAACATCACACCTATTCATCATGGTGGCTAAGTAACTAATCAACTGATTATACAACAAAAACAAATTCTCAAACTTTGCAACACTTTGCAGCATATAGAGACACAATAAGTATATTCTATTTGTTATGCTGATCTCTACAACATCCCATCCTCGTCGCCAAATGTTTTGCTGGTGGCCAAAACACACCCAAATACCAGATATTTTACTAATTAGTGCCCAGGGCAGGGCTACTAATATAAATGCAGGTTCTTTATATTGTTTTAAAGAGATCAGAGCATAACCAATAAAGAATATTATTTTATTCTAAATAAGATATAAAAAGAATATATACACAATATACTTATGTACAGAAAGAAAGCTTAACAAAGGTAAAAATACATATAAATACAGGAAAAACTGTCATAAATAGCTTAAAACTTAGTGGGATACATATGACATCACCACAGAAATAACCATTGTCTGAGACTCATCAGCCAGGAGCAGAGTAGGCGACAGACAAGGGGTTTGTGGGTAAACAACACTATGTACCTGACACAGGTAGCGCACCCTAATATCCACACACTAATACAGCATCACCATTCAGTAACATCACCTTTCCAATGGGAACTTGAATGGGAAATCGGCACCACGAAACAGAGCGGGCTTCTATCATCATCTGCCTCAGCATCAGCCAGAGAAGTACGGCGAAAAGCAGAGAGACCGCACTGTGTTAAGACGTCTCAAAACACAGGTTAATTCCTCCTTTTCGCAGCACTCTGCGTCCCTTTTTAAGGAGGCAAAGCCAGCTGTTATTTGCTGACTAGACATTTGAGGATCAAATACCCTCTCAGTTTCGTATTTAGACAGCTGAGGTAAACAGTAATAAACATATAGCAATATAAAGACCGGAGATGTAAATTTAGCAAGCAGATGTAAATGGACACATTCTCACACATAGACAATGGCAGTTTTTATGACAAGGACAGAGCTGTAGCTCTCAATGTTTGAGTCAACCCAGTAAAACCAAGTCAGCAACTTAAAAGCTTCTACCATGTCATGTTTTCAATAAAATATATACATTACATCTAAAAATTCTGTTGCATAACAGCTCCTGCTGCTGCTGCCAACTCCAGGTGTGATTCATCCAATGTTTGGGCTACTGAAGCCAACGCCAGGGTCTCTTTAAAGTAATGTTTGGGCTCCTGCTGCTACTGCCAACTCCAGGGTGTGATTCATCCAATTTTTGGGCTCCTGAAGCCAATCCCAGGGTCTCTTTAAAGTAATGTTTGGGGTCCTGCTGCTGCTGCCAACTCCAGGGTGTGATTCATCCAATTTTTGGGCTCCTGAAGCCAACCCCAGGGTCTCTTTAAAGTAATGTTTGGGCTCCTGCTGCTGCTGCTGCCAACTCCAGGGTGTGAATCATCCAATTTTTGGGCTCCTGAAGCCAACCCCAGGGTCTCTTTAAAGTAATGTTTGGGCTCCTGCTGCTGCTGCAACTCCAGGGTGTGATTCATCCAATTTTTGGGCTCCTGAAGCCAACCCCAGGGTCTCTTTAAAGTAATGTTTGGGCTCCTGCTGCTGCTGCTGCCAACTCCAGGGTGTGAATCATCCAATTTTTGGGCTCCTGAAGCCAACCCCAGTGTCTCTTTAAAGTAATGTTTGGGCTCCTGCTGCTGCTGCCAACTCCAGGGTGTGATTCATCCAATGTTTGGGCTCCTGAAGCCAATCCCAGGGTCTCCTTAAAGTAATGTTTGGGGTCCTGCTGCTGCCAACTCCAGGATGTGATTCATCCAATTTTTGGGCTCCTGAAGCCAACCCCAGGGTCTCTTTAAAGTAATGTTTGGGCTCCTGCTGCTGCTGCTGCCAACTCCAGGGTGTGAATCATCCAATTTTTGGGCTACTGAAGCAAACCCCAGGGTCTCTTTAAAGTAATGTTTGGGCTCCTGCTGCTCCTGCTGCTGCTGCCACCTCCAGGGTGTGATTCATCCAATTTTTGGGCTCCTGAAGCCAACCCCAGGGTCTCTTTAAAGTAATGTTTGGGCTCCTGCTGCTGCTGCCAACTCCAGGGTGTGATTCATCCAATTTCTGGGCTCCTGAAGCCAACCCCAGGGTCTCTTTAAAGTAATGTTTGGGCTCCTGCTGCTGCTGCTGCTGCCAACTCCAGGGTGTGAATCATCCAATTTTTGGGCTACTGAAGCCAACCCCAGGGTCTCTTTAAAGTAATGTTTGGGCTCCTGCTGCTCCTGCTGCTGCTGCCAACTCCAGGGTGTGATTCATCCAATTTTTGGGCTCCTGAAGCCAACCCCAGGGTCTCTTTAAAGTAATGTTTGGGCTCCTGCTGCTGCTGCCAACTCCAGGGTGTGATTCATCCAATTTTTGGGCTCCTGCTGCTGCCAACTCCAGTGTCTCTTTAAAGCAATGTTTGGGCTCGTGCCCCTCATAGTGATGCCACTTCAACTCTCTTGAATTCAATTGTGCCGCTCTGCGATTCTATTAGCGATGCCTCTGATCTGCATGTGATATTTATTCAAAGTATTATTTAACTAACCCAGCATGCATCCTGTGCGTGTTACAGCAAGGCAGAATGGTTTACAACCCTATTGAGGCTCTAGGAGGCTCAGAAATAGCCTTTTTTAATAGCGATTCATCGCGAATAAATTCGGGTCGAATCGATTTTTGTCGGAAAATTCGGCGAATCAGTTGAATCGAATTTTTCAAAAGTTCGCTCATCTCTAGAAATAACTTTCTAGTGTGGATACAGTCCATATACTCGTCTCCCTCAGCCAAGGTCCAATACGGGGTTATCTCTCTGAGTCATTTCCAATTAGCAGAGGTACACGGCAAGGGTGCCCACTCTCCCCTGTGCTATTCGTATTAGCTTTGGAGCCACTAGCAATTGCAATCAGAACACACCCAGACATAGCAGGGATAGAGTTAGCGGGGTACCACCACAAAGCATGTCTGTTCGCGGATGACATACTGCTAATCCTTTCGCGACCCCATATCTTGTTACCCAACGCCCTCCACCTCTTAGATGATTTTGCGCAAATCTCAGTCCTTAAAGTCAATAAAGAGAAATCTGTGGGGCTAAATCTAAATCTCCCTCCTCAGGCGCTGAGATCCCTTCAATCTAATTTTCCCTTCCGGTGGGCCCCGGGAACCCTGTCATATTTAGGGGTTAAGATTACCCCTCATTACCACACCCTATATCAGGCCAACTACCTCCCCCTCTTTCGCTCATTGAAAGCTATGCTCGACTCTTGGCAGGGTCATGGGATTTCATGGATAGGGAGGATAAATGCGGTGAAAATGACCCTATTACCCAAAATGCTTTATTACTTCCGGACGCTCCCTGTTCAAATCCCCTCACACCAGATTAGAAGTATGCAGAATAACATCATGAGGTTTGTCTGGGGAAGCACCAGGCCAAGGGTAGCCAAAACCACTATGTTTAGGCATAGGACAGAAGGAGGACTGGGAGTTCCATGCGTAAACAGATACTACACGGCCGCGCAAATTGCACAGTTACACAGTTTACACCTCGAGGTGGAGACCCCTCTGTGGGTCTCCTTAGAAGCCATGGAATGCGATCCTGTCCCCATAGATAGCTTGATTTGGATCCCGCCACAATATAGGCCCCGTATTACATGTCCAATCCTGGGCCACTCCCTCCGTGTGTGGGATGGAGTGAAATACTCGGGTAATCTGATTTCACCACATCTCCCAGCCATGTGTCTATTTAGAAACCCCTGGTTCCCTCCAGGGATGGAGAGTTCTGAGGCATTCGCGTGGTGGAAGCAGAAAGGTATTAATAAAGTGCACCATCTGTTGGATCGGGAGGAAATAATTCCTTGGCCGACATTGGCGTCGAAGGAGGGTGCGCCTGCCGCCGAGTGCTTCAGATATGTCCAGATCCGGCATTGGCTAACTCCCCTACTAAAGAACAAAGCCCACGGGGTGGATAAAACAACCTTTGAGAGGGTGTGTCTACGTGGGGCACCGACACCAGGCCTTATCTCCACGATTTATGCTCAACTCACGGCATTACCAGCCAATCTGAAACATGGATATATGATGAAATGGGAAACGGACTTGAATCTAGTCCTGGAAAGGAAGGAATGGACGGATATCTGGGCAGGGATTAACAAATGCTCTATAAACATCACCACATTAGAAGCGGCTTACAAGATGCTGACAAGATGGTACCTGGTACCGTCCCGCGTGGCTAAGGCGGTCCCGGGGTATCCGGCCACCTGCCTCCGAGGTTGTTCGGCGGAGGGGACGGTCCTCCACATTTGGTGGGAGTGCCCGAGGGTTAAGAGGTTCTGGTCTCGGGTCTTTGGCCTGCTATATAGTCTCCTACATGTTAACTTACGCAGGGACCCCTGGGTCACTTTGCTACACGTGAAGCCAGAAGGAATCACCAAGCCCCAACACGCCCTGCTAACTCAGGTCATGTTGGCGGCCAAGTTAGCAATAGCGAGCTCATGGAAGAAAGGGAGTGTTCCATTTCAGATGGTAAAGGAGAGGCTGAATGGCATGTTCATCAACGAAAAATTAACCATCATCCTGAAGGACTCCCATGAGAAATTTATGAAGATCTGGAACCCATGGGTGGAATACTCATTCCCGGATTTGAAAGAGGCCCTGTTGCAGTAAAGAAATGGCCTGCAAATTCTCCCCTTTACATGCATTCTTATATGTGCACATTCTTCTGTCATTTCCCCTTGTTTCTTGTCTGTCCCCCTCCTCCCCACTTGTTGCTTCCCTCCCCCCCTCCCTGGATCCCTTAACCCCCCTCCCTAGGTCCCTTACCCCCCTCCTGACACCAGAGGGGTGGCGGTGTAGAGAGCATGTGACAGGTGAGGATAACCCACCCGCCTGACAATCTGAGTAAGGATAAACACTAGTTCATAGGTGCTAGCTTTAAATTGATCATGACTGGTACGTCATAAAATTTTAGGAGCCCAAACATTCCAAAAGTGCCTGACAATTTTCTGAAAATGACATAACTGTATGAGTCACAGTATGAAGACGACAATTCATGTTTTGTAACAGTTTATTTGTAAATGACCAAAATGTCGTGCTGTATATCTTTTATACCAAAAAACTTCAATAAAAAAGATTGAAACAGAAAAATCATCCTACCTGCATCTACTGTATGTTATGATGAGCCTTTAAAAATCCAAGATGGTGGCCCATGGAACAACAGGCAGCCTGCAAACAGGAAGTGTCTTCTGACTGTGCTGCTCTGCATTCTGGGATTGCTGTCCTTTTCCTGACCCCAGCTCTGCTCTGTCTGTGCAAAGCACAGCTATAACCCGCCCCCTGTACTTTATCCCACTCTCTTCTCCTCAGTAAGTGTGATGCTTCTGAGTCTAGATGGCGGCACCCATATCCTAAAGTCCAGAACAGAGTTGCAGCCTGGTGGAGGAAAGAATAATAAGTAAGTGGCTAAAAATATATTAATTTTAGATGCTGGGGAATCGTTTTATAAGGGTTTGGGCTTTTCAATAAATCATGCTGAAGGTCTGGTTTAAGTCTCTTGTGGGTCTACTTTAGAAGTTCTTGCGCCATTCCTGCTTACCAAATGTTCTTCATGTTCTTAGAATTTTTGGATTCCTTCTTGATTTTTTTCTGGTGTTGTTTTTTTTCCTTGTGTTCATGTCTAAATAGTGTATAACTTAAACTAAAATAAACAGGAAACATGGTTAAGTTTAACTGCATTTATTATATTTAAAATTTTTTAGTTTAAAATTATTATACTTTGTTTTTCCTTGTGTATGTGTTTTTTTAACATAATACGTTCTAAAATTTAGCATAAATTTTGTTTTTAAAAATGTAGAAAAATATCACAATATTAACCCGTTAAGTGCCAAGCACGTAACACCTACATGCTGGCTTGGCTGGGCCTTAAGTGCCAAGCCCGTAGGTGTTACGTGCTTGACTTTCCCCGCTGCTAGTTAAAAAAATAAAAATAAAAAATACTCACCTGACCCCTCGTTAGATCTGGCTGGGTGCTCGGATGGCTCCAGGAGAGCCCCCGGAATAGGCCGCCCCCCCCCCCCGCTTCAGCAGCAGCAGCTGCTAACTGTAAAAAAATAAATAAATAAAAATGACATTTACTTACCCGTGGCCGCACTGCCTCCCGCCGGGTCTTCTCTTCACTGGGGGGGCCTCCGATCGCCCCCCCCCCCCGGCTCTTCAGCTTCCTCTCCCGCCGGGCGCCGCCATCTTGCCGTTAAGCCCTTTGGGGGCGGGGCTTATGACGTCACTCACCAGGAGTCGTCCAGGCTCCCTGCTGCTCTTCATTCAGATGCGATCATGCTGGCCACAGGAGCAGAGGGGCAGGTGATCAGATCATCACCTGCCCCTCTGCTACTGCAGCCAGCATGATCGCATCTGTCATCACAACGAGGGACAAAGGAGCTGACGATCGGAGGTAAGTAAAGTAAAAAAAAAGTTTTTATTTTTTAATAAAACTCTTTTTTTCTTATGTGTCAGTGTGTTTTTTTTTTACTGTTAACCCCTTGTGAACTGGTAAGGGGTCCATGAGACCCCTTATACCAGTTCACAAGGCTGGGGGCTGGCAAGTCACCTGCTAGCCACAGGTGACTTGCCATTAACCCCCGGCACCCCCAATTACCTGCCTCCCCAAAGCCCAGGGGGGCAGAAGAGCCCGGGCCCACATAGGCTATGTGGGCTCGTAGGCTGCAGGGTGGGGGGGCCACAAAAGCTGCCCCCCCACTCTGTGCCTACAAGCCCCCATAGCTGGTCCCGGGCTGGTAATGCTGGGTAAGGGGGACCCCATTTCATTTTTGGGGGGTGGGGATTTTTAAGGGTTTTTAACTTAAAATTAAAATTTAAAAAAATGGGGTCCCCCCCCCCCTGGGAGGGGGGACCCTATGTAATTTTTTTTTAAATTAACCCCATTATGTTTATAGTGTGGATAGTAGTAGTATTTTATTTGTAAAGTTATAAAGTGCGATTTTCAGTTTGGGGGGTCTCCTGGGCAAGAATGGGGGGGCTATCGATACATATGTGGTACCGTTCTAATCGGAAGAAATGGGGCTTTCACATGCAATATGGTTTTCTCTAATAAAGTAAATGTTTTATTTAAAATAAAGGAGACAATTTTCTAAAAAATAATTTTTAATTTTTTTTGTTCTTTTTACGCAAAAATATTTTAAAAAAAACAGTAGAAAAATTACAAACAAGACATTTCATGTTAAAGCCTAAACCCTGCTGCAAAAAATATATCTATAATTTTCCTGGAAATTCCTCCAAAAATCACGGTTAAACATGGTGCAAAATGGTGAAAAGTTGCCTGTCAACAGAGGGTGAAAAAATTTCAAGTAGACGGGCAATTAAAAGGGTTAAAAGTACATATGCATGTGGGGTATTGTTCTGCTCGGGGGGCCTTGCTCTTTCAGATTTAGCTTGTTTTTTCTTGTTTGCATATTGATTTTTTAAGAAAATTTGTTTTTTATTCTTTTTTTTATAATTTTTTTGAGGGAAACCTCGTGCAACCTAAGAATTCTTCAAGGGATTACTTCTAAAATGATGAATCCACTACAACAAGCTGGGTACGCTTAGAAAGCTAAACATATGTTCTTTCAGGGAATATATGGTTTCTGGGGGGTATTCCAAATGTAAAGGGTTGTTATGGTAGAAAAAGTACAAGGTGCGCACTTTGTCTGCAGAGCTGAAATTTTCAAGTAAAATTACCCTTATGCACATGCTTTACTTTGAGGTGTTTGACAACTCTTTCCTTGACAGTAGCTATGCATGTTGGATATTGTTCTGTTCAGGACATGTTGCTTTTTCAGATTGGGCTTGTTTCTTTTTGTTTGCATATTTTTTTTCGGAAAATATGAGTTTGATTCTGCTTTTTATTCTTTTTTAGTGAAACTCTGTGCTACCAAAGAATTCATTGAGAAATTACTTCCAGAAAACTGTACCTATGTTAACAAGCCTGGTACACATAGAAAGCCTGAGGTGTATACTTTCAGGGAATATATCATTTGTGGGGGGGTATTTCAAATGTAAAGGGTTGTTTTTCTTGAAAAACTGCAAGGTGCATCTAGCGCTTAGCATATTTGTATTTTATCTGAAAATCTCCTAAAGCGCTGTTTCAGTTTGGGGGAGTCTCCTGGGCAGGAAAGGGTGTCTACCTATACATATGTGGTAACGCTGTGACCGGGAGAAATTAGGATTTCACATGCAATAAGATTTTATTGACTAAATTACTTTTTTTATTACAAAAAACACTACAAATTGTAAAAAAATAGATTTTTTTTTTATTTTTTTGCACATATTTCACCCCAAAATATTCAGAATACACCTAAAAAATGACAAAAAAGACATTTCATGTTAAAACACAGATTCTTCTGAAAAAAAGAATATATAATTCCCTGGGAAATCCCTGGAAATCCCTTAAAAAATCACACTTGAACATGTGGAGTGCAAAATAGTGCAAAATGGTCTGGCAACAAAGGGTGACAAAAACTCCAGGTAGCCTGGCAGCGAAAGGGTTAAACAAAGTGGCAGGCCCCAGGATTCTAGTCTTTAGGTTTTTCAGTCTTTCCTGTGGGGTTTCTGTGTAAAGGAAGCAATAATTATTTCTAGGCATATACATGCTTACTAGCTGTGGAATGAAATATTAGTAAGGTTACAGCAAAGGCATGAGGCCATAGGTAATTATGCTAAGGGATTAGGCTAGGCATCAGGCCATAGGTCATTATGCTAAGGGCTAGGCTAGGGATCAGGCCATAGGTCATTATGCTAAGGGATTAGGGCCAACTTTGTCAAGACCTGTGAATGAAGCTATGTTTAATAGGGACTTCCTCTGGTGGCCTCTCCAAGGGATGCTCTCCACCCGCTACATCGACATCTAAAAGAATAGAAGCAGGGAATAATTGTGTGTTGACAGTAGATGTACCTGTGTGTGCTTCAGTCTGACAAGCATACCAGAGTCTAGTCGTTCCGCCATCGGGTACGACTCCCTGGCGACGCGCTGTTGCCCCTCCTCTGTAAAGAGGTCTAGTGGCTGCTCTGAGCCACTTACAGAGGAGGGGGAGACCTTGGCCCTGTATAGGCACCACCCTCACTATGCACAGATCCATCCCGCACTGGCCCTGACTGCTCGCCTCCGAGTGGGTCTGATCCTGATATCCCATTCGCTCACTAGAAGATAATATCATTCCTAAGTAGAGGCCTAAATATGTACTTTGGTTTAGCTTACAAGTAATAATCATGTACTTACTTGGGAAATGTAGAGAAAAGAATTGCCTCGCCCGGAGCCTCTTCCTTCTCTTTAGGACCAGTGTTGGATGATCTGTATAAAGGTGTAGGTGGTGCCGCTATCGGCTTCAATTTTGGCCACAATCTCCAGGGCCAAGGTTCCATTCTGGAAGTCATTCACCAGGTAGTCGTACCTGGCCTCCATCATCATCTGAGAGATACAAGTGAAACACATTGGATTAGTGAAAACATAATCACAATTAAAGTTACAGCAGGTTGCTAACTTGCAGTCAGCCTAACACTTCTAGTGTTCCGCTATCCTTCTAGCTGCCATTTTGTTGTTGTGCACATGTGCTCACTATCTTTTGGTTGGGATGCAGTTAAAATTTAAAATGTGCCCCCCACTATTTGGGCCTGCGCTGGCTAATTGCATATGCATGCATTTTGCATGCAAATCAAAGTCCTGACCCCACACTTACCAGCATTATGGTCTCCTGCTGCTCGCGGGTGAAGAGTGTGGGTGCCATTTTGAAAGCCTTGGTCACCAAATATGTTGCGCCCCAGCGGTTGCCGGGATGCACACGTCCATACGCACGCTTACGCGCAAGCGTCATACACAGTCATACGTTTTTAAAGGGTACTTGGATAAACAGCTGAGTGTTTACAGATATCGCTATGCCAGCAAAGAAAGCTAGCCGCAAAAAACAAAAATCCTCTGCGCGCCATGAGCGTAGTGCCGAACGGCATGAAAAAACCTCTGCGACGCCTGCAACTAGGTCCCACAAAACCGGTGGCCACTCGCATTCGGCCAGAAAATCCAGTCACCACAATAAGGATCCAGCCACCTCCAAAGCTGCCCCATCTCGGAAGGCAAAGGCGACATCCTCAAGCAAGAATGCTCCCCGGCCCACAACTTCAAAAGCCCAAAGGAGCACTACTAGTAAGGGCAAGGGTAAGACTCATCCTAGAAGCCCTAGCCCCCCACCCTCTCCTGCTCCTTCCCAATGTCAGGAATCGAACATGAAGAGCCCTGAGTCACCGGGCAGCTCGTCGCCAGTTACTTCTTTGGCCAGCCAGCTGATGACACCCAGCCCCCAGCAAAGTCCAGCACAATCCATCATAAGTGAAATTTCTGACTATTCTATGCCTGCAACTCACCCATGAATGTCACCCAATATTCCACCCACCCATAAAGAGCAACCTTCCACCCACCCATCCAGGGCAACCTTAGGGTGAAACCTGTGGCGTGGCACATTGAGCGGGCGCTTTAGTGAGCCCCAAAGCATGGCATTGGCAAGTGGGGTTTCGGACACTTTCATGAGCTGTATGGCAGAAATTCTAAAGCCACCAGCAAGGTACGCAAGAACCAAATATGGGAGGAGATCACCAGACAGGTCAACTATGTGGGGACTGAAAGGAAAGATGTCGAACAGATCCAGTGGAAATTTTCTGACCTCAAATATGCGGTGGGACAAAAGAGGAATAAGCAAAGGGTGTTGTTGTTTATTTGGGGGGGTTGTTGTGGCCAACCTTGTCATTAATTGTGTACATTATTGGATTTTCAGGATGCAAACAGGAGGAGGATTCCCAACTAAACTGCAGTACACAGCAGCTGAGGAGCTTGTCCTTGGACTTATCCACCCATCGCCCCCACAGGGCTTATCTGGGGTCCAAGACACTGACAACTTTGACATTTGCGAAGGTATGTATTTTGAGGATATTTCTATAACATTTGTCTAGCATAATTTAAATAAAACAACCATGAGACACACACAGGCGTATCTGGTTGGAACCGGGGGTGCGCTCACAGGCTACAGTAGTTCAGGGTTGCGCAAAATTGAGTATGTAAAAGCACTGGTGGATGTGATAGTTAAAGTTAGGTCCGGGTGCTTTAAAGGCAAGATAACCCTATGTTTATGTAAGTTCGGTTTATGTGTTAACTTGACTTTAATGTAACATTACAGCTCCTCAGAATTCACAGGCAACTCTGCAACCCTCAACCTGTTTGCCCACTGCCACCACTTCACGGCAGCCAGTCCAAACATATTCAAGGACCAGCAGGATCTGGTAAGTGTACTGAGCAACAAATGTTGATGCATGTGCATTATGCTGACTACTTCGCCAAACATATATTGGCCCTAATATCTTATACAGGTTATCTTATATATCCCTACAGACGCCACCCCTAATGGATGCCACCCACCATCTGGAGGAGATCATTAACCTGGCCCCAGTAATGCCTACCCAGCCACATCAGGTGTCACTGCCCCAGCAGCATCCGCCAACAAATCCTCTGCAGCAGAGACTAACATGCCCTCTGCCGGCAGACCACCATGGGCAGCAGCAAGAGACAGAACCAACTGTCCCACGTGCTAGCTCACGTGCTAGCTCTACTACATCTGGCCTGGTTGCTAGGCCTATAGCTCCAGCATCTGCATGCACCCCAACCAGGGGAAGTGGAGGACGCCCTCAGGCATGTCGCCATGTCAGCCAGACGAGGCATGTGCAGAAACTGGAGACAGCATGGCGGAATGATAGCCGCCGCTTTAGGGCAGTGAACCTAAGATTAAGAGAGGCTGGCTGCACATTTAGTGAACTTTAGTGAACAACCCTGATTGAAGAAATTAAGAATATCAACAGCCAGTCCAACAGGCATAGGGAGGCAATGCTTCAGCAGTGGCAAATTATGAATGCCACACAAGCACAGATGTTGGCCATACTCCAAGTGCAACAAAAGCCTTAGAATGTCAATCAAGCAGATTGACATTTTTCAAGGCATTTCATTCTACATCTTTCATCATCATTCACACACTATTGACCTGTCTGGTGATCTCTAAACATATTTGGCCATTTGAGTCTATGCTGGTTGTGTAAGAATTACACATAAAGCTCATGATATTTGTCCAAAACCCCACTTGGCCATGCCATATTTTGGGCCTCATTAAAACTCCCGCTCAAGCTCACACGCAGCAGGTTTATGTTTAATAAGATCCTGCAAACATCATTGTGGGTGAGTGGAATATTGATTAACTTTCTGGGGTGACTAACAACCCATTCATAGCTCAGACTTGAGCTACTGTGAGCATAAAGTATTTTTTTGCATTTGCTTGGGGGCACGGTGTCATAGGCTGGCTGGCCCTTGAACTTGCAGACGTTGAGCTGCACGATGACTTAGGAATGCCTACATTGTAATGCAGAAATAGGGCACGAGCTGGAGAGGGTGTGGTTTGGGGAATAGGGATTCCAACCATCATGGGCCCCTTGCCCTGAATAATAGTGTTCCCTAGTGGTCTGAATTTTTTGGTACGGGTAGCATTCTGCCTTGAGGAAGTGTCCTTGGACCACAAGGGTGTTTGAAATTAAGAGGGCCCAAGATTGTGGCCAAATGGATCCTTCCTTGGCATACTGGATGTCCACGTAGGCTGCGATTGGACATCAACAACTAAGTTCTATATTGTGGAATAAATTGTGTTCCTGAGTTTGTTGTGTGCTGTGTTCTTATTACCTATGTATTTATTTTTATTATGACTAATTATGTTTATTGGGACAACAAATCTTGCCAAATTAAAATGCATTGCACGCAAATCTGTTTATATTTTTTTTGCCTACATTAGGATGTATTGATAAGTAAATTAAAGTATACATGACATATCTTGGCTTCGTTAACAATCTATAACAGATATAACAAGCACATAGATTGTAGGGTCATTTTTTTCTTGTTTAAAACAACTTTTTTTTTTTTTTTTTTTAAACCAAACTTTGGGTAAAAAAAAAAAAAAAACTTCACTCAAAAAATCACTCAAAAAATTAGGAAATTAAATGTTCGGGGACGGCTCTGGGTGCCTGCATACAATTCCTCTGGAATGTCCATGGTGGCTGGAGAGGGTGACTCTTCAACATACCGGGGGACCTGCTGCATTAACGCAAAGTTATGTAGGACACAGCAAGCCATTATGATCTTAAGCACATTGTTGGGGTCATACTGCAGGGCACCCCCGGTATGATCCAGGCATCTAAATCGGGTTTTAAGCAGGCCGAAGGCCCTCTCCACCACAGCCCTGGTCTTGCGATGGGCCCTGTTATAGCCCTCCTGGTCTGAGTCTGAGGTCGCAGGATGGGGGTCATCAGCCATGGCAGTAGTGGGTATCCCGAATCACCTGGAAACACCAAAAAAATTATGATCCACTTCTGAGCTACAATGGATATGATGTCATCAGAGGAAAAGAACAGCCATATGTTGATACAGGTTTAGAGGCAAAAAAATATTAGCCTGACATTGAAAGTCTAATGATATTCATTCACCAAACTTATCCAGTAGCCAGCCACCAGACACTTCTCCTGATTGAAACGACGAGAGGCTCGAATTTCTCAGGATATATGAGTCGTGGGTGGATCCAGAAAACCCAGCCATCACACTCAAAAAGCGAAGGTCAGGCCCAACCACACCTTGGACGTTGATGGAATGACCAAGCTTACTGTTTCTGTAACAGCAGAAAGAGAGGTCATTAGTACAATAAAACTATAACAAAATGTACCTAAAGACACAACACCAAATAAGGTATCATTTTTGTTAACCCTTTCGCTGCCAGCCTACCTGGAGTTTTTGTCACGCTTGGTGCCAGACCATTTTGCACTATTTTGCGCTCCCCATGTTCAAATGTGATTTTTGAAGGGATTTCCAGGGATTTCCCAGGAAAATGATATATTGTTTTTTTCAGCAGAGTCTGGGCTTTAACATGAAATGTCTTGTTTGTAATTTTTTAGGTGTATTCTCAATACTTTTGGGTGAAATATGTGCAAAGAAATAAAAAAAATCTATTTTTTGCAATTTGTAGTGTTTTTTTGTAATAAAAAAATTAAGTTTGTCAATAAAATCTTATTGCATGTGAAACCCCAATTAATCCCGGTCACAGCGTTACCACATATGTATAGGTAGACACCCCTTCCTGCCCAGGAGACTCCCCCAAACTGAAACAGCGCTTTAGGAGATTTTCAGATAAAATACAACTATGCACCGCGCTAAGCGCACCTTGCGGTCTTTCCAGAAAAAGAACCCTTTAAATTTGAAATAAACCCCAAAAACTATATATTCTCTGGAAGTATACACCTCAGGCTTTCTAGGTGTACCAGGTTTGTTGACATGGGTGCAATTTTCTGGAAGTACTCCCCCAATCAATTCTTTGGTTGCACAGAGTTTCCCTAAAAAAGAATAAAAAAGAAGAATCAAAGCCACATTTTCCTAAAAAAACTATATGCAAACAGAAAAAAACAAGTAAAATCTGAAAAAGCAACAACCCCCGAACAGAACAATACCCAACATGCATAGGTACTGTCAAGGGAAGAGTTGCCAAACACCCCAAAGTAAAGCGTGCGCATAACGGTAATTTTACTTAAAAATTTCAGCTCTGCAGACAAATTGCGCACCTTGCGATTTTTCAACCAAAACAACCCTTTAAATTTAGAATATCCCCACAAACCATATATTCCCTGAAAGTACACATGTTAAGCTTTCTAAGAGTACTGAGCTTGTTGTAGTGGGCTCATCTTTCTGGAAGTAATCCATTGAAGAATTCTTAGGTTGCACAGGGTTTCCCTAAAAACAATGATAAAAAAGCAGAATAAAAACCATGTTTTCCTAAAACATCAATATGCAAACAAGAAAAAACAAGCTAAATCTGAAAGCGCAAGGACCCCCGAGCAGAACAATACCCAACATGCATAGGTACTATGGTACCCCTTTTAATTGTCAGCCCACTTGAAGTTTTGTCACCCTCTGTTGACAGGTCATTTTTCCCCATTTTGCGGCATGATTAACCGTGATTTTTGCTGGAATTTCCAGAAAAATTATATACATTACATATACATTTTTTGCAGCAGAATTTAGGCTTTAACATGAAATGTCTTGTTTGTAATTTTTTTACTGTTTTTTGAATATTTCTGCTTAAAAAAACAAAAAAAAAACAAAAAATATATATTTTTTAAACAATTGTTTCCTTTATTTTAAATAAAACCTTTTTTTTTTAATGAAAACCATATTGCATGTGATAGCCTCATTTCTCCCGATTACAACGGTACCACATATGTATCGGTAGCCCCCCCATTCTTGCCCAGGAGACCCCCCAAACTGAAAAGAGCACTTTATTACATTTACAAATAAAATACAACTACTATCCACACTATAAACATAAGGGGTTAATTTAAAAAAAAATGACATAGGGTCCCCCCTTCCAGGGGGGGGGGCATTTTTTGGGGTAATTTTAACGGTTTAGGGTTAGGCTAACCCTAACCCTCAAAAATCCCCCAAAAAACGACATAGGGTCCCCCCTTTTTTGGGGGAATTTTAAGGGTTAGGGTTAGGCTAACCCTTAAAAATAAAAAAGTATACACAAATAAAAATTCCCCCCAAAAAATTCCCCCCGCCTATGTCTTTTTTTTTTTTTTTTTTGTTTTTTTTTTAAGGGTTAGGGTTAGGCTAACCCTAACCCGTAAAAATGAAAAAAAAAAGACTTTTTTTTTTTTTCTTTTAAGGGTTAGGGTTAGCCTAACCCTCACCCTTAAAAAAAAAATTTTCATTTTTTTTTTTTTTAAGGGTTAGGGTTAGGGTTAGGCTAACCCTACCCCTTAAAAATAAAAAAAATGACGCAGAGGGGAACCCATTTTTTTATTTTTTATTTTAAGGGTTAGGGTAAAGCTAACCCTAACCCTTAAAAATTGAATAAAAATGACGTAAGGTCCCCCCTCCGGGGGGGGGGGGGGACCCATTTTTTTTTTATTTTAAGGGTTAGGGTTAGGGTTAGCCTAACCCTAACCCTAACCCTTAAAATATAAAAAAAATGACGTAGGGTCCCCCTTACCCGTCATAACCAGCCCGGGACCAGCTATGGGGGTTTGTAGGCACAGAGTGGGGGGGCCAGCTTTTGTGGCCCCCCACCCTGCAGCCTACGAGCCCACATACCCTGTGTGGGCCCGGGCTCTTCTGCCCCCCCCTGGGCATTAGGGAGGCAGGTAATTGGGGGTGCGGGGGTTAATGGCAAGCCACCCACTAGTTGCATGTGGGTTGCCAGACCCCAGCCTTGTGAACTGGTATAAGGGGTCTCATGGACCCCTTACCAGTTCACAAAGGGTTAACATAAAAAAAAAACACACACACAAAAATGTCATTTATTAAAAAAAAAAAAAAAAAAATGTTTTTTTTTACTTTACTCACCTCACTCGATTGTCAGCTTCTGTGGTGATCAGCTGTCAAATGCCTTGGTGATCGCTGGCCAGAGGAGGGGGGGGCAGGGGATCTTAACAACAAGATGGCGGCGCCCGTCGGGAGAGGAGGGGGAGAGCCCTTTCAGGCTCTCCCCTGAAGCTGAAGAGGCTGGGGGGGGGGGGGCGATCGGAGGCCCCCCCAGTGAAGAGGAGACCCGGAGGGAGGCAGAGCGACTGCAGGTAAGTAAATGTCATTTTTTTTTTTTTTTACAGTTAGCAGCTGCTGCTGCCAAAATGGGTGGGGGGCTATTCCGGGGGCTCTCCTGGAGCCATCCGACCCCCCACGGGGGATTGGATGGCACCAAATTAAAGAAGAGACCCAGCCGGATCCAACGAGGGGTCAGGTGAGTATTTGTGATTTTTATTTTTTTTACTAGCAGGGGGGAAAGTCAAGCACGTAGATTCTACGTGCTTGGCACTTAAGTGGAGTAGAAGCAAGCACGTAGAAACTACGTGCTTGGCACTGAAAGGGTTAACCCTTTGCAGTGTGGATGTTAGATGTATTTTATTTGTAAATGTTATAAAGTACTTGTTTCAGTTTGGGTTTCTCCTGGGCAGGAACAGGGGGCTACCGATAAATATGTGGTACCGTTCTAATCGGTAGAAATGGGGCTTTCTCATGCAATATAGTTTTCTTTAATAAAATACATTTTTTATTTAAAATAAAGGAGGTGATTTTCTAAAAAAAAATGTATTTTTTAATTTTTTTTTTACTTAATAATAACATTGTAAAAAACATAATAAAATTTACAAACAAGACATTTCATGTTAAAGCCTAAACTCTGCTGCAAAAAAAATATATATAACTTTCCAGAAAATTCCAGCAAAAATGGCGCAAAACATGGCGCAAAATGGGGAAAAATGACCTGTCAACAGAGGGTGACAAAATCTCAAGTAGGCTGTCAATTAAAAGGGTTAAAAGTAGCTATGCATGTTGGGAATTGTTCTGTTCGGGGGACCTTGCGCTTTCAGACTTAGCTTGTTTTTTCTTGTTTGTATATTTATATTTTAGGAAAAGGTGTTTTTTATTCAGCTTTTTTATACATTTTTTAGGGAAACCCTGTGCAACCAAAGAATTCTTTGAGGGATTAATTCCAGAAAGATGTGCCCACTACAACAAGCTGGGTACGCTTAGAAAGCTTAAGGTGTGCACTTTCAGGGAATATATGGTTTATGGGGGATATTCCAAATGTAAAGGGTTGTTTTGGTTGAAAAAACGCAAGGTGTGCACTTTGTCTGCAGAGCTGAAATTTTCAAGTAAAATTACCGTTACGCACATGCTTTACTTTGGGGTGTTTGGCAACTCTTCCCTTGACAGTAGCAATGCATGTTGGGTATTGTTCTGTTCGGGCGATGTTGCTTTTTCAGATTTTACTTGTTTGTTTTTGTTTGTATATAGTTTTTTTAGGAAAACGTGGCTTTGATTTAGCTTTTTTATCCTTTTTTTAGGGAAACTCTTTGCAACCAAAAATTACATTGAGGGATTACTTCCAGTAAACTGTGGCCACATCAACAAGCCTGGTACACCTAGAAAGCTTGAGGTGTGTACTTCTAGAGAATATATAGTTTGTTGGGGGTATTTCAAATGTAACGGGTTGTTTTTCTGGAAAAACTTCAAGGTGCGCATAGCACAGTTGTTTTTTATCTGAAAATCCCCTAAAGCGCTGTTTCAGTTTGGGGGAGTCTCCTGGGCAGGAAAGGGTGTCTACCTATACATATGTGGTACCGCTGTAACTAAGAGAAATCGGGATTTCACACGCAATAAGATTTTTTTGACAAACTTACATTTTTTATTACAAAAAAACACTACAAATAGTAAAAAATAGATTTTTTTTATTTTTTTTTCACATATTTCACCCAAAAATATTGAGAATACACCTAAAAAATGACAAACAAGACATTTCATGTTAAAGCCCAGACTATGCTGAAAAAAAACATATCATTTTCCTGGAAAACCCTGGAAATCCCTTCAAAAATCACATTTGAACATGGGGAGCGCAAAATAGTGCAATATGGTCTGGCAACAAAGGGTGACAAAAACTCCAGGTAGGCTGGCAGCGAAAGGGATATATATAACTTTGAAAATACCGATAAATATACCGACTTGGTGATGGTGCTGGGGGTGTTGCTGTTGCTGAGGGTGGAGGTGGCCCCACATCCTCCCTTTTGGGGGGAGACAGGTAGCCTTGTTTTTGAAGAGTTAGTGCTAGAGGCTGACACAATTTAGGCATCAGAGTGAGACTCAGGTGGTTGCAGGTTTTCCAGGTGTTTCTGCCACTACAGCTTGTGTTTTGCTTGCAGTTTCCTGGTCATGCATGAGGTGCTGAGTTAATTAGCACTTTTCTCTCGCTTCAGCCACTGTTGGCACAGCATGCACATGACCGTGTCTTTTCTTCTGTGCACTGCTTGAAAAAATGCTACGTTGGTGAGATTCTTTGAGGTAGCTTTGGCGTGCTCAGTCCCTGCGTGTGGTGGCCAGCAGTCACAAAGGGGCTGGTCGCTCATGGTTTGCACTGTTCTCCTTTTCTGTTGGCTGTCTTAGGCTGTGTGACCACCACCCCTCTTCCAAACTTTCATGACCTTCGGTCCACATTGGGTCGAGTACCTCATTGTCACCTCTGGCATCCTCTTCCACCCACTCCTCCTTGCTAGTCTCAAGATTGCAGAAAGCTGCAGCAGTCGGCACTAGGGTTTCATCATCATTGAGGGTGTACTGTGATGGTCCACTGACCACGACTTCATCCTCCAACATAAGTTGGGCATCTGGGAACCCTAGGTCCGCAGCTGGGGCAAGTGGATGGCCCACAATATCTCAGCTAGTGACTTGTGGCTGGGGTGGCCATTTCTTAACAAGAAACATGCCCCCCAAAAAGCCAACCAGCCAGAGCGCCAGGCATAAGGGCTTGTAACCCAGGACTCATAGGCCCTGGCCCCAATGGTTATTAGCCCTTACACCCTTCGTTATGGGTTCTTCTGCACTCCCGATGCCAGGGGTGAATGTAGGTTTCACAGGGCACTATAAAAAATTCATTGTGGGCCGCCTTTAAAAATTGCCACCTACTTTCTCTTTTTAATTTTCCATATGCCTCCCTCTTATTTCAACATCTTTTTTATTTTTCACATTCCCTCTATTTCCCTTTTCTTTATGCAGAGAGATGTCTATGGATGGGAGATGCTGGATGCTGGGGATTATCCGGGGGGAGAGAAAACGAAAGGTGACATGGGCTTTGGAGTAGAGGGTGATGTCTGGGGGTAGGTATGTAGAGGGATGACTAGGAGTGGGGGTGCCCAGGGGGATGAGGGTTTCAGGGGGGTTGGACATGTAGTTGGATGCCAGGGGATGATGCTAGGGAGAGCCCAGCTCTGAGTCATGCAAAGAGGATGAGGAATGCCAGGGGATGTAGAATGCAGAGGGTGGCCCCAAACTGGGGTATGCAGAAGGGTTGAAGGATGCCAGAATTTGTGGGATGCAGAGGGGAGTCGGACTAGGGCATGCAGAGAGGATGAGGGATGCCTGGGGCTAAGGGATGCAGAGAAGAGTCTGGGACATGCAGAGGGGATGAGGAATGCCGGGAGCTAATAGATGCAGAGAAGAGCCTGGGACTGGGGCATGCAGAGTCACAGACACACACCTACACAGGCACATACACAGACACACACCCACACAGGCACATACACAGACACACACAGGCACATACACACGGGCACATACATAAACACACACAGGCACATGCACATACATACACACACACAGGTACAGGCACATACACACACAGACACACACACACACAGGCACATACACAGACACACACACAGGCACATAAACACACCGGCACATACACAGACATACACCCGCACAGGCACATACACACACACACACACACACACACACACACACACACACACACCCACACAGGCACACACACACCGGCACATACACAAACAGGCACACACACACACATTGGCACATACACACATATACAGACACACCCACACAGGCACATACACACACACGGGCACATACACAGACACACATCCACACAGGCACACTCAGGCACATACACACACAGACAGACACACACACAGGCACAGACACACACCCACACAGGCTCATACACAGACACACACGGGCACATACACACACCCACACAGGCACATACACAGACACACACAGGCACATACACACACCCACACAGGCACATACACAGACACACACAGTCACAGACACACACCCACACAGGCACATACACAGACACACACCCACACAGGCACATACACAGACACACACAGGCACATACACACACCCACACAGGCACATACACACACACACACACACACACACACACACCCACACACACAGACGCACATGGGTACACACACCCAGACAGACACACATACCCAGAGAGACACACACACACACACACACACCCTCTTGGGTGGAAATACCTTACCTTTCACTTGGCATGTCTCTAGGGAGAAAGCGGCCCCTGCAGCACCATGCCTCCTCTCCCGCGCTGTGCTAGGAGGACCATGAGGCCAGGTGGGTGGGGCCGGCTGTGCTGCTCTCCCTTCTCATCTCATGTGCAGGACAGGGCCCCTGCACAGCAACAGCAAAGGGAACCAGACAGGTCAGATTATCTCTGGAAGGGTGGCGGGTCCCGCTGATCCACCAATGGCTTAAAAAAACTTTAGCACTTTGCCTGTTTCCCGACCAAGGTCTGCCTTCTGGAAGACAATTTTTTTTTAAGTTAAAGTATTGCTGGCCGCCACCCCATCTCCGCCCCTGGCTGTAGCTCCGGCATGTGCCTTTGTTTGCCCAGTGGCAAATATGGGCCTGCATGCACTCTAAGATCACTGGTCTCACACAGAGGAACATCTCAAATCAGAATGTCCCATGGATGAGAAATTCAGCCTAAAAACTTCAGCTTGGTGGTTGTTTGTTTTTAAACTCACCCGTTACAGAGATCCTGAAGCAGAGGACACAGCAGAGGAATTGTGGATGTCACTGCAGAGTGGACCACTTTCTGGATCTCGGAATTAGGGGGAGCAGGAAGGTGGGGGAGTGTGAGTAGCATGTTACCCTGCAGGGCTTCCCCATTTCAGATGCTCCCCTAAGAGTTACAGTGACGTGGGGCAAAAGTAATTTTTGACTTGCTTTAATGTGGAACAAAAACCAACCTGGATGACCCTGGAAACTAAAAGATTCTAGAGGACAGCCACTGGACCAAAATCAGAATGCCCTGCTGTGTGAACCCACCTCCAGGTCAGCACAAAACTCACGCTTTCTGGTGGCCCCCTCGGCAATGTAAAAATCAGGATCCCCAGCATCTCTGGGCTAAGGCACACTCATCCATTTAGATAGGCTGGTGGCGGGAGCACCCCACCCCATTTTTAGGGATGTACTCATTATCATTCCTGATTGGTGTAAACAAATGTGTTTGCAATGGCATTAATATGTACAGCAAATGGAGTGGGCAAGAGCCAATGCATGCACCTTAGGACGAAGGAAAGGTGAGTTTGTATGACTGATCTGGGGGTTTCACACTGCAGGGCATCCCAAATCAAGATTCCACCAGGCAAGAAACAAAACCCAGCATCATCAAAATCCTAGCACAAAACCCAGAGTTTGCCTATTTGGTGATCTTAAAGTGGACCAAAACCCAGTTGAATTAGATTCCCTCCCCGGGGGCATCCAAAATCGGGATGCCCTGCTGTATGAAACCCCCCAAGTCACCAGCTACACTTACCTTACTTCCCGGTCCAATGGCGCATGCGAGGGCCATGGCCGCATCCTTGCTATCCCACATTTGTGAATGGCCAGCGTGGACACGCTCCCTGTTAGAGGGAAGCAGGGGATGCGGGCGTGAGCATGCTCAGAGATGCTCTGCTAAGATGTCGCTCAGACGTGCATAGCTCAGTGACTTCGAGCACGCTGATTGGATGAGCGGCCGCTCATGCACCGTAGGACCAGGGTAAGGAGAGTTTCCTCGAGCGATCCGGGGGTTTCACATAGCTGGGCACCCCGAAGGGGGGGAAAGGTCCAAAACCCAGGATAGTCAAAATCCTGGGTTTTGGTCCAGTTTAAGAATATCAGCTGATGTGAACAGCCTGGTGGCTGCTTCCCCGAATTCCCTGTGTTGCGGGGAGCACTCCCGTCCCCAGCCTGCCTGAATGGCTGGTCACAGGAGCGCACCACAGCCACAGGGAAGCCAGGGATGTGGCCACCAGGGAAAGAAAGAGTTGTGGGAGCTGCTAGTAAAGGTGAGTTTACCAATGCAACTTTTGAGCCACTTTAAAGTGGACCTTTCACCAGGATTTTCACTATCCTCGTGATAGGTCCTGGGGCATCCTGATTTGGATGCCTACTTTTGTGAAAACCCCCAGATCACTGACACTACTTTTCTGCCATACCCATGGGGCATGCATCCACTCAGCACTTTATGCTCTGCAAGAATTGGTTAGAACTGAGTGTCAGCATAGAGAGCCAGGTTATCCACATCCCCGGTTTCCATGGAAAGTGTATCTGTGCTCCTGCACCCAGTCTATCGGAATGAGGGTCACACTGTGGGGCATACTTAATCAGGATATTCAAGTGGCACTTAGTCAGCTGGCCCTGGAGTCTTTTAGACACTTTAAGCGGACCCAATCTGCCAGCACCCAATCAGATTTACCAAGTGGTACTCCACACAATGTGTAACCATCCCCCTACCATGGCAAACATCTAAATGCAGCAAGTTGCACTTCCCCCTTTTCCCCTGCTATGCTTCTGGTTATCTCTTCCCCCTCCTCTTCTCTCCCTTTGCAATCTCAGCCACCAGCCCTGCCCTCTTACCTTCATCAGAAGACTCTGACATCTGGCTGGTCAAGCACCCACACATTCCAATGTCTGGGCAGGATTGACGGAACTGCTGGACATATGATGGAGGCAGAAAAGTAGCTGCTACAGTTATTGCAACCAACCTTTGCCGGGCTCGCCTTCTGCCTATGGATGCGGGCCCAGTAGCACTAGCCTTCTCTGCCCCTATGTTATGTACGCCATTGCCTGATGCCCTAAATGGGGGTGTGGGTAATGTGTCGGGTTACCGCCTAGTCACCCGCCCAGTCCAGAAGGTGCCATAAAGGCCCCCCAACCCTGATAAACTGGTATAGGTGTCCCCTATAGCCCTTACCAGTTCACCCCAAGTGTACAAAAAAGACATGACACAAATATCTTTATTTTTTTAAATGTCACTATTCACTGGTCACCATCTTCTGTTAGAAAGATTGTTATTGAAAATTAAGTCATACAGCAAAATTTAAGCATAACATAGAAGAAGATACACAAACAAAGGCTTTTTCATGTGCCTAAAAGTCCAAAATTGTGCATTAATGGTATACAGGAAAGATAATAGGCATGTATACTGACATTCACCTATACGAATATGAATTGCTCAGAAATTGTTTAGACACAGCGATTAATTATTATTATTATTATTATAAATTATTTAGACACACACTTGTGAAAAAAAATCTGGTTATGATGTACAGGCTAAAAATAAATGTAAAGTATAGCAAAAGAGCTGAAAGAGTGAAGATGGTAAGCTGGGGGGAAAATCTCCTGGACTACGAGCGATAATGGGTGGATGCAGAGAGGCAAGAGTTGGAGGCCGATTCATTAATAGCGCCAGGTAGCGACAGATGAGCGACTGAAGTATGGCGCTATGAGCGCCGTTAGCGTACACCGCGGGCGGTAGCAATTCGCTATAGCAGGCCTCCTCAGTCGCTACCTGGCGTTGTTGGGAACAACGCCTACATTGCTGAATATGATGTTTCAGATCAGCTTTGTAGGCGCTGTCATTTTGACACACGCTATTCAACACAGCGCCTGCGCTTTGCTTTGCTGTGGGCTTGAAATCAATGTTAGTACCTTCAGAAGTAAACACATTGCAACATGTTTCTTTTTATTTTTTTTATTTATGTTTTAAATGTTTTTTTGAATAAAGTAAAATTTGTAAAGTCAAATTCTGAATCCTCAGGGTTTTTATCGGGGTGCCTGAAAAAGATTAAAAAGTGCAGTTAGTATTTATATTTAATGTGGCTTTTTCGCAGTAAAAAACGAAAACAATAAAATTTAAAGAACATTTTGGTCCAACTTGCACAACAACCCTAATTGTTATGTTGGTCAACTTCCACCACCCCCTTATAGTGGTTTTGGTAATCTTACACCCCCCTTATAGTGGTTTAGGTCATCTTACACCCCCCATATAGTGGTTTTGGTCATTTTACACCCCCCTTATAGTGGTTTTGGTCAACTTCCACCCCCCCTTATAGTGGTTTAGGTCATCTTACACCCCCCTTATAGTGGTTTTGGTCATCTTACACCCCCCTTATAGTGGTTTTGGTCAACTTCCACCCCCCCTTATAGTGGTTTAGGTCATCTTACACCCCCCTTATAGTGGTTTTGGTCAACTTCCACCCCCCCTCATAGTGGTTTAGGTCATCTTACACCCCCCCTTATAGTGGTTTTGGTCATCTTACACCCCCCTTATAGTGGTTTTGGTCAACTTCCACCCCCCCTTATAGTGGTTTAGGTCATCTTACACCCCCCTTATAGTGGTTTTGGTCATCTTACACCCCCCTTATAGTGGTTTTGGTCAACTTCCACCCCCCCTTATAGTGGTTTAGGTCATCTTACACCCCCCTTATAGTGGTTTTGGTCAACTTCCACCCCCCCCTTATAGTGGTTTAGGTCATCTTACACCCCCCTTATAGTGGTTTTGGTCATCTTACACCCCCCTTATAGTAGTTTTGGTCATCTTACACCCCCCTTATAGTGGTTTTGGTCAACTTCCACCCCCCCTTATAGTGGTTTAGGTCATCTTACACCCCCCTTATAGTGGTTTTGGTCAACTTCCACCCCCCCTTATAGTGGTTTAGGTCATCTTACACCCCCCTTATAGTGGTTTTGGTCATCTTACACCCCCCTTATAGTGGTTTTGGTCAACTTCCACCCCCCCTTATAGTGGTTTAGGTCATCTTACACCCCCCTTATAGTGGTTTTGGTCAACTTCCACCCCCCCCTTATAGTGGTTTAGGTCATTTTACACCCCCCTTGTAGTGGTTTTGGTCATATTACACCCCCCTTATAGTGGTTTTGGTCAACTTCCACCCCCCCTTATAGTGGTTTAGGTCATCTTACACCCCCCTTATAGTGGTTTTGGTCAACTTCCACCCCCCCTTATAGTTGTTTAGGTCATCTTACACCCCCTTATAGTTGTTTTGGTCCTCTTACACCCCCCTTATAGTGGTTTTGGTCAACTTCCACCCCCCCTTATAGTGGTTTCTGACAAATTATGATTGGAGCCAACAAATAGTTCCCCTGTAGTGCAGTACTTGGATTAGAGTGAAGGGTAGTTAGCTTACCGCAAAAAACGAAGAGATCATGCTTTCCCTTAGCTCAAAGCCACTCTGGGTGTCCTCACTCGTTTCTGCGGCCAAGTTGGGGATTTCGGGCACCAGTGCTGTTTCTTCAGGTGATTGGATTCTGTGGCATATACATAGATTGTGGAGCACACAGCAGGCGAGGATTATCTTGGAGACCTTTTGTGGACTGTACAGCATCTCTCCTCCTGGGCGTGCCAAACAGAGAAAGCATGCTTTCAGCAGGCCGATGGTTCGTTCCACAATGCTTCGGGTTTTGCGATGTGCTGCATTGTAGCGTTCTTGGGCAGAGGTCTGTGGGCTTCTGACCGGAGTCATCACCCACGTTCTCTGCCCGTATCCCTTGTCCGCTGTGGGGAAAACACAAGGAGAGAGACAGCAATTCGTACTAGTACATGTTTTTGGTTTCATTTTCAAAAATTTAGCTTACTAGGCCACATATTTGATGCCAAATACTTTGACATGGTTAATTATTTACCCAGTAGCCAGCCAGCTGGCATTTCGTTGTTCTCGAACTTCCGGCACAGGACTGTCCGCTGCAGGACGTAAGAATCGTGGCATGAGCCGGGGAAGCCCGATCTCACGGCCCGCAGCTTCATTTCATGGTCACAGACGACCATGATGTTGAGCGAATGGTATTGCTTTTGGTTCCTAAAATACAGCTCCTGTGCACGGGGAGGGCGGAAAGGGATATGTGTACCATAGACACTGGAGTATCCTAACTTTAGACCCCTCTATTAACCCATTCATTCAGCAGAAACCTAGATTGACAGCTAAAAGGGCCCCCAATCTTAAGGACCGACTCTGCAGCAGTCACTTTATACGACCTAGGACTTGGCTGGAAAGAGAAACAACAACAGGCTGCCACCCCTGTGGAAGATGCTCTATATGCAGGTTTGTGACAAAAACAAACCAGGTGTTAACTAAGAACACGGGGGAGATTTTCGGATAGGACAACATCTGAATTGTAGAATGGAGGGTTTGATATATCTGTTGGAATGTGGATGTGGACTAGGATATGTGGGGGAAACAAAAAATGAATTGAGAAAACTAATACAAGCCCACATATCAAACATCAGATTGGCATCAAGAGACATAGCAATTGGAAAAATTATATCACCAGTGGCGGATCATTTTTTGAAAACCCATGGGGGAAAGACGGATTCCCTGAGAATAATTGCCCTGGAAAAGGTGAATCTTGGAATTAGGGGGGGGGGACCTGAAAAAGGTTCTACTCCAGAAAGAACTTAGATGGATTTACAAATTGGGTACGGCGGCCCCTATGGGTCTAAATGAGGACGTAGCTTTCGGACCATTTTTAGGGAGACAATAAAAATGACATAAAATATAATAAAATAAAATAACATAAGATGCAATTGATTGAATGTATATTTACAAATTATACTCTACTGTCTTCTGGACCCCTTGTTGGGGCATTAATATATATTGACAAGAAAAAAACTAGAAAAACACTAATAGTGGAATATGTTACCCCATAGGTTTGGTCTAATTTACAATGGGATATATACATCTATTCTTAATTAAAATTAATCTTATTTATTTATTCTTGCTGACTAATTCCTTTTTTTCTCTCAGTTTAAAGCAAGGTTTATTGGAATACTGGTATATCCATCTGCTCTCCTTCCCGACCATTTGAAGATGGAAATATCTCTTAAAGAATAACACCCTTTGGAAATGAATAACATCTTTCGAAATTGAATATATATAGATGTATATATGCAATAAGCTGAATTATATCCATATATTCACTTGAATTAATTGTTTTATTTATGGTGTTTAATGGTTTGATATATTATGTATTATATGTGGTATTTAATAATGTATATAATTTTCAAATAGGTTTAATTATTAATAATGTATTCTATATTTTTTATTATTCTTTATCTCTTATTTTCACCATTTATCATTATCCACTACTCATTACTTTTCCTTTTCTTTAGTATTTTATTTATTCTCTTTTATGTATTATTAATTATTATTCATTATTCTTCATTTACTTTTTCTATATCTTTTATTCACTCTTCATTTATTTTTCATTCACTTATATTTTTATTATTATTATTTTTTATTATTATTTTTATTTATTATCTTTCATTATTCTTTATATTCTTATTTTTCTATATTATATTGATTATTTATTCTTTATTAATTTATATTTTGGTTTGAGGGGTCACATATATATATAATATAGATTTTCTCACTAATTTGATTATTAATTAGCGGAAAGGATAGATTTGGTTTTGATTGATCACGAATGGGGCAATTATTATTATTATTATTATTATTTAAATAATAGTTATGTAATAGATTATATAAAATAAATTATTTACTATGATTATATAGTTTTATTTAATTCATTTTTTAATTACACATTTAATTTTAAGAATATATAATTCTTAAATAAAAATATAATGGGTTCACGGGTTTATTTAATTTGGTTGAATTGATTTATTTGATGAAATTAGTTTGATTTGATTTATTGAACTTATTTGATTGACTTATTTAATGAATTAATTTTTTAATTATGGATTTATATATGTATATAAAAGAATTTCTTTAATTTTTTCTTATTTTTTCTCTTTATTGCATATATAACATCATTATATTAAATTCATACGGGTGGGGGGATAAAATAAGATAAAATAAAATAAGATAAAATAAAATAAAATAAAGGGATGGTGTAACATTAACATAAACATTTGATTAAGATTTGATATAAACATAAATCAAGGAAATAAAATAAATAAATTAAGATTGAGAATTTTCCTTTATTTACTGCACTCTCAAGCCATTTGTAAATCTGACGCCCCAAAAAGTCTTAATTGGGATTTAACCTGTAGTCTTTTAAAGAAAATAATATGTTTGGGAATAAACACCCCGATCTGGGACATGTGGAATATATGTGTTTATTTACCCATCATATTGTGTATATAGATTGGTTAGAGCTATATTTTTGTTATAACAAACATATGTGAATAGAATTCTGTGTATTTAGGTAAATGTATCATTTTTAGACTCTTTTATTAAATAACGTTTTTAAATGTATCTTTTTTGTAGTTTAAATGTATCTTTTCTGTGGGGATTGTATATGTTTGTTTATTGTAACTGGTGGCTAACTATCCCATCACACTGCCTGTTATACTGTTTCTACTGAGACCCGTGCTGGTTGCGTGGTGGGCTCCGTCCCCTCCGTCTCTTCTACAGCCGCGGCACACACGCTATTAGCGGTGATTATGTGTGCGGCTGGCCGGGGGGACGGTCTGCAGGGCGGGCCCATGACGTCACCGGACGACTTTACTGCTCTGATTGGAGCGCAGGGCTTGGCAGTGTGTGCGCGTGCAGGCGGCTTCCGGCCGGGGCCGTGCTGCGCGCCCGGACGCGAGACCTGAAATTAGGGGTGAGTCTCCTTATATAATAGGGCAGTGATGGGGTAGGAATCCACACCTTGATAAAGTGGCCTGTGAGCGGGGAGGCCACGAAACGCGTTGGGGGACCGTCATTAGACTGGGGCATTCCGGTGGAGCACTGTGGATTCATCACTCAGGTGATGTGTGTTTTTCAATTGATTTTGTTGTATTTACCATTTTCTCTGTTTTATTCTCTTATCTTGCCACATTTCATATTATTAAATTGTACTATTAATGTTGTATTTGCACAGATTAGCACTTATGCACTTTATGAATGAGTTTTATGAGTATTTGGGATAGATTGGGATGCCCTTGAAAATGTACGGTTTTGTCTTATATGTTTTTTAATTGTTTTGTCATGTAAAAAAAAAAAAAAAATTTTTGTGGGTAATTTCTAATAAATTATTTATGAATTCATGATGATTATTTAGTTCACCTTTTTACTGTGGAGGAGGTGCGATGGTGTGAAACTATGTTGGATGAATTGCTGGGTTCATCATTATACTTCTAATTTAGCCCTTGTAGAAATAGTCTTCCACCACCGCACGGCCACAGACTTTATTAACTAATACTTAATCTTGTGGTGCGGAATTGTACATATATATTCGGATATGTGTACCATCAATGCACCCTAGCACATTCGGGATCCCTCCCATGAGATAGAATGCATGTTTTATTTTGGCAACCTCATCCTCATCCTCAGGAAACTTGATGTAAATAGGGATCAAATCACAAATCGCCAGTACTACCTGGATTAATATGCGGCTCAATGTAGCCTGGCTGATCCCGCTGAGGAGGGCAGAGGTTGCCCGGAAGGTCCCTTGTGCCAAAATATTCAGAGTGGCACACAGGCGTACTATGCCTGGAATGGAATGAGTGCGTTTGGTGGATGGCTCGATTTTGTGCTTAATCTAATCATATAGGGACTGTAGTGCAGCACGATTCAGACGGAAGCGGCTCCTGATCTGCTCGTCACTTAAGTCCCACACTGAAAGGCGGATTCCAAAGGAGCGGGGTGCCCTAAGCCTCACAGCACCCCCCTCCCTGGCCTCCTGCTCTTCCAGCATTCTCACACATCCCTACACCCATACCCCATACATCACCCTCTTATCCATCTCACACTCAACAGATATACAAAAGAAGCCAAACAAAACCAAAAACCACAAACACACCACACACACAAACAATCACACTCCTCACACACTCACTACAATGCAGCTCACCACAAAACCAGAAGTATAGTGGTCAGAACCACCAGACTGCTGAAAAACAGCTTTCTAAGTTAGGCACAACCAAGAGGGGAGTTGCTGCACAGCCCACAAAAGGCCCCAAAATCAAGCCTCACTTGCTGTATGCCAACAAAATCAATCTCCTAAAGAAACAGCACTGATGTCAGAAATCACCCAACAAGCCACAGAGAGTGAGGACCAAACCCAGCCAGACACTCAAATGAGCTAAGGGAACCAAGCACCACACCACAGCCTTTGCCACAGTGTAACAATACCAGAAGGTTGCCAAATCCAGCCATTTATACTTCATTTTGAAAAAGGACAGGTCCGCTTTGCCGCCTTTTGCGTTGCTCTGCTATTTCCGGTCTCCAATTAGCTGACCCAGGTGTGCGTGAAACGGAGTGCGCACGCGCACGCTAGTAGCGCTACTAGCGTACGTGAGCCTAAACTTGCGTGCATTAACGGACATGGCAGAAAATTCTGTGGTGGACCAATGAAAGGTAAGCTGCTGTTTATTTAAATAGCCGTTTGTATAGCCACATGTCACAAGTGTTTAATATACATGAGTACATTGTTGTCTTTGGTTGTGTGTTGTTTGGTTAATGAGGTCTGTAATTAGTTAATTGGCTACCACACATGGTTCAGTCAGTGCAGTGGAGGTGTTGCTACAAGCACCTGGCCAGTATGTGTGAATCTATTAAGTGGACCTGTTTGTGATTGGCTGTTAGAGCACATAAAACCTGCCCAACCCAAATACTGTCTGCATGCGTGCTTGTTGGTTGTGTATTGGTGTGTGTGTGCAGCTACAGGATGGAGCCAAATTCTGGACATCTGCCGGCCACAGCTGGCCCAAGTAGGAGTGTGGTGGGTGCTGTGCGCAGACCTCCCTTAAGGAAAAGGGCCCAGCCTGAAGGTGGTGCAGCACCCCAGGCTAAGCGCCCAGGTGCCAAGAGGGAGCCAGAATTTAATTTGGCGGAGAATAATACTCTTGTGCACCTTACCCTTGCTAAATGGGAGCTGATCTTTGGCTCCCAAAGCAAGTCAATAGGCAAACAAGAAAGAAGCAAACTGTGGGATGCCATTGGTGAGGAGCTTACTAGCAGTGCTCCACACCCACGTAGTGGCCCATCCTGCAGGAAACACTTCTACACTTTGAGAGGGGCCCTTATAAAAAAGATGAATCACGATCTTGATGTCGAGAGTGGGTCCAAAGAGTACCTACAGGCCGTATGAGGAGATGCTGAAGGGCAAAATTCCACTTGCTCGGCTGCAGGGTGTGGATGCTGGGGATGACACCACAGGTTGGACTGAAGGTACATATTTTCTGTCTATTTTGTGATGGTAATGTTAATGTATGTGATTTGCTTTGTCTCTTTCTGGCCAACTAACAGTAGAACCTGTGAAGTAGTACATTATACCTCATAAATGTTTTACTTTCCTGTCTGTTGCTTTCTGCATAGGTGCACATGGTGCTGTCCATGAGTCGGGGGAGGAGGAGGACACCCAAAATCCTGCCCTTCAACCAACCTCCAGCCTAACCCAGTCTGCCATTGAAGGTATTTAACACTAATTTAGGGGCTGGTTATTTTTGGCCAAAATGGGTGTGGGAGCACCTCAAACAATAGCTTGTACCACTGTTGAGGATTACTAATATGGACCTGCGGACGAATTTCACGCCCACTTTAACCCTCACAGCAACTAACTAACAAGGCCCTAACATGTGTAGCTATGTTGGAAGCCAGAGATGTGTGGCCATATATCTGCATATACATGTGTAAGCCACACTGGCCTTGATTAGTGAATATTAGTGATTGAGCTGCTCACACACACCTTAATGCATGGTTTATTTTGTGCCGCACATTACCAATGGCTAAATGTTTGCTTTGCTTTTGCCTAGCTGCCCTGCCAATGGCACCAGCATCTCCTCAGGAGCCAAGCTACTCTTTGGATGCCGGTAAGTGCATGTGTCAACCTTGCTTTAGCCGCTTTAACACAAGTGCATGTCTTTCATACCTCTTTTTGATTTGTAGGCCAAGTGACTGGTTCATCTTTGGACCCCACTTCCGATGTTGCAGGTCAACAGGACCCTGTTGGTGTGTATTGCAAAAAATAATGTATCCTTTATGCTGTTTATGTTACACTGGTTCAATTTGGTTAGTCTAATAATCTACATGTTTGCTATGTCAACTTGAAGATGCCTATTTGGAGTGGTTTTGCCATCCCCAGGGTCATTATAATAGTTTTTTGAGTGATTGCAATGCATTTTTTGGGTATATTTAAAGACAAACATTCACCCAAATAGTTGGAGGAATATTTAGAGACATTAATTGTGTATTTTAGTTGGCCAGAATATCGGAAGTGGCTGCCCGGAAAGGGCCCTTCACGTTGAGGCTGCCAGAGATGAGGGTAAGTTGTTTTTGCTTGATTATCTAGTATGGATTTTTGCAATACTTTTGTGGAACTTTAGTAGGCCAACTTGTGTTTAAACATGTATTTTCAAGGGCAAAGCTCGAGTGAGGGCCCCACTCCAGACATCTGGGAGATTGCGGGTATGTGTAATTTTAGCAATGTGTCTGTAATTTTTTGGCCCAATTATTGCCTCATCTTCCTCTTACCTACATGTTAGCAATCTGAGTTTACCAGATACCTTTTGGCTAGTGTGTAATCTGGCACTTTGTGGAGGTATGGCCTCGATAGGCTATCCATGTTACATTTGAGTTTGGTCCACTGACCTACTAACCTGACTTTCCTGTTTAGCATATGCCAACTTGCCGGAGCTCTCTGATGTGGATTTGCCCCTCTCTGGCAGCCAGACCCCGCTCCTACCTCTGCCGGACATCACGGAGGTAACATGGCTGATTTAGAGGACCAATAACCACATTGCCATGTTCGTGGGTAGTCCATGAACCAACATGTCACATTTACTTTCTTTGTTGTTTTGGCAGGAGGCGGGACCAGAACCCCAAGCTGGGACCTCTTCCCAAGTGCCATGTGGCCAAGCTTCAGAGGCTCAAGCAAGGGTAAGTTGTATTGTTACACTTTGGGCAAATGATTTGGAGGGGCATACCTGCATTGGTTCAGTTTCACTAAAATGTTTTTTTCTATTTTTTTAGCCTCAAACCAGAGCAAGAGGAGGTGTGGCACCAACCAGTGCAGACTTTTACGAGCTATGGGTCCGGATGCTGGAGGACTACAGTCGCCAACAGCCGTGTGATGGAACTAATGAGCGCATTGCGGCGTTGGAACATCAGGTGCTGATGTGTCAGCAACAAAATGAGGCCCAGCAGCGCCAGATAGACGAGTTGCGACAAGGACAACAGCAACAAACTAACCAGGAACTTGCTCGCCTGTCAAATCTGATGGAGCAATCTCTCCAGCGCCAGGAACAAAGTTTGTTGTTGACACAACAGCTCATACAACAGCAGTCTATTTTTTTTTCTGCACTGTTGGCCCCCAACACCGCCCCTAGCAATGACTCCCAACCTCCCCGGCCCCCAAGCCAAGAATATTAATTGGTTTTTTGTTGTAATTTTTTTTTGCAAATATATTTTATTACCCCACCTCTAAATTGTGTTTTGCCTAAGACATAGCTAAGAACACAGTCAGGGATGAGTATCTTGATCTACATATGTAAATGTAGGGAAAAATTAATGCCACACATTGGTGAACATATCTTACTATAGTTTACAGATTAAATGGCTACAAAGGTAGGCCAAAATTTAACCAAGAATGGGTTTGTAGACACTTAAACTATGCTTGTCAAGGCACAACACACTGTAATTAACAAAATACAAAATTTTTATTCATAAAGGCGGGCAACAGGCCCAACATTTGGCCGCAAAGTGCCTAAAAACAGTGGCCAGTCATCACCCCACCCTAACGACGCGTCGTTTTTGGCCAGCAACATAAGGCGAAGACGCCGGATCGACCGCCACAGTCTGCGATGCTGGTTTTCACAAGCTGTAGAGAGTAGAAAAAACCATATTTAAAAAATCGAATGTGACCTCAACAGACACAGATGTAGCAATGTAATGTCAGTGGTTCCAATTAGCAGTGGCCAACATTCACATTGTTGGCCACTGTGCCCTTAGGTGTTACCATTATATGAGTACTAGTGGCTGGCTTAAATGTGGCCACAACATCCCAAGCATACATTTACTCTTAACTCTTGGGAATCAAAGAAGGTATAAGTCCCAGCGTGGACATTTATGTGTTTAGTCACAGCCAAACATCAGGGCCTAAGTCCTAACGAGTAAACTAGTTTGGCCAAGAATCTTAGAGGTCACGACCTAAGCAGGTCCATTTGGTTGGGTAGAAACCACAATTTGTCTCTATGTGGCAAACTCAAGAATGTGAGGCAGCAATCAAGCATGCAGACATGCATGTAGGATTGTTGGCCAAACACATGTAACCTAGATGTGTGTTGATTAAACACATAGGTACATTGTAAATGTCTGCAGAATTGACTATAAGACATAGGGTTCACAAGTCTTTAGGCATATGAAGTGGGATGTACTCACCATCGCAGCTGTGACGGGGGCCCATGCTGCTGGCCGTCCCGGGAGGTGTGGTGGTGATGTACACCGGCTCCGTCTGCGTGGCCACATCTGTCAGGAGAAAGCAAAAGAGAAAAGCAAAATTAGTGGGCCAATGACACATGACTATTTGTCATCCATCTGGTTATGGAGTCTGCAAAATCAAATGCTTGCATGGTTACACACATGTTGTCCGACATTAGCATATTTCATGGTCCATGAGTTCATGTAAATTATTTTGGGTTGCAACATGGACACATAAAGATAATGTGCCAATAACCTTGACAGTGCAATGGTAAGGACTAATTTGCAGTTGATTGTAGAATGTTACTAGTGTGCAACATGTGTTAGCCGGAACAACTTAACAAAATAACACATTTGCTAGCCCCCATCATGGTGTGGGCAGAAACATAGGGGTGGTTGCCAGTTGGATTGCACTGTAGTGGGGTTTGTGATGTTAATGTACATTATCAAACCAGCTTGTACTATGGACCAGGAAACATGTGTCTGTTAAAAGTGGGCCAAGACCCAGGATTGATACTATTCTGTGTTTTGGTCCACTTTGGCAGAGCACAACAATTTGAGTGAGACACCGTCCGCCTCCGCTGCCTTCCGCGCATCACTGCTCCAGTGTGTGCGCACGCTCAGGCCATTATGAAACAGAGAGCGCAGGCGCAGACACATCTATAGGGGCACGCAGGAGGCTGCGGCGGTGGCTTCTGCCACCCCCAATGAGGTAAGGAGTTTGTGGGCTTTTGGGGGGGGGGGCCCTGGGTGAGGGAGTTGATTGGGCATGGAAGCTTAGAGATTCCAAGCACAATCAACAATGGGTGTTGGTCCACTTTAAGGAATGTCATAACATATGGAATGTGAGGGATAACAACTAACACTTACCATGACTATGCCCGTGGAGAAGGCGTTGCCAAAAGCCCATGGAGGTGCCGCCTATATGATGCCCTGCAAATTAGAGAGGAATGGCAAGGGCTAAGTACAAATGGCCAGATGAAACCTGTCACAGACTAACAATGACAAAATGTGCACTCACCAGGGGATGATCCGCCACTTGAAGCCCAGGGAGGGCTCTGAGGAGGAGGCGGGGAGCCTCGGCTCCTCACACTCTGCTCCGAAGATCCCCCAGCCAAAGGGCCACCCTCCTCCCTCTCACTCCCTGCTCCTTCAGGGAGTGTGGGAGAGTCCATTCCTTCCACCCCACTTGGACTCCCCACTTGAGAGTGGCCCCTTGGCTGTTGAGACTCCTCAGAGTCAGAGTGTGAGGAGCTGAGGCTTGATCCTGCTAGCCCCCCGCAGCACACTCCTCTGGGGCATCATCCCCTTCCTCCCCTGGGTCCTCTAAATAGGACCCGCGAGAGGGACCCTCCCCCGATGACTCCCCCGAGTCCGCCTGTCTGGTTCGGGGGAGGACTCCCTTCCCACGTTTCCCCAGGGGAGGACGCTTATCTGTGTTGAGGGGGTGAATGAAAAGAATTAATATTAATACCCAAAATGGACACAGCTTAGAATATTATTTTTAAAAAAGTATAAACATAGCATAAGCTTCAACTTACCTGAAGCGTAGGCATCATATAGGCGGTACACGCCTTCAGGGTCCCGGCGCTTGAAGTCCGACCATTTTTGCATGATGGATCAGACAGTGAGGTGGGTGTCGAAGCGCCGGGACACTGTGGCCTTCACCTCCAGGGCAATGCGCTTCTTGCCCCCACGGGCACAGTCGTATTGGTGGATGCAGAAATCCTATGAGCAATGAAAAACAAACAAAAATCAATACATGACATCAGACCAATGGCCTAAACATTTATACTGAGAACAGATTAAAGTGGACCAACACCCAGGATTTTGACTATCCTGGGTTTGGGTCCACTTTGGTGGGGCACACCAATCGGGGGTGCCCCGCTGTCTGTAACCCCCGGGAAGGCCAGAAATACTCAACTGACCACGCTCCCACGTGACCGCGCCAGGCTATCACAGCGCTCTGAGCCACTGTGGTATGCGCGTCCAAGGCCGCTTGGACGCGCATACCAGCTCAGCTGCCTCTGAGCGCTGTAGGCCGCGTCTTGCGCTTCCCTCTAACAGAGAGGGCACCTGCGCCGGCCATTAACAAATGTCCGGCGCGGGTGCGCACCCTGCTAGAGGGAAGCTCAAGACGCATCCGCGGCTCGCGCATGCACCGATGGAACGGGGCTGAGGTAAGGTTTGTTGGCCTCCTGGGGGGTTCATCCCCGTGGGACATCCCGATTTGGGATGCCCCGTGGGGAGGGATCTGATCGGTCCGGAAATCCCCCCTGGGTGTTGGTCCACTTTAAACATATAATCCAAGATAAACATACTCACTTTGACCACCTGGCCGTTTACGCGGCTATCCACCCTTCGTTTTGCTTTAGCTGGCCCAGGAGGGGAAGGGGTTGGAGGGGGTTTAGGTGGGGGAGGTGAGGTAGGTGGGGGAGGTGGGGGAGGGGTGGTGGGGCCAGATTCAGAGGAGGAGCTGGGGAGGCACATAATCCGTCTCCTGGGCAGCATGGTGGAAACGCAAAGGAGGAAACAGGAACCGGATATGACCAAAGCGACAGGGAAAAAAAAAAAACGCTCCGCGCACCAGGAACAAGCTAATATCCGCTATGTGCAAGCTAAGTGGCGGAAATAGTCGATTTACGCATTACAAAAAGCTATTGGACAAAGCGCTAGTCATTTTTAGCTTTATGTGGCTTTGAAACGCAAAGGAGGAAACCGGAACCGGATATGACCAAAGCAACTGGGGAAAAAAAAAACACAAACGCTCCGCGCACCAGGAACAAGCTGATATCAGCTATGTGCAAGCTAAGTGGCGGTAATAGTAAATTTACGCATTACAACAAGCTATTGGACAAAGCGCTAGAAATTTTTAGCTTTATGTGGCTTTGAAACGCAAAGGAGGAAACCGGAACCGGATATGACCAAAGCAACTGGGGAAAAAAAAACACAAACGCTCCGCGCACCAGGAACAAGCTAATATCAGCTATGTGCAAGCTAAGTGGCGGTAATAGTAAATTTACGCATTACAACAAGCTATTGGCCAAGACGCCATTAATTATTTGCTTGATTTAGCTGGGTGTTCAATATCCTGTAATGCATAGGTCCGAGAAAAAAAAAAGCTGGTTGCTTACAAATAACAATCTTATTCCTTCATAAAATAATAACACAATAAAACTATCCAACTACATGATAATGTGGCACACAGGAGAATGCATAACGGGTTGTTATGAGCTTGTACGCCTGAAGAAATCCTGTAGAATGTGGACATGCATGCTCACAACTACAGTGTATTCATTAAGAACGACTGGGGTCGCGGCAAGTGAATTCAGGGAAAATAGCAGAAGGGCACATGTATGAACAGCACAGCGCAGCACAGCGCCGCTCGCGCCGCCGCACAGCGCCGCTCGCGCCGCCACATAGCGAATCAAAACAGCAACTGCACAAACTCTGACCACCACAGATTCATCAAGGACAGGGCTGCCGAATAGCTTGGGCGCTGACAATTTCAATGAGCGAACGTGAGCGCCAAACATGACTGACTAAAAAGTAGCTTTACAAGCCATGTGTGTTGTGAAAGCAAGCTATTTTGAGCCTAATGTGTTTTGTGGGAGGAGATGCATTTTAGATGTCACTCACAACATTACAGTGTAAAAATTACAACTTTCATCTAAAAAACAATAAAAACAAGACAGATTAATAAAACATATCCCAAAAAATATGTGTTGAATTTTGTGCAAAAGACAAGAACACAAAAACCACTTAAAACAATCATTGCAGTGTCTGCCATTGAAATGTATGGGAGAGCGCCAGGTAGCGACAGGTCATACCTGGCGCTGTGATGGGATTAACAGCGGCGCTGTTCGTTGCAGTCAGCTACATGATGAATCCCGCGCTAGCTGACGCTCTCGCCGGCGCTAGCCGCATTTAGCGTGATAAATGCGTCACTGTGGCCGCCGCCGGGCGTACTTGAGTCGGTAGCCGCCGTTAGCTGGCAGTACCTGGCGCTCGTCAGACACTACCTGGTGCTAGCCCTTGATAAATAAACCCCTAAGTGTCAGACCGCAACTAGCTGACTATTGGGACTCTGTTTTCCATAACTGTGACCCTCCGAGTTAAAGTGAGATTGCCAATAACCTGAAATGGCTTTAAAGACCTTAAGATGGACGGTCTGGGTTTAATAGCTGTCAGTTTTTCGTTTACTAGTGTATTGATGACTCTAAGCAGGGCCTCCGACTATTAAATGTTTGGGCTCTTCCATGAGCGGGCTATGGTCAGGGCCATATTTAGGTTTCATGCTGCCCTAGGCACTTTTCCCACATGCCCCTATTGGAGGGCGGGTAAAAATTCTGTGCTTTAGTCCACTTTAAAGCGGACCTTCACTCTGAATAAGAGTCTATCTTATATGTTTCCCACACCCTGTACATACAGATTGGCCACATTAAAAATCATCCTACCTGCATCTACTGCATGTTATGAGCCTTTAAAAATCCAAGATGGCGGCTTATGGAAGCCGCCATCTTATCAGGCAGGCAGCAAACAGGAAGTGCCTCCTGACTGTGCTGCTCTGCATTCTGGGACTGCTGACCTTCCCCTGACCCCAGCTCTGCTCTGTCTGAGCAAAGCACAGCTATAACCCACCCCCCTGTACCTTATCCCACTCTCCTCTCCTCAGTAAGTGTGATGCATCTGAGTCAAGATGGCGGCGCTCGTATCCTAAATTCCTGAACAGAGTTGCAGCCCAGTGGGGGAAAGAATAATAAGTTAATTACTAAAAACTTAAAATATATTCATTTTAGATGCTGGGGAACCGTTTTTTAAGAGTTTGGGTTTTTCATTAAATCACGCTGAAGGTCCGGTTTAAAGAGGAAAATCTGAGGCCCTGGAGTCTAAAAGAGTAAAAGACTCCAGGACTGTTCGAGTTCCACTCCCTAGGGTATGCCAAGTTGAGATGACATTCTGTGTGGAAAGCAGGGATCACCTGGTCTACTCACCTCTTCACAGATCCCTCCCTGCATCTCAGCACCGCAGCCATATTACCAGCATTTCTGTAACTGCGGTGTGTACCAGGCCAGGCCTTTCTGATTTGGCAGGCTGGGCACACACACAGCTAGAGGTCAGCTGGGATGCAGCCTCTGGTGCACTTGGCTCCATTCGACTCATTAGCGACTAGTGAGCCGATGCAATGTGGAAGCTTTTGTGAAAGGTTTTGTGGGGATACACACAGCAGGGCATCCTAAATCAGGATGCCTGGTCTGATAGGAACAACACCCAGAAGAGCGTAATTCCTGATTTAAAGTCTGCATTTAGTAAACGTAGTGACGTATGAGTGCATTGTGCAGTGGGGCATTCCTATGCTGGCAGTGTAATGCACTATGAAGATGAAGTCTTTGATGTCATCCCCCAGGAGGTCATGAAACCTGCAGCCAGACCAGAGCTTCAACAGCACCCTTTGCCAAAAAGCTGCCACTGCACAAAATCCTCTGGGTGCTCTCAACCCAAAGATCTTGATCTTAGAGGCTGGGGGAGGTGGCAAGTCACCTGTGACTAGTGGGTGACTTGCCATTAACCCCTGGCACCCCCATTACCTGCCTCCCCAAAGCCCAGGGGGGGGCAGAAGAGCCCACAAAAGCTGGCCCCTGTGCCCTGTTTCTACAAGCCCTGCATAGCTGGTCCCGGGCTGGTTACTTTGGGTAAGGGGGACACCATGTCAATTTTTGGGGGGGATTTTAAGGGTTTTTAACCTTTAAAAATCCCCCCCAAAAAATGCCCCCCCCCCCCCCCCCCCCAGGGAGGGGGGACCCTATGTCATTTTTTTTTCTCGATTTAACCCTTTGTAGTGTGGATGGTAGTTGTATTTTATTTGTAAATGTTATAGATTACTTGTTTCAGTTAGGGGGGTCTCCTGGGCAGGAACGGGGGGCTACCGATAAATATGTGGTACCGTTCTAATCGGTAGAAATGGGGCTTTCACATGCAATATGCTTTTCTTTAATAAAATAAATTTTTTATTTAAAATAAAGGAGTCAATTTTCTAAAAATGTTTTATTTATTTATTTATTTATTTTTTTTACTTAATAATATTGTAAAAAACAAAATAAAATTTGCAAACAAGACATTTCATGTTAAAGCCTAAACTCTGCTGCAAAAAAATATAAATATAATTTTCCTGAAAATGACAGCAAAAATGTCGCAAAACATGGCGCAAAATGGGGAAAAATGACCTGTCAACAGAGGGTGACAAAATCTCAAGTAGGCTGGCAATTAAACGGGTTAATAGTACCTCTGCATGTTGGGTATTGTTCTGCTTTCAGACTTAGCTTGTTTTTTCTGGTTTGCATATTTATATTTTAGGAAAAGGTGTTTTTTATTCAGCATTTTTATACATTTTTTAGGGAAACCCTGCGCAACCAAAGAATTCTTTGAGGAATTAATTCCAGAAAGATGAGCCCACTACAACAAGCTGGGTACGCTTAGTAAGCTTAACATGTGTACTTTCAGGGAATATATGGTTTATGGGGAATATTCCAAATGTAAAGGGTTGAAATTTTCAAGTAAAATTACCGTTATGCTCATGCTTTACTTTGGGGTGTTTGGCAACTCTTCCCTTGACAGGACCTATGCATGTTGGGTGTTGTTCTGTTCGGGGAATGTTGCTTTTTCAGATTAAACTTGTTTTTTCTTGTTTGTATATAGTTTTTTTTAGGAAAATGTGGCTTTGATTCTGCTTTTTTATCCTTTTTTTTGGGAAACGCTTTGCAACCAAAGAATATATTGAGGAATTACTTCCAGAAAACTATGGGCACATCAACATGCCTGGTACACCTAGAAAGCTTGAGGTGTGTACTTCCAGAGAATATATAGTTTGTTGGGGGTATTTCAAATGTAAAGGGTTGTTTTTCTGGTAAAACTGCAAGGTGCGCATAGCGCATATCACAGTTGTATTTTTTCTGAAAATCCCCTAAAGCGCTATTTCAGTTTGGGGGAGTCTCCTAGGCAGGAAAGGGTGTCTACCTATACATATGTGGTATCGCTGTAACCGGGAGAAATTGGGATTTCACACACAATAAGATTTTATTGACAAACTTACATTTTTTATTACAAAAAAACACTACAAATTGTAAAAAAATAATTTTTTAAAAATTTTTTGTCACATATTTCACCCAAAAATATTGAGAATACACCTAAAAATTACAAACAAGACATTTCATGTTAAAGCCCAGACTCTACTGAAAAAAACATTATATAATTTTCCTGGGAAATCCCTGGAAATCCTTTCAAAAATGACAGTTGAACATGTGTAGCACAAAATAGTGAAACATGGTCTGGCAACAGGGAGTGGCAAATGCTGCAGGTAGGCTGGCACTGAAAGGGTTAAAGTGGACCAGCCTCCCCAAAGCCCAGGGGGGCATAGGCTTTGAGGCTTGTAGCCTGCAGGGCGGGGGCCACAGAAGCTGGCCCCTGCATCCTGTTCTACAAGCCCCCATAGCTGGTCCCCAGGCTGGTTATGATAGGTAGAGGGGATTTTTAAGGGTTTTTAACCTATGTGATTTTTTTCTATTTAACTCTTTATATCCCATTACACAGCAGGTATAAAAGGCTTCCAGTAGGAGAGCAGAAGCCAGAGTAAGAAACAGTGGTCGGGGATGGATCATGGGTGGTAAGTATTAAAAAATAAATTAATTAAATATTTTTTATGATGTGTATCGGTGCCCCTATTCACATTTTGCCCTGTGTGAACTGGTAAAGGTCAGGTGACTTGCCATTAATCTCCAGCCCCCCTATTACCTGCCTCCCAAATGCCCAGGGGGCAGAAGAGACTTGGGCCACAAGGCCATGGCTTGTAGCCTTGCAGTGTGGAGCCACAGAAGTTGGGCCTTGCACCCTGTTCCACAAGCCTCCATAGCTGGTCCCTAGGCTGGTTATGCTGGGAAGGGGGACCCCACACCTTTTATGGGGGGTTTTAAGGGTTTTTAACTCTTAAAAATCTCCAAAAATCGGGTCCCTCCCACCAGAAGGGGGACCCTTTGTGTCCCACCACTCAGCAGGTTAAAAGGCTTACAGCAGCAGCAGGAGAGCAGAAACCATTGTGATCATCGTGGGAGACAGTTTTCGATGATGGAGGTATTACATTTTTTTTTCTGATGGGGAGAGGGATCCCACACCAATTTTTTAAACCCATTATAGTGTGGACATTAATTGTAGTTCATTTATAAATGTTATAAAGTGCTCTTTTAAGTTTGGGGCTACATAATGAGGTTCCATTGTAATTGTGAGAAACGGGCCTTTCACATGTAATATGGTTTTCTTTAATAATTTTATTTTTAAAATAAACAAGACACAACCGTGTGAAAAATGACCAGCTGGCAGTTAGAAGAGTTAAAAGTAGCTATGCATGTTGGGTATTGTTCTGTTTGGGGGACCTTGCTCTTTCAGATTTAGCTTGCTTTTTCTTGTTTACATATTGTTACTTTAGAAAAATTTGTTTTTTATTCAGCTTTTTTTATACATTTTTTTAGGAAAACCTTGTGCAAAAAAAGGATTCTTTGAGGGATTACTTCCATTAGTCCACTACAACATGCTGGATATGCCTAGAAATCTTAATGTGTGTACTTTCAGGGAATATATGGTTTGTGGGGGTGTTCCAAATGTAAAAGGTCGTTTTGGTTGAAAAAGGGTAAGGTGCACACTTGTGTGCAGAGCTGAAATTTTTAAGTAAAATTACCGTTACACACGTTTTACTTGGAGTGGCAACTCCTCCCTTGACAGAGCCTATGCATATTGTGTATTGTTCTGTTCGGGGGACCTTGCTCTTTGAGATTTAACTTGTTTTTTCTTGTATGAGTATTGTTTTGTTAAGAAAATGTAGCTTTTTAATTCTTTTTTTAGGGAAACCCTGCGCAACCAAATAATTAATTGAGGGATTACTTCCAGGAAACTGTCCATGTCAACAAGCCTGGTACTCCTATAAAGCACAAGATGTGTACTACCAGAGAATATATAGTTTCCTGGGGGTATTTCAAATATAAAGGGTTGCTTCTCTTGAAAAACTCCAAGGTGTGCATAGTATAGTTGAATTGTATCTCATAAAGCACTGTTTTTTGTGTTTTGTATTACAAAAAACACTACAAATTGTAATATATATATGCTTGATTGCAAATATTTTTTTATATTGTTAAAAATGTTATTTTAAGAGCAATCCCAGTATAAATTGGAATTTATCTTAACCTCACAGCACAGTATCCCAATTTGGATGCCCAGCTGCATGCCCCCCCACCCCCCACTGGGAAGCCTAGGATGCGGCAGGCCAGTTGATTTGCTGGATTTATGTGTTTTAGAAGGTTCCTTAACATAGGTCAGCCAGATGTGCTTCTTCCATCATAATTACACTTGATGAGATTTAAAGGTTTATTTGATTACAACAACACAGGTCTTCAGTTAAAATCCACAAAAGTCATTATTTTTGCAGTTATTATGAAAGAAAATGTTGCTGTGTCACTTAAACACAAACAGAATAAACCAGAATTTTCAGTAAAATAAAAGCACACAATGATGATTGAAAAATAATTTTATTGAAGAAATGTAGTATATTATGAAGGGTAAAATACAGATTTCGGAAATTGGTACAAAGACAGTTAATTGAAGTAATTGTGTAAGCACAGACCTTTATATAGCTTCTCTGCACAAACAGTAATTGAAGTTCCAATGAAGTTCATGCAGTACACATATTAACTCATTATTGATCACAATATTTTTTTCTGTTCTGTAAGAGTTTTATCTATTTGAAATGTATTATAATTTTAGTTTTTAAAGAGGAAAATATACAAGGGGTGTTTCATAAGTTATCTACCTGAATATGAAAACATTATTTTTAAATACAATGGAATACTCCTTGACTTCAACACATTACTTTGCCACCAGTGATCGAAGTCCTCAGAATGTAAGACTTATTGCTGCTCCAGTAGCCCTGTTAATGCTTCTTTAACTGCATTCTCACCAGGAATGTATAAAGGAGGATGGGAGCAGCTCAATCACCAGGAATGTGTTGCCTATGCAGACATTTCTTCAGGTTATGAAAGAGAAAGTAACCAATGGGTGCCATGTCTGTACATTAGATTCGATGGTTAAGTTCCATGACGCTACATTCATCGATAGCAGCTTGTAATTTGAGAGACTTGTGAGCTGGCTCATTGTCATGAAGCAGTAAACATCTGCTTTATCCCAAAATACTATTGCATGACCTTTCCAGCTGACTGCTGCAAACATTTGGTTATTACAGCTTTTTTAAATCAGCAACTAGATTGTACAATCCTGTCTTACATTACAGGTGTTATTACGATTGGCTAAAGCTAAGTGTGTGTCATGATCCGTTGCGTCCAGCACAGGCCCAGCACCAGCACAAGGCAAAGTCGGCCAGGCACCAAGGGCCTGACTCCTTGTGGGGCCCACTGAGAGCTGATGCAATGTTTGTCACTGTCAGAGCCACCATCAAGGGAGGAGAGCTAGTAGCAGTGTAAGGGGCTGCCTTTGGGGGACTGTCCCCAACAGTCATGGATCCTTTTATTCACAGTGGCAGTGGAGTTTGCCGAGGGTTAAAACAAAGCTTGCAGTTTGGAAGCAGCTGTATTTACTGCCACAGCATGAGCCACTATCCAGAGCACACAGTAGCTTCTCTCTATCTTTCCCCTGCCTTCTCCCTGCATCTAACGTATGATCATGAGACAGAAGAGGGCAGACAGAGATATGTGATCGGCAGTAGCAGCACGTATGATCATGAGACAGAAGAGGGAAGACAGAGATATGTGATCGGCAGGAGCAGCATGTATGATCATGAGACAGAAGAGGGCAGACAGAGATATGTGACCGGCAGTAGCAGCACGTATGATCATGAGACAGAAGAGGGCAGACAGAGATATGTGATCGGCAGGAGCAGCACGTATGATCATGAGACAGAAGAGGGCAGACAGAGATATGTGACCGGCAGCTTAATTAATGATGTCTCCTGTCTTCCTCAGACTCTGCCTCATATCACTGTCACTTGCTGCTCATATCCCTCCTACCTGTAATAGTAGTTATTTTTATTTGTGTTATGTCTCACAAGCCCCTTGAAAAGTTACTGCTCCCTTCCCAAGTGCTGCTGGACGTCACCAGCGGGCGCTGCGTGATTGGGCGAGCTAGAAGCCAATCAGAATACCTGGTCAGAGCTAGGATATAATTGTGTACGCTAGCGGCGTAAATAGATAGACTCGCTATAGAACCAACAATAGCGTATAACATACGCTGATAGCGTAAATAGATATGTTAGTGAGCCAGCAATAGCGTGTGATGATACGCTGCTAGCGTAGTCAGGGCCGTATTATGAGGGGGGTGCAAGGGGCGCAAGCCCCCAGGGTCTCCACCACTTGCCCTGCATAGGGGGCCTCCACCAACCTTTGGGTTATGGTGTGGTCCAGGAGGCTTTTCAGTCTTTGGTCTAATGGGTCGAGGGGCCAGCAGAAAAGCCATCTATGACATTGGGGGCCCCAGAGCCTGGGCAAGCCTTTTTAGTTTTTGCCAACCGGCACTCAAAGCCACCACAGGGCAGGATGGAGAGTCTAGAGCAGCAAAGCCACCCTCAGCAATGCTGCAGTGATGGGTGCGTGCAGAGCTGTCACTGAACATAAGCCGTCAAGCACAGCTGCTGGCAGTTCAATGCAGGGAAACTGTTTTCTGCTGAACCAGCTGGGTGACTACACTACCCCCCACCTAGAATGGAAAAGCAGGAGTTCCCAAGCAGCAGCACCCGCACAAGGGTGGCACAAGGGCTTCGATCTGACGTTCCAGTAAGTAGGTGGGTGCCAAACAATCACCAATCAGTTTCTTGGCAGGACTATTATTTTAAAGGAAAAAAATACTGTATCTGGGGCCTCCACCACACTTAATCCGGCCCTGAGCGTAGTTCAATAGATAGATACGCTAGTAACGCCAGCAATGGCATATCATGGATAACAAGAGGTGAAGCTCTGATGCTGTAATAACTGGAAGGCTGGTAAAGTTAATAATAAGGTATGTTTACGCCAAAGAGCGGCTAGTACGCTATTATGTGATTTAAAAATATAACAGCCTAGTGTACATAGCCCTCGCTCTGACCGGGGCATTCTTTTTTTAACTCGTCCAATCCCGCAGCGGCAGCCGGTGACGTCACGTCCGTCTCTTCTGGGTCCCGGACGGCACGCTAGCTGCTAGAAATGACATCATGCTCTTAGGTAAGTGTTCTTGCTTATATATAAGATTAATTTTTTTCCTTCACACTATGGCCTTGATTCACAGAGTTGAAAAAAACTCTCATGGTAGTAAAAAATTCAATTCATGAGAAAAAAGCCTGAGAATTTCACTGTTAGTGAATCACCAGATAGGAAGACCATGAAAGTCAATGGCACTTTTTTACTCCTGAAAAAAGTATTGAACTTTTTAGCCCTTTTTACCTGTAGTAAAAAGTGCTATTGACTTTCATTGTCTTCCATTCTGGTGATTCACTAACAGTGAAATTCTCAGGCTTTTTTCTCATGAATTGAATTTTTTACTACCATTAGAGTTTTTTTCAACTCTTTGTGAATCGAGACCTATGTATGACTAAGAGCCGGATGGCTTGAAACGCGTCACAGGTGTCCTGCCATTTCTGCTGCGGCTGGGCCATTTTTGCTGCTATCACGATTTTTGACTTTTCCACATATGGGCTGATTTTAATTGCATGAAAAAAAAGCAAATTTTTAATGGAAAGCTGGACAAAACACTGCAAAGGTAAGAGTTAAGAGACAGATATACATGTCAGCTGACTTCACTTTCCAATTTCCTTGCCAGCTGATGCATCTCCCATGACAGCTGACAAAAACATCCACCTGGTTTGTCAGCTTTTGCATCTGCCATGTCAGCTGATGTTAACATCCGATCAAGGATCACCCAGTACTTTAAAAGGAAATCCTGGACAACAAGATGGCACCAGGAGATTCTCTCCAGTAATGATTGTGTCACCTTTGAATCTTTGATCTCAGATTGCCATTGGGTTTTCCGGTTCTCGTTTAAGCATCTTATATTAACCCTTTGGACTTTGTTTTGGATTCCTGGATTCAACTCTGCTCACCTTCTGACCACCCATTTTGGATTAACCCTTAGACTGCTTTTTTCCTATATGACCCTGACATCCTTTACTACTGCACATCTTTCTGATACCCCCACCTCCTGGCCAGGTCTGTGGACTTTTCTGCAGTGCCTGTGACCATGTCTATTGCCACCTCCACTCAGACTACCTCTGCCTTACTGCTCAGATCTTTGATTCCTCCATGGGGATTACCTGGGGCCCCTCAAATAAGCCTAACCACCCTTGCAGGAGGCTCTACTGTGGACTGTGAGGACCCTTAGATTCCAGGTCATGGAAGTGTCTTGGGGCCAGGGCAGTAGGTTTCAGAGCTTAATCTGAGGCAGTGTGGACCCAGTGGATCTCTGCACAACGGTTCTCTGCCTCCAGGTTTGTGACTGTGCATTAATGTGGTTACTAGCTAGCTGCAACTAAGGTAGTTTCCTTAAATAATCTGTATCATGCTTTCATGAGTCACTGTGAGAATGGGAACCATCTTTGTAGTTCAGTCATTTCCCTCCTGTTTATACAAAATGTATTTAAAACATTGACAAATTCCACTCCTTAGAGATGGTTTTGGTACTTGTCATCATTAGAGATGAGCGAGCTTTTGAAAAATTCGATTCGACTGATTCGCCAAATTTTCAGACAAAAATCGTTTCGACCCGAATTTATTTGCGACGAATCGCTATTAAAAACGGCTATTTCTGAGCTTCCTAGAGCCTCAATAGGGTTATAAACCATTCTGCCTTGCTGTAACACGCATAGGATGCGTGCTGGGTTAGTGAAATAATACTGTAAATAATGTGGAGATTAGCTCTGGTAGGCGACCGGGTGTCAGCAGTATAGAGGCAGAGGCAAACAGTTCAAAGTAAAGTCTGTGTTTATTTCACACATAAATCCACAAAAGCATATGTCCAAACAGGTTACATCACCTTTTCAGGAAACAGCAGCATAAATGATTCAATCAGGCAAACAGCTTTTAGTCCTTGAGCAAACGTCCTGTTTACAGTCCAACTAGGCCTCAGGTCCGCATGAAACAGCCTCCACAGGAGATTTCAGCCAGGCTCACAGAGTCTCACTCCCATGTGAGCTCTAGACAAAGGACTCAGCACAGCTGATTCCCCAGGCTATTTAAACAGCCCGCAAAACCCGGACCTGGGTAGTGGGATGGAGTCCCACCCTGCTCTACTCCATCCCAGTAAAGCCGTCCCAGGTTAGCCTTTCGGCTATTCTAAATCATCAGCAGCAAACTGCCACCAGCAGCTGATGCTGGAAAAACAAGCTATACGGCTTTACTGCACCAATGCCAGGTACATTGGTGCTACATACCTGCCGTCAATAACGGCCCCTTGCACCTTACCACATACCCCCCCCCTTTGTTCAACCCTGAGGGGGTGGACACATGCCAAACAATGTGTTCTGGACAGGGCATCCGCGTTACCCAACAATCGTCCCGCTCTGTGCTCTACTGTAAACTTGAAGTTTTGTAATGACAAGAACCATCGGGTGACCCTGGCATTCCTGTCCTTAGCCTGGCACATCCACTTGAGGGGAGAGTGGTCCGTAATCAGACGGAACCTTCTCCCCAGCAAGTAGTAGCGAAGAGACTCCAGGGCCCATTTAATGGCCAAACACTCCCTCTCCACTATACTATACCGGGTCTCCGCGGGTGTCAATTTGCGACTCATGTAGACAACGGGGTGCTCCTCCCCGTTGACTTCCTGAGACAGTACAGCACCGAGACCTACCTCGGAGGCATCGGTCTGCACTATGAACTCCCTCTTAAAGTCGGGTGTCACCAACACCGGAGACCCACACAGGGCAGACTTCAAAGCGGAGAACGCTTTTTCGGCCTGTTCATTCCACTTCACCATGACAGACTTGCGTCCCTTTAACAGGTCTGTCAATGGTGCCGCTAGGGTGGCAAAATTGGGAATGAACCGCATATAATATCCCACCAACCCCAGAAATGACTTTACCTGGCGGGTGGTGTTAGGCCGGGGCCAGTTACGGATGGCTTCTAGTTTGTTCACCTGGGGCTTGACCACTCCTCGTCCAATCACATAGCCCAGGTATTTTGTTTCTTCTAGGCCTAAAGCACATTTTTTCGGGTTTGCCGTCAACCCAGCCTTCCTGAGGGAATCCACTACGGCCTGGACTTTGGGTAGGTGACTTTCCCAATCCGTGCTATGGATAATTATATCGTCCAGATATGCCGAAGCATACCGACGATGTGGCCTGAGGACAATATCCATTAACCTTTGGAACGTAGCGGGAGCGCCGTGTAACCCAAAGGGTAACACCTTGTATTGGAACAGTCCCTCTGGTGTAATAAAGGCTGTTTTCTCCTTGGCAGCCTCAGTCAAGGGCACCTGCCAGTACCCTTTTGTGAGGTCCAAAACCGAAAAGTACCTGGCTTGGCCTAGCTTCTCAATGAGTTCATCTACCCGGGGCATAGGGTAGGCATCAAACTTGGAAACTTCATTAAGTTTGCGGAAATCGTTACAGAACCGCAACGTACCATCGGGCTTGGGAATCAAGACTATGGGGCTGGCCCACTCACTCTTTGATTCTTCAATCACGTCTAACCGGAGCATTTGCTGCACTTCCTCCGCGATAGCTTGTCGCCGGGACTCGGGTACCCGGTAAGGCCTCAACCGGACCTTGACCTGAGGTTCCGTGACAACATCATGTTGGATGACCGAAGTGCGCCCAGGGAGTTCTGAAAACACGTCCGTGTTTCTGCTAATAAACTCCCTGGCTTCCTGAGTCTGTTTAGAGGAGAGGTTGTCGCCAGTTTTCACCTCGACTACTACTTCTCTACTAACAGACCGAGGAATGGGAAGCTCCACCCCCACCATACCTGGTCGGGGACTGTCACCCCCAGGGGTCTCCCTGTCTTTCCATAGTTTCAGCAGGTTTACATGGTACACCTGCTCGGGCTTCCTCCGCCCAGGCTGATGTACCTTGTAAGTCACTTCCCCAACTTTTTCAATGACCTCATAGGGACCCTGCCACCTAGCTAGAAATTTACTGTCCACCGTGGGTACCAGAACCACAACTCTGTCACCGGGGTTAAAGTTCCGTACCCTGGCTTGCCGATTATAAACCCTGCTTTGGGCCCGCTGCGCTGCCTCCATGTGTTCTCTGACAAGCGGCAAGACGGTCGCTATCCGTTCCTGTAGCTGAGTCACGTACTCTACCACACTTTTGTGGGGTGTGGGTTGCTGTTCCCAGGCCTCCTTGGCTATATCCAACAGGCCCCGTGGATGTCGACCGTATAAGAGTTCGAAGGGCGAGAACCCCGTAGAGGCCTGGGGCACCTCTCGCACTGCGAACATCAGATAGGGCAGCAGCAAGTCCCAATTCTTCCCATCCTTGGCGACCACCCTTTTTAACATGGTCTTTAAAGTTTGATTAAACCGTTCTACTAGGCCGTCTGTTTGCGGGTGGTAAACGGATGTCCGCAACTGTTTCACCTGCAGCAGTTTACAGAGCTCTTTCATTACTTTCGACATAAACGGGGTACCTTGATCGGTCAGGACCTCTTTAGGCAGACCTACTCTGGAAAACATTTCCATAAGCTCCTTAGCAATGAGCTTGGCAGAGGTGTGACGCAGGGGCACTGCCTCAGGGTACCGCGTGGCATAGTCCAAGATCACCAGAATATGTTGGTGCCCTCTAGCGGATTTTGGCACTGGACCCACTAGATCCATGGCAATCCGCTCAAAGGGTACCTCAATAACTGGGAGAGGAACTAAGGGACCACGGTAATGAGGCTGAGGGCTGGTCATCTGACATGTTGGACAGGACTCACAATATCTCTCCACCTCCTTGTACACACTGGGCCAGTAGAATCGTTGTAAAATGCGGTCCAGTGTTTTCTGCTGGCCTAGGTGTCCACCCAGAACATGTTGGTGGGCCAAATCCAACACCAATTTGCGATATGGATTGGGTACCACCAATTGTTCCACCACCTCTTCACGTACCTTGTTTACTCGGTACAACATTTCCTGGTGAACCACAAAGCGAGGAAACTGTAACTCCGCCCCTGGCTGTTGTGGTTCACCTTCCACCTCAAGAACATTCTCCCAGGCCCGAGACAGGGTCGGGTCCTGGTGTTGAGCGGTACCAAAGTTAGTTGTGGAGACATGGAGATCTGCCAACTCTGGACCTGTTGTCAACTCTTCCACATCTCCAACCATAACATTTAGTGGGGTTGACTCCCCCTCTTCCATTTTAGGGACGGGCACCTCTTCCACGGTGCCTCCTGATTCCGGTTCCCAGGGCACCGGGGTCTCCCCTGAGTAGGGCCAGTCTATTGGGGACACACCCGCCTCGCGGGTTTCCGGAACTGCCAGCTTGGCCCACAGTGACCTGAACCCTGGAAAGTCTCTCCCAATAATCAGTTCATATGGGAGTTTAGCGGCGACAGCGACTTCATGTTTCCAGCTGCCGGAGACGGTGGTGAGAGACACTTGTGCTGTGGCATAGTCTCTCAAGTCCCCATGAATGCACAAAACCCCGGTTTTCCGCCCAGTGTACTCATCGGGCAGTACTAAGGTGGGTCTTGCCAGGGTAACCATACTCCCCGAGTCCAAAAGGGCCACAGCCAGGGTGTCTCCCACTTTCACCTGACAGAGGTGACTTTGCCCCACAAGCTCAGGGATACCGGCAGCACACAGCCTCCTGGCATACATGGAAGGGCGGTAACCAAAGTTTACATCCATGGGCTCCCCCTGGTGGGGACAATTGGCTCTGATATGTCCCGGCTCCTTACATCCCCAACACAACACTTGGGCAGGGACTTTGGGGGGTAGGTCCTGAGAGGGTTTAGGGGACACCACTCGCCTGAGCTGGGGCGGGGACCTCCGGGGTTTCCCCGAATCCCTCCTCATGGAGCCGCTTTGCAAGTTCCTGGTGGCCTCATATCGCTCCACTAGGTCCACCATCCCTAGTGCGTTGTCAGGGGATACCTGGCCAACCCAGTGCTGAAGAGGGTGCGGTAAAGCCCTCCAAAACATGTCCGCCAGCAAGCGGTCCAACATGGCAGTGGGGCTTAACAACTCCGGCTGCAGCCATTTTTGCAGCAGGTGCAGCAGTTTATAATACTGGGGTCGGGCGGGCTCTGCCGACTGGTAGCTCCACTGATGCACCCGCTGAGCCCGAACCCACACATTCACCCCCAGTCTCGCCAGTATCTCACCCTTCAGAGTCGGGTAGTCAGCGGCTTGGTCCTCTGGGAGATCAAACAACACCTGCTGGGGTCCAGACGCCAGAAATGGAGCGATGACATCAGCCCACTGGTCATGCGGCAACTTCTCCCTTGCAGCCACCTTTTCAAACACCGCCAGGTAAGTCTCCACGTCATCTGAAGGGGTCATTTTTGTGAGCGCCGAGCGGACAGCTTTCCGGGCATCAGGAATACTTTTGGGCGCACCTGCAGCTTGCTGCGCCATCATATGTTGCAAAAACAGCTGGTTGGTCTCATGCTGCTGCCTGTTGGCCTCCACGAGCGCTTTCACGACCGCCTCCATTTTGTCTGCAGTCCCAGGTAGCAGCCTGGCAGGTTTAATATAGGACATGCACAACAAAAAACTTTTTCGTCGGTTGCTCCTAGCAACGGCCTCACTGCTATGCCCGCATCCGACACCAAATGTGGAGATTAGCTCTGGTAGGCGACCGGGTGTCAGCAGTATAGAGGCAGAGGCAAACAGTTCAAAGTAAAGTCTGTGTTTATTTCACACATAAATCCACAAAAGCATATGTCCAAACAGGTTACATCACCTTTTCAGGAAACAGCAGCATAAATGATTCAATCAGGCAAACAGCTTTTAGTCCTTGAGCAAACGTCCTGTTTACAGTCCAACTAGGCCTCAGGTCCGCATGAAACAGCCTCCACAGGAGATTTCAGCCAGGCTCACAGAGTCTCACTCCCATGTGAGCTCTAGACAAAGGACTCAGCACAGCTGATTCCCCAGGCTATTTAAACAGCCCGCAAAACCCGGACCTGGGTAGTGGGATGGAGTCCCACCCTGCTCTACTCCATCCCAGTAAAGCCGTCCCAGGTTAGCCTTTCGGCTATTCTAAATCATCAGCAGCAAACTGCCACCAGCAGCTGATGCTGGAAAAACAAGCTATACGGCTTTACTGCACCAATGCCAGGTACATTGGTGCTACATACCTGCCGTCAATAACGGCCCCTTGCACCTTACCACAATAATTATGACATGAAGATCAGAGGCATCGCTAATTGAATCGCAGAGCGGCACAATTGCAGAGAGTTGGGGTGGCATCACTATGAGGGGCACCTATAGTGCCTGAAAAACACACCCTGGAGCTGGCAGCAGCAGGAGCCCAAAAATTAGCTGAATCACACCCTGGAGTTTCAAGCAGCAGCAGCAGCAGCCTAAACATTGGTTGAAAGAGACACTGGAGTTGGCAGCAGGAGCCCAAAAAATGGATGAATCACACCCTGGAGTTGCAAGCAGCAACAGCAACAGGAGCCCAAACATTGCTTTAAAGGGACACTGGAGTTGGCAGCAGGAGGCCAAAAATTGGATGAATCACACCTTGGAGTTGCAAGCAGCAGCAGGAGCCCAAACACTGCTTTAAAGAGGCACTGGAGTTGGCTGCAGGAGCCCAAAATTTGGATGAATCACACCCTGGAGTTGCAAGCAGCAGCAGCAGCAGGTGCCCAAGCATAGCTTGAAAGAGACCCTGGAGTTGGCTGCAGGAGCCCAAAAATTGGATAAATCACACCCTGGAGTTGCAAACAGCAGCAGGAGCCTAAACATAGCTTGAAAGAGGCACTGGAGTTGGCTGCAGGAGCCCAAAAATCGGATGAATCACACCCTGGAGTTGCAAGCAGCAGCAGCAGCAGGAGCCCAAACATAGCTTGAAAGAGACACTGGAGTTGGCTGCAGGAGCCCAAAAATTGGATGAATCACACCCTGGAAGTGCAAGCAGCAGCAGGAGCCCAAACATTGATTTAAAGAGACACTGGAGTTGGCAGCAGGAGGCCAAAAATTGGATGAATCACACCCTGGAGTTGCAAGCAGCAACAGCAACAGGAGCCCAAACATTGCTTTAAAGGGACACTGGAGTTGGCAGCAGGAGGCCAAAAATTGGATGAATCACACCTTGGAGTTGCAAGCAGCAGCAGGAGCCCAAACACTGCTTTAAAGAGGCACTGGAGTTGGCTGCAGGAGCCCAAAATTTGGATGAATCACACCCTGGAGTTGCAAGCAGAAGGAGCCCAAACATTACTTTAAAGAGACACTGGAGTTGGCTGCAGGAGCCCAGAAATTGGATGAATCACACCCTGAAGTTGCAAGCAGCAGCAGCAGCAGGAGCCCAAACATAGCTTGAAAGAGTCACTGGAGTTGGCTGCAGGAGCCCAACAATTGGAAGAATCACATCCTGGAGTTGCAAGCAGCAGCAGGAGCCCATGAAAGAGACACTGAAGTTGGCTGCAGGAGCCCAAATATTGGATAAATCACACCCTAGAGTTGCAAGCAGCAGCAGCAGGAGCCCATGAAAGAGACACTGGAGTTGGCTGCAGGAACCCAAAAACTGGATGAATCACACCCTGGAGCTGCAAGCAGCAGCAGCAGCAGGAGCACGAACATAGCTTGAAAGAGACACTGGAGTTGGCTGCAGGAGCCCAAGAAATGGGATGAATCACACCCTGAAGTTGCAAGCAACAGCAGCAGCAGCAGGAGCCCAAACATAACTTGAAAGAGGCACTGGAGTTGGCTGCAGGAGCCCAAAAATTGGATGAATCACACCCTGGAGTTGCAAGCAGCAGCAGGAGCCCAAACATTGCTTTAAAGAGACACTGGAGTTGGCTTCAGGATCCCAAAAATTGGATGAATCACACCCTGGAGTTACAAGCAGCAGCAGGAGCCCAAACATTGCTTTAAAGAGACACTGGATTTGGCAGCAGGAGGCCAAAAATTGGATAAATCACACCCTAGAGTTGCAAGCAGCAGCAGGAGCCCAAACATTGCTTTAAAGAGACACTGCAGTTGGCAGCAGGAGGCCAAAAATTGGATGAATCACACCCTGGAGTTGCTAGCAGCAGCAGCAGCAGGAGCCCAAACATAGCTTGAAAGAGATACTGGAGTTGGCTGCAGGAGCCCAAAAATTGGATGAATCACACCCTGGAAGTGCAAGCAGCAGCAGGAGCCCAAACATTGATTTAAAGAGACACTGGAGTTGGCAGCAGGAGGCCAAAAATTGGATGAATCACACCCTGGAGTTGCAAGCAGCAACAGCAACAGGAGCCCAAACATTGCTTTAAAGGGACACTGGAGTTGGCAGCAGGAGGCCAAAAATTGGATGAATCACACCTTGGAGTTGCAAGCAGCAGCAGGAGCCCAAACACTGCTTTAAAGAGGCACTGGAGTTGGCTGCAGGAGCCCAAAATTTGGATGAATCACACCCTGGAGTTGCAAGCAGCAGCAGCAGCAGCAGGTGCCCAAACATAGCTTGAAAGAGACCCTGGAGTTGGCTGCAGGAGCCCAAAAATTGGATAAATCACACCCTGGAGTTGCAAACAGCAGCAGCAGCAGGAGCCTAAACATAGCTTGAAAGAGGCACTGGAGTTGGCTGCAGGAGCCCAAAAATCGGATGAATCACACCCTGGAGTTGCGAGCAGCAGCAGCAGCAGGAGCCCAAACATAGCTTGAAAGAGACACTGGAGTTGGCTGCAGGAGCCCAAAAATTGGATGAATCACACCCTGGAAGTGCAAGCAGCAGCAGGAGCCCAAACATTGATTTAAAGAGACACTGGAGTTGGCAGCAGGAGACCAAAAATTGGATGAATCACACCCTGGAGTTGCAAGCAGCAGCAGCAGGAGCCCAAACATTGCTTTAAAAAGACACTGGAGTTGGCTGCAGGAGCCCAAAAATTGGATAAATCACACCCTGGAGTTGCAAACAGCAGCAGCAGCAGGAGCCTAAACATAGCTTGAAAGAGGCACTGGAGTTGGCCGCAGGAGCCCAAAAATCGGATGAATCACACCCTGGAGTTGCAAGCAGCAGCAGCAGCAGCAGCAGGAGCCCAAACATAGCTTGAAAGAGACACTGGAGTTGGCTGCAGGAGCCCAAAAATTGGATGAATCACACCCTGGAAGTGCAAGCAGCAGCAGGAGCCCAAACATTGATTTAAAGAGACACTGGAGTTGGCAGCAGGAGGCCAAAAATTGGATGAATCACACCCTGGAGTTGCAAGCAGCAGCAGCAGGAGCCCAAACATTGCTTTAAAAAGACACTGGAGTTGGCTGCAGGAGCCCAAAAATTGGATGAATCATACCCTGGAGTTGCAAGCAGCAGCAGCAAGAACCCAAACATAGCTTGAAAGAGACAATGGAGTTGGCTGCAGGAGCCCAAAAATTGGATGAATCACACCCTGGAGTTGCAAGCAGCAGCAGCAGCAGGAGCCCAAACATAGCTTGAAAGAGACACTGGAGTTGGTTGCAGGAGCCCAGAAATTGGATGAATCACACCTTGGAGTTGCAAGCAGCAGCAAGAGCCCAAACATTGCTTTAAAAAGACACTGGAGTTGGCTTTAGGAGCCCAAAAGTTTGAAGGATGAATCACACCCTGGAGTTGCAAGCAGCAGCAGGAGCCCAAACATAGCTTGAAAGAGACACTGGAGTTGGCTGCAGGAGCCCAAAAATTAGACGAATCACACCCTGGAGTTGCAAGCAGCAGCAGCAGCAGGAGCCCAGACATAGTTTGAAAGAGACACTGGAGTTGGCTGCAGGAGCCAACACATTGGATGAATCACACCCTGGAGTTGCAAGCAGCAGCAGCAGCAGGAGCCCAAACATAGCTTGAAAGAGACACTAGAGTTGGCTGTAGGAGCCCAAAAATGGGATGAATCACACCCTGGAGTTGCAAGCAGCAGCAAGAGCCCAAACATTGCTTTAAAGAGACACTGGAGTTGGCTTTAGGAGCCCAAAAATTTGAAGGATGAATCACACCCTGGAGTTGCAAGCAGCAGCAGGAGCCCAAACATAGCTTGAAAGAGACACTGGAGTTGGCTGCAGGAGCCCAAAAATTAGACGAATCACACCCTGGAGTTGCAAGCAGCAGCAGCAGCAGGAGCCCAGGCATAGTTTGAAAGAGACACTGGAGTTGGCTGCAGGAGCCAACACATTGGATGAATCACACCCTGGAGTTGCAAGCAGCAGCAGCAGCAGGAGCCCAAACATAGCTTGAAAGAGACACTGGAGTTGGCTGTAGGAGCCCAAAAATGGGATGAATCACACCCTGGAGTTGCAAGCAGCAGCAGGAGCCCAAACATTGCTTTAAAGAGACACTGAAGTTGGCTTCAGGAGAGCAAAAATTGGTTGAATCACACCCTGAAGTTGCAAGCAGCAGCAGGAGCCTAAACATAGCTTGAAAGAGACACTGGAGTTGGCAGCAGGAGCCCAAAAATTGGATGAATCACACCCTGGAGCTGCAAGCAGCAGCAGCAGCAGGAGCCCAAACATAGCTTGAAAGAGACACTGGAGTTGGCTGCAGGAGCCCAAATATTGGATGAATCACACCCTGGAGTTGCAAGCAGCAGCAGCAGCAGCAGGAGCCCATGAAAGAGACACTGGAGTTGGTAGCAGGAGCCCAAAAATTGGATGAATCACACCCTGGAGTCGCAAGCAGCAGCAGCAGGAGCCCATGAAAGAGGCACTGGAGTTGGCTGCAGGAGCCCAAAAATTGGATGAATCACACACTGGAGTTGCAAGCAGCAGCAGGAGCCCAAACATAACTTGAAAGAGGCACTGGAGTTGGCTGCAGGAGCCCAAAAATTGGATGAATCACACCCTGGAGTTGCAAGCAGCAGCAGGAGCCCAAACATTGCTTTAAAGAGACACTGGAGTTGGCTTCAGGATCCCAAAAATTGGATGAATCACACCCTGGAGTTACAAGCAGCAGCAGGAGCCCAAACATTGCTTTACAGAGACACTGGATTTGGCAGCAGGAGGCCAAAAATTGGATAAATCACACCCTAGATTTGCAAGCAGCAGCAGGAGCCCAAACATTGCTTTAAAGAGACACTGCAGTTGGCAGCAGGAGGCCAAAAATTGGATGAATCACACCCTGGAGTTGCAAGCAGCAGCAGCAGCAGGAGCCCAAACATAGCTTGAAAGAGATACGGGAGTTGGCTGCAGGAGCCCAAAAATTGGATGAATCACACCATGGAGTTGCAAGCAGCAGCAGCAGCAGGAGCCCAAACATATCTTGAAAGAGACACTGGAGTTGGCTGCAGGAGCCCAAAAATTGGATGAATCACACCCTGGGGTTGCAAGCAGCATCACCAGGAGCCCAAACATAGCTTGAAAGAGACACTGGAGTTGGCTGCAGGAGCCCAAGAATTGGATGAATCACACCCTGGAGTTGCAAGCAGCAGCAGGAGCCAAACATTACTTTAAAGAGACACTGGAGTTGGCAGCAGGAGCCCAAAAATTGGATGAATCACACCCTGGAGTTGCAAGCAGCAGCAGGAGCACAAACATAGCTTGAAAGAGACATTGAAGTTGGCTGCAGGAGGCCAAAAATTGTATGAATAACACCCTGGAGTTGCAAGCAGCAGCAGCAGAAGCCCAAACATAGCTTGAAAGAGACACTGGAATTGGCTGTAGGAGCCCAAAAATGGGATGAATCACACCCTGGAGTTGCAAGCAGCAGCAGGAGCCCAAACATTGCTTTAAAGAGACACTGGAGTTGGCTTCAGGAGAGCAAAAATTGGATGAATCACACCCTGGAGTTGCAAGCAGCAGCAGGAGCCCAAACATAGCTTGAAAGAGACACTGGAGTTGGCTTCAGGAGCCCAAATATTGGATGAATCACACCCTGGAGTTGCAAGCAGCAGCAGGAGCCCATGAAAGAGACACTGGAGTTGGCTGCAGGAGCCCAAATATTGGATAAATCACACCCTGGAGTTGCAAGCAGCAGCAGCAGGAGCCCATGAAAGAGACACTGGAGTTGGCTGCAGGAATCCAAAAATTGGATGAATCACACCCTGGAGCTGCAAGCAGCAGCAGCAGCAGGAGCACAAACATAGCTTGAAAGAGACACTGGAGTTGGCTGCAGGAGCCCAAGAAATGGGATGAATCACACGCTGAAGTTGCAAGCAGCAGCAGCAGCAGGAGCTTAAACATAACTTGAAAGAGGCACTGGAGTTGGCTGCAGGAGCCCAAAAATTAGACGAATCACACCCTGGAGTTGCAAGCAGCAGCAGCAGCAGGAGCCCAGACATAGTTTGAAAGAGACACTGGAGTTGGCTGCAGGAGCCAACACATTGGATGAATCACACCCTGGAGTTGCAAGCAGCAGCAGCAGCAGGAGCCCAAACATAGCTTGAAAGAGACACTGGAGTTGGCTGTAGGAGCCCAAAAATGGGATGAATCACACCCTGGAGTTGCAAGCAGCAGCAAGAGCCCAAACATTGCTTTAAAGAGACACTGGAGTTGGCTTTAGGAGCCCAAAAATTTGAAGGATGAATCACACCCTGGAGTTGCAAGCAGCAGCAGGAGCCCAAACATAGCTTGAAAGAGACACTGGAGTTGGCTGCAGGAGACCAAAAATTAGACGAATCACACCCTGGAGTTGCAAGCAGCAGCAGCAGCAGGAGCCCAGGCATAGTTTGAAAGAGACACTGGAGTTGGCTGCAGGAGCCAACACATTGGATGAATCACACCCTGGAGTTGCAAGCAGCAGCAGCAGCAGGAGCCCAAACATAGCTTGAAAGAGACACTGGAGTTGGCTGTAGGAGCCCAAAAATGGGATGAATCACACCCTGGAGTTGCAAGCAGCAGCAGGAGCCCAAACATTGCTTTAAAGAGACACTGAAGTTGGCTTCAGGAGAGCAAAAATTGGTTGAATCACACCCTGAAGTTGCAAGCAGCAGCAGGAGCCTAAACATAGCTTGAAAGAGACACTGGAGTTGGCAGCAGGAGCCCAAAAATTGGATGAATCACACCCTGGAGCTGCAAGCAGCAGCAGCAGCAGGAGCCCAAACATAGCTTGAAAGAGACACTGGAGTTGGCTGCAGGAGCCCAAATATTGGATGAATCACACCCTGGAGTTGCCAGCAGCAGCAGCAGCAGGAGCCCATGAAAGAGACACTGGAGTTGGTAGCAGGAGCCCAAAAATTGGATGAATCACACCCTGGAGTCGCAAGCAGCAGCAGCAGGAGCCCATGAAAGAGGCACTGGAGTTGGCTGCAGGAGCCCAAAAATTGGATGAATCACACACTGGAGTTGCAAGCAGCAGCAGGAGCCCAAACATAACTTGAAAGAGGCACTGGAGTTGGCTGCAGGAGCCCAAAAATTGGATGAATCACACCCTGGAGTTGCAAGCAGCAGCAGGAGCCCAAACATTGCTTTAAAGAGACACTGGAGTTGGCTTCAGGATCCCAAAAATTGGATGAATCACACCCTGGAGTTACAAGCAGCAGCAGGAGCCCAAACATTGCTTTACAGAGACACTGGATTTGGCAGCAGGAGGCCAAAAATTGGATAAATCACACCCTAGATTTGCAAGCAGCAGCAGGAGCCCAAACATTGCTTTAAAGAGACACTGCAGTTGGCAGCAGGAGGCCAAAAATTGGATGAATCACACCCTGGAGTTGCAAGCAGCAGCAGCAGCAGGAGCCCAAACATAGCTTGAAAGAGATACGGGAGTTGGCTGCAGGAGCCCAAAAATTGGATGAATCACACCATGGAGTTGCAAGCAGCAGCAGCAGCAGGAGCCCAAACATATCTTGAAAGAGACACTGGAGTTGGCTGCAGGAGCCCAAAAATTGGATGAATCACACCCTGGGGTTGCAAGCAGCATCACCAGGAGCCCAAACATAGCTTGAAAGAGACACTGGAGTTGGCTGCAGGAGCCCAAGAATTGGATGAATCACACCCTGGAGTTGCAAGCAACAGCAGGAGCCAAACATTACTTTAAAGAGACACTGGAGTTGGCAGCAGGAGCCCAAAAATTGGATGAATCACACCCTGGAGTTGCAAGCAGCAGCAGGAGCACAAACATAGCTTGAAAGAGACATTGAAGTTGGCTGCAGGAGGCCAAAAATTGTATGAATAACACCCTGGAGTTGCAAGCAGCAGCAGCAGAAGCCCAAACATAGCTTGAAAGAGACACTGGAATTGGCTGTAGGAGCCCAAAAATGGGATGAATCACACCCTGGAGTTGCAAGCAGCAGCAGGAGCCCAAACATTGCTTTAAAGAGACACTGGAGTTGGCTTCAGGAGAGCAAAAATTGGATGAATCACACCCTGGAGTTGCAAGCAGCAGCAGGAGCCCAAACATAGCTTGAAAGAGACACTGGAGTTGGCTTCAGGAGCCCAAATATTGGATGAATCACACCCTGGAGTTGCAAGCAGCAGCAGGAGCCCATGAAAGAGACACTGGAGTTGGCTGCAGGAGCCCAAATATTGGATAAATCACACCCTGGAGTTGCAAGCAGCAGCAGCAGGAGCCCATGAAAGAGACACTGGAGTTGGCTGCAGGAATCCAAAAATTGGATGAATCACACCCTGGAGCTGCAAGCAGCAGCAGCAGCAGGAGCACAAACATAGCTTGAAAGAGACACTGGAGTTGGCTGCAGGAGCCCAAGAAATGGGATGAATCACACGCTGAAGTTGCAAGCAGCAGCAGCAGCAGCAGCAGGAGCTTAAACATAACTTGAAAGAGGCACTGGAGTTGGCTGCAGGAGCCCAAAAATTGGATGAATCACACCCTGGAGTTGCAAGCAGCAGCAGGAGCCCAAACATTGCTTTAAAGAGACACTGGAGTTGGCTTCAGGATCCCAAAAATTGGATGAATCACACCCTGGAGTTACAAGCAGCAGCAGGAGCCCAAACATTGCTTTAAAGAGACACTGGATTTGGCAGCAGGAGGCCAAAAATTGGATAAATCACACCCTAGAGTTGCAAGCAGCAGCAGGAGCCCAAACATTGCTTTAAAGAGACACTGCAGTTGGCAGCAGGAGGCCAAAAATTGGATGAATCACACCCTGGAGTTGCTAGCAGCAGCAGCAGCAGGAGCCCAAACATAGCTTGAAAGAGACACTGGAGTTGGCTGCAGGAGCCCAAAAATTGGATGAATCACACCCTGGTGTTGCAAGCAGCAGCAACAGCAGCAGCAGGAGCACAAACATAGCTTGAAAGAGACACTGGAGTTGGCAGCAGGAGCTCAAAAATTGGATGAATCACACCCTGGAGTTGCAAGCAGCATCACCAAGAGCCCAAACATAGCTTGAAAGAGACACTGGAGTTGGCTGCAGGAGCCCAAGAACTGGATGAATCACACAAGGAGTTGCAAGCAGCAGCAGGAGCCCAAACATTGCTTTAAAGAGACACTGGAGTTGGCAGCAGGAGGCCAAAAATTGGATGAATCACACCCTGGAGTTGCAAGCAGCAGCAGCATGAGCCCAAACATAGCTTGAAAGACACACTGCAGTTGGCAGCAGCAGCAGCAGGAGGCCTAAAATTGGCTGAAAGGCACACCCTGAAGTTGGCATCAGCAGGAGCCCAAAAATTGGCCTAAAGACATAAATATGTTTTGCACCATTTGGAAAGTGTAAAATGTCGCACCATGCTGAATCTAGTCGCATGCATCAGCCATTGGTGGTTGGAAATCCTTGCTGATCCATCCCTGATTCAAGAGACACTGGAGTTGGCTGCAGGAGCCCAAAAATTGGATGAATCACACCCTGGAGTTGCAAGCAGCAGCAGCAGCAGAAGCCCAAACATAGCTTGAAAGAGACACTGGAATTGGCTCAGGAGCCCAAAAATGGGATGAATCACACCCTGGAGTTGCAAACAGCAGCAGGATCCCAAACATTGCTTTAAAGAGACACTGGAGTTGGCTTCAGGAGAGCAAAATTTGGATGAATCACACCCTGGAGTTGCAAGCAGCAGCAGGAGCCCAAACATAGCTTGAAAGAGACACTGGAGTTGGCTGCAGGAGCCCATAATTGGATGAATCACACCCTGGAGTTGCAAGCAGCAGCAGCAGCAGGAGCCCAAACATAGCTTGAAAGAGACACTGGAGTTGGCTGCAGGAGCCCAAATATTGGATGAATCACACCCTGGAGTTGCAAGCAGCAGCAGCAGCAGGAGCCCATGAAAGAGACACTGGAGTTGGCTGCAGGAGCCCAAAAATTGGATGAATCACACCCTGGAGCTGCAAGCAGCAGCAGCAGGAGCCCAAACATAGCTTGAAAGAGACACTGGAGTTGGCTGCAGGAGCCCAGAAATTGGATGAATCACACCCTGAAGTTGCAAGCAGCAGCAGCAGCAGGAGCCCAAACATAGCTTGAAAGAGTCACTGGAGTTGGCTGCAGGAGCCCAAAAATTGGAAGAATCACACCCTGGAGTTGCAAGCAGCAGCAGGAGCCCAAACATTGCTTTAAAGAGACACTGGAGTGTGCTTCAGGATCCCAAAAATTGGATGAATCACACCCTGGAGTTACAAGCAGCAGCAGGAGTCAAAACATTGCTTTAAAGAGACACTGGATTTGGCAGCAGGAGGCCAAAAATTGGATAAATCACACCCTAGAGTTGCAAGCAGCAGCAGGAGCCCAAACATTGCTTTAAAGAGACACTGCAGTTGGCAGCAGGAGGCCAAAAATTGGATGAATCCCACCCTGGAGTTGCTAGCAGCAGCAGCAGCAGGAGCCCAAACATAGCTTGAAAGAGACACTGGAGTTGGCTGCAGGAGCCCAAAAATTGGATGAATCACACCCTGGTGTTGCAAGCAGCAGCAGCAGCAGCAGGAACACAAACATAGCTTGAAAGAGACACTGGAGTTGGCAGCAGGAGCTCAAAAATTGGATGAATCACACCCTGGAGTTGCAAGCAGCATCACCAAGAGCCCAAACATAGCTTGAAAGAGACACTGGAGTTGGCTGCAGGAGCCCAAGAATTGGATGAATCACACAAGGAGTTGCAAGCAGCAGCAGGAGCCCAAACATTGCTTTAAAGAGACACTGGAGTTGGCAGCAGGAGGCCAAAAATTGGATGAATCACACCCTGGAGTTGCAAGCAGCAGCAGCATGAGCCCAAACATAGCTTGAAAGACACACTGCAGTTGGCAGCAGCAGCAGCAGGAGGCCTAAAATTGGCTGAAAGGCACACCCTGAAGTTGGCATCAGCAGGAGCCCAAAAATTGGCCTAAAGACATAAATATGTTTTGCACCATTTGGAAAGTGTAAAATGTCGCACCATGCTGAATCTAGTCGCATGCATCAGCAATTGGTGGTTGGAAATCCTTGCTGATCCATCCCTGATTCAAGAGACACTGGAGTTGGCTGCAGGAGCCCAAAAATTGGATGAATCACACCCTGGAGTTGCAAGCAGCAGCAGCAGAAGCCCAAACATAGCTTGAAAGAGACACTGGAATTGGCTCAGGAGCCCAAAAATGGGATGAATCACACTCTGGAGTTGCAAGCAGCAGCAGGAGCCCAAACATTGCTTTAAAGAGACACTGGAGTTGGCTGCAGGAGCCCATAATTGGATGAATCACACCCTGGAGTTGCAAGCAGCAGCAGCAGGAGCCCAAACATAGCTTGAAAGAGACACTGGAGTTGGCTGCAGGAGCCCAAATATTGGATGTATCACACCCTGGAGTTGCAAGCAGCAGCAGCAGCAGGAGCCCATGAAAGAGACACTGGAGTTGGCTGCAGGAGCCCAAAAATTGGATGAATCACACCCTGGAGCTGCAAGCAGCAGCAGCAGGAGCCCAAACATAGCTTGAAAGAGACACTGGAGTTGGCTGCAGGAGCCCAGAAATTGGATGAATCACACCCTGAAGTTGCAAGCAGCAGCAGGAGCCCAAACATAGCTTGAAAGAGTCACTGGAGTTGGCTGCAGGAGCCCAAAAATTGGAAGAATCACACCCTGGAGTTGCAAGAAGCAGCATGAGCCCAAACATTGCTTTAAAGAGACACTGGAGTTGGCTTCAGGACCCCAAAATTTGGATGAATCACACCCTGGAGTTACAAGCAGCAGCAGGAGCCCAAACATTGCTTTATAGAGACACTGGAGTTGGCAGCAGTAGGCCAAAAATTGGATGAATCACACCCTGGAGTTGCAAGCAGCAGCAGCACCAGGAGCCCAAACATAGCTTGAAAGAGATACTGGACTTGGCTGCAGGAGCCCAAAAATTGGATGAATCACACCCTGGAGTTGCAAGCAGCAGCAGCAGCAGGAGCCCAAACATAGCTTGAAAGAGGCACTGGAGTTGGCTGCAGGAGCCCAAAAATTGGATGAATCACACCCTGGAGTTGCAAGCAGCAGCAGGAGCCCAAACATTGCTTTAAAGAGACACTGGAGTTGGCTTCAGGACCCCAAAAATTGGATGAATCACACCCTGGAGTTGCAAGCAACAGCAGGAGCCCAAACATTGCTTTAAAGAGACACTGCAGTTGGCAGCAGGAGGCCAAACATTGGATGAATCACACCCTGGAGTTGCAAGCAGCAGCAGCAGGAGCCCAATCATAGCTTGAAAGAGATACTGGACTTGGCTGCAGGAGCCCAAAAATTGGATGAATCACACCCTGGAGTTGCAAGCAGCAGCAGCAGCAGCAGGAGCACAAACATAGCATGAAAGAGACACTGGAGTTGGCTGCAGGAGCCCAAAAATTGGATGAATCACACCCTGGAGTTGCAAGCAGCATCACCAGGAGCCCAAACATAGCTTGAAAGAGACACTGGAGTTGGCTGCAGGAGCCCAAAAATTGGATGAATCACACCCTGGAGTTGCAAGCAGCAGCAGGAGCCCAAACATTGCTTTAAAGAGACACTGGAGTTGGCAGCAGGAGGCCAAAAATTGGATGAATCACACCCTGGAGTTGCAAGCAGCAGCAGGAGCCCAAACATTGCTTTAAAGAGACACTGGAGTTGGCAGCAGGAGGCCAAAAATTGGATGAATCACACCCTGGAGTTGCAAGCAGCAGCAGCATGAGCCCAAACTTAGCTTGAAAGACACACTGCAATTGGCAGCAGTGTTTTGCCAATTGGATCAGCCAGAACCGGAACCGGAAATAGCCGGACAGGATATGACGTTCCCAATTGGTAAGGGACCTGCTAGCCAGGATCCCTGTTCGAATTCCCGCACTGAAGGAAGCACTACAACTCAAAAGTGTGGTAAAATATAACTTTAATGATGGCAAAGAAATAATGACAGCTTAAAGCAAATAAATAGCACAACACTTATACAAAACCAAAGAACATGAAAAAAAAACACTTAATCATAACTTTAATCAACATCACTTAATGGTACCTTCTCATCTATTCTAAATTGTATCCTATATCCTTCAGATACATCTAAAGACAATCAACAACTATTCCATGGAATGTTAAGCTTACCTACCCAGCATGCATATGGTTAATCATGAGTCCTGGTCGCTGAGGAGCTCCACGGCCGATGCGGCACAGCGAGATCAGGATGAGCTTGGGAGGTTAGTGGGTTAACAGCCCCACCGATCACCGTCCATGACAGGCGTCCCTCGTCAATGGCTCTTGAGTCTCCTGATTTCATAGTGGAATACCCCTCATATTTATGGCGCTGTCACCCCAAAAAGCTGGCCAAACTCCAAGGGGTGAAAGCAACCTGTTTCTTGATAAGAGTTTATCTAATCTTCCATACCTATCTCACCCAAGAATTGGCCAAATTCCCAGGTAAGATAAGTAACATATGTCACATAGGTAAGGAACATATGTCACAAATCCATATGCTATACTGATAAGCCCCCCAATCCACGTCACAGCTGTACATTTTGAAAAACATGTTTTTGACTTAAAACTCTGGTAAACATGTTTTTCAACCTTATCTTCAAAAAACACATCTTAAACTCACTTTTGAAAAACATGTTGTTGACTTAAAACTCTGGTAAACATGTTTTTCACTTAAATTTGCTATATCATAGTTGTTTTTCACATTCTGGACATGTCAGGGCATAATCCTGGCTTACATTTGCTATGCTATAACACCATGATCACAAAATGTCTGCCAATGGCATCCATCTTAGAACACAAAATGGTGGATGGCAATAACATTTATACAAGATGGCGGACAAAACCTAGACAAAATGGCGGACAAAATGGCGGCCAGATTGCCATTCCACCTATTATTATTACACAGCAGCAGCAGCAGGAGGCCTAAAATTGGCTGAAAGGCACACCCTGAAGTTGGCATCAGCAGGAGCCCAAAAATTGGCCTAAAGACATAAATATGTTTTGCACCATTTGGAAAGTGTAAAATGTCGCACCATGCTGAATCTAGTCGCATGCATCAGCCATTGGTGGTTGGAAATCCTTGCTGATCCATCCCTGATTCATTTTCACAAAGGTGAGTCTCTCCACATTTTTAGTTGACAGACGGGTTCTCCTCGCCGTAACTATGGTCCCTCGCACTAAACACCCGCTCAGATGGCATGCTACTTGCCGGGCAGGACAGCTTTTCCAGTGCAAAATCTGCTAGTTGCGGCCACAAGCCAAGTTTGGCTGCCCAGAAGTCCAGCGGATCCTCAAGGTGTGTTGGCATGGTCATGTCAAGGTATGACATGACCTGCTGGTTCAGGTCCTGCTCCAGGTCTTCCTGCTGCTCATGAGTAGCCTCACTATGCGGGTGTAGATAGCTACTCATTAGCGACTGAAGACTGAGGCTGCTGCTGATGGAGCTGCTGCTCCTGCCAACCCCCCCAGCAGCCATGGCAGTGGAAGGTGAGCGCAGAGGTCCCCCAGAGTCAGATCTGTGAGAGTATGGACCATGGCGCAGATAGGCATCGGCCAACTGACTACATAGAATGTCTTTGTAGTAGTTCAGTTTGTCCTCCCTCTCTGCGGGTTTAAAAAATGCCCCCATTTTGTGCCGGAAGCGAGGGTCCAATAAGGTGGAGAGCCAGAAGTCATCCCGCCGACAAATGGAAACAATTCTGGGGTCACTACCCAAGCACATGTGCATGCTTCCTGCAATTTGCGCAAGTGACTCGGAGGGACTACCTGTCTCCATCTCCACTGCAACTATGGCACAAGCCATTAGTTCTCTGAAAGGTGCAGAGTCCACCACCTGAAAAGGGAGCGACTGCAGCACCAGCAACTTGGACAGGAGCACATTCAGCTTCTGCGCCGTAGGCTGAGTGGGCGCATACTGCTGTCTCTTGGACATGGCTTCGCTGATAGATTGCTGGCGGGATGCATGACTTGGAGGAGGAGGAGCAGGAGCATCAGGAGCGACAGAGGATGGGTATGACGCACAGCTGCCTTTGGCTGAGGTGCTGGAGCCTTGGCTGGCAGAAATTGGGAGTGGTGTGCCACTTGGTGAGGAAGCAGGCTGGACCACCTCTTTGGAGCCTTGGTTCTCCCAGGCCGCTTTATGGTGACGCATCATATGTTGACGCAGGGCCAGGGCCACGATTCACCTTCTGCCTACATATCTTGCATGTGGCCATGTTACCCTCCTGCGGATGCTTCAGGAAAAACTGCCACAATGCTGAGTAGCTACTTTTCCCACCAACAGGCCACACTGATTCACTGCTACTGTCTCTAACTCCAGGAACCCCTGCTCCACTACCTCCCGATAAGGTAGCCTGCCGTGCAGCAGGTGTTCTACCCCGGCCCCGGCCCCATTTGGCTCCAGGCTTTACAATTGTGCCCCCATGCTGACTGCCAACCATGCTGCTAACACCTTGCTGCCTCAGCTGCTGACTCCGGGGAAACCTGCGCCCCTCTTCTCCTGATGATGACGATGAAGCCCCTTCTGCACCCGGCTCCCAAGTGCGATCAGCGATTCTTCATTATCATCACCACCGAGTTGTGGCTGCACGTCACTGATGTTCTCGGTTTCCTCAACAGGGTCTGGCGCAGGAGCTGGAACGCTCGCAACACCCACGACACTCTCCACATCACTATTTGCCTGCCTAGCTAAAGAAGCCACCTCCATTTCTTGGCTGGGCAGTAGCTGCTGACTGTCCTCTATCTGATCGTCCTCCTCACTAAAGAGTGGAGCTGAACCCAAAGCATAGGATACGTCGCTGGGGGAGGGAATGGCATAGGACAGAGGCAATGGGAGGACAGGGACTACTCTCGGGGCATGCCAACTCAGGGTTGTGTCAGAGGAACCTGCTGACCCTAGACTGGGGGTCTCAGATGTAACTTGTGATGATGTGGAGACACGACCGCTAGCAGATACAGGCAGATCAGGTCTCTCACCTTGACTCCTGCTGCCACTCGCCCCTAGTCTGCTGCAACCTCTGCCTGCTTAATCTTGGCCTCTGCCACTCCTCTTTGAACATCCTGGCACTTGTCTGCATGACATTTTTATGTATTTGAAATGCGCAATAGGTACGTTAAAAAATGTGTTTACTTTAAAAAGCAGAAGCTAAATAAAGTGAGGAACTGCTTCTCTGCACCAAATACTATGAAAATTGGCAATATGGGATACCCTGCGGCCTAGTGTTTTGACAACAGGACAAAAACCAATTCAAAATGCAATAGCTTGATTAAGCTGAGGATGAACAAGCGTATTTAGTATAACAGATAGGGTGCTACGTGCAGGTTTGGGATACCCTGCGGCCTATTGTTTTGGCGGCAGACCAAAAACCAATTCAAAATGCGATAGCTTGATTAAGCTGAGGATGAACAACGCTTATTTAGTATAACAGATAGGGTGCTACGTGCAGGTTTGGGATACCCTGCGGCCTAGTGTTTTGGCAGCAGGACAAAAACCAATTCAAAATGCAATAGCTTGATTAAGCTGAGGTTGAACAACGCTTATTTAGTATAACAGATAGGGTGACATGTGCTGGTTTGGGATGCCCATGTGGGCTGGTGTATTTAAACCAGACAAAATCCAATTCAAAATGCAATAGCTTAATTAAAATGAGGCTGAACAATGCTTATTTAGTATAACAGATAGGGTGATATGTGCTGGTTTGGGATGCCCATGTGGGCTGGTGTATTTAAACCAGACAAAAACCAATTCAAAATGCAATAGCTTAATTAAAATGAGGCTGAGCAACGCTTATTTAGTATAACAGATAGATGCAAAACTTGAGCTGCACCAGCCCACACAATCCTATATGCTTTTGGTGTGCCTAGCTGGCTGTAAACTAAACACTCAAATAAGAGATTGTGGGATCCCACTCAATCCCCACCATGCAGCCTGCCCCAAATTATGGCACCACCAGTTAATTACAATACAAATATGCTCATTTTATTATTAATTGTCCAGTACAAAAAATATTAAAAACCATTAAAAACAGAATACATGCGGGGGTGCTATGGATCAGGGGTGATCTTCTTAAAAAAATATATACATACACCATACAAATGTGTCAATTGATTATACAAAACGAGCTCATTTGTACACATTCCACAAAAATCAGATAATTCATAAGTACTCTATATATAGGCTATCGCTATTCTACATAATACAGTGGCAATTGCTCCTAAGGACACCCCAAGGAAAGAACAAGTGAACCGATGATCAAAAAATATAATAATGTGCTATATACATCACCGTGGGACCACCCTATGGCCATGCGCTGTACCCCGCCCCAGCCAACGCATTTCGTAACGGTCTCCCCGTTACTTCCTCTGGGCAAGAAGGTAGGTGTATTTGAACCAGACAAAAACCAATTCAAAATGCAATAGCTTAATTAAAATGAGGCTGAACAACGCTTATTTAGTATAACAGATAGGGTGACATGTGCTGGATTGGGATGCCCATGTGGGCTGGTGTATTTAAACCAGACAAAAACCAATTCATAATGCAATAGCTTAATTAAAATGAGACTGAACAATGCTTATTTAGTATAACAGATAGGGTGACGTGCTGGTTTGGGATGCCCATGTGGGCTGGTGTATTTAAAGCAGACAAAAAAAGATTAAAATTAAATTAAAACTAATCCAGTTATGAGAAATGCTTGTGTGTAACAGATAAAAAAATATATACATACACCATACAAATGCGTCAATTGATTATACAAAACGAGCTCATTTGTACACATTCCACAAAAATCAGATAATTCATAAGTACTCTATATATAGGCTATCGCTATTCTACATAATACAGTGGCAATTGCTCCTAAGGACACCCCAAGGAAAGAACAAGTGAACCAATGATCAAAAAATATAATAATGTGCTATATACATCACCGTGGGACCACCCTATGGCCATGCGCTGTACCCCGCCCCAGCCAACGCGTTTCGTAACGGTCTCCCCGTTACTTCCTCTGGGCAAGAAGGTAGGTGTATTTGAACCAGACAAAAACCAATTCAAAATGCAATAGCTTAATTAAAATGAGGCTGAACAACGCTTATTTAGTATAACAGATAGGGTGACATGTGCTGGATTGGGATGCCCATGTGGGCTGGTGTATTTAAAGCAGACAAAAAAAGATTAAAACTAAATTAAAACTAATCCAGTTATGAGAAATGCTTGTGTGTAACAGATAGGGTTAAATATGCCACTGCATAGATGGGATGCACAGTGGCAAGACCACAAAGAACTGAAATTGAATTGAAAAATGATCTGGCTAATGAAAATAAAAAAAAAATTCTCCCTGTCACTTCAATGCTGTCCCTTCCTGGATAGTTCCGGTTTTTCCCTATCTTTCACTAACTTTCCCTGGCTCTGTCTACCTCTCTTTCTGCCTCTCTGTCGGTCTCTCTGACTCTCCCTACCTCTATCTAACTCTGTCCTTGTGTGTAACAAGCTGTGCTCTGGCCGCAATAGAACGCTGAACTGCGCACAAGGAAGATGGCCGCCGTTTATATAGCATGGTGACGTCACCGAGCTTCCTGGCTGCTGATAGGCTGCATGTGACTTTCCCATGATACCTTGCCCCAGGGAACATGTCCGGACATGTGCTTCCACCATTTTAGAATGCCTGTAATTGAATTAAATGAAGTTTAAAGGAAAACTTCGATACTTACTTATTACTGAGCCAAGTCTCTTCTGTTCCAAACTACGGAGAATGCAATGCCTGACATGCATTCTTTTTTACTTCCTTTACTTACTGAATCAGGGCTCTGAATCATGTGTAAGCCCTCACTCATCACGGCTTTTACACATGAATGTGAAAACAATACAAAGCAAATACATATTAGAGAAGCTATCGAAAAACGCTTTTACACAACCACAAAAATGCTAATACAAAGAAAAAAAACACACAAGAAACTCACAAATGGATGGAAACATTACACATACACATGCTTTTTCATGTGTAAGTGCAGGTAAAAGAGGCTGTGACTCGACTTTAATATCCTGGATAGCATTATTATTATTATTGTTTATTTATATAGCGCCATCATCTTCCGTAGCACTTTACAAAGTAGTAGTTACAGACAGGGTAGAAACATACGGTACATATACTATTTCAAATGCAGTTTTACAGATTTGACAGTGGATATTCTGAGTACAAGATACAATAGGGGAGACAGCCCTGCCCTTGCGAGCTTACAGTCTAAAGGAAGAGGGGTGAAGAAGAGGGGGAAGGTTCACAAACAGTCAATATTGAGCTTTGTGCCCTTTAGAAGATTGGTTAGGCCAGATTATATGCTTGTCTGAATAAGTGAGTTTTTAGGGCGCCTTTGAAGGTTTTGAGGGTTGTGGAGTGGCGGATTGGGTGCGGGAGGGCATTCCAGAAGATTGAAGTTGCACGTGAGAAGTCCTGGAGGCGGGCGTGAGAGGAGGTGACCAGGGTGGAGGACAGGAGAAGGTCAGCAGCAGAGCGGAGGCTGCGTCTAGGTTGATATTATTGGATTAGAGATGAGATGTAGGGAGGGGCCTGGTTGGAGAGAGCTTTGTAGGCGAGAGTTAGAGTTTTGAACAGGATTCGCTGTGGGACTGGCAGCCAGTGTAGGGATTGGCAGAGAGGCGCAGAACTGGAGGAGCGAGAGGAAAGATGGATGAGGCGAGCAGCAGAGTTCAGGATAGATTGGAGGGGTGCCAGTCTGTTAGTTGGTAAGCCACAAAGAAGGATGTTGCAGTAATCCAGACGGGATATGACCAGGGCATGCACTAGCATTTTAGTGGTGTCAGGTGAGAAGAAAGGACGGATGCGGGATGAGTTGGAGGCGACAGGAGGTGGCCAGGGAGTGAATATGTGGTTTGAAAGAGAGGGCAGAGTCCAGAGTGACTCCCAGGCCCCGAGTGTGGGGAGTTGCTGTTATTGTGTAATTGTTGACAGAAATAGACGTGTTAGAGAGGGAAGGGGAGTTGGAGGGTGGGAAAATTACCAGTTCTGTCTTGTCCATGTTTAGCTTGAGGTAGCGAGATGACATGAATGAAGAAAAACTGATAGGCAGTTGGGGAGGTGAGATAGGAGAGAGAAGAGATTGGGGCCAGAGAGATATATTTGAGTGTCATCCGCATAGAAGTGGTATTGGAAGCCTAGTGAAGTTATAAGTTTGCCAAGGCCATGGGTGTAGACTGAGAAAAGTAGGGGGCCTAGGACAGAACCTTGTGGCACACCAACAGAGAGAGAACGGGAGGAAGAAACTGTGTTAGAATAGGATACACTGAATGATCTGTCAGAGAGGTAAGAGGGGAGCCAAGAGAGTGCAAGACCTTGAACCCCGAGAGAGGAGAGAATATCAAGAAGCAGAGAGTGGTCGACAGTGTCAAAGGCAGAGGAGAGGTCAAGAAGGATGAGGAGGGAGTAGTGACCAATGCTTTTGGCAGTGAGCAGATCATTGGTGACTTTGGTGAGGGCAGTTTCAGTGGAGTGGTTACAGCGGAATCCTGATTGTAAGGGATCAAATAACTTGTTAGGGGATAAGTATTGTGACAGTTCTGAGTGGACATGTTGTTCAAGAAGTTTGGAGGAGAAAGGGAGGAGTGAGATAGGGCGATAGCTAGAGAGGGCAGAGGGGTCGAGAGAGGGTTTCTTGATTATCGGAGTAATAACTGCATGTTTGTAGGAAGAAGGAAAGGCGCCAGTGGAGAGAGAAAGGTTGAATATGGAGGTTAAGGCTGGAGTGAGGGATGGAGACAGTTGAGGAATAAGGTGGGATGGAATAGGATCGAGGGAGCAGGTAGTCAATATACGCTATTGTATATTATATGCCACTGATTAGTAAGACTAAGGCTAGCACCTTATAGTCATAATAAGGAGTATAATTCAGGCATAGCACACTTCAATTTTAACCCTAAACCAGACCAACAGACTGGTACACTTGGAAAAGAAAGGTAGCGGCCATTTTGGAGCATCCTCTCCCAACTAACATAACTGACAGCGCTCCCTGTTTGCAGGTGGCCTGCAAATGCATGAGCCGCCATCTTGTTTTCAAATTTACCACAGCAAGAGTTATAAAGAGGTAAATTAATTTTTATCTAAAGTGCCCTGGGGAGGGATGCATATGAGAACCGTTTGTTGTGTTGGTCTGTTTTAAGTAATTTTTGACTGTTGATCTGCTTTAAATAGGTATAGAACTGTGTTAAAATAAAGTAATGGTTTAATATAAAAGTCTTAAAGGAGCCACAGCACTCAAACCAGTTAGCTTGCAGACCAACCTACAATCTGTCTCTAAACCTGGTTAAAAACAGAGGGCTCGGTCTCACACATCTGCAGAAGTATGCTTAAGCTGTACCACCAGCGCCAAGGGTGCCTCTGTGGGTGCAGTCCTAACTCTAATCTCTGAGAGCCCCATTTGGGACATACAATGCAATAGATAAATTGGGAGCAGGCTTACCCGAAGTTGCCCTAAACCTCAAGTGCAAGCCATGGGGTGGAAGGGTCAAAGACCTTGCAATACAGCCTAGACCCCACACCCCATGTGCTTGCACAAATTCAAAAGAAACAAAAGGGGGGTGGCAGCCACTCAGACCATTTTATAACTAACCTGGGAGGTGCACGTTAGCAGGGCAATTAGGATACAAAAGTCTTAAAGGAGCCACAGCACTCAAACCAGTTAGCTTGCTGACCAACCTACAATCTGTCTCTAAACTTGGTTAAAAACAGAGGGCTCGGTCACACACATCTGCAGAAGTATGCTTAAGCTGCACCACCAGCGCCAAGGTGCCCCTGTGAGGTGCAGTCCTAACTCTAATCTCTGATGGCTTAATATACCCTTAATAAAATGTCTTGATGCATACCCTTAAGCTTCTAAACCTGCACTAACTGCGTCATTGTACAGCAAATGGTGCAAAACACTAATATAAAGCGACGCCTTGCCTCTGCTGATGCCGCGCTGATTGTTTTAACATAAGCGCTGCATGTTCAGACTCTTGCTAAAAGGTTTTCCCATTTTAGCCAGATTTCCCTTTTAACTGTTCTCTCCGGTATTCCTTCAAAGTGCATGCTCTTGCATGTGTTTGTCATAAGGCCTCGTGCCTCCCACTACTTTGTGATGACGCTAAATAAGGACCAATCACGCTTCAGCCTTCTACAGCCAGTCACAGGAGTCTGGTCACAACCATCAATAGAAGTATTGGAACAACATCAATGCCCTGCTGAAGAAGACGCCACCATCTTCTTTTTGGGCACCTCCAGCACCTTCAGCAAAGGGATTGTCATTTTTATTTATGGAAACACATGTTGTGAGCTTATACAGCTACTGATTTATTTTTCACTTAGCCAATGTAACAGTTTATTGCAAGCATGCACTTGTTTTGTTGTTGTTTGTTGTAACTTGAATGCTGTAATGTTATTTCCGGTAGGGGCGTGGCTGGATTACAAGCAATGTTTAAATGTGAGCATTGCCATCTATACCCTAAAATGCTGACCTGACGAAGGGCCCTGAGCCCGAAAGCTTGCACCCTTGTGTACTGTACTTAAAATGAATCTGGACTAGGACCCTACTTGCAGACGAATTAACTGTCACATGCCTCTCTTTCTTTTCTTACTAATGGTTACTATTGTGGTTTTTAAGGATGACCACTTGGCTCCATACTACTACTCTTTTGTAAGTACCTATATCTCTTTTCCCTAGCACTCCATAGACTGCATGAAAGTAAATAAAGAGGGTTCACTGCACGGTGCAAGCCACTCATAAGCCTCAAGAATAAAATGGCTAGATTGGACTTTCTGAAAAAAACAGCACAGTTCTGAAAAAAACATTCTTTCTACAGATGAAACCAAGATCAACCTCTACCAGAATGATGGGAGGAAAAAAGGCTTAGTACAGCTCATGGTCCAAAACATACCGCATCATCTTTGTAACAGGGCAGAGGCAGTGTAATGGCTTGGGCATGCATGGCTGCCAGTGGCATTGGGTCACTACTGTTTATTGATGACACAAGACGGAAGCAGCCAAATGAATTCTGAGCTATTCAGAGACATACTATTATCTCAAGTCCAGCCAAACTGATAGGCCAGCGTTTCATAATACAGAAGACAATTACCCAAAACACAAAGCCAAAGCTACCAGGGGTTTATTAACCCTTCTAATGCCAGCTATGTAAAATCCATGTAGCTGCTTCTCCTATCATTAACTGCCAGCTATGCAAATTTTACGTACCTGGCGTCTCCCCTGTTAGCGTGAAAAAAAAAAGACACTCACCTGACCCCTCTATCAGCGGCCGGGTCTCCTCTTCATCCGGGCTGGCTTTGATCCCACACCCAGGCCCTCCCGGCTGCAAGAGAGCGCTCTGCCTGGTCGCTCTCGCCAGGTCTCCTCTTCACCAGGGGGCCTCGTATCACCCCTGGCTCCTCAGTCTCCAGGAGAGAGCATGACAGGGCCTCTCCCCCTGACTTCCCAAGTAGCCCCACACCTTTGGGCTTCATCCTGGCTCCTGACGCTCCATTCTCAGATGCGGGTAATTGCTGGGCAGAGGAGGAGGGGTGCAGGCGATCCTCTGATCTCCTGCCTTCCCCTCCTCTGGCTGGTGATCACTGCATCTGTCGGATCACTGCATCTGTCGGATCAGCGAGGGTTACAGGAGCTGATGATCGGAGGTGAGTAAAGAAAAAAAAAGATTTATTTTTAATAATGTCATTTTTACTGTTTGTTGTGTGTTTTTTTTTACTGTTAACCCTTTGTGAACTGGTAAGGGGTCCATGAGACCCCTATATCAGTTTACAAATCTCTAGTTCTGGCAAGTCACCTGCGGCTAGCCGTTAACCCCGAGTCTCCCCAAAGGCTGGGGGGGCAGAAGAGCCCGTGGCCATTAGGCTATGCTGGCTTGTAGCCGGTAGGGTGGGGGCCACCAAAGTTGTCCCCTGCGCCCTGTTCTATAAGCCCCCATAGCTGGTCCCCAGGCTGGTTATGCTGCGTAGGGAGGACCTCACACCATTTTTTGGGGGGGCAATTTTAAAGGTTTTGGGGGGGTTTCGCCACCCAAAAATTGCCCCCCTCCAGGAAGGGGGACCCTTTATAGTGTGGATATTAGTTGTATTTTATCTGTATTAGTGCTCTTTCTTTTCAGAACCAACAAAATAATTGAGGGATTACTTCCAGAAAACTGCACTCATGTCAACAAGCCTGATACACCTAAAAAGCTTGATGTGTATACTTCCAGAGAATAGTTTGCTGGGGGTATTTCAAATGTAAAGGGTTGTTTTTCTTGCAAAATTGCAAGGTTAGCATAGCTCCTAGCACAGTTGTATTTTATCTGAAAATCTCCTAAAGCGCTGTTTCAGTTTGGGGGGGTTCAGCAATAAGATTTTATTGACAAACAATTTTTTTAAAGAAAACACTACAAATTGTAAAAACTTTTTTTGCACATATTTTACCCAAAAGTATTGAGAATGCACCTAAAAAATGAGAGCCAAGGCTTTTCAGGTTAAAGCCCAGACCAAAAAAAACAATAAATAATTTTCCTGGAAATCCCTTCAAAAATCACAGTTTAACATGTGGAGCACAAAATAGTGCAAAATGGTCAGAAACAAAGGGTGACAAAATCTCCAGATAGGCTGGCAGTTAAAGGGTTAAAGCAAGGCAAGTCAGCCACCTGATCTCAATCCAATTGAGCATGTATTTTACTTGTTAAAGACTAAACTTCAGACAGAAAGGCCCTCAAACAGCAACTGAAAACCACTTCAGTAAAGGCCTGGCAGAGCATTATAAAGGAGGAAACGCCTACTGATGTCCATAAGTTCAAGACTTCAGGCAGTCATTGCGAACAAAGGGTTTTCAACTAAATATTTTAGAAATTAACATTCAATTACAGTTATTTATTTGTCCAATTACTTTTGAGCCATTCATATGAAGGGATTGTGTTTAAAAAATGCTTTAGTTCCTCACATTTTTTTGTAATATTTTTGTTCAACCCACTGAATTAAAGCTGAAGGCCTGAACTTCAATTACATGTGAATTGTTTTGTTCAAAATTCATTGTGGTAATGTACAGAATCTAACTTAGATAAATGTTGTCTCTGTCCAAATATTTATGGACATAACTGTATATAACATTGTAACTTGTAAGGATATCACAAAGTTTCCATGCAGTCTGTATTGCTTCTAAATAGTGATGAGTGGGTCGACTGAAAATTCGAGTTCACCGAGATTGGCCGAACTTGCCGTCAATGATCTGGTTCGAGGCCCTGAATCCAAACCTGAACCCCAGTGAAGTCATTCGGGACCCGAACTTTGGGGCTCAAAAATGGCTGTAAAATAGACCTAGAAAGGGCTAGAGGGCTGGCAATCGACATCTAGGCGATTGCCCTGCACAAAAGGGGCTAGGGAGAGTACTTAATAATCACAGGAAACTAAAAAATTAAAGAAATACACCAATAAAGGTGGGGGGGACATCAGAGGATGATGAGGAAGGCGCCTTGCTGGACATCTGGGGGCCATTGTTGCGCATAGGCAAACCAGAAGTGCACAAAACAAAACCCCGTCGCAAGGTACGAACGCTATGAAACGCCCAATACAGGATATTTATGCTATAGAATGCACCAACACCATAACTAACGTTATGCTACAACTTGAAAACAAAAAAAAATGCATTTGACAAGTATTGTACATTTGCTTATATTTAACTTTCCCATAATGTATTTCAGTTACTGTAATAATAGGCTCCTAACTGTAAAGCATTAATATGTTTTCCGTATTTGCCACAGCGTAGGCAAGGCAGTGTTCCAAACAATAGCGGCCAAGCCTACACCACACACAGTGCTCAAAATGTGTTCGCTATAGCATAGAGCTCCTGACCCTGTGTAATTAAAGTGAGTTTTTGGACACATATCCACCAGTAACAAAGCAGAAATACCGTATTTGCCGGCGTATAAGATGACTTGGGCGTATAAGACGACCCCCCAACATTTCCATTCAAAATATAGAGTTTGTTATATACTCGCCGTATAAGACTACTCCCTCTTCCGCACACCAAATAAAACGTAAAAGAACATCAGATTTTATTTCAACATGTTAATTTATATTCAAATGCTTATGATATGCAGGAAAACTGTCACAAGGCTATATGTTATCAAACCCTTGTGTACACCTGCCAGGGCTGTCTCCGGGTTTTGATGGGTCCTTGGGCGACACTGTCACAGTGGGCCCCTTGCAGTGATCATGCCTGTGATTTTCTGCTGTTCTTTTCTAGTGCTAAGAAACCAAATGTTTTTTTCTGGATGTTTAATAGTGATGCAGCAGGACCAGCACCTAGGCAACAGTGGGTGTTGATGAGTCATCCCAATTTGGGATTAACACTTTACCTGTCCTGGGAATCTAAAGCTGCCATGGGAGCTGTGGCCAGTGAATGTGCAGAGCAGGCGACAACACGATGACTAAAGTTCAAATGGAGCCATCCCTGCTCGCGCATGCACCGTTGGATCACTAGATAGGTAAGTTTATGCACTGATCCAGGGGGGTTGACACAGTTGGGTATCCCAAATCAGGATTTGATCCACTTCAAAACACACCTAAACTCTGGTAAAACAGCTTGGGTTACAGCTTGTTCCTAGGGCATCCCAATACAGGTTGCCTGGCTGTGTGAATCCCTGTTACTTCTGCAGCTCATGTGGCATCCACTGCCAGCATATTTGAATGGCAGGCAGTGGCTGTGCATAACACCGAGGAGCAGTCAGCAGAGGTTGCTGCATTCAGAATAGATTGTGGTCAATAATATGCACCACAATCTTTTCTGATAAAATGTTAGCCTGTGCATGAGCCGTGGGTGGGTGGTTGGAGTTGAGTAAAAACCAATGTGGGTTTCACACACATGGTTATCTAAAATTCAGATGTCCTTGTAATTTAGACCAAAAACCAGGTGATGGAAACTCCTGGGATTGGGTCTGCTTTGAGGTACTGACAGTTTGCCTTCTGACCTGCTCTGATGCTTCATGTTTCTTCTGTAGCCATCTTCTTATCAGCTTCTTATCAGCAAGTCAGTCCCGGAAGCTCATCACTTCACACACGGCCCGGGAAGGGGAACACATACTCGGGGAACACATACTCGCGCACGCTGACACAGAAAACAGGAGGGAGGCGGGGGAGAAGAGGAAGAGAGGGGGGAGAGGGGCAGTGCGGGGGACAGATGCCAGATGTTGCCAAGGGTGCCAGGAGGGAGGTGAGAGTTCTGCGGTGCCCCGGGGGGTCTGCACAAAGTGGGGCATCCCGATATGGAATGCCTCTGGGTAAGGCCAGCGGCCAGCCCTGGAATCCTTTAGATTGGATTTTGTTCCCTTTAAGAAAATAAAAATATATGCCCCAGCATAATGTTTCCTCTCCCCCAATGCCATGTACCCAACCCCCCATTCATGCATATACCCATCTATAAATGTATTACTCCTTGAAACATAAAAAAAAAACAAGCACTACACATTGCCCCTTATCTGGACCCACAAGCTCCTTCATTACCTTAGAGTCACGTGTCTTCTCTGTCTTCTGCTGGGAGCCTTGCAGGACATCGGGTGGGGGGAGCCAGGCGGGAGGGCCATGCTCACATCCTCATGCATGTGAACACGCCCACGGCAACGGCGGCCGCACAGCGGGCAGATGGCCTGGGGTGGGCGGGGCTGGGGAGGTCCGCAAGCTAACAGACGGGAGGGAGGAGCCGGCCGGGCAGGCGATGCTCACATCCTCCTGTCTGTGAGCTTGCCCGACAGCAGCGGCGGCTGCACAGCAACCTGTAATCTGACAGGCGGTCGGGTGGGCGGAGCCAGCCGGGCAGGCGATGCTCACATCCTCCTGTCTGTGAGCTCGCCCGACAGCAGTGGCGGCTGCACAGCAACCTGTAATCTGACAGGCGGTCGGAGCTAGCCGGGCAGGCCATGCTCACATCCTCCTGCAGCCGGCGGCTGCACAGTAAGCGGATGGCCTGGGGTGGGGGGAGTGCCTCAAGCTGATAGGTGATCTGGTGGGCGGAGCCGGCCGGGCAGGCCATGCTCACGTCCTCCTGCCTGTGAGCTTGCCCGGCGGCAGCACAGCGGGCAGATGGGATGGGCTGGGCTGCGGAGGGGGAGTGGAAGGGGGGCACTGCGTGCGTGAGCGGGCGCGCGCACAAGCTGACGCTGTGGTTGGCTATTTTCACTGACCAATGATTGAAAAAAAGAAAATAAAAAACATCATTACAGCTGCAGTCAGCCCGCCCCCATGCCTGGGCAATGCCCTTATGCAAAATACGACCCTGGACCCAGGTGTACTCGGCGTATAAGATGACCCCCCCACTTGGAGGCATGTTTTACAGGGGGAAAAAGTCGTCTTATACGCCGGCAAATACGGTACATGGAATAACATTGTTGGAACACTGTGACATTAACACTTTAGTTCCAGACCTTTAAGAACAACTCTGCATAAAATTGTAAAATATTCATAAAATTTTCTAAAATAAATAATTCCAGGCCAGGAGAGGTCAAATAATGATTTGAGAGTAAAAAAGAGTTGAGAGTAAAAAAAAAAAAAATTGGGATCAGGAAAGCTTGACAAATTAACTTTTTCAGTGCTCGTGCCTCCAACTGAAAGCTGAAGAATTTCTGAAGAATTGTACATGGGAACAGGTATTGGTGGAGGAAAAGAAAGATTGTCTGTCAGGGATAGAGCTGGATGGGGTACAATGCTTGCTGCCCACCCATTAGTAGATTCACCTAATGCCCTATTAAATATATATATCACCCCTGCCCATAGTTACTGGACCATGCATTGGTGGTCAAACCCTGCTTACCGACTATATTCTGCAGAGCTCAATACATGTTCTAGGTCACAGGCTGGTGCAGAGTAGGAATGGCTGTTTTTCAGAGTACAAGTGATCTGTGTGCCTGTTAACAGTGTTTTTATTTCATACTAAAAACAGAAGATGGTGTTGTTTATGAATTGTCCAAAATCAGGCCTAGTACATGTTGTAGTACATGTTGCCTATATTTGTTTTTATCTTGAAGAGCCAAAACTATTTTACCTGACCCTTAACGATACACTGAGTACTTTTATTTTCCTTTAATTCCCCATCACCAGGTCAAATACAAGTTGGGTATTGTCACTCTAGGGGGGCCTATTCCAAGCACTCTCTTACAGTAAACTTTTCTAATGTTATGTAACTTAAAATCTCTACTTTATTTTAAGATCTTAGCTTAAAAAATAATTAACTGAAATCCAATTTATAATGCTAGATTAAAGAGTAGCTCACTTAGTAATTCACTTAGCTCTATTTCTAATTAATGTTCATTAACTCTCACGTCAAGTTCACGCTGAATTATATGTTTAAGTATCTTACTTTGATTCAGATTTAGAAGTAAGGCTCAGCATCTATGAAGCTATGAATTTGGCCAATTTGACCACCATAATTGTGCAGTTTATAATTGTGCTTCCAAATATTTTCTGCCTTGGTGAGACTACTTTCATACTGGGCCGTTTGCAAGGCATTCGCAATCCACTTTGATCACCCAGCAAACTCTGTGAAAGTGCTATCCATAGTCACTTATGGGTGCTTTCATACCACAGCAGTGCAATTGCAAAACAGACTAATGCAGCATTATTGTGAAGACCACACTTGCAATCGCTAATTATTGCACTCTGATTAAAATGCACTCATAAGCGCAATCGCTTGCACATTGTGAAAAAATCACACTCGCATTTGCACCAGATATTTCCGTCGAAGATCACTTGCGAGTAACTCTTTGCTTGAGCAAGCCTGTGATTAATTAAAAGTTTGTTACTTGCTTATATGTAAAAAATGTATTTACTAGCCATGTAATGCTTGTATAGAAAAATTCCCACAATTCCCACAGGCTGCAAACGAAAAAGGGGACACTTACCCCTTTAGGTAAAAAACGTATATCAGCACTAATGCAAGTACAGATGCAGAAATTACTCTTGGGGCCCACCTTTTAGTTATTGAAGTGACTGACCATCAAGGGCCGGCCTTAGGATGAAGACTACAGAAAGGTGCCCCCCAGCACACTTCTGCAATTTCTCACTACTGGGTGGTAAATTGGCAGCAGGTGGGAATGCTATGCAAAAATCAAAGGATTTCCTTTGGTACCAGGCATGATACTAGGGGTGAGTGGATTGCCTAAAGGGTACAAAACCTGTATTTGCTGGCCCTGAAGTCTAAAAGAGTCCAGTGCTGGCTAATTCACTGTCTCCGGAGCATCCCAATAAGAGATGCCTCACTGTGGTAAGGAAGGGAGGAAACCAGGAACACAATCGGTTCCCCTCTCTGTGCCAGGCTCTAGAGCCCAGAGTACAGATTGGATGAAAACATGTGCATTTGCATGCTGGTGATCCCAAGGGGTTTCACACAGTAGGGCATCCCAAATTGGAATCAGCCATGTTGGTCAACTTTAAAGGCAGCTCCAATTGACATTGGAGTTGTCCTAGGGCCATCCTGATTTTGGATATTCTGCAGTGTGAAGATCACTGATTTCATCTGTATAATCATATTGATCTTCATTCCCACAGTGCACGTGCAGGGCTCTGGCAGCTCCCACACTGCACACCTGGCAGAATGTCGTCAGGGCTACATAGGCAAGGGGAGTGGGAATGTTGCATGGTGCTTCAGAGTGTGGCAAAGCTTTGTCAAAGTTGTTAATCAAGGTTTGATGGGAGTTTACAGGGAAACAATTTTCACACGGAAGGACTTCATAAATCATGCCCCTAAGGAAATCTTTTAACGCATCACCTCCCACTGCCCATAAGTACCACAGTAAATAGTTACTTACCCTTTTCTTTTCCAACCAATGGGGGGCCTGAAATAGCTGCACCCTGCAGCACATAAATACTGTGTGTGAACGTAGCTATTTTCAACAAATGGGAGAGTTCAAGTAAAAGTTAAACACTGCCCCGCTATAGTTTGATGGGTTAAAGCAGACCTATATCCTCTGTCCTGGTTCACAGCAACAATAAACTAACCTTACCTATGCCCTTGCACCATCAGTGAGCCCTGCATTAGAGATATACTTACTCTTCCTTGCAGAGTCTGATGGGGGACAGGAAAATAACAACACACACGTGCAGCAGCAACCTCCTCCACCCTGAGAGCGACTGAAGTATGTAGCTACTTCCTCATCATAAAGAATTCCATATCTGATTTTGACTTCCTAAGGATCTGTAACTGTGGAGGGATCACACATTAGGGTGTCCTGGGAGTGATTCCCTAAAGGAGCCTAAACTCATTTTTGACTATTGGTCTGATTTAAAGTCCCTGCATCACAGTACCAAAGGGTTTAGGAACCCCCCATCATGGCCGTATTTGGGGTCATGCTGTCTTAGCCATTTTTAGTGCTCATGCCCCTTCCCCCCTATTCTGCTGAGAAAAGAACTTTCCAGTGTTGGCAAGATGCTCATTAAGCAATTAAGTAATTAAATTAAAAAAAAAAAAAAACTTAAAAGAAAATGTGAAAAAGAGAAAGATTAGGGAAGTTTAAATGAGGGATGTGTAGAAAAGGTGAAATGAGATGGATGGATGTAGGAAAGAAGGTGATGAAGAGGTGGTAGAAAGAGCGTAAGGCATAGAGAATGTGCATAATAAAAATGTGCAAAGAAGAGAGAGAGAGAGAGCAAGAGATGCTTGCTGATCCAGCTACATGCTTTGTTTGTGAAGGGGTGTGTGAATAGTATCTCCTGGCACCCCCGTACACATCTCTGTGCACCTGTCCACCTAGCAAACCTGATTGGCATATGACAGTCATGTGGGGCAGCTGGGGCCTATAGTTAACCAGGTCATAGAGAGTATGATCATCTACATCACAGAGAACAAAACCACAAATGCGGCTTCAGCACCCAGGTCTGGGTAACTACAAGCCCCAGCTGCCCCCAGGGGAACAACAAGGCTCAGTTGCCTCAGGGGGAACAACAAGGCCCAGCTGCCTCAGGAGGAGCAACAAGGGCCAGCTGCCCCCAGGGGAACAGCAAGGCCCAGTGCCCCCAGGGGACCTACAAGGCCCAGCTGCCTCAGGAGGAGCAACAAGGCCCAGCTGCCCCTAGGGGAACAACAAGGCCCAGCTGCCTCAGGAGGAGCAACAAGACCCAGCTGCCCCCAGGGGAACAACAAGGGCTAGCTGCCTCAGGATGAACTACAATGCCCAGCTGCCTCAGGAGGAGCAACAAGGCCCAGCTGCCCCCAGGGGGACAACAAGGTCCACCTGCCTCAGGAGGAGCAACAAGGCCCAGCTGCCCCAGGATGAACTACAAGACCCAGCTGCCCCAGGATGAACTACAAGGCACAGCTGTCCCAGGACAAACTACAAGACCCAGCTGCCTCAGGAGGAGCAACAAGGCCCAGCTGCCCCAGGAGGAACTACAAGACCCAGCTGTCCCCTGGAGGAACTACAAGACCGAGCTGTTATTGGAGAAACTGCAAGGTCCCGCTGCCAATGGAGGAATTACAAGGCCCAGCTACCCCTAGAGGAACTACAAGGCCCAATTGCTTCCCCTCCCCATCCCTGGGGAAATACAAGACCCAGCTGGCTATAAAGGTATTACTAGGCCTAGCTGCCCTCAGGTACCAAAGACCCAGCTGCTACTCCTCCCCAACCCTTAAGAACTACATGGGCCAGCTGCTCACCAGCTAGAGGGCTTGGAGAACTGCAAGCTTCAGTTTGGCAGGCGCCCCCTGCCAGCAGCACCTACTTCAGTTTAGTGAAGACAGATGGAAGGACATAGAGACCAACAGTCACAAGGAGTTGATATTGTCCTTCTTGGCTAGGATCTCGTCCTTGTAAGACAGGGTGCATCACTGAAAAAGATGAAAATGCAGCCTCAGCGAAATGTGACCAGCCCAGCACGTTACCAGCCTTGTTTACATTAATTTTACAATTAAAAAATGCACCCCTAGTGGCCATGTGCCCCTAAGCACGTGTCTACAGATGCCTAATGGTAAATATGGCCCTGCCCCCCATTACATTATAGACCTAACCACCCCACACACACACAGATGCATTTTTGCACTGGGGTCCTGTAATAGAGAGTTGGCAAATATGGATAGTGAGCAGGATAGATACTTCTCTCTTACCACCTTTGCAGGACTCACACTAAAGCGTACCAAAACACACTTCACCTGCCCTTGGTCTAAAAATGTCTTGAGCCATGTGAAAGCTTGCCCTAAAGGCATCCCAATTGAGGATGCCTCACAGTGAGAAACCCCCCAAGGACCCTGTATTATTATGCCAATCCCATGGCATGTGTAGGCCTAAGCAATGTTCTGAGTTTAGGGCTTTATTCATGAAGGGATAGCGCCAGGTAGTGCCTTGTAATTTATTATTATTTTTAAATAAAATCCTTGTGTGAGGTCTTCTGACCTTTTAAAAGTTATTTTTGAAAAGTTTTTAGATTTTCAATATTTTTCTGAAGAATTGTCATTACAGGTCTGGCATGAAAGTATTACTGTCACAATGTTATAAAATTGGCATTCCATTTGTTTTCGCTTGGTTACTAGTGTTAAAACGTTAGAAAACCGACATTAATCACACATCGCTTGGCGCTATGGGCTCCAGTGACACAATTTAGAGCTCTGGCGTTCTGTCAGTGCTTAATTTTCTTGAATATGGTGTGAGTCGCTCAGATTCGTTTGCACTGAGCAGTCACTGTTGTTCACACCATGCAGTGCTCTACCGTTGTTAAATGTGGTATAGGCGTGTGTCGCTATAGTGCAGAACACTGACTTGCGTACGCTGTTTCAATGTTGCGTTTTATAGCTTAATATTAGGGGTTTCATTGCGTTGTTAGCTTGTGAGGGGGGGTCAAAGGTTTTGCTTTCGTTTTATGCACTTCCAGTTTACCACCTCTGAGGATCCAGCCATGCGACCCAGAAGGCCAGCCCATCGCCTCCCCAGCTCATCCTCTGAGTCCCCCTTCCTACCCCCCACGCCCCCCCCGTTTCCCAAAAAGAAGAGACAGCGTGTGGATCCCCCGGTTAATGACCAAGTGGTCAAAGTAAGTGTTAATAGCAGATGTGTGTTAATGTATGATGTACTGTGTAGTGCCATTATCAAAATGTGTTTGATTTTCATGCATCTTTAAATGTTTAATGCTTTATTGTATTTGTATCCATAATCATATATTAATAATGATATTTAAAATGTTTTATTGTATTTAAATTAATGGGGTAACTTTTTTAATTATTTTTTTACTTATTATTTTTAATATTAAAAAACATTTTGGTGGTAAATATTTTTTTTAATTTTTTGTAAACATTTTGAATAACTTTTATTTTAAACAAAATCCATAGACATTCCAATAGTTATATATTGGAACATATAAGCACTTTTTCGTGCATATATATTGTGAATTTCACAAGAACTTTATGCCAGGTTAATTATTAAAATGTTATAATTTAAACTGTACACTAATGAATCATTTTTAATTTTTAATATGTTAATCTTAATTTTTTTTGTAGGATTTCAGGAGTACGACTATGCCCTGCGTCCTAAGAGCAGCATAGTGGAGGAGGTGAGGACCACCATGTCCCAGCGCTTCAACACAAAGCTTTCTGCACGACCCATAATGCAGAAGTGGTCAGATTTCAAGCGCCGGGGCAATGAGGGCGTCTACCGGCTCTGTGATGCCTACGCATCTAGTAAGTCCAACACACATACACATACACAAAATTTGCATATGTGCACATTAATCTGCTGATGTCAAACCAGTTTTTTTGTTTTTTTGTTTCCTCTCCACAGATAAGTGTGCTCCCCTGGATGAACACGTGAAGGGTATCCTCCCCCACACATGTGTGGTGGGGTCGGATGAGTCTGCGGGCGAGGGTCCCTCTCGGAGATCCCATATTGCGGACCCAGGGGGGAAGGGGATGACGCCCCAGTGGAGAGTGCTGCTGGGGTGAGGGCAGTATAGAGCCTCAGCTCCTCACAATGGGACTCAGCGGACTCCCAAACCCCCTGTGGCCACTCTCAAGTTGAGAGGAGGCAAGGGTCTCCACCACACTCCATGAAGGATCAGGGAGTGAGAGGTAGGATGGTGGCCCTTCAGGTTTGGGATCTGCTGGGCCCATTGTGAGGTGTGGAAGCTCCGCGCCTCCATCTCATAGCTCTCCCTGGGATTCCAGAAGCAGGTCATACCCTCTTGAGTGGAATTCTTAGTTTGGCTTATTATTTCCATTGGTACCTTGTTGTTATTACAATTTTTCCTTGTATACATGTTTTTCAGGGCATCATAGAGGCGGCACCTCCTCCACCTATGCTGCAGATGAGGCACTCGTGCATAGTCGAGGTAAGATTTCCATGCGTTTTATTGTTACATTATATTCAAATATTGATTTATGCCTATCGCATTTTTTAAGGACATTAAACCTATTTCACAGTAGACACTCTGCTGGTGTACCACTACTTCAAATTTTAATATGGCTTGAGCATGTGTTAGCCAAAGTAGTCTTGTTTTAGCTAACACATGCCAAGTGTATACCCACAAGTATTCATATTTTATCATTCTAACAAATACATGTTGAGGCCTATTTTCTATATTAAATGCTATGTTCTTATGATTTCTTCTGTTGTGTTTTTGCTCCTAACCGATGTTTCCACACATACAGACCCTGTCCTAATTCTACCACAAAAACATTTAAAAGACTGGGAGATCCCCCTATTTAAAGCCTGTGCACTGCCAAATGTAAATGGCGTCCCACTAATCGGAATATTAGACCTTAAACAAACACACAAAACTAGTTTAAATGTGGGACTGGCACAAACAACATCAACTCAAAATGCCAAAAACAAACAATTTTTAATCAAATATTGCATCAACCGTGGCACACACATATATTAAATACATTCCATGTCACTAGTAATAAAACACAAACATACAAAATACAAATACAACATACAATAAAAATATATGGTGGCCCCCCCATGCAACCATACAGGCCACACTTCCATCCACACCCCTCCACATCTCTTCACTGCTAATACAGCCGTTTATAGGTGAGCTAGCTCAAAATTGAGTATTGTTTCCCAGCAAAGGAGCAATTGTAATAAGCAACAATCTCGCACACTTATCCTCATGGATATATCACAGCAGCATGTTTCATGTGCGCTGAGCACAGCCTGGTATCTTTCACCATCACGCCAAGATTCTTCTGTCTGCCCTCCACACCTGATCCCGAGTTTGATTCTGCTTGGACTGTGAGGCTTAGGATCATGTATCAGATATTACAGCTCATAAGTATACATTTAGCTGTGCACATATACATTCACTTGCGCTTCCTTTGTGTGACTGTTACTTATCTGTAGATACGACTCATCAAAGTCCCCAGGGCTGGGTAGATTGCGCAATCCTAGTGCTGCTGAGTGATAGCATAGCGAGCGGTCACAACAGAGCGACGGGAGGACGAGGGAGTGAAGGGGCCAGCCATTGGCTCTCCAAATAAAAATAAAAAACAACAATCACACAGAAACTATTTTTAGCTTGAAAAACACCTTTAGTAACTTTCACCTTATTTAGCCATCAAGAGCTCAGGTATTTTGTTTCTCTTGACATCCTTCCTTATTTATAAAATATGTTTGTATTTGTATGTTTATTGGCACGTTTATAGTAATGTTGCCTCTATTTTAATGTAGACCAAAATCTACTATAAAACCTACTTTGTATTTGTACTGTTATATTTTTGTTCTGTCCACCCAATATAAAATAATAAGGGCCCCTTAACAATTTGAAAGAAAAATACTATACATTTTTTTTTCTTTTTTTTTCTTTTTTTTTTCTTTATTTTGCAATTACAGGAACCGTAAGATGGGACATTCAATCAATGTGCAAAGTGTTGTTGGTCCCGACCTTAGGTTTCTGAGCATCATGGCTGGTTTTCCTGGTTCCAACCTCGATGCCTATATTCTTCGGAATTCCAGTCTCTATGGCCGTTTTGAGTCTGGTGAGTTGTCTGGTGGTTGGCTACTGGGTAAGTGTTTTGGTTTTGCTTACTTGGATTTTCCATGTGTAACTATTATACATTTCTGAGTCCCCTGCCTCATCCTATGATATTCTTCCCCTCTGATTAAATTATATTGAATGTAAGTCATATTTAGAGCAACTTTGTAATTTTTTATTTGTTTAAGGGAATTCAGGATACCCCCTGCTTCCGTGGCTAATGACCCCCATCCTGCGCCCTCAGGCGCAGCCACATGACGTCTACAATTGGGCAGATTGGAAGACCCGGGCTGTTGTTGAGAGGGCATTTGGTTTGCTGAAGAGCCGTTTCCGGTGTCTGGATCATACAGGGGGCTCTCCAGTACCAGCCAGCAAAAGTCATAAAAATCATTGTTGCATGCATGATTTTACATAACTTTTCCATCATGCAGAAGGTGCCCCAATATCTGGATGTCTCTCCCTCTCCAGCAATTTTTGACATACCAGAAAATGTGTATGTGGGCACCCAGAGTGCCTCTGGTTAGTCTGTCAGGGAGCACCTTATTTTGTCACATTTCAGTTAAGCTTTATGTAATGTGTTTGTTATCAATCTGTGTTTTTTTTTTTTTTTATTTTAAATTTTTTTCTTTTTTCTTGTGACTCATGTTCAATAGCCTTTACATGCACAAACACAAGGATAAAAAAAATCATTGGAATGGTGGCTGGCCAAAGTATGTTGGCTGTCCGGCCTGTTGAATGGCCACCATCTGTGCCAGAGTAGCATTGAGCATCTGCCACTGCTCCAGCATTGCCTCCCTCTGTCTATTGCTGGTCCACATTTCCTCCAGCATGGAATGTAGGTTATTTTGTATTTGGTTCAAGTGTGTTGAAATGTTTTCTTGGAACCTTTCATTGGTTTGCCTGAATGGGTGGCTATCCAGTCGCCATGCTGACTCCATCAGCTGCACACGCCTCACCAGGGTAAGATGGCAAGGTTGCAGAAGCAGTCGTCCTCTCCCCCGGGTTTGGACTCATTCAGCTGGCGGTGGTCCTGGGCTAGCTACATTTAGAGATGGGGATGGCAAATCCTCTGCAGTAGAGCCTGCCCATGTAAGTGTTGGTTGTTGGTTCTCCAGCTGCTTCCCATGCTGGACCGGAGGATCGAGCTGTGCCAGCAAAGGGCGTGGTTGAGTCTGCTGCAGAGGGATTGTCATAGGCTGCAGCTGGTGTAGTGGTAGCTGCTGTTGCTGTATTTCCTGGTGGGGGGGCTGCATTCTTTGGTCAGGCCACTGGTGCTGCAGAGTCTGGTGTTGTTGTTGCTGTGCTTGTGGCTGATGCATGTTGTCATCCTCCTCAAGATCATGTATGTCTGCCATTATGGGGGGTGTCCGTAGGGACAGAAAATAATGTATTTAGCTAGTGGTTCTAATATATCCTATAGAAAATCGTCACCTTGCTTCACATGCATCACCAGTTTGTGCACATTACACTTACCAGATCAAATTTTTCAGTAATAGGACTCCTTGATAAACCATGCCACAGAGTACTGACACCAGAAGCTGCAACTGGTATTTGTTGTTGCCCAATTTGTTGATGTGTTTGTTTAGCTGGAATGTATGTAAACTAAGATTAATACACACACATACCTTGTGTTGATAAGCTATTTAAGAACATCTGTTTGCAAATAAAGAACAAACATTCCTTTAAATACTAAACTACTGGCTCAATATTATTGTCAGAGTCCATAGTCCCTGCCAAGCTCTGGAGTGTAGCTGGGTGTATTAGTCCGCAGACCAGTTCCTCTGCAGCAGTAAATTAAAGTATGACTGGATATCCACCTCCTGTTTGCAACCTTATGCAAGAAAAAAATCAGTATAAATTAGAAGGTCATGCACAACATCAACCTGCCCAACCCAAACAACCATCTGTACCCATGCAACTTGCACTTATTAATCTTCTGCCGAACTGCATACTTTGTCAGAAAGTTTCCTTTGGACTTGATCCACATCTTTGTGCTCCGTGCCTGCGCAATTTACCTGCCTGGTGATCTACTCCCACAGTTGCAATCTGTGGTTTTTGCTTGTAGCTCTGGAATTGCTCCCATACAGTTGATGGAAATGGTCGGAGACACCAGTAGCAGAAGCCATACATTGGCCCTCACTAAAGCGCCCACTCAAAGTGCCATGCCACAGGTTTTGCCCAACAGATGACCTGTCTGCAACATCCTGGGTACTTGGCAAAATTGGTGACATTTGAGGTTGAGATATGAATGATGAATAAGAAGACCTTTCACTGGCTAATGACTGAAGAGGACTTGCTTGGGTGCTGGGTGTATGTTCTTGGCTGGGCCAGGAAGATGCAGCCGTTGAGGCAGACGGTGAGACAAGGCTCTCTAAATTTGATTCTTCGAAGTGGCCTTGAGCAGGAGAGGGTATTGTTGGGGGGGCTATTGTATGTTGCCCTACTCTTCCCCTTGCCCTTACTACACTTGCTAACTAATGATGTTGTAGTGTGAGATGTGTGAGTAGGGTGAGCAGTATGGCTGGAGGAGGATTCCTTTGCCTTCCTGGTTGTGGCACTTTTGGTTTGAGCTGCAGTCTGGCTCAAAGCAGCTTTTGTTTGCCTAATTGAAGCCCTGGTTGGCTCAACATTCTTGCATGCCCGAGATTTGCCTTTGCGACGAGTATGTGTAGAAGGGGCTTTGCTGGACCTGGTAGCTGGCCTGCCACTGTGTTGGATTGAGGTTGAAGGTAAAGGCTCTTGCTGGTGTATGCGCTGGCGATCCTGCTGTTCATGTTGCTTTTGGCTCTTGTGGGTACGTCTCTTCCCTGTCATATTGCTGTGTTCACAGACAGATAGCTGTGTTGGTCGGCTACCCTTTAAGAAGTTATCCCTCTCTATTACGTGTGTGTGTACATCCGTGCGCTCCCCGGAAACCGATAGAAACTCCCAAGATGGCCCCCACGCTCTTCACCCGCGAGCAGCAGGAAACCATTATGCGAGTGAGTGTATTTGCAGGCGTTTATTTGCAGGCAAAATGCATGCATAGACGGTCAGGGGTGGCCTGCTGTTGGTGGAGTAGGATGCAGAACCACGAGGCTCCTCACTTATCCCCCATAAAGTACACAAAATCCTACAAGCAGCAACAAAAATCATAATGTCAAAAAAGCGGAGGGCCAGGAGCTCAGCAGAACCTCCTCGGAGAAGCTCCATCTCCTCATATTTTGGAGCTATGGCCTTGGAGAATCCTAGCCCCCCACAGGCTGGAATGGCAGCAAATGAAGGAATACGGGAAGAGGCAGAGGAGCCCTCCCGCCCGCTCTTTCGCAGCCCGACTCACCTTCATTGAGTGTCTGGAGTGGGGAAGAAGCTGACCTGGCACCTCCTCGGCTGATCGAGGGGGTGAGGATCCTGTCGCTGGTCCGCATGGGAGGAGAGGAGGTCCCCAGCAAGATGGCGTCGTCTTCCCCAGAGAGAGAGGAGGCGTCCGCCGCACTGCGGGAAGTCCTCCGAAGATCTGATGAGACAAAAAGGCAGCAGCAATCCATCCAGCGTAAGCCTAACAGCGAGGACTGCGAGATCACTGATGCCGCAGATGAGCAGCCGGCCCAGGCACCCGCACGCAGACGAGCGGTGAGCGGGGGTTGGTGACAGCTGGGACAGGGGAAGGGGTGAGAGCAGTGAAAGGATCCCTCCGGAGGTCCCAGAACGCAATCTACATAAATGATGGAATAGCCATGCACGCTCAGACACCCACACCCCCCACCTGACCCAAGCGGCTTGATGCCTCTGGTCTGTCCAGAGGACCCGTGGTCCCATACGTTAGAGGAGAGGATGTCCACAAATGGAAGACTGGAGTCCCTGGAGACTCCCTTGCCCGGCGCGCTGATTTCGATCATCACGGAGGCAGTGAGGTGCAATATCGCGGATGCCCTTAAATCCTTGCCGTCAAGAGCAGATTTTGAGTCTTATATTTCAAGGATGATAAGTACCTTTCGCAGAGAAATAACGGTTATGCAGAACACCGTGGAGGACTTATCTAATAGAGTAGAAACCAACACAGCCACACAGTCAGACATCCAGGCCAGGGTTGAGGAATTGGAACGCGAGAGAGACACCACACATAGGTTGATCTTCACCCTTCAAGTTCAGCAGGATGACCTGGAAAACAGGAACCGCCGCAACAATATACGATTGTGGGGCATCCTGGAATCGATAAACCCGGCAAATTTAAAATCAACAGTGTGTGGCCTGTTCAACAAACTGCTGGATCGCCCCTCATCGGATTGCATTGACATTGATCAAATTCACCGCGCCCTGGGTCCCGTGGACGGGGCTCCCTGCAGACCGAGAGATGTTATCTGCAGGGTGCACTTTTTTCAAGTTAAGGAGGCCATCATGCAGGCAGCGTGGAACAAGGGCCCTATTGAGCTAAATGGAGCATGAGTCATAATGTTACTGGATCTCTCCCGCAGAGCCCTCAACATGAGAAGAGTGGTGAAACTCCTACTGGAACTCATACAACGTCAAGAAGTGACATACCAATGGGGTCATCCATTTCAAATATCAGTATGGTAAGAATGGAGAACATATGACACCAGAGCAACTAGCAGGACTGTTCGAGTTTCTTGAGACAGCACTTATCACGGTGCCAGATTGGCTAGGCTTGGACCTTGACCAGAGAGCGGGTCCGCTCCCGCAGCGCCCCAGTAGACGCGGATGAGACAGACAGGGGCGGACTGTCAGCCTGACCCGGGGCGCAGAGGAAATCCCGGCCCCATGGACGGTGAATAGGAGGTAACAACACCTGATCTTGTATGACAATACAAAGTTGTTTTTGAATTTTGTTTAGCTGGTTGATGTTCTGGACTCTTCTCCTTTATCTCCTTATTATATGTCAAAGTTAATTTTATGACTCCTTAGAACTCTATATGTATATTCGGAGGGACTGAGGCGTCTAGTATTGGATGGTCTGGTGGAAAAGCAAGGTTGTCGTCCCCCGCTGGGATGCGGCCTAGCTGCTAAATCGGGGTGCCCTCTCTGAGGCGCAGTCTACTTCCCGAGGGCCCCCCCCCAGCTGCACTGTAACATACGATCCGCCTTGTGACCGCAGTTCCGTCTGATATGTGGATTGCCCCCCGGACCAGATGTGGCCCCTGCCATGGTGGGGTCCGCCTCCTGGTGGATGGGATCTTAGCCTGGGACGTGGTGGACTTCATGATGGGTTAAACCCCCTGGTTGGGGAGTGACTTACGCCCGGGATGGAGCGGTGCTCCTGCTGGGGGGCCCACTTTCCCCCCCGATGGCCTGGGACATGGGCTTGCTCCGGTCCTGGGATGCGGGCAATAGAGATGAATGATTACCTGAAGACTTGGAGGGCCTGCCAGGGTGGTCTGCGACCTCGGTCGGAATCAGGGTGCCCTTTTGAATGGGTTGGGGCCTGGGACCCCCTGGTTGGATGGGCTCGCCCTGGGGTTGGCCCATGTGTGTGGAGCATTGGGGGCTGGGGGAGATGCCCTCCTGGGGAGACACCCTCTCCTCAGAATTAATATTAAGCTATGTAATATTATGTAATGATCTGACTAGTGCAGCACTGATGAAAGGATAGCTCTCCCGGCCGGCGGCTCTCCCTCCACCTCCCCGGTCTGGGATCCGGACTAGCCTGGGTGGGTCACCACCCGCTTCTGCAGAACCCGCTTCTGGCGGACTTGGCAAAGGCCTGGCCTGTGCAGGGGGAAGCATCGCCGCTCGGTGGGCTGGAGGGACTCGCGGGGGGAATGGCGGCTGGGGGGATGGGCTGAAACCACCGATGCTGAGCACCGTATGATATGAGGCCTTGGAACGGAGTCTTTGAGCAATATATGGGTTTAATGTTACAGTTGCTGCTTTATTACTGTTGATGGGTTATGGGGATGGGAGGGGTGCCTAGACAGGAGGATAAGAACTAGTTTATGTAACGGTCCTCCGGATTCTGGCTCCTCTTCGCTTGGTATCCATTTTCTCCCAGAGGTCCAGGCACTTTCCCCGGGGGAGCTACCGGAGACTCTCTCAGGGGGCGCTGGACCAGACTTCCCTATATTACGGAAGTCGATATTATTTTGCAAATAACCAAATAAATTTCTTCTTAAGGTTTTCTCCATAATCTAAAACTTCTGATTTCCTATCAGTGGTTCCTGTCTTTTCTTTCGCCTCTTCCTTCCCCCACCCAGCCTCCTGTGCCCTACCCCTTACCCATGATATAGCCACGCCGCACTGCTACCCAACCTGCTCTGAGCACGTTACCCCTCAGGGTGTCACTGCCTGGGGTAGGGGGGGGGCAGAGGAGCTCAAGACCCCTTAGAGGCAACCATGAAAATAGTATCCCTGAACTGTAGAGGCCTTAATGTACCTGAAAAGAAATTGCCAGTGGTCTCGGACCTGAGAAGGATGATGGCTAAGATCATTCTTTTGCAGGAGACACACTTTAAGGGACATGCCTGTCCCAAAATGGCCCCTAGATTTTTCCCTCTATGGTATGTAAGTTCCTCCCCGGATTCCAAATCCAAGGGAGTGGCAATACTGCTAGCCAAAGACGTCCCATTCCAGATCCAGGAAACCCTGACGGACAGTGAGGAAAGATACATAATGATTAAAGGTTTGCTATCGAGAGAGATGTAAACAATGGCCTCAATATATGTCCCTAACAGTGGGCAAGTGGAATTCCTTCTGAAGTCCCTAGAGAAATTGTCAGACTTCCAGGAGGGGAAGGTAATCCTTGGAGGAGATTTTAATATCACCCTGGAACCCTTACTCGACTCGTCGACCAGTAAATCCTCCATCCCATACGGGGGTCTGCGTAAGGTCAAGCGAGCACTTCACAAATTACAGCTATGCGACCCTTGGAGCATCTTTAACCCTAAGGGTAGAGACTCACATTTTTCCTCAGTACACTCTACATATGTGAGACTGGATTACATACTCATCTCCCATAACTTACTACCCAGAGTGACCAATCCCAGCATAGGGTCAGCGTCCCTGTCAGACCATAGTCCAGTGTGGTTATCCCTTTCGCTGCCAGCCTACCTGGAGTTTTTGTCACCCTTGGTGCCAGACCATTTTGCACTATTTTGCGCTCCCCATGTTCAAATGTGATTTTTGAAGGGATTTCCAGGGATTTCCCAGGAAAATGATATATTGTTTTTTTCAGCAGAGTCTGGACTTTAACATGAAATGGCTTGTTTGTAATTTTTTGGGTGTATTATCAATACTTTTGGGTGAAATATGTGCAAAAAAATAAAAAAAAATTCTATTTTTTGCAATTTGTAGTGTTTTTTGTAATAAAAAATGTAAGTTTGTCAATAAAATATTATTGCATGTGAAACCCCAATTAATACCACATATGTATTGGTAGACACCCTTTCCTGCCCAGGAGACTCCCCCAAACTGAAACAGCGCTTTAGGAGATTTTCAGATAAAATACAACTATGCACCGCGCTAAGCGCACCTTGCTGCCTTTCCAGAAAAAGAACCCTTTAAATTTGAAATACCCCCACAAACTATATATTCTCTGGAAGTATACACCTCAGGCTTTCTAGGCGTACCAGGTTTGTTGACATGGGTGCAATTTTATGGAAGTAATCCCTCAATCAATTCTTTGGTTGCACAGAGTTTCCCTAAAAAAGAATAAAAAAGAAGAATCAAAGCCACATTTTCCTAAAAAAAAACTATATGCAAACAGAAAAAAACTAGTAAAATGTGAAAAACATGCATAGGTACTGTCAAGGGAAGAGTTGCCAAACACCCCAAAGTAAAGCATGCGCATAACGGTAATTTTACTTAAAAATTTCAGCTCTGCAGACGAAGTGCGCACCTTGCAATTTTTCAACCAAAACAACCCTTTAAATTTAGAATATCCCCATAAACCATATATTCCCTGAAAGTACACATGTTAAGCTTTCTAAGAGTACTGAGCTTGTTGTGGTGGGCTCATCTTTCTGGAAGTAATCCATTGAAGAATTCTTAGGTTGCACAGGGTTTCCCTAAAAACAATTATAAAAAAAAGCAGAATAAAGGCCATGTTTTCCTAAAATATCAATATGCAAACAAGAAAAAACAAGCTAAATCTGAAAGCGCAAGGTCCCCCGAGCAGAACAATATCCAACATGCATAGTTACTATTAACCCTTTTAATTGTCAGCCTACTTGAACTTTTGTCACCCTCTGTTGACAGGTCATTTTTCCCCATTTTGCAGCATGATTAACCGTGAGTTTTGCTGGAATTTCCAGATAAATTATATACATTACATATACATTTTTTGCAGCAGAGTTTAGGCTTTAACATGAAATGTCTTGTTTGTAATTTTTCTACTGTTTTTTTGAATATTTCTGCTTAAAAAACAAAAAAAAAAACAACAAATATATATTTTTTAGACAATTGTCTCCTTTATTTTAAATAAAACCTTTTTTTTTAATGAAAACCATATTGCATGTGATAGCCCCATTTCTCCCGATTACAACGGTACCACATATGTATCGGTAGCCCCCCCCATTCTTGCCCTGGAGACCCCCCAAACTGAAAAGAGCAATTTATTACATTTACAAATAAAATACTATCCACACTATAAACATAAGGGGTTAATTAAAAAAAAAAATGACATAGGGGGCATTTTTTTGGGTAATTTTAAGGGTTTAGGGTTAGGCTAACCCTAACCCTCAAAAATCCCCCCAAAAATGACATAGGGTCCCCCCTTTTTTGGGGGAATTTTAAGGGTTAGGGTTAGGCTAACCCTAACCCTTAAAAATAAAAAAATATAAAAAAATTAAAATTCCCCCCAAAAAATGGGGAGCCCCCCCCCCCCCCGGGAGGGGGGACCCTATGTAATTTTTTGGGGATTTTAAGGGTTAGGGTTAGGCTAACCCTAACCCTTAAAAATAAAAACAAAATGACGTAGGGTCCCAACTCCCGGGGAGGGGGGTTGGGAGACCCATTTTTTTGGGGAATTTTAAGGGTTAGGGTTTATCCCAAAAAAAATGGGGGAGGGGGAACCTACATCATTTTTATTTTTAAGGGTTAGGGTTAGCCTAACCCTAACACTTAAAAAAAAAAAAAAATATATGACGCAGGGGGGGGGGGGGGAACCCATTAAAAAAAAAAAAAGGGTCCCCCCCCCCCCCTGGAGGGGGGACCGTACGTCATTTTTTTTTTTTAAGGGTTAGGGTTAGGGTTAGCCCAACCCTAACCCTCAACCTTAAAAAACATTTTTTGAATTTTTTTTTGAATTTTAATGGTTAGGCTAACCCTAACCAGTAAAAATTAAAAAAAAGACGTAGAGGGGAACCCATTTTTTTTTTTTTTTAATTTTAAGGGTTAGGGTTAAGCTAACCCTAACCCTAACCCTTAAAAATAAAATAAAAATGACGTAAGATGCCCCTCCCCTCCCCCTTGCCCATCATAACCAGCCCGGGACCAGCTATGGGGGCTTGTAGGAACAGAGTGGAGGGGCCAGCTTTTGTGGCCCCCCACCCTGCATCCTACGAGCCCACATACCCTGTGTGGGCCCGGGCTCTTCTGCTCCATCCTGGGCTTTGGGGAGGCAGGTAATTGGGGGTGCTTTACTCACCTCACCCGATTGTCAGCTCCTGTGTTCATCAGCTGTCAGATGCCCTGGTGATCGCTGGCCAGAGGAGGGGGGGCAGGGGATCAGAGCATCCCCTGCCCCTCCACTGCTCTGCCCAGCGATCACCAGGGCATCTGACAGCTGAGCCGAGGAGAGGCAGCAAGACACCCAGGAGTGACGTCATAAGTTAGCAGCTGCTGCTGCCAAACGGGGGGGGGCTATTCCGGGGGCTCTCCTGGAGCCATCCGACCCCCCACGGGGGATCGGAGGGCACCAAATTAAAGAGGAGACCCGGCCGGATCCAACGAGGGGTCAGGTGAGTATTTTTGACTTTTATTTTTTTTGCTAGCAGGGGGGAAAGTCAAACACGTAGATTCTACGTGCTTGGCACTTAAGTGGAGTGGAAGCGAGCACGTAGAAACTACGTGCTTGGCACTGAAAGGGTTATGCCTTGCTACAAGTGAAGGCAGTAAAAAAGCCTGGATGGGGCGGCTGAATGAGAGCTTGTTGAAAGACTCAGTAACAGACCAAGCGGCTCAAGCCGCAATTACTGAATACTTCATACTAAATGGATCAGGGGAAGTACCCCCAATGACTGTCTGGCAAGCTCATAAAGCAGTGATAAGATTGATATTTATCCAACACGTGTCCAGACTGAAAAAAGCGCATACACTAAAAAGGGACCGCCTATTATCACAAATCCAATCTCTGGAAAAAAGGCATAAAGAGTCTCAGATGCGAGATACGCTACAAGAACTAACGATATGTAGAGAGCAGCTAAATTCCCTGCTGCTAAGTAAAACAGCGTTCACCATAAAGAAGTGTAAATGATTCTACTATGCATGGGGAAATAAAAGCGGCTCGCTCTTAGCTAGAGTTCTCAGGAAACAGCAATCACTCAATTTCATTGAAGCAATAATGGATGGAAAGCAACAGAAATGAAATAAAAATCGCCAATGTGTTCCGAGATTACTATCATGAACTATACAATCTACGTTCGAAGGGGACAGAGAACACCCAGAGGGGTCTTGAACGGATGCGGGAGTACATTGCAGCCTCCGGCATGCCTAGATTAGACGACAAAGCTATAGCCAAATTAGGAGATCCAATCTCGAGTGCTGAACTACACCAGGCAATAAAAGCAACCCCGAATGGGAGATCCCCGGGCCCTGACCCTTTCCTGCCCAGGAGACTCCCCCAAACTGAAACAGCGCTTTAGGAGATTTTCAGATAAAATACAACTATGCACCGCGCTAAGCGCACCTTGCTGCCTTTCCAGAAAAAGAACCCTTTAAATTTGAAATACCCCCACAAACTATATATTCTCTGGAAGTATATACCTCAGGCTTTCTAGGCGTACCAGGTTTGTTGACATGGGTGCAATTTTATGGAAGTAATCCCTCAATCAATTCTTTGGTTGCACAGAGTTTCCCTAAAAAAGAATAAAAAAGAAGAATCAAAGCCACATTTTCCTAAAAAAAAACTATATGCAAACAGAAAAAAACTAGTAAAATGTGAAAAACATGCATAGGTACTGTCAAGGGAAGAGTTGCCAAACACCCCAAAGTAAAGCATGCGCATAACGGTAATTTTACTTAAAAATTTCAGCTCTGCAGACGAAGTGCGCACCTTGCAATTTTTCAACCAAAACAACCCTTTAAATTTAGAATATCCCCATAAACCATATATTCCCTGAAAGTACACATGTTAAGCTTTCTAAGAGTACTGAGCTTGTTGTGGTGGGCTCATCTTTCTGGAAGTAATCCATTGAAGAATTCTTAGGTTGCACAGGGTTTCCCTAAAAACAATTATAAAAAAAAGCAGAATAAAGGCCATGTTTTCCTAAAATATCAATATGCAAACAAGAAAAAACAAGCTAAATCTGAAAGCGCAAGGTCCCCCGAGCAGAACAATATCCAACATGCATAGTTACTATTAACCCTTTTAATTGTCAGCCTACTTGAACTTTTGTCACCCTCTGTTGACAGGTCATTTTTCCCCATTTTGCAGCATGATTAACCGTGATTTTTGCTGGAATTTCCAGATAAATTATATACATTACATATACATTTTTTGCAGCAGAGTTTAGGCTTTAACATGAAATGTCTTGTTTGTAATTTTTCTACTGTTTTTTTGAATATTTCTGCTTAAAAAACAAAAAAAAAAACAACAAATATATATTTTTTAGACAATTGTCTCCTTTATTTTAAATAAAACCTTTTTTTTTAATGAAAACCATATTGCATGTGATAGCCCCATTTCTCCCGATTACAACGGTACCACATATGTATCGGTAGCCCCCCCCATTCTTGCCCTGGAGACCCCCCAAACTGAAAAGAGCAATTTATTACATTTACAAATAAAATACTATCCACACTATAAACATAAGGGGTTAATTAAAAAAAAAATGACATAGGGGGCATTTTTTTGGGTAATTTTAAGGGTTTAGGGTTAGGCTAACCCTAACCCTCAAAAATCCCCCCAAAAATGACATAGGGTCCCCCCTTTTTTGGGGGAATTTTAAGGGTTAGGGTTAGGCTAACCCTAACCCTTAAAAATAAAAAAATATAAAAAAATTAAAATTCCCCCCAAAAAATGGGGAGCCCCCCCCCCCCCCCCCGGGAGGGGGGACCCTATGTAATTTTTTGGGGATTTTAAGGGTTAGGGTTAGGCTAACCCTAACCCTTAAAAATAAAAACAAAATGACGTAGGGTCCCAACTCCCGGGGAGGGGGGTTGGGAGACCCATTTTTTGGGGAATTTTAAGGGTTAGGGTTTATCCCAAAAAAAATGGGGGAGGGGGAACCTACATCATTTTTATTTTTAAGGGTTAGGGTTAGCCTAACCCTAACACTTAAAAAAAAAAAAAAAAAATATGACGCAGGGTCCCCCCTCCCAGGGGGGGGGGGAACCCATTTTTGGGGGGGAATTTTAAGGGTTAGGGTTATTAAAAAAAAAAAGGGTCCCCCCCCCCCTGGAGGGGGGACCGTACGTCATTTTTTTTTTTTTTTTAAGGGTTAGGGTTAGGGTTAGCCCAACCCTAACCCTCAACCTTAAAAAACATTTTTTGCATTTTTTTTTGAATTTTAATGGTTAGGCTAACCCTAACCAGTAAAAATTAAAAAAAAGACGTAGAGGGGAACCCATTTTTTTTTTTTTTAATTTTAAGGGTTAGGGTTAAGCTAACCCTAACCCTAACCCTTAAAAATAAAATAAAAATGACGTAAGATGCCCCTCCCCTCCCCCTTACCCATCATAACCAGCCCGGGACCAGCTATGGGGGCTTGTAGGAACAGAGTGGAGGGGCCAGCTTTTGTGGCCCCCCACCCTGCATCCTACGAGCCCACATACCCTGTGTGGGCCCGGGCTCTTCTGCTCCATCCTGGGCTTTGGGGAGGCAGGTAATTGGGGGTGCTTTACTCACCTCACCCGATTGTCAGCTCCTGTGTTCATCAGCTGTCAGATGCCCTGGTGATCGCTGGCCAGAGGAGGGGGGGCAGGGGATCAGAGCATCCCCTGCCCCTCCACTGCTCTGCCCAGCGATCACCAGGGCATCTGACAGCTGAGCCGAGGAGAGGCAGCAAGACACCCAGGAGTGACGTCATAAGTTAGCAGCTGCTGCTGCCAAACGGGGGGGGGCTATTCCGGGGGCTCTCCTGGAGCCATCCGACCCCCCACGGGGGATCGGAGGGCACCAAATTAAAGAGGAGACCCGGCCGGATCCAACGAGGGGTCAGGTGAGTATTTTTGACTTTTATTTTTTTTGCTAGCAGGGGGGAAAGTCAAACACGTAGATTCTACGTGCTTGGCACTTAAGTGGAGTGGAAGCGAGCACGTAGAAACTACGTGCTTGGCACTGAAAGGGTTATGCCTTGCTACAAGTGAAGGCAGTAAAAAAGCCTGGATGGGGCGGCTGAATGAGAGCTTGTTGAAAGACTCAGTAACAGACCAAGCGGCTCAAGCCGCAATTACTGAATACTTCATACTAAATGGATCAGGGGAAGTACCCCCAATGACTGTCTGGCAAGCTCATAAAGCAGTGATAAGATTGATATTTATCCAACACGTGTCCAGACTGAAAAAAGCGCATACACTAAAAAGGGACCGCCTATTATCACAAATCCAATCTCTGGAAAAAAGGCATAAAGAGTCTCAGATGCGAGATACGCTACAAGAACTAACGATATGTAGAGAGCAGCTAAATTCCCTGCTGCTAAGTAAAACAGCGTTCACCATAAAGAAGTGTAAATGATTCTACTATGCATGGGGAAATAAAAGCGGCTCGCTCTTAGCTAGAGTTCTCAGGAAACAGCAATCACTCAATTTCATTGAAGCAATAATGGATGGAAAGCAACAGAAATGAAATAAAAATCGCCAATGTGTTCCGAGATTACTATCATGAACTATACAATCTACGTTCGAAGGGGACAGAGAACACCCAGAGGGGTCTTGAACGGATGCGGGAGTACATTGCAGCCTCCGGCATGCCTAGATTAGACGACAAAGCTATAGCCAAATTAGGAGATCCAATCTCGAGTGCTGAACTACACCAGGCAATAAAAGCAACCCCGAATGGGAGATCCCCGGGCCCTGACGGGTTGACCACCGCATACTATAAATAATTTGAGAATATATTGAGTAAACAGGTTCTTTGAGCCTTTAGTACAACCGAGAGGGAGGATGAACACATGTTAGTCCCAGCAGAGATGTTGGAGGCCCACGTAACAATAATTCACAAAGCAGGGAAAGACCCGCTAAGCTGAAAAATTTACCGACCAATATCATTGTTGAACGTGGATCTCAAGTTGTTTACCAAAATCCTGGCAACTCGCCTTGCTGCATACCTTCTCAATCGGGTCGCAAAAGGTTTAGATCAAGACTCTAAACCTCATACACAGGTCGCGTGCGGATAACTTTCCGATTATGCTGAGGGGGAAATGCAGACCTGAGAGGGATCCAGGTGAAAGGTGCGATACATAAGGTGGCCGCATACGCGGACAACCTATTGTATGTTATATTCAACCCAGTGGTCGGACTCCCGGTGAAGGGATTTGAAACTTTTGGGAGGCCAATTTTAAAATAAACTTGAATAAATCGGAGGCGCTTAATGTGGAACTACCAGCGGCAGTCTTCTCTTCCATAAAGAACCCCTTCCCATTCAAATGGACCCCATCAGTATTGACGTACCTGGGTGCAAAAATCCCAAATAATATCGGGGATATCTTCCAACAGACAGACCTGTCAGAATGGGGCGCTCTAACACTTACTTGGTTCGGACGGATGGGTGCCGTAAAAATGACAATCCTCCCCAGAATTCTCTATTTATTCTAAACCCTTCCTTGCCACATACCAGCAAGCTACTTCAGAAACCTAAATACAATACTCATTAAATTCATATGGGGGAACAGAAAACCGAGAATCAGGTTTGGGCTACTGCAACTGCCTAGGACCAGAGGAGGCCTGGCGGTGCCAAACCTGAGGAAATACTGGCAAGCGACCCACCTACAAAGAGTGGTGGACTAAATGAGAAATCGAGACACTAAGAAATGGGTTGAAATAGAAGCAAGTTGCATAGAAACTCCACTGAAGGAGATCCCTTGGGCCTCAGAGAATTCAAGCAAATGGCCAGGACCTAACCCATTAATCAAAGCCCCCCTCAACATTTGGGACAGAGCTAGAGGAGGAGTAGAGATTTCACCCTGGCCGTCACCTCTGGGAACGATCAGAGGGTGTGACCTAGTGAGAGAACGGAACTGGTGTCACATAGAAGAGCTCAGAAGCCGATGGGGTAACCCAAATCTAGATCCATGGTACCTGCTGTTCTTCCAGCACTTCTTACAAAAAATAGGAACTAAAAACTCATGGGGACGAGATCTTACACAATTTGAGAAGCTAGTCATTGGCGAGGACCCCCCCAGAGGAGCGATCTCGCAGATATACCAACTCCTAGATGAAGTGCAGGAGCAGACTCCTCCCTTCTGTGCAGAGTGGGAAAAGGACCTGGATAGGAAATTTACGGCAGACAAATGGGAGAAAATATTCACGCTTGCCTGCAAATCTTCAATCTCAGCACAAGTTCAGGAAACCAATTATAAATACCTAACCAGGTGGTATTACACTCCGGAACATCTAGTGTCCATGTTCCCAGGGTCCACATATGTTTGCTGGAGATGTGGCTCGGGACATGGGTCGCATTTCCATATTTTATGGACATGACCAAAGTTGTGGGCATGCAGGTCCCGGCCTGCCCAGCTCTCATGCTCCTACATCACACCAACAGTAGTGCCACGCAGTACAGGAAGTCGGCCCTGAGGCATATGATTAGTGCAGCCAAAGTGTTGATCCCCAGGCTCTGGAAAACCGAACAGACTCTGATGGTAAAGGACTGGATTTGGGTACCGAACTACACCAGGCAATAAAAGCAACCCCGAATGGGAGATCCCCGGGCCCTGACGGGTTGACCACCGCATACTATAAATAATTTGAGAATATATTGAGTAAACAGGTTCTTCGGGCCTTTAGTACAACCGAGAGGGAGGATGAACACATGTTAGTCCCAGCAGAGATGTTGGAGGCCCACGTAACAATAATTCACAAAGCAGGGAAAGACCCGCTAAGCTGAAAAATTTACCGACCAATATCATTGTTGAACGTGGATCTCAAGTTATTTACCAAAATCCTGGCAACTCGCCTTGCTGCATACCTTCTCAATCGGGTCGCAAAAGGTTTAGATCAAGACTCTAAACCTCATACACAGGTCGCGTGCGGATAACTTTCCGATTATGCTGAGGGGGAAGACAGGATAAAGGAAATGGAGGAGCTGACGGCAGCGGTTCATGATAAGGAAGAAGAAACTCGGATGGTGTGGACTTCATGGTATATGATCCGGAGATCTTTAGAAGGATAGACCCGCACCACCCTTGACTAGGCTACTGAGAGTTAACCGCAGGCTCAGAGGAAAGCCGTGAGTGGTCTTGTAGCTCTGGACTGGGGCCCTGTTTTCCCCCCCTCCTCCTCTCGCTGCTGCCCCCCCCCCCACCCACAGCAGGAATGGCAGACGAGGCACCTTCCACTCCCCTTCTCCCCATCATACCCCCCTCTTTTCTCCCCACTCCCTTTTACTACTTCTCTCTCCTTCATCTCAATTAATTAATATATCTGTTAATTCTATGGGACCTAGCCCCGGTAGGAGACGCTGCCAGCGGCTGCCTAAACTACCAAAAACTCAGATCTGATTCAGAGCATCCCACATCTAAAGAGTGCCGGAACCTATAAGGTCCCCCCTAAGTGAGTAAGAGAGGACCAGGGTGGAGACAATGGGTCTAGAAAAGCGAATGGGAGCTAAAATCGCCATAAGGATGAGGTGGGGTAGGGGACACGAGGGTTCCCCCCGGGGTACCTCATAAACCAAAACATGAGCACGGCATTAAGAAAAGAGAAATCTTGGGACCTCGGGTAAAAGGGAATAATTTAACGGAAAGTGGGGGCTAACGGATCAAGCTAGGTCTCGATGCCAATAATAATGCTATTGCTAATTCTACTTGTATGCTTTATCTGCATCTTTCTGTAATGTCTGTATTGTCTCTTGTACCTTTTTGAAAACCAAATAAAGAATAAAAAAAATGTAAAAAGTGCATTGAAACACAGCGACAAGCGAAAGTTTGTGAACGCATGTGCGCAACACTAACATGTACTATCCAAGGATAGGTAAATCCAAAAATAATGATTTATAATGTTGGAGGTAGTGATAATAATAACCTGCCATGTTAATTTATCTTATGTGCATGATGCTTGCTTTAATAACATCTGTATTTCAGATATTTTCACCTTTTAGATGATGATGACCCATCAATATGATTTCCTGCCCAACAGCTTTGCCAAACGGTCATTGGCACTGGATATAGTGGCTGCACTGGAGGAGGAATCTGACAACACCTTCACATTCACCCAGATCATCCAGCATTGGTCGGACCTTAAATGGAGGAAGAAGCCCCGGGTGAGGAGATATTTCTGGAAACTGTTTCCAAGTAAGTTAATTCACATTATATCTTAGGAATACACTGACCTTAGGTAGGCCTGTGTTTATCACAATGCTATTCTCTTCTAGTGAGTGAGTATCATTATAGAATAAGGCACACCCAGAGGCGAGGAGTCCGGCCCAGGCTGAATTGATCTGGGGGACGAGGAGGTGGTGCCAGACTGGTGCCAATGGCCTCAACCTCCTCTACAAGGCACCAACAACCACCCCTGGACCAACCTGCAGAGGAGGAGCAACAGCTATTGGGCAGGGAACAGAGGATAAGGAGGTCCAGCAGACTCAGGCATGATTAACACACAGACGCCCACACAGAAGCATGCACTGTAAACACACACTAATTTTTGACATCCATACTTTTAGATGCTGAGGTCACAGGAGAGTCTAGAGCAAGCACCCGAGGTGCAAGGAGAAGGTGGGTGATGTGACACAATCTAAGCTAACTTTAAAAAACAACAAAAATACATTAATACTATTTTTTCTTTCTCTATGGACTCAGACCAAGAGGAGTGGCAGGCCCCAGTGTGGAGGGTGGTCCCCCAACAACAGCTGCCCACCAGCCTAGTAAGTTTAAAGACAAGTTATTTTCTTGAAGTTAACATGCCTTCCTCAACAGGTTATCACAATGCATAAGCTAGAAACTAATCTTTATTTTCATTTACCAAGGATGCACAGCAGCGACTCCAACAATTGACTGCTTCTGCTCATAGGCTGGTGGGAGAAATAGAGGAGCTGGCCGCATCAATGGGGACCACAAGTGATTAAAACACTGGGAGCCTGCCACTATTTGTATGTAGTTTTTTAGACAAATTGTTTACATTTGCATTGTTCAAAATGTTATCCCAAAAAGTTTTTATAACAAAATGTCTAAATAAAGCAAAAAAAAACATAATTACTACATTTACAACGATTGTTATGTCAATATTTTATGGTTCTTAAAAATTAGTAATGTGCTCATATATACACATCTGCACATTAATCCAAGAGAATGCACAAGGAACACAAAAAAAAGGTCAATAGGGAAAGGACTTAAGGTAAGCATCAAAACATTGGACAAACGGAAAAAACACTAACAAGGGAGTTAAGGTAAGCATTGGAGCAGAAGTGTGGGATGGAATAGCTGAAACCGGGTACATGAATCAGTTAATAAGCTGCACGCATGCGTGCCTGCCTGCAGACATGCCAGCAATATTACGTTTCTATGTTATATCAACGTATATTTGGAGAAACATGCAAGCTGAATATCGTGGGACACTGAAATTTTACTTTGCAAGGTATGTTGAAAAACGCTCAAAAACGGTAGTAGTTACAATTCAACGTAAACGTAAACCTTGTCCTCTCACGTACGCTGCGAGAGCTGTACACAGCCATTTACGATGGCTTACGCAGCTATGAAAGCAAAACGGAACACTCCCGATAGAGGCTCTGCGTACGCATGTATACCTATGAATGCTATGTGGAAATTACACATTTAGAAAGGAAAACTAGATGGATTTTATTAGGCTTTTAATCAACCCTTTTGTAATTTGCAGTGGCATTCCTTTTATACTTTATACTGTTAAGCTAAATTATTTTTGCTGCTACTGTTTAATGGGTGGAAACAAACTATGTAACATTTACCAAAAAATGTGGATTATACATAGTCTTTTTTCTGTTTGCAGCACAGATTATGCCCTGAAACTTATTTTAAGCGAACCCGAACCTGAGCTGGTTCATACCAAACTTTCCGGGTTTCTGAACATAAACTTCAGCTTGAAGTTCAGATTCCGCATTCAGCTCAACAGCCCTCCCATCCTGTAATCACAATCAACCAGCAGGCCAGCAATCTCGCTGCCCCCAGCCCTGTATAGTCCTGCCTAGTTCCGCCCCCCAAACAGGAAGGGAAGCAGGTGTGGCATGCACAGCAGCAAGCTGACGCAGACTAGAGAGCCCAGCCTGGCCAGCTATTGCGACATAGCTATTGCCATACAGCCTGCTATGGGGTGATGGGGGTCTGTCACAAGCCCTGTAAGGATATGGCGGTTCCTATTATTTTTACATAATAAGTATACATAATATTAATACCATGCATAATTCATTTTTTGCCCTGCTATTACCCCCCATTTTGCAGCCATTTTTGGGCTCCCTAGTTCAGGTCCACGTTGATTTCAATTGGGTTTAGGTTTGGGTAAACTTAGGGTACCCGAACCTAAACTTTTATTCAAAGTTCATCCGAACTTGTCAAACGCAAACTTCTATGGGTTTGCTCATCACCACCTGTAATGTAATCTGGTTGGCAGCTGACACATCCTTGGGGTGTAGGAAGACCTGTTAGTGATTTCAATGTGCATTTTAAAGAAAGAAAAATGACAAAACAGCATTTTTAAGAAAGCTAGTAATTTGCCAGTAAATCTAGACTACCTCACTGGTGTCTACCAATTGTTACCTTCAGCTTAGACTGACAGATACAGGCAGAAGCCAACATAGGGGTTTATGAATCAGGATCTATATATATATCATTTGAATCGAATAAATCATTTTAATTACACAGCAAAACACTATTTATGAAACGTAATTCCTCTGGCTCCATGCACTTGGTAAACTGAGATGATATATTAACTATATTAGACTGTAATTAGACTATTTAAACCACATATATCACATATATTAAAATGGAAACTGTTCTGATATAAACAGTTTAACTGTTTAAGGAATACTTATTTATATGCTTAATTAAATAAAAATACATGCACCACCTGTGGTTGGAATATATAACTTCACAATGCATTATCTGCCAATTCAATTTCACATCAAAGTTTAACTGACATTTAACTAATTTGGTTATAAGGCAAATAACTGAGCAGATGCTATTGCTCTATGTTTCACAAACAGAGGTTTTTTTGAGGAACATGGTTATTCCTGAGAGATTTTAAACTGGCCGCTTGCCATGCCTCAAACACCAACCCAGCAGCAAATGAGTCATAATATAGTTGATAAATAAATAAATAGCATTTAACTCTTAAACATTCCCAGAAAAAGAGTGTAAAACGTATATATAATTATTACAATTAACAATTAATTTAATTAAATGCCTTAAATAGAAATAGAAGCTTTTTCATTGAAATCAATTAGTTTGCACTGCGTAAGCATAGAACATATTTCTTTAATCCCAGTCCCAAATTATGTCACTTTATTTTTAATGTATAATCTTGTTATGTCATGGACAATGTTCCCTCTAAGGCTTGGCAGTTGCTGAATGGGTTGTTGGGGAGCAGGGCAATCCTTCAGTTCCTGTAACTATGTCCCACCTATAGCTTTACCCAGCTCCCTGTGTCACTATCTGACCCCAACCCAGCATCCCATTACGCCCCCAGCTGCCACAGTTCCCTATTTACTCAATCCCCACCCCTGGCTGCCTTGCCCTGTGCAATTTGATGAAGTTTCCCCTTAAAGCAGACAAAATAAAAAATCCCACAGGACTGATCCCCATCCTGACGCAGGTCTGGAAGTCTCCGCAGCTCAGAGCCGGCTACGGGCGGCTGTCCTACTGCTCCTGCTAGCCACTCCTGGGTTTCCACGGAAAACTGCGCTACATGAAACAGTAGGAATCTGTGGACTCCTGGCCAAAGTCTGCAGCTTTGTTCCCTGGTACTCCTGCTCACAATGCCATCTCTTGCTCACCACATGTAAAAAAAATTAATACACTTTTGTCCTGCTTCAAGGGTACTTATACTCTTAAAGTGGTCCAGTGTGTTCCCACCCCTCTACCATGTTCTCCTTCACCGTTGCTGAGACTGGATAGGAGGTTAAAAAAGAAAACACCTTACCTGAGCCCCGGTACCCAGCAACTTTCCCCCAGCAATATCAACGCTGTGCGTGTTCTTCTTGAACAGGCTTGTATAGCTGCCATCAATAGAGCTGGATTCCCGGGACAGAGAAGGTGTTTTGTTTTTTTTTAACCCCTGTAGTGGGGGACTTCAACTTTAAACTTACCATTTATAAACTCGGGGTGCTTCATCTACTGGGATTACTGCCCGCTTGACAAAGCAAGAAAGAATAGAAAATATTAAAAAATTATTAACGAAAAAAAAAAATGCCAATTACTGTATTTTGCTATGAAAGGAAAAAGGCTACAAAACTCAAATATAACCAATAAATGTATAATTTTATTAAGACAACAACACTATATATAAAAACTAGAGATGAGCGAACTTTTCAAAAGCTCGGTTTGCCAAACTTTTCTGAAAAATATTGGTTCAGTCCGAACTAGTTTGGGTTGAACTTTCATCTAAAACACATGGAAAACAATGCCTGACGACCCTAAAAGTCCTGAGGCTGTAAAAAAACATGTTTTAGTGGACTAATTAGCATTTGAATTCTCAGATGCTAATTAGCATGCAAGTCACTTCTGACCTAATTAGCATTTCAATAGCACCTGGCTGTCTTTGATGGATTAAAACACACAAAAAAGGGGAGAAGCAACAGGGTTGACATTCCAGAAAAGTGAAAAGAATTAATGTTGTAAGAAACTTCCCTGTGTCTGGGGGCCTGCGGTGAGTGTTCTGCCTTCTGCTCAACGCGGCGCTCCTGCTGCTGAGCACGGCTGCCGCTCCTGGAGGACGGGGAGCGCGGCGCATCATTCTGACAGCCTCCCCTGCCCCTCTCTAGCTGTGCGGGTGCGCGCCCGGCAGTCTATCAGTTTCGCCACTAGGAGGCGCTGCGCTACAAGTGGCAGGCGGCGCAGCATCCTCCACACCTGATGGAATCAGGGGCTGGTCAGCCTTGCTGCCAAGACTGACCAGCCCCTGGATATATTGTCCAATCACTCAGTGTTGGTGTTGCACCAATAACCAATCACAATTAGTTCTAGAAACATTTTTGGCACGAATACCAAAGGTTTTTAAGGTGTGCTTCAGGTTGGAAGGTAAGCAGCTGCCTAAAGTAAGGGGTCAGACCTTACTAAACAGATAATTGAGAAAAAACCTAATAAACTAATTCAAGATTATTCGGTTTAGGCGCGCTTTAAGATAGGTCCATTGAGAATTCTTACAGCAAGATCTGGTTGCAAGGAGAATTGTTTTTTCTTCATTTAGATCTGTTAGAGGCTTCTGACATCAGATACACTATATTGGATTGTATCGAATTTATTTTGTTGCCTATATATATATATATATATGATATTGTATGCTGTGTTGTTTTATCCCCACAGCAACAATGGTCACATTAGCTCAATAGTAGTATAAATACTACAGCACAAATGGTTAAAATGGTTATACATATAAAAAAGAAATATGAAAATATAATAAAACTCACCGCCGTGGCCCGGGGGTACGCCAACCTACCCTAGGCCTGTGAGTTGCTACCGCTTGCGAAGTTGTTGTGAGGCATCCGGTCTCAGATGTGGTTAAAATGTGTGTAGGTACTTCTTGGATTCCTCAGTAATTCCTCGTTGCTTTGGTTGCCTTTTAAAAACTTATTAGGCTTGTTGTGTATAAAAAGAGATTTAATGTTTCATATATGACAAAAAAAATATATGAAAAATTAAATAGATACAATATAGGATCAATAAAAACCAACATGCGCTAGTAGTAGTCTTTGCGCAATGGTAAAATGTGTGGCCAGTTCTTACTGCTACTGCTGCTGCGCAGTGCGTCTCTGCTGTAGGGAGCGAAAGTCCCGTTCTGCTGAGCCTTATGCGGCTTATATAAATCACAATGGCCCGACTTAAAAAGTTCCTGGATTCAAATGTTACTTAGAGGCTGATTCAGTAATAGCGCCAGGTAGCGACAGATGAGCGCCTGAAGTATGGCGCAATGAGCGCCGCTAGCGTACGCCGCGGGCGGTAGCGATTCGCTATAGCAGGCCTCCTCAGTCGCTACCTGGCGTTGTTGGGAACAATGTCTACATTGGTGAATATGATGTTGGGATCAGCTTTGTAGGCGCTGTCATTTTGACACACGCTATTCAACACAACGCCTGCGCTTTGCTTTGCTGTGGGCTTGAAATCAATGTTAGTACCTTCAGAAGTAAACACATTGCAACATGTTTTTTTTTTATTTATTTTTTAAATGTATTTTTAGAGAAAGAAAAAATGTTAATCCTCTGGATTTTTATCAGGGTGCCTGAAAAAGAAGAAAAAGTGCAGTTAGTATTTATATTTAATGTGGCTTTTTTGCAGTAAAAAAAAAAAAAATGCCACCCCCCCCCCTTATAGTGGTTGAGGTCATTTTACACCCCCCTTATAGTGGTTGAGTTCATCTTACACCCCCCTTATAGTGGTTTAGGTCATTTTACACCCCCCTTATAGTGGTTTAGGTCATTTTACACCCCCCTTATAGTGGTTTAGGTCATCTTACCCTCCCCTTATAGTGGTTTTGGTCATCTTACCCCCCCCTTATAGTGGTTTTGGTCATCTTACCCCCCCCTTATAGTGGTTTTGGTCATCTTACCCCCCCCTTATAGTGGTTTTGGTCATCTTACCCCCCCCCCCCCTTATAGTGGTTTTGGTCATTTTACACCCCCATTATAGTGGTTTAGGTCATTTTACACCCCCCTTATAGTGGTTTAGGTCATCTTACCCTCCCCTTATAGTGGTTTTGGTCATCTTACCCCCCCCCTTATAGTGGTTTTGGTCATTTTACACCCCCATTATAGTGCTTTTGTTCATCTTACACCCCCCTTATAGTGGTTTAGGTCATTTTACACCCCCATTATAGTGATTTTGTTCATCTTACACCCCCCTTATAGTGGTTTAGGTCATTTTACACCCCCATTATAGTGGTTTTGTTCATCTTACCCTCCCCTTATAGAGGTTTAGGTAATTTTACACCCCCCTTATAGTGGTTTAGGTCATCTTACCCTCCCCTTATAGTGGTTTTGGTCATCTTACCCCCCCCTTATAGTGGTTTTGGTCATCTTACCCCCCCTTATAGTGGTTTAGGTCATTTTACACCCCCCTTATAGTGGTTTAGGTCATCTTACCCCCCCCCCCCCCTTATAGTGGTTTTGGTCATCTTACCCCCCCTTATAGTGGTTTTGGTCATTTTACACCCCCATTATAGTGGTTTTGTTCGTCTTACACCCCCCCCCCATTATAGTGGTTTTGTTCATCTTACCCTCCCCTTATAGTGGTTTAGGTCATTTTACACCCCCCTTATAGTGGTTTAGGTCATCTTACCCTCCCCTTATAGTGGTTTTGGTCATCTTACCCCCCCCTTATAGTGGTTTTGGTCATCTTACCCCCCCTTATAGTGGTTTAGGTCATTTTACACCCCCCTTATAGTGGTTTAGGTCATCTTACCCCCCCCCCCTTATAGTGGTTTTGGTCATCTTACCCCCCCTTATAGTGGTTTTGGTCATTTTACACCCCCATTATAGTGGTTTTGTTCATCTTACCCCCCCCCCCTTATAGTGGTTTAGGTCATCTTACCCCCCCTTATAGTGGTTTAGGTCATTTTACACCCCCCTTATAGTGGTTTAGGTCATCTTACCCCCCCTTATAGTGGTTTTGGTCATCTTACACCCCCCCTTATAGTGGTTGAGTTCATCTTACACCCCCCTTATAGTGGTTTCGGCAAAATTATGATTGTAGCCAACAAATAGTTCCCCTGTAGTGCAGTACTTGGATTAGAGTGAAGGGTAGTTAGCTTACCGCAAAAAATGAAGAGATCATGCTTTCCCTTAGCTCAAAGCCACTCTGGGTGTCCTCACTCATTTCTGCGGCCAAGTTGGGGATTTCGGGCACCAGTGCTGTTTCTTCAGGGGATTGGATTCTGTGGCATATGCAGAGATTGTGGAGCACACAGCAGGCAAGGATTATCTTGGAGACCTTTTGTGGACTGTACAGCATCTCTCCTCCTGGGCGTGCCAAACATAGAAAGCGTGCTTTCAGCAGGCCGATGGTTCGTTCCACAATGCTTCGGGTTTTGCGATGTGCTGCATTGTAGCGTTCTTGGGCAGAGGTCTGTGGGCTTCTGACCGGAGTCATCACCCACGTTCTCTGCCCATATCCCTTGTCCGCTGTGGAAAAAACACAATGAGAGAGACAGCAATTAGTACTAGTACATGTTTTTGGTTTCATTTTTGAAAATCTAGCTTACTAGCCCACATATTTGATGCTAAATACTTTGACATGGTTAATTATTTACCCAGTAGCCAGCCAGTTGGCATTTCGTTGTTCTCGAACTTCCGGCACAGGACTGTCCGCTGCAGGACGTAAGAATCGTGGCATGAGCCGGGGAAGCCCGATCTCACGGCCTGCAGCTTCATTTCATGGTCACAGACCACCATGATGTTCAGCGAATGAAATTGCTTTCTGTTCCTAAAATACAGCTCCTGTGCACGGGGAGGGCGGAAAGGGAAATTTGTACCATCAACGCACCCTAGCACATTCGGGATCCCTCCCATGAGATAGAATGCATGTTTTATTTTGGCAACCTCATCCTCAGGAAACTTGATGTAAATAGGGATCAAATCACAAATCGCCAGTACTACCTGGATAAATATGCGGCTCATTGTAGCCTGGCTGATCCCGCTGAGGAGGGCAGAGGTTGCCTGGAAGGTCCCTCGTGCCAAAATATTCAGAGTGGCACACAGGCGTACTATGCCTGGAATGGAATGAGTGCGTTTGGTGGATGGCTCGATTTTGTGCTTAATCTGATCATATAGGGACTGTAGTGCAGCACGATTCAGACGGAAGCGGCTCCTAATCTGCTCGTCACTTAAATCCCATACTGAAAGGCGGATTCCAAAGGAGCGGGGTGCCCTAAGCCTCACAGCACCCCCCTCCCTGTCCTCCTGCTCTTCCAGCATTCTCACACATCCCTGCACCCATAACCCATACATCACCCTCTTATCCATCTCACACTCCACAGATATACAAAATAATCAAAACAAAACCAAAAATCACAAACACACCACACACACAAGCAAGCACACTCCTCACACACTCACTACAATGCAGCTCACCACAAAACCAGAAGTATAGTGGTCAGAACCACCAGACTGCTGAAAAACAGCTTTCTAAGTTAGGCACAACCAAGAAGGGGAGCTGCTGCACAGCCCACAAAAGGCCCCAAAATCAAGCCTCACTTGCTGTATGCTCCACAATATTTGCATATGCCAACAAAATCAATCTCCTAAAGAAACAGCACTGATGTCAGGAATCACCCAACAAGCCACAGAGAGTGAGGACAAAACCCAGCCAGACACTCAAATGAGCTAAGGGAACAAAGCACCACACCACAGCCTTTGCCACAGTGTAACAATACCAGAAGGTTGCCAAATCCAGCCATTTATACTTCACTTTGAAAAAGGACAGGTCCGCTTTGCCGTCTTTTGCGTTGCTCTGCTATTTCCTGTCTCCAATTAGCTGACCCAGGTGTGCGTGAAACGGAGTGCGCACGCTAGTAGCGCTACTAGCGTACGTGAGCCGTAAGTTGCGTGCATTAACGGACATGGCTGACAATTCTGTGGTGGACCAATGAAAGGTAAGCTGCTCTTGATTTAAATAGCCGTTTGTATAGCCACATGTCACAAGTGTTTACTATACATGAGTACATTGTTGTCTTTGGTTGTGTGCTGTTTGGTTAATGAGGTCTGTAATTAGTAAATTGGCTCCCACACATGGTTCAATCAGTGCATTTTAGCTGTGGCTACAAGCACCTTGCCAGTATGTGTTAATCAATTAAGTGGACCTGTTTGTGTTTGGCTGTTAGAGCACATAAAACCTGCCCAAACCCCACAAACGGTGATACCATTCTGTAGCCTGCATGCGTGCTTGTTGGTTGTGTATTGGTGTGTGTGTGCAGCTACAGGATGGAGCCAAATTCTGGACATCTGCCAGCCACAGCTGGCCCAAGTAGGAGTGTGGTGGGTGCTGTGCGCAGACCTCCCTTAACCCTTCTAGTGCCAGCTACGTGAGTCTCACGTAGCAGCCTCTACTCCACTTAAGTGCCAGCTACGTGAGACTCACGTAGCTGACTTTAAACCCCCACAGTAAAAAAAATATAAAAGTAAAATACTCACCTGACCCCTCGTTGGATTCAGCCGGGTCTCCTCTTTAATTTGGTGCCATCCAATCCCCCGTGGGGGGTCGGATGGCTCCAGGAGAGCCCCCGGAATAGCACCCCCCCCCCCCCCGTTTGGCAGCAGCAGCTGCTAACTGTAAAAAAAAAAAAAAAATACAAATGACATTTACTTACCTGCAGTCGCGCTGCCTCCCTCCGGGTCTCCTCTTCACTGGGGGGGCCTCCGATCGCCCCCCCCAGCCTCTTCAGCTTCAGGGGAGAGCCTGAAAGGGCTCTCCCCTTCCTCTCCCGACGGGCGCCGCCATCTTGCCGTTAAGCCCCGCCCCTTTGGGGGCGGGGCTAATGACGTCACCGCCGGGTGTCATGGGGCACCCGGCAGTTCTCTTCTCAGATGCCGGTGATGGCTGGGTGGAGAAGGAGGGAGGTAGGCGATCCTCCGATCGCCTGCCTCCCCCCTTCTCTGCCCAGCTGTCACCTGCATCAGATCGCCGCGGGACATTGCTTCTGAAGATCGGAGGTGAGTAAAGGTAAAATGTTTTTTTTTTTTTTAATAAACATATTTGAAAACATGTGTGTTTTGTTTTTATTTATACTTTTAACCCCTTGTGAACTGGTAAGGGGTCCATGACCCCTATACCAGTTCACAAGGCTGGGGGGATGGCAAGCCACCTGCGCTAGCGGGTGGCTTGCCATTAACCCCTGGCACCCCCATTACCTGCCTCCCCAAAGGCCAGGGGGGGGCAGAAGAGCCCGGGCCCACATAGGCTATGTGGGCTCGTAGGCTGCAGGGTGGGGGGGCCACAAAAGCTGGCCCCCCCACTCTGTGCCTACAAGCCCCCATAGCTGGTCCCGGGCTGGTTACTGTGGGTAAGGGGGACCCCACGTCAATTTTTTTTTTGATTTTTAAGGGTTTTTAACCCTTAAAAATCAAAAAAAAAATGGGGTCTGCCCCCCCTGGGAGGGGGGACCCTATGTCATTTTTTTTTTTGATTAACCCTTTGTAATCTGTCATCCAGCAGCTATAAAAGGCTTCTAGCAAGTGAGCAGAAGCCAGTGATCGCCGAGGGACAGAGTGCTCCAGGATGGATGGGAGGTGAGTACAGTGTAAAAAAAAAATAAAGATTAATAAAATATTTTTTTCTTTATGTGTGTCTGTGTCATTATTTACTTTTAACCCCTTGTGAACTGGTAAGGGGTCCATGACCCCTATACCAGTTCACAAGGCTGGGGGGATGGCAAGCCACCTGCGCTAGCGGGTGGCTTGCCATTAACCCCTGGCACCCCCATTACCTGCCTCCCCAAAGGCCAGGGGGGGGCAGAAGAGCCCGGGCCCACATAGGCTATGTGGGCTCGTAGGCTGCAGGGTGGGGGGGCCACAAAAGCTGGCCCCCCCACTCTGTGCCTACAAGCCCCCATAGCTGGTCCCGGGCTGGTTACTGTGGGTAAGGGGGACCCCACGTCAATTTTTTTTTTGATTTTTAAGGGTTTTTAACCCTTAAAAATCAAAAAAAAAATGGGGTCTGCCCCCCCTGGGAGGGGGGACCCTATGTCATTTTTTTTTTTGATTAACCCTTTGTAATCTGTCATCCAGCAGCTATAAAAGGCTTCTAGCAAGTGAGCAGAAGCCAGTGATCGCCGAGGGACAGAGTGCTCCAGGATGGATGGGAGGTGAGTACAGTGTAAAAAAAAAATAAAAATTAATAAAATATTTTTTTCTTTATGTGTGTCTGTGTCATTATTTACTTTTAACCCCTTGTGAACTGGTAAGGGGTCCATGACCCCTATACCAGTTCACAAGGCTGGGGGGATGGCAAGCCACCTGCGCTAGCGGGTGGCTTGCCATTAACCCCCGGCACCCCCATTACCTGCCTCCCCAAAGGCCAGGGGGGGGGCAGAAGAGCCCGGGCCCACATAGGCTATGTGGGCTCGTAGGCTGCAGGGTGGGGGGGCCACAAAAGCTGGCCCCCCCACTCTGTGCCTACAAGCCCCCATAGCTGGTCCCGGGCTGGTTACTGTGGGTAAGGGGGACCCCACGTCAATTTTTTTTTTGATTTTTAAGGGTTTTTAACCCTTAAAAATCAAAAAAAATGGGGTCTCTCTCCCCTGGGAGGGGGGACCCTATGTCATTTTTTTTTTGATTAACCCTTTGTAATCTGTCATCCAGCAGCTATAAAAGGCTTCTAGCAAGTGAGCAGAAGCCAGTGATCGCCGAGGGACAGAGTGCTCCAGGATGGATGGGAGGTGAGTACAGTGTAAAAAAAAAATAAAAATTAATAAAATATTTTTTTCTTTATGTGTGTCTGTGTCATTATTTACTTTTAACCCCTTGTGAACTGGTAAGGGGTCCATGACCCCTATACCAGTTCACAAGGCTGGGGGGATGGCAAGCCACCTGCGCTAGCGGGTGGCTTGCCATTAACCCCCGGCACCCCCATTACCTGCCTCCCCAAAGGCCAGGGGGGGGCAGAAGAGCCCGGGCCCACATAGGCTATGTGGGCTTGTAGCCTGCAGGGTGGGGGGGCCACAAAAGCTGGCCCCCCCACTCTGTGCCTACAAGCCCCCATAGCTGGTCCCGGGCTGGTTACTTTGGGTAAGGGGGACCCCACGTCAATTTTTTTTTTGATTTTTAAGGGTTTTTAACCCTTAAAAATCAAAAAAAAAATGGGGTCTCCCTCCCCTGGGAGGGGGGACCCTATGTCATTTTTTTTCCTGATTTAACCCTTTGTAGTGTGGATGGTTTTTGTATTTTTTTTGTGAATGTTATAAAATACTTGTTTCAGTTAGGGGGGTCTCCTGGGCAGGAACAGGGGGCTACCGATAAATATGTGGTACCGTTCTAATCGGTAGAAATGGGGCTTTCACATGCAATATGATTTTCCTTAATAAAATACATTTTTTATTTAAAATAAAGGAGTCAATTTTCTAAAAAAATTTTTTTATTTATTTTTTTTTTCACTTAATAATATTGTAAAAAAAAAAAAAAAAAATTACAGACAAGACATTTCATGTTAAAGTCTAAACTCTGCTGCAAAAAATATATATATAATTTTTCTGAAAGTTACAGCAAAAATGGCGCAAAACATGTCGCAAAACATGACGCAAAATGGGGAAAAATGGCCTGTCAACAGAGGGTGACAAAATCTCAAGTAGGCTGGCAATTAAAAGGGTTAAAAGTACCTATGCATGTTGGGTATTGTTCTGTTCGGGGGACCTTGCGCTTTCAGACTTAGCTTGTTTTTTCTGGTTTGCATATTTATATTTTAGGAAAAGGTGTTTTTTATTCAGCTTTTTTATACATTTTTTAGGAAAACCCTGCGCAACCAAAGAATTCTTTGAGGAATTAATTCCAGAAAGATGAGCCCACTACAACAAGCTGGGTACCCTTAGAAAGCTTAACGTGTGTACTTTCAGGGAATATATGGTTTATGGGGGATATTCCAAATGTAAAGGGTTGTTTTGGTTGAAAAATCGCAAGGTGCGCACTTTGTCTGCAGAGCTGAAATTTTCAAGTAAAATTACCGTTATGCGCATGCTTTACTTTGGGGTGTTTGGCAACTCTCCCCTTGACAGAACCTATGCATGTTGGGTGTTGTTCTGTTCGGGGGATGTTGCGTTTTCAGATTAAACTTGTTTTTTCTTGTTTGTATATAGTTTTTTTAGGAAAATGTGGCTTTGATTCTGCTTTTTTATCCTTTTTTTAGGGAAACTCTTTGCAACCAAAGATTACGTTGAGGGATTACTTCCAGAAAACTATGGCCACATCCACAAGCCTGGTACGCCTAGAAAGCCTGAGGTGTGTACTTCCAGAGAATATATAGTTTGTTGGGGATATTCCAAATGTAAAGGGTTGTTTTGGTTGAAAAATCGCAAGGTGCGCACTTTGTCTGCAGAGCTGAAATTTTCAAGTAAAATTACCGTTATGCGCATGCTTTACTTTGGGGTGTTTGGCAACTCTCCCCTTGACAGAACCTATGCATGTTGGGTGTTGTTCTGTTCGGGGGATGTTGCGTTTTCAGATTAAACTTGTTTTTTCTTGTTTGTATATAGTTTTTTTAGGAAAATGTGGCTTTGATTCTGCTTTTTTATCCTTTTTTTAGGGAAACTCTTTGCAACCAAAGATTACGTTGAGGGATTACTTACAGAAAACTATGGCCACATCCACAAGCCTGGTACGCCTAGAAAGCCTGAGGTGTGTACTTCCAGAGAATATATAGTTTGTTGGGGATATTCCAAATGTAAAGGGTTGTTTTGGTTGAAAAATCGCAAGGTGCGCACTTTGTCTGCAGAGCTGAAATTTTCAAGTAAAATTACCGTTATGCGCATGCTTTACTTTGGGGTGTTTGGCAACTCTCCCCTTGACAGAACCTATGCATGTTGGGTGTTGTTCTGTTCGGGGGATGTTGCGTTTTCAGATTAAACTTGTTTTTTCTTGTTTGTATATAGTTTTTTTAGGAAAATGTGGCTTTGATTCTGCTTTTTTATCCTTTTTTTAGGGAAACTCTTTGCAACCAAAGATTACGTTGAGGGATTACTTCCAGAAAACTATGGCCACATCCACAAGCCTGGTACGCCTAGAAAGCCTGAGGTGTGTACTTCCAGAGAATATATAGTTTGTTGGGGATATTCCAAATGTAAAGGGTTGTTTTGGTTGAAAAATCGCAAGGTGCGCACTTTGTCTGCAGAGCTGAAATTTTCAAGTAAAATTACCGTTATGCGCATGCTTTACTTTGGGGTGTTTGGCAACTCTCCCCTTGACAGAACCTATGCATGTTGGGTGTTGTTCTGTTCGGGGGATGTTGCGTTTTCAGATTAAACTTGTTTTTTCTTGTTTGTATATAGTTTTTTTAGGAAAATGTGGCTTTGATTCTGCTTTTTTATCCTTTTTTTAGGGAAACTCTTTGCAACCAAAGATTACGTTGAGGGATTACTTACAGAAAACTATGGCCACATCCACAAGCCTGGTACGCCTAGAAAGCCTGAGGTGTGTACTTCCAGAGAATATATAGTTTGTTGGGGATATTCCAAATGTAAAGGGTTGTTTTGGTTGAAAAATCGCAAGGTGCGCACTTTGTCTGCAGAGCTGAAATTTTCAAGTAAAATTACCGTTATGCGCATGCTTTACTTTGGGGTGTTTGGCAACTCTCCCCTTGACAGAACCTATGCATGTTGGGTGTTGTTCTGTTCGGGGGATGTTGCGTTTTCAGATTAAACTTGTTTTTTCTTGTTTGTATATAGTTTTTTTAGGAAAATGTGGCTTTGATTCTGCTTTTTTATCCTTTTTTTAGGGAAACTCTTTGCAACCAAAGATTGCGTTGAGGGATTACTTCCAGAAAACTATGGCCACATCCACAAGCCTGGTACGCCTAGAAAGCCTGAGGTGTGTACTTCCAGAGAATATATAGTTTGTTGGGGGTATTTCAAATGTAAAGGGTTGTTTTTCTGGAAAAACCGCAAGGTGCGCATATTGCATAGCATAGTTGTATTTTATCTGAAAATCTCCTAAAGCGCTGTTTCAGTTTGGGGGAGTCTCCTGGGCAGGAAAGGGTGTCTACCAATACATATGTGGTACCGCTGTAACCGGGAGAAATTGGGATTTCACACGCAATAAGATTTTATTGACAAACTTACATTTTTAATTCCAAAAAAAACTACAATATGTAAAAATTTTTTTTTTTTTTTTTTTTTTTGCACATATTTCACCCAAAAATATTAAGAATACACCTAACAAATGACAAACAAGACATTTCATGTTAAAGCCCAGACTCTGCTGAAAAAAACAATATATCATTTTCCTGGGAAATCCCTGGAAATCCCTTCAAAAATCACATTTGAACATGGGGAGCGCAAAATAGTGCAAAATGGTCTGGCAACAGAGTGTGACAAAAACTCCAGGTAGGCTGGCACTTAAAGGGTTAAGGAAAAGGGCCCAGCCTGAAGGTGATGGAGCACCCCAGGCTAAGCGCCCAGTTGCCAAGAGGGAGCCAGAATTTAATTTGGCGGAGAATAATACTCTTGTGTGCCTTACTTAAATGGGAGCTGATCTTTGGCTCCCAAAGCAAGTCAATAGGCAAACAAGAAAGGAGCAAATTGTGGGATGCCATTGGTGAAGAGCTTACTAGCAGTGCTCAACACCCACGTAGTGGCCCATCCTGCAGGAAACGCTTCTACACTTTGAAAAGGGCCCTTACGGCAAAGATGAATCATGATCTTGATGTCGACAGTGGGACCATCCAGGGTCCAAAGAGTACCTACAGGCCATATGAGGAGATGCTGAAGGCCAAAATTCCACTCGCTCGGCTGCAGGGTGTGGATCCTGGGGATGACACCACAGGTTGGACTGAAGGTACATATTTTCTGCATATTTTTGGCAGCTAATGTTAATGTATGTGATTTGCTTTGTCTCTTTCTGGCCAACTAACAGTAGGACCTGTGAAGTAGTACATTATACCTCATAAATGTTTTCCTTTCTTGTCTGTTGCTTTCTGCATAGGTGCACATGGTGCTGTCTAGGATTTGGCTGAGGACACCACAACTCCTGCCCTTCAACCAACCTCAAGCCTAACCCAGTCTGACATTGAAGGTATTTATCACTAATTTAGGGGGTTTTTTTTGGGTGCAAAAATGGGTGTGGTAGCACCTCAAAAAAAAGATTGGACCACTGTTGAGGATTAATAATATTGCCCTGCGGACAATTTACACGTCCACTTTAATCCTCTCTGCAACTAACTAACAAGGCCCTTACATGTGTAGCTATGTTGGAAGCCAGAGATGTGTGGCCATATATCTGCATATACATGTGGAAGCCACACTGGGCTTGATTAGGGAATATTAGTGATTGAGCTGCTCACACACACCTTAATGCATGGTTTCTTTTGTGCCGCACATTACCAATGGCTAAATGTTTTCTTTGCTTTTGCCTAGCTGCACCGCCATTGGCCCCAGCATCTCCTCATGAGCCAAGCTACTCTTTGGATGCCGGTAAGTGCATGTGTAAACCTTGCTTTAGCCGCTTTTACACAAGTGCATGTCTATCATTCCTGTTTTTTCTTTGTAGGCCAAGTGACTGGTTCATCTTTGGACACCACTTCCGAGCTTGCAGGTCAACAGGACCCTGTTGGTGTGTATTGCCTCAAAAAATGTATCCTTTAGGCTGTTTATGTAACACTGGTTCTATTTGGTTAGTCTAATAATCGACATGTTTGCTATGTCAACTGGAAGATGGCTATTTGTATTGGATTTGCCATCCCCAGGGTAATTAGTATGGTTTTTAGAGTGAAGGAAATGCATTTTTAGGGTATATTTAAAGCCAATCATTCACCCGAGTAGTTGTAGGAATATTTAGAGACATTAATTGTGTATTTTAGTTGGCCGGAATCTCGGAAGTGGCTGTCCGGAAAGGGCCCTTCACGTTGAGGCTGACACAGATGAGGGTAAGTTGGTTTGGCTTGATTATCTAGTATGGATTTTGGCACTACTTTTGTGGAACTTTAGTAGGGCAACTTGTGTTTACACATGTATTTTCAAGGGCAAAGCTCGAGTGAGGGCCCCACTCCAGACATCTGGGAGAGTGCGGGTATGTGTAATTTTCGCAATGTCTCTGTTCTTATTTGGGCCAATTATTGCCTCATCTTCCTCTTACATACATGTTAGCAATCTGAGTTTCCAAGATACCTTTTGCCTAGTGTGTAATCTGGCACTTTGTGGAGGTATGGCCTCGATAGTCTATCCATGTTACATTTGAGTTTGGTCCACTGACCTACTATCCTGACTTTCCTGTTTAGCATATGCCAACTTGCCCGAGCTCTCAGATGTGGATTTGCCCCTCTCTGGCAGCCAGACCCTCTGCCGGACGTCACAGAGGTAACATGGCTGATTTAGAGGACCAATAACCACATTGCCATGTTCGTGGGTAGGCCATGAACCAACATGTCACATTTACTTTCTTTGTTGTTTTGGCAGGAGGCGGGACCAGAACCCCAAGCTGGGACCTCTTCCCAAGTGCCATGTGGCCAAGCTTCAGAGGCTCAAGCAAGGGTAAGTTGTATTGTTACACTTTGGGCAAATGATTTGGAGGGGCATACCTGCATTGGTTCAATTTCACTAAAATTATTTTTTTTTTTTTTATAGCCTCAAACCAGAGCAAGAGGAGGTGTTGCACCAACCAGTGCAGACTTTTACGAGCTAGGGGTCCGGATGCTGGAGGACTACAGTCGCCAACAGCCGCGTGATGGAACTAATGAGCGCATTGCGGCGTTGGAAAATCAGGTTGCGGATGTGTCAGCAACAAAATGAGGCCCTGCAGCGCCAGATGGAAGATTGGAGACAAGGCCACCAACACCAAACGACCCAGGAACTGGCTCGCCTTGCAAACCTGATGGAGCAATCTTTACAGCGCCAGGATCAAAGTTTGTTGTTGACACAACAGCTCATACAACAGCAGTCTATTTTTTTTACTGCACTGTTGGCCCCCAACACCACCCCTAGCAATGACTCCCAACCTCCCCGGCCCCCAAGCCAAGAATATTAATTGGTCTGTGTCAGGGATGAGTGTCTTGATCTAGATATGTAAATGTATGTGCAAATTTAGGACACACATTGCTGACCATATCTTACTATGGTTTACACATTAAATGGCTACAAAGGTACCCCAAAATTAGACAAAGAATGGTTTTGGAGACACTTAAACTATGCTTGAAAAGGCACAACACACTGTAATTACCAAAATAGAAAAATTTTAATTAAAAAGGCGGGCAACAGGCCCAACATTTGGCCGCACAGTGCCTCCAAACAATCACCACCACCCTAACGCCGCCTCTTCAAGGCCAGCAGCATAAGGCGAAGACGCCGGATCGACCGCCACAGTCTGCGATGCTGGTTTACACAAGCTGTAGAGAGTATAAAAAAAAAATAATCACAATCTAGAATGTGACCTCTACAGACACAGATGTAGCAATGTAATGTAAGTGCCGACAATTTGCTGATGCTCACATTCACATTGTTGCCAACTGTGCCCTTATGTGTTACCATTATATGAGTACTAGTGGCTGCCTTAAATGTGGCCACAACATCCCAAGCATACATTTACTCTTAACTCTTGGGAATAAAAGAAGGTATAAGTCCCAGTGTGGACATTTATTTGTTTAGTTACAGCCAAACATCAGGGCCTAAGTCCTAACGAGTAAACTGGTTGGGCCAAGAATATTAGAGGTCACCACCTTAGCAGGCCAATTTGGTTGTGTAGAAACCACAATTTGCCTCGATGTTGCTAAATCAAGAATGTGAGCCAACAATCAAGCATGCAGACATGCATGTAGGATTGTTGGCCAAACACATGTAACCTAGATGTGTGTTTTGAAAACACATAGGTACATTGTAAATGTGTCCAGAATTTACTATAAGACATAGGGGTCACAAGTCTTTAGGCATATGAAGTGGGATGTACTCACCATCGCAGCTGTGGCTGTGGCCCATGCTGCTGGCCGTCCCGGGAGGTGTGGTGGTGATGTACACTGGCTCCGTCTGTCAGGAGAAAGCAAAAGAGAAAAGCAAAATCAGTGGGCCAATGACACATGACTATTTGTCAGCCATCTGGTTATGGAGTCTGCAAAATCAAATGCTTGCATGGTTACACACATGTTGTCCGACATTAGCATATTTCATGGTCCATGAGTCCATGTAAATAATTTTGGGTTGCAACATGGACACATAAAGATAATGTGCCTCTAACCTTGACAGTGCAATGGTAAGGACTAATTTGCAGTTGATTGTAGAATGTTAATAGTGTGCAACATGTGTTAGTCGGAACAACTTACAAAAATAACACATTTGCTAGCCCCCATCATGGTGTGGGCTGAAACATAGGGGTGGTTGCCAGTTGGATTGCACTGTAGTGGGGCTTGTGATGTTAATGTACATTATCAAACCAGCTTGGCCTATGGACCAGGAAACATGTGTATGTTAAAAGTGGGCCAAGACCCAGGATTGATACTATCCTGTGTTTTGGCCCACTTTGGCAGGGCCCAACAATTTGAGTGAGACACCGTCCTCCGCCGCTGCCTTCCACGCATCACTCCTCAATTGTGTGCGCACGCGCAGGCCATTATGAAACGGAGAGCGCAGGCGCACACACATCTAGAGGGGCACGCAGGAGGCTGCGGCGGTGGCTTCTGCCACCCCCAATGAGGTAAGGAGTTTGTGGGCTTTGGGGGGGGGGCCCTGGGTGAGGGAGGTGATTGGGCACAATCAACAATGGGTGTTGGTCCACTTTAAGGAATGTCATAACATAGGGAATGTGAGGGATAACAACAAACACTTACCATGACTATGCCCGTGGAGAAGGCGTTGCCAAAAGCTCCTGGAGGTGCCGCCTATATGATGCCCTGCAAATTAGAGAGGAATGGCAAGGGCTAAGTACAAATGGACATATGTAACCTGTCACAGACTAACACTGACTAAATGTGCACTCACCAGGGGATGAACTGCCACTTGAAGCCCAGGGAGGGCTCTGAGGAGGAGGCGGGGAGCCTCAGCTCCTCACACTCTGCTCCGAAGATCCCCCAGCCAAAGGACCACCCTCCTCCCTCTCACTCCCTGCTCCTTCAGGGAGTGTGGGAGAGTCCATTCCTTCCACCCCACTTGGACTCCCCACTTGAGAGTGGCCCCTTGGCTGTTGAGACTCCTCAGAGTCAGAGTGTGAGGAGCTGAGGCTTGATCCTGCCAGCCCCCCAGCAGCACACTCCTCTGGGGCATCATCCCCTTCCTCCCCTGGGTCCTCTAAATATGACCCGCGAGAGGGACCCTCCCCCGATGACTCCCCCGAACCAGACAGGCGGACTCGGGGGAGTCATCGGGGGAGGGTCCCTCTTGCGGGTCATATTTAGAGGACCCAGGGGAGGAAGGGCAGGAATCCCTTCCCACGTTTCCCCAGGGGAGGACGCTTATCTGTGTTGAGGGGGTGAATGCAAAGAATTAATATAAATACCCAAAATGGACACAGCTTAGAATATTATGTTTTACAAAGTATAAACATAGCATAAGCTTCTACTTACCTGAAGCGTAGGCATCATATAGGCGGTACACGCCTTCAGGGTCCCGGCGCTTGAAGTCCGACCATTTCTGCATAATTGATCGGACACTGAGGTTGGTGTCGAAGCGCCGGGACACTGTGGCCTTCACCTCCAGGGCTATTCTCTTCTTGCCCCCACGGGCATAAACGTATTGGTGGATGCAGAAATCCTATGAGAAATGACAAAACAAAAAAAAATCAATACATGACATCAGACCAATGGCCTAAACATTTATACTGAGAACAGATTAACCCTTTAAGTGCCAGCCTACCTGGAGTTTTTGTCACACTCTGTTGCCAGACCATTTTGCACTATTTTGCACTCCCCATGTTCAAATGTGATTTTTGAAGGGATTTCCAGGGATTTCCCAGGAAAATGATATATTGTTTTTTTTCAGCAGAGTCTGAGCTTTAACATGAAATGTCTTGTTTGTCATTTTTTAGGTGTATTCTCAATATTTTTTGGCGAAATATGTGCAAAAAAATTTAAAAAATCAATTTTTTACAATTTGTAGTGTTTTTTTGTAATAAAAAATGTAAGTTTGTCAATAAAATCTTATTGCGTGTGAAACCCCAATTTCTCACAGTTACAGCGGTACCACATATGTATAGGTAGACACCTTTTCCTGCCCAGGAGACTCCCCCAAACTGAAACAGAGCTTTAGGGGATTTTCAGAAAAAATACAACTGTGATATGCGCTATGCGCACCTTGCAGTTTTTCCAGAAAAACAACCCTTTACATTTGAAATACCCCCCACAAACTATATATTCTCTGGAAGTACACACCTCAGGCTTTCTATTTGTACCAGGCTTGTTGATGTGGCCACAGTTTTCTAGAAGTAATCCCTCAATGTATTCTTTGGTTGCAAAGAGTTTCCCTAAAAAAAAAGGATAAAAAAGCAGAATCAAAGCCACATTTTCCTAGAAAAACTATATAAACTATATAAAAAACAAGTATAATATGAAAAAGCAACATCCCCCGAACAGAACGATACCCAACATGCATAGGTTCTGTCAAGGGAAGAGTTGCCAAAGACCCCAAAGTAAAGCATGTGCGTAACGGTAATTTTTCTTGAAAATTTCAGCTCTGCAGACAAAGTGCGCACCTTGCGATTTTTCAACCAAAACAACCCTTTACATTTGGAATATCCCCCATAAACCATATATTCCCTGAAAGTACACATGTTAAGCTTTCTAAGCGTACCCAGCTTGTTGTAGTGGGCTCACCTTTCTGGAATTAATCCCTCAAAGAACTCTTTGGTTGCGCAGAGTTTCCCTAAAAAATGTATAAAAAAGCAGAATAAAAAACACCTTTTCCTAAAATATAAATATGCAAACAAGAAAAAGCAAGCTAAGTCTGAAAGCGCAAGGTCCCCCGAACAGAACAATACCCAACATGCATAGGTAGTATTAACCCTTTTAATTGCCAGCTTACTTGAGATTTTGTCACCCTCTGTTGACAGGTCATTTTTCCCCATTTTGCGCCATGTTTTGCGCCATGTTTTGCGTCATTTTTGCTGGAATTTTCAGGAAAATTATATATATATTTTTTGCAGCAGAGTTTAGGCTTTAACATGAAATGTCTTGTTTGTAAATTTTATTTATTATTAATTTTATTTATTATTAAGTAAAAAAAAATAAATAAATAAAATTTTTTTTTAGAAAATTGCCTCCTTTATTTTAAATAAAAAATGTATTTGATTAGGGAAAACCATATTGCATGTGAAAGCCCCATTTCTACCGATTAGAACGGTACCACATATTTATCGGTAGCCCCCTGTTCCTGCCCAGGAGACCCCCCTAACTGAAACAAGTAATTTTTAACATTCACAAATAAAATACAACTACCATCCACACTACAAAGGGTTAAATCGAGAAAAAAGGATTTTTAAGGGTTAAAAATCCTTAAAAAAAAAAAAAAATGACATGGGCCCCCCCCCCTTACCCAAATTAACCAGCCCGGGACCAGCTATGCAGGGCTTGGAGGAACAGGGCGCAGGGGCCAGCTTTTGTGGCCCCTGGCCCTGCAGGCTACAAGCCGCATAGCCAGTGGGCCCGGGCTCTTCTGCCCCCCCCCTGGGCTTTGGGGAGGCAGGTAATGGGGGTGCCGGGGGTTAATGGCAAGTCACCGGCTAGCGCAGTTCACAAAGGGTTAAATGAAAAAGACACCACACAAAAGTATTTTATTAAAAAAAAAAAAAATTTACTGTACTTACCTCCGATTGTAAGCTCCTTTGTCCCGCGCCGCTCTGCTGACAGATGCCGGTGATCGGCATCCAGAGAAGGGGTGAGGCAGGAGATCAGAGGATCTCCTGCCACCTCCTTCCCCGTTGCCGATCACCGGCATCTGACAGCTGAGAACGCTGAAGCCTGAAGTGATCGGGGCTGGGATGACGTCATAGCCCCGCCCCCAAAAGGGCAAGGCTTGACGCGGAGACGGTCCGGGATGACGTCATATCCCCGCCCCTAAGGGGGCGGGGCTTAGCGGCAAGATGGCGGCCGCCATCGAGGAGGAGAGAGGAGAGAGCCTCCCGGGCTCTCTCCTGAAGATCGGTAAGTCCTGGGGGGGGGGGGGTCGGAGGCCCCCCAGGTGAAGAGGAGGGACAGCGGGAGCCAGCGCACACACAGGTAAGTGAATGTCATTTTTATTTTTTTTATTTTTTACAGTTAGCAGCTGCTGCTGCAGAAGAGGGGGGGCCTATTCCGGGGGCTCTCCTGGAGCCATCCGACCCCCCACGAGGGATCGGATGGCACCAAATTAAAGAGGAGACCCGGCCGGATCCAACAAGGGGTCAGGTGAGTATTTTTTATTTTTATTTTTTAAACCAGCAGCAGGGAAAGTCAAGCAAAGATTCTGAGGAGGAGCTGGGGAGCCGCATAACTCTTCTCCTGGGCATCATGGTGGAAACGCAAAGGAGGAAACCGGAACCGGATATGACCAAAGCGACAGGAAAATATAAGGACAGGGCTGCCGAATAGCTTGGGCGCTGACAATTTCAATGAGCGAACGTGAGCGCCAAACATGAGTGACTAAAAAGTAGCTTTACTAGCCATGTGTGTTGTGAAAGCAAGCTATTTTGAGCCTAATGTGTTTTGTGGGAGGAGATGCATTTTAGATTTCACAAACAACATTCCAGTGTAAAAATTACATCTTTCCTCAAATAAACAATAAAAACAAGCCAGATTAATCAAACATATCCGAAACAACATGTGTTGAATTTTTGAAACAAGACAAGAACACAAAAACCACATAAAAAAACATTGCAGGGTCTGCCATTGAAATGTATGGAAGAGCGCCAGGTAGCGACAGGTCATACCTGGCGCTGTGATGGGATTAGCAGTGGCGCTGTTCGTTGCAGTCGGCTACATGATGAATCCCGCGCTAGCTGACGCTCTCGCCGGCGCTAGCCTCATTTAGCGTGATAAATGCGTGATTGTGTCCGCCGCCGGGCGTTCTGGAGTCGGTAGCCGCCGATAGCTGGCGCTACCTGGCGCTAGTGAGACACTACCTGGCGCTATCGCTTGATGAATAAGGCCCTTAATCCTATAGCAATAAAGAGTAAAGTCCGTGCGGGTCTTCAGCCGGGGCTGCCTGCCCCTTTGGATACCCCGCTATCTCTGACCTCCCTGGTTGACCCTTTGGCTACCCCTGACTACACACCTGTCTCATCCCTGTACTCTGATGCACCTTCCGGACTGTCTTCTCGCATATGACCTCAGCTTTGGGAAACCCTTGCGGTTCATCGACCTTCACCATAAGCAGACATCCTTTGTGCCTATTAAGACCTGGGGGCAACTGTGTCCGGTGAGGCGTTCCTAGCGTCCTGGCGAATGGGGGCTTGACTATAGGCAGAAGCAGCGGTGGAGATTGGGAGTTGTCTGCTTAGAGAAGGCTGGTGTCCCGCTGGCATCAAATTATCACGGGCCCCACAAATGGACCAAATTTTGGAACAGGTGCAGGCCTTGACCGTGGCGCACCTGGCGCTCCGAGTGGCGGCTCAGAAGAACTGTCCAGCTCCTGCACCCCCTGTGCCCCAGGGGAAGTTTTCAGGGGACCAGAGTAAGTTTTCCAATTTCTGGGATGCCTGTATGCTCAATTTTAGCTTGGCCCTCATGCTTCCAGCTCCCAGGAGCAACGGGTGGGACTTATCATCTCCCTTCTGCATGGGGATACTCAATCCTGGGCTTTTAGCCTCTCCCCTTAGGATTACGCTCGCCAATCTGTCAAGGAATTCTTCAAGGCCATGGAGATCCTGTATGATGACCCGGACCGAGGGGCTACTGCTGATGCTGAGCTACGATCTCTAAGGCCGGCAGAAGAATATTGCTCTGAATTCCGATACTGGGAAGTGGATTCTCGCTGGAATGATCCTGCATTGTGTGGGCAGTTCAGGCTAGGTCTGCCAGAGGTTATAAAAGATGTTGTGGTAAATCATCCAGTACCTAACACCTTGGATGAAACCATGCAATTGGCTATCCGCATCGATCAACGCATGTGTGAGAGACGCCTGGAAAAAGGGGCTCAGTCTGAAGTCAGTGTGAAGCCTGAGGCCTTAGTCCCCTCTTCTTCTGAAGAATCTGTGCAGCTTGGGGCCACCAAGCTTTCTGAAGCTGAGAGACGGAGGCATCTGTGGCAAAGGGTATGCCTTTATTGCAGAGAAGTCGGTCACCTGGTGCGGCCCTGCCCTCAGAAACCAGCATCAGGAAACTTCAGAGCCTAGGTGGGGTCGAGGAAACCCACCTAGGCTACACACAAATTAGGTTACTTGTTGAGATCAGTTATGATTTTGAGTCCAGATCTGTAGAGGCTCTTTTGGATTGTGGGGCTGCTGGGAATTTTATTGATTGGGGCCTGGCTCAAGCATTAAAGATTCCGCTGTAATTTTTAGCCAATCCATTTAGAGTCAAAGCCATTGATAATACTCCCCTTGTCGGGGGCCTGATTCAGTACCAAATTCCACCAGTGTTTGTTAGAGCGGGGGCGGGACATACCAAGCTTTCTTCTCCTTAAGATGCCTCTTACCCCTTTGATTTTGGGACTACCCTGGCTGTCTGAACACAATCCCCAAATTGACTGGGTCTCTGGGCAAATTTTCAAGTGGGGGCCACAATGTTTCTGGTCTTGTCTTCCCGTATGTGCCACTCGCAGATTTCACAGACGTGTTTTCTGAAAAAGCAGCTGATGAACTCCCTCCTTTGCCTTTGGATTTTTTTTGGATTTGGCCTTTGGATTGCCCTATTGATCTTCTCCCCGGAACTATGCCGCCTCAAGGAAAGATATATAATTTAACCCGAGCTGAGAATAAGGCCATGAAAGAATACATAGCTGAGAATCGGCAGAAGGGTTTTATTCGGGCGTCTACCTCACCAGCGGGTGGAAAAGAAAGATGGTGGCTTGCACCCCTGTATTGACTATAGGGGCCTGAATAAAATTACAGATTATAAATACCCCCTTTCCTTAATAGAGGGACTCTTTAACCAGATCATTGGGGCCCAGGTTTTTTCTAAGCTTGACCTGAGGGGGGCTTACAATTTAATCAGGGTCCGTCAGGGGGAAGAGTGGAAGATTGCCTTCAACACCCAGGACAGGCACTACGAATATCTTGTTACGCCATTCGGCCTATGTAACGCTCCGGCTGTCTTCCAGGACTTTGTTAATCAACTTTTTAGAGAGTACTTGTGGAGAGTATTTTTTAGAGAGTACTTTTATAGGCGCTTTATAAAAAACTTTTCCACCTTGATAGCCCCACTCACCAACCTCACTAAGAAGGAAGCGTTTACCCCATTTCGTCGGGCCGATCCATCCAGGCCTTTGAGAACCTTAAGTCTGCCTTTAGTTCAGCACCTGTGTTGGCCCACCCTGATATCCAACGTGCCTTCATAGTCAAAGTAGATGCATCCGAGCTAGGGGTAGGGGCGGTTCTCTCATAGTACAGTGAGTCTCCTGAATGGCTACATCCCTGTGCCTTTCTCTCGAGAAAATGTTAGCGGAACTATACAAATTGCCAATCAAGAACTTCTAGCTGTAAATTTAGCCTTTCAAGAATGGAGACATTGGTTAGAGGGAGCCCAGTTCCCAATTTCGGTATTCACAGATCACAAGAATTTAGAATACATCAAATCAGCTAAAATAACCCCCCGTCAGGCTTGATGGTCTCTTTTCATCTCTCGATTTAATTTCACTATAACGTACAAACCAGGAAAATATTAAAGCTGACGCTCTCTCCAGAAGTTTCACAGTTGATAAAGTCACTGTAGAGGAGATTCTTCCCATAATCCCATAACATAAGGTCATAACTGTCATCCAATCTATCGAGTGAGATAAGCCGGTTTCAAATGGATTCTCCTCTGGGCAAACCCGATCACCTCCTCTTTGTACCCCTGTCCCATCCAGGGGTTAAAAAGACTCTGGCCCTTCTAGCCCGTCATGTCTGGTGGCCATCTTACAGGAAAGATACCCACCCCCCTTCTTCAGGCCTGTAAGATTTGTGCCTATAGCAAATCCCCCAGGTCAGCTCCTGCCAGACCTCTGGTGCCCCTGTCCACTCCTTCACAGCCTTGTACGCACTTGGCAATGGGTTTTGTTACTGATTTACCACAGTCCCAGGGATATACCGTTATCTGGGTTGTGGTAGATCGATTTAGCAAAATGGCACATTTTGTCCCCCCAAAAAAGCTGCCCACAGCCCAAGAATTGGCTCAATACTTCTTAGATCATATTTTCCGACTTCACGGAATTCCAGAAGATTTGGTCTCAGATAGGGGGGTCCAATTTGTGTCATGCTTCTGGAGGGCACCCGGCTAGGTTTCACTGTTTCTCTGTTTTCAGCTTTTCATCCTCAGTCCAATGGGCAGGAGGAAAGGACCAATCAGTCATTGGAACATTAGGCTCGATTCAGAGACACATTCGTCTGGACTTTCGTAGCTGTCTGTGTATGTTTTTGTGTGTGTTAGTCTATTTTTTTGTTTTTTTCATTCATTTTCCATTTCCATACGAACGTTCGGGCTAATGCGTAGATGCGCCTTCAAAGAACGAAAGCAAATCAGATCATTTGCGTTAGTTCGGATCATTTTCCCATCAAAATCTGATATTTTGCGTTCGTTCAGATTGCCTGATTGCCTAGGGACCACCACCCTATAAAACCGTTTCGTTCCATATCGATGGCATGGATGACGTTGAGCTGTTCGAGCTCACCAGACTTAATCGCGCTTCCCTCTATAAATTGTATAGTGAGCTGCGGCCATGGTTAGCCTGCACCACAAGGAAGGGGCAAGCAATTTCAGGTATGACCAAGATGCTTGGCTGCCTGCAATTTTTGGCGAACAGCTTGTTCCAGAGGCTGGGTGCCCTCTCCGTGGGGATCTCCCAGCCTACGCCGAGCTGCGCGCTATCCAAGTTTTTGGAAAGCATGTCTACCATTAGTCAGAAATATATATTTTTTCCTGATGACATGGTAGCCTGGAAAGTGCTTAAGCTGGCATTTTATAATATCGCCAACATGCCCAACGTCATGGGTGCCATTGATTGCACCCATGTTGCCTTAGTCCATCCGGCAGCCGACGAGTACATCTATAGGCAAGTTCAATATGTCATTTTTTATATACATATGACATTTTATATGACATAAATGGTATTTTAAATATCTCTTAATCCCTCCTTGTAAATAGTCCCTGTGAAATAGCTTACACTGTATATCTGGTAATCCCTCCTTGTAAATAGTCCCTGTGAAATAGCTTACACTGTATATCTCTTAATCACTCCTTGTAAATTGTTCATGTGATATATTTGGCCGGATTTAGCGTCATCAATATTTTTCATGTAGACCAAAGCCAAACTTTTTCATGTGGACCTTAATTTGTCATGTGAAAGTTAATATTTAGTTGATCCAACATACATATCCTTTGTAGGGCTAAAAAATAGTTAGGTACTTAGTGTTATTTGTATTGCCCAACATGTTTTTTGGAGGATGTTAGGAGTTATTGTTTGAGTAATTTACCTAGCCTTGCTAATTTGTGTTTTTTTTTCTTTTTTCCCAGGAACCGCAAAATGGGACACTCATCGGGTTTCCAGGCTCATCCCATGATGCCTACATCTTGCGACGATCTGGATTGTACCGTCGGTTTGAGTCTGGAGAATTCTCTGGTGGATGGCTCCTTGGTAAGTTGACGCAAATAACGTAATTCCCTTTTCAATGTATGCCTATTAATATAGTTTATGCCCCATGTCTGAACCTATGGCTGTTTTTACCCCTTGATGACAGGTTAAACTGGACCTTAACCTTGATCTTTAGCAAAACAAAAACCTTTACAAAATGATTTCCCACCATTTCAAATTAATATATTTCTACTTTCTAGTAAATTTCTTATTATTCTTCCCCACACTCGGCTGCAGTTCTGTTCTTGACTTTATGATAGGGTCTGCGCCATCTTTGCTTAGAAGCATGACACTTACTGAGTATCCGAGAGCGGGATAAAGTGCAAGGGGCAGGATAGAGCTGTGCTTGGCTCAGACAAAGCAGATCTGGGGTCCTGAAAAGGTAAGGCATCCAAGAATGCAGCACAGTCTTAACCCAATACCTGTTAGAAGTCTGCCTGATTTGCCCTCATCCGCCATTTTGGATGTTTAATGGGACAGAACATGCAGTAGATGATGTTAGGCTGTTTCTTTAGCAGAGCAATCTGTATGTTCAGGGTGTGTCTAAAATATAAGATAGGCTCTTAGTCAGGGGTAACGACCTTTTTTTGTTAACATTTTTTGTGTCATCTGTAATTTATGTTATTATTTTCTTATTCTTTCAGGGGATTCCGGCTATCCACTACTTCCCTGGCTGCTGACGTCCGTCCTTCGGCCACAGAATGCCACACAGGATGCCTACAATCGGGCACTCCGGAAGACCCGGGCCGTTGTGGAGAGGGCCTTTGGCCTGTTAAAAACATGCCTCCGGTGTTTGGACCATACCGGGGGAGCACTCCAGTATGACCCCAAAAATGTCATAGACATCATACTAGCCTGCTGTGTCTTACATAACTATGCCATCATGCAGCGTATCCCCCGGTATTTGGACCTGCCCCCCTCTCCACCCAACCAGGACCCAGAAGACCACTACCGTGGCACACCTAGTGCCTCTGGCCAAGCTGTTCGGGCCAATTTGATTCAGACACATTTTGCCTAATTTTTGGTGCCTGTGTTTGTTTTGTGCCTGTAATTAGCATTTGTTACTCTAATTTTGCTTTGGAAATCTTTTATTATTTTTTGCTGGATCAACTAGTAACGAGTTAATTACTAAAATATTCACACATGATCTGAGACTCATGCATTTTTTTGGGGCCTCTTTGTTTGGGAAAACCTTAAGTAATCTAAAAATAACCAAAACGTTACTGCATCAACTTAGTCAACAACAGGTCAAGTCACATTCAATATTTTAAATTGAAATATGAAAAATTGGAGTTGATGGGCACTCACACACTTCATGTACCATATTTTTCGCCCTATAAGACGCACTTATTTTCCCCCAAAGGTGGGGGGAAAATGTCCGTGCGTCTTATCGGGCGAATGTGGAAAAAAAATAAATAAAAAGCAAAAGGTTAACTCCCCTCTCCATCGCTCGCACTGTCCCGGAAGCGGCAGAGGCAGCGGCGCCAGCACACACAGGCACTGGCCTGTTACAATGGTGGGCGTGGCTGACGCTCGAGCATCGGCCACGCCCACCACTATACCAAGCTCTGGCGCTGGCGCCGCAGAGAGCGTGGAAGTGATGGAGGCAGCTGTATCTGCCGCCTCCTCCACGGCGCCTGCACGTTCAGACACTGCGGAGGAGGCGGCAGGTATAGCTGCCTCTATCGCTTCCTCTCTGCGGCGCCGGCATACAGAGTTAACACACGGCCTTATACAGTGGTGGGCGTGGCCGACGCTAGAGCGGCTCGACCTAATTTCTGTCAGCATGGTGTTTAATGTATTATTTAAGGTCTCTAATTGTGCATGATGCTGCTCGGTGGTTCTTTGAGTTAGTTGGCGAAATAAACGCCTCTCATGGTCCCATGCTGCACGCGCCTCCCCTGGGAAACTGGGCGATGTAACTGACTATTCCTCCCAATTCCCCGGGTTTGAGCGCCTGCAGATGATGGACGTCTAGGCTGACCAACAGCCACAGATGTGCTTGCCAAATCCTCTGCAGCAGAGCTACCACTGGAGACTGTAGGCTCTGTCTCTGCATGCTGCCCACGATGGGCTGGCAGCATGCGGCCAGCTTCACTCTGCTGCAGAGGATTTGGTGAAGAAACATGTTGGGACAGTTGCAGATTATGTTCCAGGGGGGTCTGTTGTGAAGGTCCCATCAAGGTGGCATCCTCCTCCATCTCCTGGATTTCCTCCATGAGTGTGTGGGTCTGTTGGGACATGTGAAAAAAAAGGTTCAGTTTGGGCCCTAAATATATTTGTTATGCAAATTAGTCATGTTCATTCACATGCATCTGCAGATTCAGCAAAAAACACTTACCGTATATATATCTGGTCCTGGCTCCTAGGCAGCACGGAAGTTGACGGCGTGGTCCAACTGGATGAGGTTTCCACACTAGCTGAGAGTTGATGCTGGGCTGTATTGTAAAAAAAAAGGCACGTAAACACCCAAATATGCATTGAGGATCTGTCTTACTACATATGCTTCTATAAAGCACGTTGGCAAGCAGGAATGGCAACTTCCCCAACGGTCCAAGTTGACCTTCACTATGAACATCATTATCTGTTATATGTATGAGTCACCCTGTACATACACATTGGTCACCTTAAATAATACAAACATGCATGTACTGCATGTTATGAGGCTTCACACATCCTTAAAGGGCCATTAGGGACCCACACTCAGCTTGCAAAGAGCTTTTGACTTAGGAGTATGCTGGTGGGCATTCTTACCATGTAGACCTTTCCCTGACCCCAGATTAAGTATTTGAGACCAAAGCACAGCTCAAACCCAAGTGTCCTAAAGACATAGAATGAAGTATTGGATATGATTGAGTAGAATCACATAACAGGCAGTCCTTAGCTAATATTAAGACTTTAATAGTGACCATAAATACTGTCCAAGGTCATCTATGGCCTAGCAAATATGAAAATGAACATTTCACAGACATTACACACCCTGCTAAAACTGTAACCTCCCATACAAGCCACTCCCTAGGGGCATGTGTTCATTTATGCCTGTGAGTCTCATTTTACACGTTTAAAACATTTCACATACACACTAACATTACTAACCTGCTGGAATAGTAGGGATGTCCGTGTCCCGTCGCCCCAAGTGGCCCTCTAAGGCCACGGATGTACCAGGCCCAGCACCATCTCCTCAGCTCTGGTAAATTGTAATTTACGCCAACTTTCGAACCTCACAAGTGTTCGCAATTGTAGCGACCACATACAAAACCCCTAATATTTCATATATATTGTAGGTTGGTACATGGTCTGGCCCCTTTATACAGACAAATCTTGATTCAGGGATAGGCAGCCCTGAGAAAATGATCGGGGCTCGGAACCATAACCACACCTTAACTGTTAAGAATACAATTTATTAATTATATTTAAAAACAATTTTGTCTTTTATAACTTTTTTTCATAATGCAATATGAATCTCTAACACATACTCCTTGTATTATACAAAGATCATACAGAGTTACCAGTACAGTATTTAATCAGTTGAAGAAAAATTAAGAGGGCAGACATGTATCATGTTTCGCCTTCTACGGCTTCCTCAATGCCCTATACATGTGACAGACAAACATTGCATGTGATTAGTATTGTTTGTTATAGACAACTAATTACCTGTGTTATGTTAATAATACTATTATTTTGTTAATCAATTAGTTCCAAACATATAATTTAAGTTCCACAAAAATAAACATTCAGAAGGAAATATATTAGTACCTTATACTGATGATGTTAGTAATACATGTGTGTTTAGGATATTCCGCAGGACGAACCGGTGTTGTGCTCTCACCTATTTATCAAACCCATGCCAATCAGTTTTAGCACATGCACATACTTTTTATACTAATATTATGTTATTTAAAGGCATAAGTTTGTTACCTGGTTGAATGATATTCTTTCTTTATAGGGATTTAATTTCCCCCTTTGCAATAGTTCTTATGTGTGGTGACAGAGAACCCTATACATAATAAGAGAGGGCATCAGCTTAGTATCTATCATGAGACCTCACTCTCTAGTAAGGCGCCAGTTTCATGTATAAATAGACACCAATCACGTGTATAGATAAGGAGTAATAGAGGGACTTGCCTGTGTTGTTTGTGGAATCCTTGTCCACGCAGTACAGACGCGGTGGCGGGCAAAATTAAGCAGCCGCAGTGAGTATCCTGATATACAGTTTCTCCAAGTGGTTTATGCCCGCGGTCCTCCACGCCGTTCCGCGTTCCTGATATGCCGCCTCAGTTCTAATGCTGTTATTGCGTCCGTTATGTGTCTGCGATATATTTACCCGCCACCGCGCCAGCGCCGCTCTCTTATGCGCCTCACAGCAGGTGAAGCGCATATCTCCCACTGCCTGGCTTCCGCCGGAAGTTGGGTGACGCGGCGCTGGTCCAGCTCCATGTCTCCGGTATAGGCGCCATTTTGGCGAAGACACGCCATTTTGCCTGGGGCCGCTCCTCCCTGTAATACAGGGCATCACCACCTCGGCAGGCGCCTAATCTGTCATTCAAAGGCATTGTTTTTAAATGATATTATAGTTCTAACGAGAAAACAGCCACACATCCTAGTGGCAGCCCTCACATCTGGACATATTAGTGTCTCTGATATTAATAATTATGCCATATATGGAGCCGGATCTGCACTGCATGGTCATTCAAAACAATGTATCCATATTAGCAGGCACTACTGGATAAGAATACATACTATTTGGATCTATTAAAGTCATTTTTGGCTGATTACATATGTTTTCATAATATAAGGGGCAATTTCTACACCACATAACTACAGGGAGTCCTGTTGTTGTCAGAGCTTAACCAGGCATTTCTAACATATTATTTGCATTCATGTGCTGTAGTAATTTTTTCAAATGGCTTGTGTGCACTTCACCAGTTCGTCATGGGATTACAGTATAACTGTATACAATAGCTAATTTCATAGCCTGTAAAGCCATTTTTCCTCTGGCTAAGTAAACTGGGGAAGTTGTAAATTGTCCTTCACTAGGAAATAGGTATACATGTTCACATCAAGGTGCCCTCACTCTACATATGGTTGGGGCTCCAACTCTAGTTGGGGCAATATATCATTATAACAGGTATATGTATATATATGCTGCGGGGATGTATCACCCTGTCTTTCTACCCATATCATAGATGTGCCATGTGGTATATTTATGGTGATTTATACCATGTGGTACAAATACATTGTAGTTTCATACCATGTGGTATAAATACATTGTTTTTATTTTTGTTGTTGTTTATGTTATTTATTACTCCTCCTCCAAATCTTCCCATAAGGCCTCGAGATGTACCTTTCTCCTTACTCATGTCCCTAAAGGTATGAAGCAAAGCTCAATGTTTCATTGAGACCCGGGTATCGATATGCACTCAGTCTATAAATCCATCTTGTCTCAAGTTGGAGAGTTAACTTCTCAATATCTCCCCCCCGAATTGTTGGATGTATTCGATCCAGGCCCTGCACTTGGAGGGCACTCGGATCCTTGTTATGGCATCTGGAAAAATGACGACCTATTGGTGTTTTTTGCGAACCCGTTCGTATATTATATTGATGCTCATAAATTCTTTTCTTTAGTGGGCGATTGGTCTTGCCCACATATAGGCAACCACAAGTGCAGGTTAGCATGTAAACCACATTAGCTGTGTTACAGTTTACGTAGTGTTGTGCCGTATATTTGTTTTGACCTCCAATTATTATATCTCGTCCTACTTTGATGTATTTGCACATATTGCACCCCCCACAGCGGTATGTGCCCTTGGTTTTATCGCAGACACATAACGGACGCAATAACAGCATTAGAACTGAGGCGGCATATCAGGAACGCGGAACGGCGTGGAGGACCGCGGGCATAAACCACTTGGAGAAACTGTATATCAGGATACTCACTGCGGCTGCTTAATTTTGCCCGCCACCGCGTCTGTACTGCGTGGACAAGGATTCCACAAACAACACAGGCAAGTCCCTCTATTACTCCTTATCTATACACGTGATTGGTGTCTATTTATACATGAAACTGGCGCCTTACTAGAGAGTGAGGTCTCATGATAGATACTAAGCTGATGCCCTCTCTTATTATGTATAGGGTTCTCTGTCACCACACATAAGAACTATTGCAAAGGGGGAAATTAAATCCCTATAAAGAAAGAATATCATTCAACCAGGTAACAAACTTATGCCTTTAAATAACATAATATTAGTATAAAAAGTATGTGCATGTGCTAAAACTGATTGGCATGGGTTTGATAAATAGGTGAGAGCACAACACCGGTTCGTCCTGCGGAATATCCTAAACACACATGTATTACTAACATCATCAGTATAAGGTACTAATATATTTCCTTCTTAATGTTTATTTTTGTGGAACTTAAATTATATGTTTGGAACTAATTGATTAACAAAATAATAGTATTATTAACATAACACAGGTAATTAGTTGTCTATAACAAACAATACTAATCACATGCAATGTTTGTCTGTCACATGTATAGGGCATTGAGGAAGCCGTAGAAGGCGAAACATGATACATGTCTGCCCTCTTAATTTTTCTTCAACTGATGAAATACTGTACTGGTAACTCTGTATGAGCTTTGTATAATACAAGGAGTATGTGTTAGAGATTCATATTGCATTATGAAAAAAAGTTATAAAAGACAAAATTGTTTTTAAATATAATTAATAAATTGTATTCTTAACAGTTAAGGTGTGGTTATGGTTCCGAGCCCCGATCATTTTCTCAGGGCTGCCTATCCCTGAATCAAGATTTGTTTAAATTGTAATTTAGTTTGGAAGGCTCCACCAGTTTGTAAGCTGAAAAATATAGTTTGGCAAATGTAGGAAAATGTTGACAAAACAAGAAGCAGACAAATGCAAAAATGATATATGTACCTGTAATTGCGCCATTTATTTTCTTTCTTCCTTGCTGCATACTTCAGGTCCGATATTTTGCATTGAATCTGCTCCACGTCTTTGAGCTCCTCCCCTGCTGCATTGACCTGTCTGGTGAGCTCCTCTAAAATTTCAGCTTTGCGCAATTTGCTGGTTGCTTTGAATTTTCGCCCATATAGTTCATCATAATGTAAGGTCAGCCCACTAGCCAATGCCAGAGTTTGGGCCTCCCCAAACCTGCCACTCAACTGGCCTCGGCGTAATGTCCACTCTATTGCTTAATGTTGGGGCTCATCAGTGGTTTCAGGCAATTCGGGGGACATTCTGGGCTGGGTGTGTTGGGTAGAAATGTTGGACAGGTGGCTGGATAAAGAATGTACTGGACTTGGATATGGACTTGGGGTCCTTGGCTGGGTGGCCACTGAACTTGCAGGCGTCGATGTGGCATATGGAGAGTGCCTTGCCACCTGTGCTGGTGGCAAATGTGGCCGAGGAGGAGAGGGTGTGCTTGATGTTGTTGGGCTTCTTGCCCAGGTGCCTCTGTGGGCCCTTGAGACTTGTGCTTGCATGCCCCTGGGAGGTAGTTGGACGTGTCTGTGGAAATGCTGAGCTTTTGGGGCTGGGGCTTCTGGTCCGGTGGCTTTTCCACTTTCCATGGCCACTTTTTCCACGTGTCTGTGGAGCTGCTGAGCTTTGGGGGCTGGGGCTTCTGGCCCGGTGGCTTTTCCTCTTTCCATGCCCGCTTTTCCCACGTGGCTGTGGTGATGCTGAGCTTTGGGGGCTGGGGCTTTTACTGGCCTTGCCAGCAGAGCATTCATGGAGAATGGATGTGGTCGGCCGGGGAGGAGGGGATGGGTTTTTTTGTGGGCTGGGGCTTCTCACCCTCTTAGTATCCTTTTTTGCAGGCATACCTGTCTGCTTGGTGGCCTGGGGCTTCTTCTTCACCGCTGCCTCCTTTGGTTTGCTGGTTGTTGGTGCTGTTTGGGAGTGAGTGGTGGGCCCTGAAGAAGCCTCCTCACGCCGCTCTTGCATTTTGCTGCTGCCCTCCTTGCCTGCTTTTGCCTTCCCGACGGCTTTTTTGGGTGCCATAATGTTGAGACTCTGAAAGAGAATGAGCTGTGGGTCCAGGACCCTTTAAATACTAATGCCTGGGTATGACTGTAGCGATAACCTTTATCACCGGAGGGCTTCGCCGCCAGAGACGTCCTTTTCCCAATGGTGAGAGGGGCTGCAGGAATTCCAGAGTCATCCGTGAGGAAATCAGGAACAGCTCCTACAAGGGCTAGTGAATGGCGATATAGTGTTTCCCCCAATAAGAGACGGAACTCAGTATTGAGGGTGAAGATGACCTTCTTTTATTAGTGCCATCCTGGGCCTTATATGCAAGTCTCCATGCAAGGGGACCTCCCCTGTGGACCTGATGGAGAACTGCATGACAAACTCTGGTTGCAGGGCATTGAGAAAATGTTCTAGTAAAAACAACTGTAGTACATCCTCAGCGGTCGTGGTTTGGCATCCAGTGACCCAGTGTGATGCTGTACGATGGAGGCAACATGCCCACTCCGCGTAAGAATCCCCTCCCATCTTTTCGGATTCCTGAAATCGCCGCCTGTAGGCTTCCGGGGTGACAGCATACCGGGCTAACAAAGCCTCCTTTACCAGATGGTAGTGTGGTAAGTACGCATCAGGGATGGCCCGGAAAGCATCGGAAGCTTTCCCAGATAGTTTCCCTGATAATATGGTGACCCATTCCTCCATGGGTACCCGGTGTAAAGCGCACTGCCGTTCAAAATCAGCCAAAAATCCGTCAATCTCCTCGTCACTTTCCTGGAAGGAGTTAAATGCTGCAAATGGGATTTTTCTCCCCCCCAGTGTAACTGAGGCTCGGAGACACCGGGGCGCTGAGAGGCTGCTGGGTTGCGAGTCGCCAATCTTCCCTTCGCTTACTGGCCTCTGCCTCCGCTGCGGCGAAGACTCGGTCGATCAGTTCCTGTGATGGATTTGGGCCATAGACCGACAATCTGTTCCGAACCACTTGAACGAGAGCAGCGTCTTCATCGGTCTCTATATTGGTTTCGGTCCCCACTGCTGCACGATCCATTTCGATCAGCTCGGCTATCAGTTCCTGACGTGGGCGGTTGCTAGCTGACCTTCCCCGGCTCTCGAGTAGATCCTTCAGGGTCAGCCTTTTCAACTTGTCATACTGACTCTCCATCAGGGTAGCACTCTCTCTGGGTAGAAAGGAATATCCCATCGTGTGCCACCACTTGTGGCGATAACCTTTATCGCCGGAGGGCTTCCCCACCAGAGACGTCCTTTTCCCAATGGTGAGAGGTGCTGCAGGAATTCCAGAGTCATCCGTGAGGAAATCAGGAACAGCTCTTACAAGGGCTAGTGAATGGCGATATAGCGTTTCCCCCAATAAGAGACGGAACTCAGTATTGAGGGTGAAGATGACCTAGTTTTATTAGTGCCACCCTGGGCCTTATATGCAAGTCTCCATGCAAGGGGACCTCCCCTGCGGACATGATGGGGAACTGCATGACAAACGTACAGACCAATGGGAGCAGGCCACACAATCCCTCAACTCTGCCGGTAACACAATCAGCAACACAATGGCAGTCTGTAACACAATCAACAACACAATGACAGTCTGTAACACAATCAACAACACAATGACATTGTCTGGAACATGCTTAAGAAAATGAAAGTAATGAATCTATGTAAAGTCCAAGGGGCAGAAACAGTGCCTTTAAAATCCAATATGCCCAAATAGGGTCCTATGGGCCGTATAGAAAAAGGAACAGTGGGCATCCAATGAATGACCCGGTGGGCAATTGAATAGTGGTGAAATCCAAAAGGCAGAGACTCTGTCACACATGGGAAGCAAAGTGCCCAGGGGTTTTTAAAGCAGACACAAAAACACTTCAAACTGTGGTCTAGTTATATGAAATCAGCTTTAAGAACTGCTTGTGTGTAACAGTTAGGGTTAAATGTGCTAATATGGGATGCCCGGTTGGCAGAGATTTTTACAGCAGACACAAAAACAATTAAAATTGTGCTCTAGTTAGAAGAAATCCCCTTTAAGAGCTGCTTGTGTGTAACAGATAGGGTTAAATGTGCTAATATGGGATGCCCAGTGGGCAGGGGTTTTTACAGCAGACACAACAACAATTAAAACTGTGCTCTAGTTAGAGGAAATCCTCTTTTAGAGCTGCTTATGTGTAACAGATAGGGTTAAATGTGCTAATATGGGATGCCCAGTGGGCAGGGGTTTTTACAGCAGACACAAAAACAATTAAAACTGTGCTCTAGTTAGATGAAATCCCCTTTAAGAGCTGCTTGTGTGTAACAGATAGGGTTAAATGTGCTAATATGGGATGCCTAGTGGGCAGGGGTTTTTACAGCAGACACAAAAAACAATTAAAACTGTGCTCTAGTTAGATGAAATCCCCTTTAAGAGTTGCTTGTGTGTAACAGATAGGGTTAAATGTGCTAACATGGGATGCCCAGTGGGCAGGGGTTTTAACAGCAGACACAAAAACAATTTAAAACTGTGATCTGGCTATTAAATCAAATGAAAATAAAAAAAAAAGCTTTCTCTGTCACTTTATCTGCTGCCCATGCCTCGATCTTTTCCTGGTTCTCTGTGGCTCTCCCTGGCTCTCTGTCTTTCCCTGTCTTTCCCTGTTTCTACCCAGCTCCGTTCTCACTGAAATACAACGCTGAAATGAGCACCAGCAAGATGGCCGCCGCTTATATAGCGCTGTGACGTCACCGGGGTTCCTGGCTGCTGATAGGCTGCATGTGACCTTCCCATGATACCTTGCCCCAGGGGATATGTCCAGACATGTGCATCCACCATTTTACAATGCCTGTAATTGCAGTAAATGGAGTTTAAAGGAAAAATTTGATCGATTGAATCGCGGGGAAATTCGGATTCGTTCAGAATCAAATATTTCATGAAATTCGGAACGAATTCGGGTTCGTCCGAATTGATTCGCTCATCTCTACTCTCCACGTTGGAATGCTCAAATTGGCCATGAGCAGGAGAGAGTGATATTGGGGGGCTAGGGATTCTAGGCCTAGCCTTCCCCTTGCCCTTAGTAGTAGTGCTCCCTTGGGTTCTGGATGTTGTTGGATGGGGAGCATTATGCCTGGAGGAAGTCTCCTTCATCTTCCAGGATGTGCCAGATTTTGAGGGTGCTGGAGTCTGGGCCAATGGATACTTCCTTTGGCGACTGGATGTCCTCGTAGGCTGCGAGTGGCCACTGGTTTTGTGGGACCTAGTTGCAGGCCTTCCACTATGTTGGCTTGAAGTTTTTTCCTGGCGTACGCCACGTCGGTCATGCCGTTCATGGGGCTTGGGGATCTGGCGGCTACCTCTCTTGGCAGGCATATCGATATCTGTAAAGACACTCAGCTGTGTGTACAGGTACCCTTTAAATAGTTTTGACTGTGTATGACGTTGACGTCGTGCGTACAGCCGTGCGCATCCCGGAAACCGCTGGGACGCAACACCTGGGGCACAACACATCTGTTATTACAGTAATCAAAGATGGCCCCCACGCTCTTTACCTGCGAGCAACAGGAGACAATCATGCTAGTAAGTGTTTGTGCAGGCGTTTATTTGCACGCGATTAGGCAGCGCAGGCAAAAAAAAGTGGGGACCAAATTTGATTAGAAACTCAGCAACAAGCAAAAGTCAGTGCGCACATGTGCACAACACTAAAATGGCATCTAGAATGATAGCTAAAGCCTTGAAATGTTAGGGGGAATGATAATCATTAAGCTGCTATCATTAACATTGTGATTTGTATGATGTTTGAATTAATTAAATCTGTTTTTATTTCACCTTTTAGATGATGATGTTGAACAGATACGACTATCTGGTGAGCGGCTTCAAAAAAAAGACCATGGCACTGGAGATGGTGGCCAAAATAGCCAGGATACTGACACCACCTTCACTAATACCCAGATAATTCAACACTGGTCGGACCTGAAACGCAGGAAGGGGCCCCGGGTGAGGCGATTCTTCTGTAAACATTTCCCAAGTAAGTACATTAATATTACATGTTAGAAATGCAATGCCCTTAAGCAGACCTGTGTTTATGAATGCTATTCTCTTCTAGTAAGGGAATGGGAATTCAGAATCCGACCCACCCGGAGGCGAACAGTCCGGCCAGTGCTGGAGAGATCTGGGCCAAGTGAAGGTTGTGGCAGTCCAATGCCAAGGTCTTCCCACTGCAGGTGCCGCCGACCAGCCACTGGACCTGTCAACAGAGGAGGGGCATCACCTGCTCGCCAGAGAGTCTTAACACATGTCAGAGCAGCACCACTCCGGTATAAATATCACACAGATGCACACACAGGTACATGCACTGTAAACACACACTCATTTCATGCTTATATACTTTTAGATGATGATGTAGCGGGTGAAGAGCCGGGTTTCGAGATGCCACAAGGCCAAGCCCCTGAGGTGCATGGAGAAGGTGGGTGATGTCACACACACATTCTAATTAAAATCTCTTCATTATCAAATATGACATTAAAAGTAACCATATTTTTGCTTCCTCAACAGACTCAGACCAGGAGGAGTGGCAGACCCCAGAGAGGAGGCTGGCCCCCCAAGATCATGTTGTCTACCAGCCTAGTAAGTTTGTAGTCTACTTAGGCCCTTATTTAACAAGGGATAGCGACAGGTAGCGACTGGTGAGCGGCCGGTAATGACGGGCCCCGCCACGAGAACGCCGGCTCCCCACCACAATCACACATTTATCAAGGCAATCCTCATTCATCATTATTCCAGCCTCAGCCCACAGCGCCAGCGTCCGACCTTGAACAGCGACAGGTATGACCTCTCGCTACCTGGCGCTCTCCAATGCATTTCAATGGAACAATCTTTAAATATTCATAATTAATTGTTATTAATTGTTTTTTTTAATGTGAAAAATTCTGTGACCGCTTCTGCCATTTTTAATAATTTTTTTAAGGTAAAAAAAAAAAAAAAGTACAGAATTGATATTACAGGTCTGATATTAATGTATTCATATTACAAAATTATTTAAAAAAAACTTGTTTTTTTTGGTTTCCAAAAATATGGTTGTTTGGGGGTTAAAAAACGACTTTTAACCCATCGCCGCCAGCGCTCTGGGGTTTAAACATGCATTTTACAGCGCGAGAATTTTTTGAGCGTGATTTGTAAATGAATATGGTGGAAGCCGGTCGCTCTGACCAGTCGCTATCATGCGCTCCCATACAACGCGGAACCTGTCAAATAGCGACTCCTCACCCAATATTCAACATTACGGCAAACCGACTGAGTCGCTATCAACTACCGAACAAAGGCCAAGCATTCTCGTTGGCGTATGCAGATACGAACAATGGAGGCTCTGAATCATGCGTAGACACCTATGCATATGGAAAAAAGTGAAAAATACACATTACGTCATTTTTTATTAACTGGGTATCCTCCTTATATTCGAGACTGGGGGCATTTGTCAGATACTTTGGCTATACCTCTGACCGCTTCACTTTGGGCTGAGGTACTAGGCAGGGATGTCCCCTTACCCCACTATTAATTGCATTAGCAATTGAGCCTCTGTCCAGGTTACTCCAACATAAAAGTAATATAGCTGGAATAACTGTGGGGGGTTGTGAACATCAAATATCACTGTTTACAGATGATATTTTGATCGTGGTCACAGATCCAATAACATCCCTGCCAAATTTATTTAAGATTTTAGGAGCCTTTACTAAGATTTCTGGCCTCCAGATTAACTCACTGAGCAAGCGCTCAGTGTTTCCCTCCCTGACAGTATAGTGAGTCCCGTTAAAGCCTCCTTTGATTTCCAGTGGCAGGCGCATCATATTATATATTTAGGCGTACATGTGATGGCAGATTATAATTATTTTTATGGGGCTAACTACCCTGGGATGTTAAAAAAAACCTATGGTCTATGCTGGTTAACTGGACTAAGCTGAACCTTTCGTGGCTGGGAAGGATTTCTGCTGTAAAGGTGACATGACTTTCTAAATTACTCTTTATTTTTTTAGAACTGCCAGTGGCAGTGCCGACTGCTGTTCTGAAGGGTCTTCAGTCTGACCTAAATAGATCTTTTGGGGCAAGCATAAACCGCATGTAGACCTAAAGACTCTCTATAGGGCTAAGCAGCAGGGTGGCCTAGGGGTCCCTAATCTGTCCCGTTAGTACTGTGCGTGTCAGGTTGCTCAACTGGCAGCAGTGCATGGGGGGAGTTGTGGGTTGATATTGAGGAGTCCTACTGTTCTCCATTCTCTATTTCAAACCTGCTTTGGCTGCCCCAGTCAGCATACAGAAGAATCTGCAATCCTGTGTTGAACCATTCCTTCAGAGTTTGGAAGGCGAACAAGATGCGAGGGAATCTATCTTCCCCTCAAAGCCCGTTGCTGTCCGTGCTGGGAAAACCTGAGTTCTCTCTGGGCTTCTTGGAGCCAACTGCATTTAGTTGGTGGAGGGCGCAATACTTAACAGGGAGGCCGATTCAGTAATAGCGCCAGGTAGCGACAGATGAGCGCCTGAAGTGCGGCGCTATGAGCGCCGCTAGCGTACGCCACGAACGCCTGTGATTCGCTATAGCAGGCCTCCTCAGTCGCTATCTGGCGTTGTTGGGAAGAATTCCTACATTAGTGAATATGATGTTTCAGATCTGCTTTATAGGCGCTGTAATTTTTTCACACGCTATTCAAGACAGCGCCTGAGCGTTGGTTTGCTGTTGGATTGAAATCAATGTTATGATCTTCAGTAGTAAACACATTGCACTTTTTTTTTTAAAGTTCAATTGTTGTCAACTTGCACAACACCCCTAATTGTTATGTGGGTCAACTTACACACCCCCCCTTATAGTGGTTGAGGTCAACTTACACACCCCCCCTTATACTGCTTTAGGTCAACTTTCACACCCCCCTTATACTGGTTTAGGTCAACTTACAAACCCCCCATTATACTGCTTTAGGTCAACTTTCACACCCCCCCCCTTATACTGGTTTAGGTCAACTTACACCCCCCCTTATACTGCTTTAGGTCAACTTTCACACCCCCCCTTATACTGCTTTAGGTCAACTTTCACCCCCCCTTATACTGGTTTAGGTCAACTTACACACCCCCCCTTATACTGCTTTAGGTCAACTTTCACACCCCCCCTTATACTGCTTTAGGTCAACTTACACCCCCCCCTTATACTGCTTTATTTCAACTTTCACCCCCCCTTATACTGCTTTAGGTCAACTTGACCTAAACCTGCTTTGGCTGCCCCAGTCAGCATACAGAAGAATCTGCAATCCTTATACTGCTTTAGGTCAACTTTCACCCCCCCCCCCTTATACTGGTTTAGGTCAACTTACACCCCCCCCTTATACTGCTTTAGGTCAACTTTCACCCCCCCCCCTTATACTGCTTTAGGTAAACTTTCACACCCCCCCTTATACTGGTTTAGGTCAACTTACACCCCCCCTTATACTGCTTTAGGTCAACTTTCACACCCCCCTTATACTGCTTTAGGTCAACTTTCACCCCCCCTTATACTGCTTTAGGTCAACTTTCACACACCCCCTTATACTGGTTTAGGTCAACTTACACCCCCCCCTTATACTGCTTTAGGTCAACCTTCACCCCCCTTATACTGGTTTAGGTCAACTTACACCCCCCCCTTATACTGCTTTAGGTCAACTTACACCCCCCCCCCTTATACTGCTTTAGGTCAACTTTCACACACCCCCTTATACTGGTTTAGGTCAACTTACACCCCCCCTTATACTGCTTTAGGTCAACTTTCAGAACCCCCCCTTATACTGGTTTAGGTCAACTTACACCCCCCCCCCCCCCCTTATACTGCTTTAGGTCAACTTTCACACACCCCCTTATACTGGTTTAGGTCAACTTACACACCCCCCCTTATACTGCTTTAGGTAAACTTACACCCCCCCCCTTATAGTGGTTTGAGTCAACTTTCACACCACCCCTTATGATTGGCTCCAACAAATAGTTCCCCTGTAGTGCAGTACTTGTATAATAGTGAAGGTGAGGTAGCTTACCGAGAAAAACGAAGTGATCATGCTTTCCCTTAGCTCAAATCCAGTCTGGGTGTCCTCACTCGTTTCTGCGGCCATGTTGGGGACTTCTGGCACCAGTGCTGTTTCTTCAGGGGGTTGTATTCTGTGGCATATGCAAATATTGTGTAGCACACAGCATGCAAGGATAATTTTGGAGACCTTTTGTGGGCTGTACAACATTTCTCCTCCTGGGCTTGCCAAACACAGAAAGCGCGCTTTCAGCAGTCCAATGGTTCTTTCCACAATGCTTCTGGTTTTGCGATGTGCTGCATTGTAGCGTCGTTGGGCAGAGGTCTGTGGGTTTCTGACCGGAGTCATGACCCACGTTCTCTGCCCATATCCCTTATCCGCTGTGGAATAAACACAATGAGAGAGACAGCAATTAGTACTAGTACATGTTATTTTTTCCAAATTTGGAAATTTAGCTTACTAGGCCACATTTTTTACAACAAATACTTTGTCATGGTTAGTTATTTACCCAGTAGCCAGCCAGGTGGCATTTCATTGTTTTCAAACTTCCGGCACAGGACTGACTGCTGGAGCACGTAAGAGTCGTGGCATGAGCCGGGGAAGACAGATCTCACAGCCCGCAGCTTCATGTCATGGTCACAGACCACCATGACATTCATGGAATGGTATTGCTTTGCGATAATGCAGCTCCTGTGCACGGGGAGGGCGGAAAGGGATATGTGTACCATCCACGCACCCTAGCACATTCGGAATCCCTCCCATGCGATAGAATGCATGTTTGATTTGGGCAACCTCATCCGCATCCTCAGGAAATTTGATGTAAACAGGGATAAGGTCACAAATGGCCAGTACTACCTGGATAAATATGCGGCTCATTGTAGCCTGGCTGATCCCGCTGAGGAGGGCAGAGGTTGCCTGGAAATTCCCTCGTGCCACAATATGAAGCGTGGCACATAGGCGTACTATGCCTGGAATGGATTGGGTGCATTTGGTGGATGGATCGATTTTGGTCTTAATCTGATCATATAGGGACTGTAGTGCAGCACGATTCAGACGAAAGCGGCTTCTGATCTGCTCGTCACTTAAATCCCACACTGAAAGACGGATGCCAAAGGATCGCGGTGCCCTAAGCCTCACAGCACCCTCCTCCCTGGCCTCCTGTTCTTCCAGCATTCTACCACATCCATACACCCATAACCCATACATCACCCTCTTATCCATCTCACACTCACTGACCAGATATCCAAATTAAGGCAAAACAAAATAAATCCACAAACACACCACACACACAAGCACACTCCTCACACAATCACAACAATGCAGCTCACCACAAAACCAGATCTATAGTGGTTAGAACCACCAGACTGCTGAAAGTGTGCTTTCTAAGTTAGGCACAACCAAGAGGGGATTTGCTGCACAACCCACAAAAGGCCCCAAAATCAATCCTCACCTGCTGTATGCTACACAATATTAGCATATGCCAACAAAATAAATCTCCTAAAGAAACAGCACTGATGTCAGAAATCACCCAACAAGCCACAGAGAGTAAGGCCCAAACCCAGCCAGACAGTAAAATGAGCTAAGGGAACAAAGCACCACACCACAGCCTTTGCCACAGTGTAACAATACAAGAAGGTTGTCAAATAAAGCCATTTATACTTAACTTTGGGAAAGGACAGGTCCGCTTTGCCGCTTTTTGCGTTGCTATGCTATTTCCTGTCTGCAATTAGTTGACCCAGGTGTGCTAGAAACGGTTTGCGCATGCGTACGCTAAAACATACTAGCGTACGTGAGCAGATACTTGCGTGCTTTAGCGGACATGTTTGAACATTCCGTTTGGGACCAATCAAAGGTAAGCTGCTCTCAACTTGAATAGCCGTTTGTCGAGCCACATTTAACAAGTGTTTGATATACCTGATTACATTGTTGTCTTTGGTTGTGTTGTTTGCATAATGAGGTCTCTAATTAGTTAATTGGCTTCCACACATGCTTCCAACAAACAGCAGTCAGTGCAGTGTAGCTGTTGCTACAAGCACCTGGCCAGTATGTGTGAAGCAATTAAGTGGACCTGTTTGTGATTGGTTGTTAGAGCACATAAAACCTCCCATCCCCCAAAAAATCTGAGGAGATGCTGAAGTTCAAAATTCCCCTCGTTCGGCTGCAGGGTGTGGATGCTGGGGATGACACCACAGGTTGGGCAGAAGGTACACCTTTTTACAAATTTTATTCCTGGTTATGTTAATGTATGTGATTTGCTTTGTCTCTTTCTGGACAACTAACAGTAGGACATGTGACCTAGTACATTATACCTCATAAATGTTTAACTTTCATGACTGTTGCTTTATGCATAGGTGCACATGGTGATGTCCATGAATCGGGGGAGGAGGACACCCCAACTCCTGGCCTTCAACCAACCTCAAGCCTAACCCAGTCTGGCATTGAAGGTATTTATCACAAATTAATGGGATGGTTTGTTTCGAATAAATGGGTGTGGGAGCACCTCAAACAATAGTTCTTCACACATTTTAGGTTTATTAATATGGGGCTGGGAACTAATCTCACACCCAGTTTAACCCTTTCTTCAACTAAATAACAAGGGCCAAACATATGTAGCTATGTGGGAAGCCAGAGATGTGTTTGCAGATACATGTGGAAGCCACACTGGCCCGCCAAGGCACTCTGTGTTTATTGGTTTCCCTACTCTTATATCTGACTGCACAAAGTTGGGACATGCAATGCTGAATAATGGAATCTCTAGTTGTCAGGCCCGGCGTCATCTGACTTTTGGTGTGTAAATATTAGTGATTGAGCTGCTCACACACACCTTGATTCATGGTTTATTTGGTGCCGCACATTACCAATGCCTAAATCCTTAATTTGCTTTTGGATAGCTGCACCCCCATTGGCACCAGCATCTCCTCAGGAGCCAAGCTACTCTTTGGATGCCGGTAAGTGCATGTGTCAACCTTGCTGGAGCCGCTTTAACACAAGTGCATGTCTTTCATTTTGTTTGTTTCTTTGTAGGCCAAGTCACTGCTTCATCTTTGGACACCACTTCCTATGTTGCTGGTCAACAGGACCCTGTTGGTGTGTATTGCCAAAAACACTGTATCCTTTATGCTGCTTATGTTACACTGGGTCTGTTTTGTTCCTCTAATAATCTACATGTTTTCAAAGTCAACTTGAAGATGGCTATTTAGAGTGGATTTGCCATCCCCATGCTCATTAGTCAACTGTTTTGAGTGATTTCAATGCATTTTGTTGGTATCTTAAAAGACAAACATTCACCAGAGTAGTGTTGTGAATATTTATAGACATTCATTGTGTATTTTAGTTGGCCGGAATCTAGGAAGTGGCTGTCCGGAATGGGCCCTTCAACGTGAGGCTGCTAGAGATGAGGGTAAGTTGGGTTTGCTTTATTATCTAGTACGGATGTTAGTGAACCTTTTATTAGAATTTCTTAGTCCAACTTGTGTTTAAACCTTGAATTTTCAAGGCCAAAGCTCGAGTGAGGGACTAACTCTGGTCATCTGTGAGATGGCGGGTATGTGTAATTTGAGATATGTGTCTGTTAGTGTTTGGCCCAATGATTGGCTACTCTTTCTCTTACATACATGTTGGCAATCTGAGTTGGCAAGTTACATTTTGGCTATTGTGCCCTAGCACTTTGTCGAGGTGTGGCCTCGATAGTCTATCCATCTAAAAATTTAATCATCTCAACTGACCTGCTAACATGATTTCCTGTTTAACATATGCCAGCTTGCCCCATCTCTCAGATGTGGATTTGCCCCTTTCTGGCAGCCAGACCCCAGAAATACTTAGGGCGGACGACACTGAGGTAACATGGATGATTTTTGGGAACAATAACCACATTGACATGTTGGTGGGTAGTACAGGAACCACCATGTAACCTGTTTTGTTTTTTTGCCAGGAGGCCATACCGGATTCCCAAGCTGTGCCGTCTGCCCAAGTGCCATGTGGACAAGCTACAGAGGCACAAGCAACGGTAAGTTTGACTTTTACACTTTGGGTAAATGATTGGGAGGGGCATACCTGCATTGTTTAAGCTTCACTACAATCTTTGGTTTGTTTTTTTTTAGGCTGAACACCCAAGAAGAGGAGTTGGTGCACCCAGAAGTGCTGATTTCTATGAGCTAGGGGTCCGGATGCTGGAAGACTACAGTCACCAACAGCCGCGTGATGGAACTAGTGAGTGCATTGCGGCGTTGGAAAATCAGGGGCTGGTGTATCGGCAACAAATTGAAGACCTGCAGCGCCAGCTCCATGACATGCAAAATCAGCAGCAATCAGAAAACAACAGGGTACTAAAACGAATGGCACATGCCATGGAGCAAGCTGTAGAGCGCCAGGACCAAACTTTGTTGTTGATCCATCAGCTGATACAACAGCAGTCTATATTTTTTACTGCACTGTTGTCCCCCAACACCACCCCTAGCAATGACTCCCAACCTCCTCCAAGGCCACCGAGCCAAGAATTTTGATTTTTTTTTTGGTCTGGGAATATTTTGGTTCAATAAATTTGAGTAACCCACCTCAAAATAGTGTTTTTCAAAAGACATAGCTACTAACACAGTCAGGGATGAGTCTCT